>JAGIQG010000002.1:108317832-108917832 GCA_024679065.1 Sphyrna mokarran
CTGTTCAAAAGTCTAATGGCAGCACGGAAGAAGCTTTTCGAGTCAGTTGATACATGTCCTCAGACTTTTGGATCTTTTTCCTGATGGAAGAAAGTGGGAGAGAGAATATGTGTGGGGTCCTGAGTTATGCTGGCCGCTTTTCCAAGGCAGCAGGAAGGGTATATGGTGTTAATGGATGGGAGGC
This sequence comes from Sphyrna mokarran, assembly GCA_024679065.1. Lineage (NCBI taxonomy): Eukaryota > Metazoa > Chordata > Chondrichthyes > Carcharhiniformes > Carcharhinidae > Sphyrna > Sphyrna mokarran. Next base: position 108,318,017 of record JAGIQG010000002.1, read on the forward strand.
TGGATTGCGTGATGGACTGGACTTCATTCACGACTCTTTGTAGTTTCTTGCGGTCTTGGATAGAACAGGAGCTATGATACAACTGGAAAGAATGCTTTCTATAGTGCACCTGTAAAAGTTGGTGAGATTCGTAGCTGACATGCCAACTTTTCTTAGTTTTCTGAGAAAGTAGAAGCATTGGTAGGTTTTCTTAATTACAGCATCGGCATGGAGGGACCAGGATAGGTTGTTGATGATCTGGACACCTAAAGCTTTGAAGCTTTCTACTATTTCTACTTCGTCCCATAATTATAGCCAGAGGCATATGTTCCACAATGCTTTCTGAAGTTGATAAGTATCTCCTTCATTTTGTTGACATTGAAGGGGAGATTATTGCAATCATAGAAGTTCACCAGAATCCCTATCTCTTTCCTATAATCCGTCTCATCATTGTTTGAGATCCGATCTTCTATGTTGAATTCTCATGGAGAATTTGTTGTTGCTTATCCTTACTGATTGCGACCTGTGGGTTAGTAAGTACAGGATCCAATCATAGAGAGAGGAGCCGAGACCCAGGCCACAGAGTTTGGAGATGAGTTTCATGGGAATAATGGCATTGAAGCCTGAGCTGTAGTCGTTAAATAAGAGTCTGACATTGGTGTCTTGTTACCTACATGTTCCAGGGTTGAGTGCAGGCCCAGGGAGATTGCATCTGCTGTGTACCTGTTGCGGTGCTAAACGAACTGTAGTGGATCTGGACAATCTGGGAGGCTGGAACTGATTCATGCCAAGATGAACCTTTCGAAGTACTTCATAATAATGGATGTCAGAGCCACCAGACGATTCGCTTCGCTTCACTTTTCTTTAGCATCAGGATAATGATCATCTTCCTGAAGTAGATAGGGACCTCAAATTGTTGTAGAGAGTGATTGAAGGTGTCTTACTCCTTGCAAATATCCAATCTCTGGAAAACAAGCTAGATGACCTTAAAGCTAGACTCACTTTTCAAAGAGAACGGAGGATCTGCTGTGTGCTCGGTTTCATGAGTGGATTGACAGTACGACAGGTCCATTAGGTAAGTATAAACAGTTAAAATCTGTGTTTATAAACTTATTGTCGTATTTATAGGGGAATAGAAGCATTTAATTATGATATAATGTGAGAAAGTCAGTCTTGTAGTACTTTAAAGTTTTCCAACATTTTCCTCTTAAAGATGTGATTTGATTTAGTGATAACGTTTTTTTGTCTATCAATTAACTAGAGCAAACGTCTCAGTTAACAAGTGGAGCTCCTGGGTGGTCTTAAATTAAAAATGGGTTGTGTAAGTGATCACGATGTCATAGGCAAAAGGACAAAGGGAATGTAAATTGTAGTTTATCTTAATGAAAGGAAGAGTTAACTGTGAGTTTCCTTAAGGGATAAAGGAATTGTTCAGCATTAAATCAGCATAAGATCATGCCGAACTACAGAGTTAGGGACACTGTGCCAGCTAACCTATGGATATCTGAAGACAGATTCAGGATCTGTGTGAGTGAAGTTAGACTAAGAAATCAGAACGGGTAAACTCTAGAGTCAACCAAGTAAAGGGCTAAGATCCATCTACTTGGGGGCAGAGGGGCATACGAGTATGCATTAGACTTGGACGGCTGAAACAGGAATCTAGCAAGAGAAGACTGTCAGTAAGGTTTCACTAGTGAAGCGAAGTAAGATCGATGGGGCTGCCTTCAGGTATGGACTATCAACAAGTGCTGTCACCTGACCCCACACCCAGTAACTTCCTGTATCAAATAGCTAGGTTGAAGAGTGAGTGAGCATGACATTCGGGGGTCTGTGGCCTCCGTTATAAATGAGAATGGTGCCTGGTATGAGGTACTAAAGAAATATGTACAGGCTAAATGATTCAAATGTAGCAGAGGTGGCCCGCAATTGCCTGGTGGAAGTATTTTTTGGTCAACTATGTTGAAACTATTGGTCAACATAGTTTCCCATTGAATGTGCTTCTCACTACTGGAAGACCTGCAGTGGGGGTATGCCATCAGCAGGAGCCAGCATGAACTGGCAAGAGTGCCAGAAGGTTGCAGTATTGAATTCACCCAAAACCCCGGAGTGGAGGAATCCCACTTTCACACTTTAATGGCACTCAGAATCTTTGAGGAAAATTCCACCCGTTATCCAACAGGTGAGATTGCAGAGTTCTGAGTTGCAAAGCGATCCGGGTGTCCTCATGCATAATTCATAAAAGGCTAACATACAGGTACAGCAAGCAATTTTAAAGTTAATAGAATGTTATAATTTATTGTGACGGGAATTGATTACAAAAATGACAGCTGACTACAACAATGATTAAAACAATAATAATCGCAATATTAGCTGTAAGAGCAGTTGTGACAGTGAAAGTCAAGCATGCTGGGATTTTTGCTCAAATTATAATTAAAACAGATGGAAGTGAAAAAGCTGTTGCAGTGAGTCATAATCTGGTCTATGAGTTATGATCTTACACTTCATGTATTGATCAAATAAGGATAGTTGTTTAGACAATGCTATAATTGGCTGAGTGCCAGAGAACCTTCTGGAAGATTGGGAAAGTTTGGGGATAAAGACATGTATTTCAGCCTTTATTTTCAGTGAGAACTTGAGATCCATCATCACAAGTGCATTCTGAAGTAACATCTTCAGAGAAGACAAAGATCCACGTGGAGAAATCTACACTGGAAGCAGTCTGGCCAGCTTGCTCAAGAAACGGGTAATATTTGTTTCAGTTAAAAGATTTAAATGTTCAGTGAAAGAGTTAAAGTGTTGCAACTAAATGAGAGTTTAAGTGAATTTGAATCAACTTATGTCTTTGGTTTATTATACACTAATTACCGAGAAAGAGCTTTAAGTTAAAACCAGATGATACTAAGCTTCAGTTGTGCATGGCATTGGTGAGACATTTGGAGTATTGTATACAATATGGGTCACTTTCTTTAAGGAAAGATTAAAATGCATTAGGAGCAGTTCAGAGAATGTTTACTAGACGAATACCAGAAATGGACGGGTCTTGTGAAGCTAGGTTTGTATCCACTAAGTTTAGAAGAGCAAGAGGTGACTTGATCAAAACCTTTTTGATCTTGAGGGGTATTAACAGGATGGGTATGGAGTGGATAGAACTAAAAATCATTGTTTAAAAATAAGTGGCTATTTATTTAAAACAGATAAAAAGAATTTTTGTCTCTTATACAGAACCATTAGTCTCTGGAACTCACTTTCTCAAAAAGCAGTGGAAGCAGAGTCTTTGAATATTGTTCAGGCAGAGCTAGATAGATTTTTGATTAACAAGGCATGAAAGGTAATCAGGGGTCAGCAAGAATATAGCGTTGAAGTTATAAGCAGAACTATCCTCTGAGTAAAGATTAATCTTTACTCAGAGGGTAGTCTTGACTCAGAGGGCAGTAAGGGCGTGGAATGCCCTGCTTGCAGCAGTTGTGGACTCGCCAACTATCAAATGGTCAGTGGATAGGCATATGGATTACATTCGATTAGTTTAGGTTAGAGGGTCATTAGATTCATTCCAGTGGTCAGCGCAACATCTAGGCTGAAGGGCCTGTACTGCGCTGTAATGTTCTATGTTCTAATCAAGATCATATTGAATGGCAGGGAGGCTCAAGGAGCCAAATGGCTACTCCTGCTCCTAATTTGCATGTTTATATATTCGATTTGGTGTAAGCCATTTTGATCATGAAAAGCACCTCCTTCCTTTCTTTGATGACTCTTTTGCTAACTTTTCGGTAATCTTTATTTGCACACAAACACTTTACCTGTTCTTTAAACAATTCCAGGTACTTGCGTAATTTTCCAAATACATTATTCCCAGTATATTTCTCAGGACCAAAACTGTACTGCTGTACCCAGTTGCAGCCTTGTGTAAATATTTTTTCAGGAATCTAGAAATAGAGTTAAACAAAAAAAAAATCACTTTTTTTACATTTCAACTATCAGTCAAACATTTTAAGAAAGTGTAGGAGTAATGTTTAAAATAAAATAACAGTTATCAAAATAGTTATACAAAAAATTGTATCACAGATGGGACTTAATGGATCATACCTCATAAATCATAGAATCCCTACAGTAAAGATGCGACCATTCAACCCATCAAGTCTGTACTGACCACAATCCCACCGAGTCCTATTCCCATAAGTCTACAGATTTAGCCTGCTATTCCCCTGATACTAGGCTCAATAAAGAACAAAACAGCATGGGAAACAGGCCCCTCGGCCCAATGAGCCCGCGTCGCCATCCCGATGTTCCCACCTCTACCCGTGATCCCTGTCTATGTTTATAGATCTATGGATTAAAAACCAAATTTGAGACAATTTAGGGAGAATTTGTTTTGCCAATTAGCCTAAGAGCACATCTTTGGGATGTGGGAGGAAACCGGAGCACCCGGAGAAAACCCACGCAAGCACGGGGAGAATGCGCTAACTCCCACAGACACAGGCTCAAATCCACGTATCTGCACAGCACAACGATAGTCACTGAGCTGTCGTGTTGCCCATCAAATGGTCCAGGTCAAGCGTATACTAACGACGTGAAGCACTAGGATATTCTCGAAAAAGATCCAAGAGCAGCCCTCTCATGACCCATCGCGTGTATGCCCCTTGTTAGGCAACAAGGTGGACCAAAGCACCTGTAGGATAAAAACAAGTACATCAATATCATCAACTATTTACACACTTCCCAGGGACTCCCAAGGCTCATGATCCCTATTTTAAATCAGTTTTCTAAACCCCTCCATTCCCATTCTGCTCATGTGCCCATCTAAGTATTTCTTAAATAACTCCAGAGTACCTGCCTCCACCACCTTACTTGGCAGCGCATTCCATACCCCCACCACCCTCTGTGTGAAAAAAACTGCCTCCAGCATCCAAATTATACCTTACCCCCCTCACCCTAAGCCCGTGACCCCTCGTGCTATTCGAGACCATCCTAGGAAAGGATTTAGCATGGCTAGTCAACCAAACCCGCGCATCATTGGACTGTGGGAGGAAACTAGAGCAACCAGAGGAAACCCATGCTGATATGGGGAGAAAGTGCAAACTCCACACAGACAGTGACCTGAGACCAGTAGTGAATCTGCACCCCTGGCGCTGTGAGGCAGCAGTGCTACCCACTGTGCCACCATGCTGCCCTTCCCATATTTATAATATTATTACTTATCAGCTAGGATTAAGAATACATGCAGTGTTTGACCTCTGCTCTAAAAGCACTCAGGTTCCTATTCCACTTTGTGAGGGTTGATAGTAATGTTACAACACACTGCAAATTCCAAGTTCTTTATATATAAAAGATTTTATGCTGATTATGTTTAAAAACATGTTTTATCTTTTTTAATGTAGTTGACAGCCAACACATATCTCAGATCACCAAAGACAATGGGTCTAAACAAATATCAGCCAATTGAGCAAAATTTATTTTGTGAGTCAGAGTATTGGGAAATATACTGAATCGGTTCAGTGCACCAACATACTTGCATCACATGACAAAGCACAATCATGAATCAGCATTTTGACTCTTCCTACATTCAATTGCATCATGGTAAAACATTCCCAGCACAGCTCCTGGGATCAGTCTCTGATAAGCCTATAAAGACCAATCCCTGATAATACTAAAACACTAACCAATTACAAATTGTATCTCTTACAATTTGTTTATCACTTGTTTAAGTTGATTCACGTTATCCAGTCGGTTAAATGAAGATCACCAATCTGAAACATAAACTCTGTTTCTTTCTCCATAGGTGACGCCAGACCTATCATGTGTTTCTAACATTTTGTGCTTTTATCCCAAGGTGACCCAAAGTTATGTATAGTGCACTATATTCAACTGTGATTTTCTAACATGTTGCGGCAGCCACTGATATTCCCTACTGTGGCTGAAAGGGCCACTTAAAATGGTGATTTATAAAGCACTCTGGGACAACTGGGCATGAACTAAAACAGCAAGCTGCAGCCTAAAATACAGAGATAAACAGGCTCAACTCAAACAACAAATTGACAACTCTGGTGGGATATCAACAAGAAATAAGTTTGTTGCTCCGATATCGAATCCCACGGAACCTAATACTCCTGGAGATTTAGCCTGAATCAGAATTATGATGGCAAATGCTCTATGATGGCCAGGATTTCAAATAAATCGAAGGAAGTGAAAAGTCTATATTGAACAATTATTTAAAACTCTGAGGCAACAGGTGTAAATTTCTTATTGGACAAATTACTGCTTTCGGGAATTGTTATTGTGCATGCATTGTTACTAACAAGGAGAGAAGGATAAACTCTGTAGGTTTACATTAGAATCTAGAGGGATTAGGACCGGAACTTAGCCCAAAGCCATACCCACAGTCCGATCAACTCCCTACCAATTGTCATTGAATATAGAATGGCAGGAAACAGCACAGAGACAAAGAAGTGTCCCACATGGGAAACAAAAATCAGGGAATATATTAAGAAGAAAAGATGCCCCCTATAGGCAGAATCTTGTACCAATACTGAGACTGGACCAGGATCTCTAGGACAGAAATATTGGGATAATTTGAGGAAAGTTCAGGGAAAATGGACAGGCAAATGTCAGAAAGCAAATACCATTGTGAGCTGCTTAGAACAGCTGCTAGGAACAGAAAAGAAATTAAACACAGTTTGTAAGGAACTGGAGGAATCGAAGTGGGCATAGGGGGAAAAGGAGGAGGAGATTAAGAAACTAAAGGAACAGTAACAGGAGGGGCTAGAACAAATAAGAGCCAAAAAGGTCAGAGAATAGATGAATTAAAGAGAATCAACCAGGCAAATTATTATATCTGGGCAATTTTCAAACTCAGCATGCGAGAACCTACCAAGACACCCAGCGCTGTCTTGGCAAAAGGTGAAGTCAAGCAGGCAGTAGCACGATTGGAAGTTAAGTGCATCAATCTGCAAGCGACAATAAAATCCAGTAAGTAAGAGACAGGCAACCATTGACCACTCCAAATGCCAGTGAGTAATTTCATGGCTGGAATCCCTATTATCAATTCAAAACAGATTTATGTGTACCTTTGGAACAGTAATAGGAAGAAGAGGTAAAGGATGCAAATTGGGGAGAGTTAAAGGAGAATGCTAAACTTTCCGTTACATGAACTGAGGATTGGGGTCCACCACCATCTTTCCTAGGGGAAGTCATGCTGCCAGATTCATCTCCAGTACTAATGTACCCAGTGACGACTGAACGTTGGGTAGGAGAGTCTCAGGGCCCAGCTATTATATACACGACCCCGTTTACGGTGAAATCACAAATAAAATCACAAGCTTGGAGCCATAGTTTCTTTGAGGACTTTGGGTAGCAAAAGATATTGCATGGGCTAGATGTAAGGTAAGTGAAACTAATAGTCATGTGCTTAAGCAAGTCTGGACACTCTACCCTGCCAGCCCCTCAAAATGTTGGCTAAGGCACCTTAAACAAGATCAAAGAAGTGATATTGACCGCAGTAGGGTTTAATAAAGGGGATCGTGTGGATGGGTTAAATAAATGTAGACAGAGGTTAAGGGGAACATACGACTGTCTTTGCTGGTTGTTTACGGATCCACTTCATCGGAATCTATGGGGAATTAGATCGGACTAGATTTAATGAGGCTGATTCATCCAAATGGACTAGTCTCGTACACCACACAGGAAGGCAAGAAAGCCTGTGCTAATTTTGACCCCGCAGAATGAAACAGTTAGCTCCAACCTGGTAACAGGAAGTTCAGGGACCTAAAATGTCATGGTCAGATAAGGAAGTGAGAATGTTTCCAATGAGGCTAACCAGAGTCTAGAGGAAGAATGAGGGTAGAGAGGATCACTAACACCAGAGAGATTCAGCTGCATCTTATTTAGCAGCCTGGGGGAGAGATAAAGGGACATGTTTTAACTGTGAGCAGCCAGGACACTTCACCCGAGATTGTAGGAGACTATGACCACCATATACACGGTCCCTGAGACTGCCAGAACCACCAGTTAGTCCAGCTCCTAGAGCTTCACACACAATAGCGCAGCAATCCCACCACCATGACTAAAGGAGGAAAGTTGTTTGTTGGCAATCTGAACTTTGGCACAGATGAGCAGTTCCTGGAAGAAGTTTTCTCCAAGTACGGGCAGATCTCTGAGATGAAAGTGATTAAAGGCAAAGACACCATGGTGTCCCGTGGTTTCAGCTTCATCATTTTCAAAAACCCAGAGGACACCAAGAAAGTGCTGCAGATGATGAATGGAAAATCTTTTGATGGGTGCCAGATCTGGGTGGGTCATGCCAAGAAACTATCTGGAGGTGGCTGTGGGTATGTTCAAGATGGCTACGGTAACATGGCTGCAAGAGAGGAGTAGAAGGTGGCTATTGGAATAGTGGCAGGAACGGTAGCGGCTGGTATGATACAGGAGATCTGGATAACTATTCAGGGAGATACAAGGGCCAAGGTGGATACTACGGTGGCAGTGGTAGGCCACTCATACAGGGACTATGACTGATTAAAGCAAGAGAAGCATTTCTGCCGGATTCAGGATCAATCTCCCTTGTCCCTAGAATGAAACTGCAAAAAGCAGTATCTGAAGAAATTTGATTTGCCTGTTTATTAAAATGCTAGAAAACCATTTTTGCCATGATTAACTTCTTATCCAGTTCTTGACTCAGTTAATTCGTTATGAGGATTGAATATTTCATTTAAAAAAAAGCCCTGTGGCTTTTAATGAATTTAAATGTCTTTACTTGGAAAATTGCATGGAATGTCTGTTGAGTGATTGAAACCACAAGTTGAATATTGCCAGCAATGTACCCAGTTACTTTTGAGTCATTTCCTTTGCCACTGGAAAGTAATGAAAGATCTCCCTACACGGCAGCCTTTCCATGTAACTTATTACAAGACTCTTTGAAAGCAAACTGATCAATTGTTTTAAAACTCATTTCTTGATTTTTAAAAATCAAATGTCATTTGTTATACTTTCATCAGCTGGCATGGGTCCTTTGAATAGAAGGAAGTCAAATTTTTTGCCAGTGGATGATTTGAATATAATGCAGCTTCAGATAAAAAAGGAGGGGTGGGCAGTTTAAATACATGTACATACATCACATATTGGACGTGATAACAGCAGAAATTACACTGATTTCCACAGGATGACGACAAGGATGCAACCTAAAATCTTCCTCATTGGACTCATCAGCAGGATAAGCACACAGGACACCCCAAGCAAGACAAACTTCTCATATCCTGGCTATTTGTGGTTTGACACAACAATAAGACATGGGTCTGCCTTGAATCAAGGTCCCCTCTAATTCATTAGCACAATGTTTACAGAGAACACATCAGATTGCTCTTTTCACTAATAGACAATAGTGGACAGCTGAAAATTGTAATGTCAGATTGTGCCCTAGACTCGCAAATACTTATTATAGTTCTTTTTTGAATGTTTGGCTGTTTGTAATTGGCTTATTATAATGATTTTGTTTCAGACTTGTTGTTATTTGTAATTAATGGTTAACAGCAGCATGTTTGCTGTCTGTAGCTTCTGGAATGTAAATATGTTGTAGGGATATACTATTTCTGTACCTGCCAACGTCTGGGCCTTGCTTGACTGTTGACTGACTGGGGCACTCCTGACAGATATTGGTTCTGAGTTTATATTCAGGATCAACAGGAGGGACAATTGGGCAAGAACTAAAACAGCAGGCTGCCACTTAAAAGACAGAGATAAACAGGCTACAGTTCAGATAACTGAATACACAGGATGTGGACCCTCCCCAGGACAAAAGGGACCTTCTAATCAAACTGGGTGGTTTACCAGACACAGGGCACCTTAATGCCTTATTTGGGAGGGAAGTATGTGTCCGACATGTTCCTAGCACCCACAGACATGGCCACTGTGGATAGAGATTGGTGTGGCAGCACCCGATTGGACTTTATCGATCAGGGTGATCAAGTCTTAATCGATTGATTGGCAATGGCCAAAAAGAATGCAAAAAATCAGCAGAGCATAAAGAGTGTTGCGCAAGCAAGAATCTCTCTCTTTCCCTCTCTGACCTCACGAATGAGCCACAGCAACAGTGACCATCACCAACAATGACCAGCATGAGAAGAGCCACCACAATCGAGAAGAAAGGAAGACCAGAGACAGAGTGCCAGACCAGACCAAAGAACCAGACTATGCAGAGGACTACAGAAATCAGCACACAGATAAAGGCCAATATCTGCCTGGGTACTTGCCACCCATGCAAAGTTAAGTCAAGGTCTAGTATTGGACTTCTCTGAACTTTAGTCTCAATATTGCTAAGAAGAGGGGACTGCAAAAATGATAGATGAAAGTAAAGAAGCAGGAGACAGAATATAATTTGATATTGGGGGGATAACACAACACAACAATCAAATTCCTCCACAGTAGAAATGCAGTGTATTCCAAATAAAAACAACATTAAACAAGAAACTGTTTTAGCATCATGTAGGTTTCCCAAAGGCTGCATGAAACGTAACAATCTTTTTGCATACATGCAAAATAGAGGAAAAATGCATTAGACAATCCTTCAGTGTTTAAACAGATTGACTGCAATAATTACACACTTGCCTGCACATAGTTTACAAACATCAAGTTACCTTTGTTATATCCTGTTCCCTCATCCATGGCGGAAGAGGTATACCCTGGCAGAGAATCTGAAATAAAACTGCCCTTAATGCACAGTAGTTATCTCCTCTGATATTTCGCAAATTCTTAATGTTATACACCAAATAAATATCTTCATAAGCCTGGAACACAGAAACAAATTCATAAACCATTTACAAATCATCAATAGTTTAATTCTTAATCACGTTTAATATTTGCATTTTTATATTGAGCATTAACATACTTCACATTAAGATCCAAACATATTCTGGATTTAAAAATGTTAACTCAATGTATAATATTTACCATATTAAGGAATTTGAAAATATATATTAATATCATTACACATTTATAAGTAATACAAAACAATACAACACAGGAAACAGGCCCTTCGGCTCTCTAAGCCTGTGCCGCTCATTGGTCCAATTAGACCACTCGTTTGTATCCCTCCATTCATGTGGCTATCCAGATGAGTCTTAAATGATCCCAGCGTGTCTGTCTCCACCATCCTGCCTGGCAGTGCATTCCAGACCCCACCAGCCTCTATGTAAAATACGTCCTTCTGATATCTGAGTTAAACTTCGCCCCCTTCAATGTGAACCTGTGACCTCCTTGTGTTTATCACATCCGACCTGGGAAAAAGCTTCCCACTGTTCATCCTATCTATGCCCTTCATAATTTTATACACCTCTATTAGGTCTCCCCTCATTCTCCATCTTTCCAGGGAGAACAACCCCTGTTTACCCAATCTCTCTTCATAGCTAAGACCCTCCATACCACCAACTCTCCGCACTCTCTCCAAAGACTCCACATCCTTCTGGTAGTGTGGTGACCAGAACTGGAAGTAGTACTCCAAATGTGGCCTAAACAATGTTCTATACAGCTGTAACTAATTTTTATAGTCTATGCCCTGTCTATAATGGCAAGCATGCTATATGCCTTCTTCTCCACCTGTGATGGCACCTTCAAGGATCTGTGGACTTGCACACCCAGGTCGCTTTGTGTGTCTATACTCTTGATGGTTCTGCCATTTATTGTACAGCTCCCCCCTCTACCAAAATGCATCACTTTGCATTTATCTAGATTAAATTCTATCTGCCATTTCTCTGCCCAATTTTCCAGCCTATCTAAATCCTTATGAGTCAGAGGTTTTTGACTTTCCAGGTTAGTTTAATGGAGTTGGCTGAACAGCTGATTAATACTGCAGAGCAACAGCAACAGTGCGGGCTCAATTCCTGTACCAGTTGAGGTTCATGATGAAGATGTCTTCTTAACCTTGTCCCTCACCTGATATGTGATGATCACCACCAGTCAGTTCTCCCCTTCAAAGAGAACAGCTGAAGATCATCTGGGACTATGGTGACTTTAGTCTCCTCACTTTATAACATTCATAAATTATTCTTCACAAAGATCACATCTAATGTTCACAACAGCTTTTTTCATGTATATGTCACACCATGACCAACAACACAAGCATTTCTGATCATTTGCACCTCCACATCTTACATACTTGTTTGATACATTCACTCAGAGAATCATTGGTGAAGTCTCAATATTTAGAAAGCAATTTGTTTTATTAACAGCACACTAAATGGAGGGAAAGCTTTATTTCTGTAGTTCCCCTCTTGCGAGGGTTTCTTCAAAGACATCAGCAAGCGTCATTGCACCCATTGTGTTATCTGCCTGAGGAACTAATGCAATCAAGCAAAGTAGCACTATGTGAGCAAACTTTTGCCCTATAACTTTAGGATAGGTATGAAGACAAAACAACTTTTTTTTAAAAAAAACGAATTCAGTTTATTACGTGGAAACTGCAGGGACTGTGTAAGAAAGATGCTGTCTAACATCTGCATGTCCTTCGCATCAATATTTTTAACTATAAATTGCTTTGTCCATACCTATAATGGGAAACATGTAGGTAAAGTTATCATGCTGTAATTAGATCTTTCAGCCAGTAGTTACATTGCAGTACAGCACCTCGTCATGCTGCAATTATACAACAGAGGTAGTTTATATTATTGTACAGGAGCAGGATTGCCTTCCATTTTCAAATTTAAACAGTCAGAAATTGAAAATCCAGCAAGTCCTGAAAGTAATTTTCAGGCTAGTGATAGGAATGGAGAAAAATCAGGGGCCTGTTGGTGGGGACTTAAGAAAAGATTAAATAAAAATGCGTTAATATATATGTAAAAAAAAAATACTGGATAAACTCAACAGGTCTGGAGGAAACCCACACAGACACAAGGAGAATATGCAAACTCCACACAGACAGTGACCCAAGCCGGGAGTCGAACCCAGGACCCTGGAGCTGTGAAGCAGCAGTGCTAACCATTTTGCTACCGTGCTTCCCAATATCCTTGACTGTTATGATATTTTAAACACTCATCCAAATCCATTTTAAATGTTGTAAAGTTTCCAGCCTGTACTACCTTTCCTGGCAGTCCATTCCAGATTCCCCCCGCTGTCTTGAATGTTCTTTTTCTCAAATCCCCTCGAATCTCCTGCGCATTATCCTAAAACTCTACCTTTCATGATTAACTCCTAACCAAGGGGAAACAGCTGCTCCTTACTCATCTTGCCTTACTCCTCATAATCTTGTACATCTCAATCATGTCCCCCCTCAGCCTTCTCTGCTCTAAAGAAAACAATCCAAATCTATCTAGTCTCTTCTCATAGCTTGTTAGGTATCCTGATGAACCTCCTCAGTATTCCCTCTCAGGCAATCACATCCTTCCTATAGTGAGGTGACTAGAACTGCACACATTACTCCAACTGTGGCCTAACCAATGCTCTGTAGAATTCCAACTTTACCTCCTTGCTCTTATAGCTATGCCGTGACTGATAAAATGTCTCACAAAGATAGAATATGAGGCTAAACTAGCTCGAAATATCAAAAAGGACAGTAAAAGTTTTTATAAATATATAAAGAATAGGAGGATGGCCAGAGTTAATGTAGGACCCTTGGAGGATGAGAGGGGTGGTTTAATGGTGGATGATAGGGATATGGCGGAGACTTTGAACAAGTTTTCTGTGTCAGTCTTTACGGAGGAGGACGTAAATAGCTCGCCCAAAATTAAGGATAGAAGGGTGGTACGAGATGAGGTTCTTGATGAGATTACAGTCACTAGAGAGGTGGTGCTTGATAGGCTAATGGGGCTGACGATAGATAAGTCCCTGGGACCGGATGGAATGCATCCCAGGGTTCTCAAGGAAATGGCAGAGGTGATAGCGGATGCCCTGGTAATTATCTTTCAGAATTCGCTGAGCTCCTGGAAAGTGCCAGAAGATTGGAAAACAGCTAATGTCATGCCGCTGTTTAAAAAAGGTAGCAGACAGAAGGCAGGGAATTACAGGCCGTTTAGTTTAACACCTGTAGTCGGAAAAATGCTTGAATCTGTCGTCAAAGCAGAAATAATGAGGCATCTGGATACGAACTGTTTGATCAAACAGACACAGCACGGATTCGTTAAGGGGAAGTCGTGCTTGACGAATTTATTGGAGTTCTATGAGGAAGTGACTAGTGCGGTAGATAGAGGGGAACCGGTGGATGTGGTGTTTTTGGATTTCCAAAAAGCGTTTGATAAGATGCCTCACAAAAAATTGCTGCAGATGGTTAGGGTGCAGGGAGTTGGCGGTAGGGTGTTAGACTGTATAGAGGACTGATTGTGTAATAGGAAGCAGAGGGTAGGTATTAATGGGTGCTATTTCTGATTGGCAGCTGGTGACTAGTGGAGTGCCCCAGGGATCAGTGCTGGGGCCTCAACTATTTACCATTTACATAGATGATCTGGAGGAAGGTGCTGAGTGCAGGGTGATGAAATTTGCTGATGACACAAAGATGAGTGGAAAAGCAAATTGCATGGAGTGTGTGGAAAGCCTGCAGAGTGAGTGGGCGAGGACGTGGCAGATGGAGAATAATGTTGGCAAGTTTGAGGTTATCCACTTTGGTAGGAATAATGGTAGGAAGAATTACTATTTAAATGGAGAAAAACTGCAGCATGTGACAGTGCAGAGGGATCAAGGGGGTCGTTGTGCACGAATCGCAAAAACATAGTATGCAGGCGCAGCAGGTGATTAAGAAGGTGAATGCAATGTTGGTCTTTATAGCTAGGGGGATAGAATATAAAAGTAGGGAGGTACTTTTACAGCTGTATAGGGTACTGGTGAGGCCGCAGCTGGAGTACTGTGTGCAGTTTTGGTCGCTGCATTCGAGGAAGGATATACTGGCCTTGGAGGGGGTGCAGAGAGGGTTCACTAGGCTGATACCGGAGATGAGGGCATTGGATTATGAGGAGAGACTGAATAGGCTAGGTTTGTACTCTTTGGAGTTTAGAAGGTTGAGAGGGGATCTTATAAGATAATGAAGGGGATGGATAAGGTAGAGGTTGAGAGACTCTTCCCGCTTAGCAAAGATAGCAGGACTCGAGGGCACAGTGCAAGATTAGTGGGGATGGGGGGGGGTTCAGATCAGAGTGTCGGAGGAGTTTCTTCATGCAAAGGGTGGTGAATCTTTGGAATTCTCTGCCTGATGAGGTGGTGGAGGCTTCCTCACTGAATATGTTCAAGTCAAGCGTGAATAGGTCTTTGATTGACAAGGGAAGTAAGGGTTACGGGGAGAAAGCGGGAAAGTGGTACTGAACCACTACAGATTAGCCATGATCTTATTGAATGGAGGGTCAGGCTCGAGGGGCTGGATGGTCTACCCCTGCTCCTATTTCTTATGTTCTTATGTTCACAACAACTGGTTAAAGACCAACAGATTTATTTGGTATCACAAGCTTTTGGAATGCTGCTCCTTCATCAGGTGAGACACCTCTTACTGGGCCCACCTCAGTCCAATGCTGCATCTCCACATCATGACTGATAAAAGTTAGTTCCTATATGTCTTCTTAACTTTCCTATTCTATACGAAATTGCTTTTCTATTTCAGGGATCTGTGAATAAATACCCCAAGGTACCTCTGTTCCTCTGAGCTTCCCAGTGTCCTGCCATTCATTAAATACTCCCTTGTCTTGTTTCTTCTTCCTCCTTGCACTTATCAAGGTTAAATATCATCTGCCACTGTTCCGCCCATCAGACCAAGTCATCTATTTCTTCCTGTAGCCTATGACCAAGCTTTTTCACTATTAACCACCAACCAATTTAGATGCAATCTGCAAACTTGCTCAACATTCGCACCATGTTTTCATCTATATAACTTATGTACATAACAAATCATAAAACATCCCAGTACTTATCCTTGTGGTATACTTCTGGACACGAGCTTCCAGTCACTCAAAACTGGAGCCTTTTGTCAAAACCTTTCTGCCCTATTATTAAGTCAGCTTCAGAGCCATCTTGCCAAGTTTCCTTGAGTTCCAAATGCTTCAACATTCTTAATCAGTCTCCCATTTGGGACCTTGTCAAAAGTTTTGTTAAAATCTGTATAAATTATATCAACTGCACTTCCGTGGTTCAAACACTAGATCACATTTTCAAAAAATTCTAATAAATTTGTTAGGTGACTTCCCTTTGACAAAGCCATACTGGCTACACTAATTAACCCATGCCTTTCCAAGTGAATATTAATTCACTTCTTCAGCATTATCTCCAATAGCTTCCCTATCACTGATGTGAGACTTATCAGTCTGTAATTTTCTGGTTTATGTCTACCACCCTGCTTGAAAAGTGGAACCACATTAGCCATCCTCCAATTCTCTGGCACTTAGCCCGTGGCCAAAAAGAAATTAAAAATGTGTCATAGAGTTCCTGCAATTTCCTACCTCACCTCCCACAGCAGCCTCATGTCTGCGTAGATTTCCTCTGGTTGCTCCAGTTTCCTCCTGCAGTCTGAAAGACATGCTAGCTAAGTGCATTGACCCAAACAAGTGCTGAAATGTGGCGACTAGGGGAATTTCACAGTAACTTAAATGCAGCGTTAATGTAAGCCTTACTTGTGACTAATAAATAAACTTTTACTTTAATTAATAGTGCTATGCCACCTCTCTTTTTACATCCACCTCTGTTGCCTAAAGATCCTATATCCTGGAATGTTGAGTTGCCAGTCCTGCTTTCTCTCAACCATATTTCTATGATGGCAACAATGTCAGACATCCATGTGTCAATCCACACCTTTAATGCTAGGATCATGATAGACAAAACTGATGAGTTAAAGTAAAGGCCATTCAGCCTTGCCTTACTCTCTAGACATTCAACATAGCTGAGTTCACTCTGACTTGCTTCGTTTAATGTAGTATGATGTGTCTCTATTTCACCTATATTTTGTGTTCCGTCACCCTGCCAAATTAGTTTAAATGCTTCCCAACAGCATTGGCAAACCTACCTGGAAGCATGTAGGCCCCAATGTGATTCGGGTGCAGACCATCCCAATTGTAATATTCCACCCTCCCCAAACATGGTTCCATTGATCAAAGAATCAAAAACCCTCCCTCTTGTATCAACTCTTGAGCCACGTATACATCTGCCCAATTTTCCTATTTCTATATTTGCTCACACGTGACACTGGGAGTAATGTAGAGATTACAACCATTGAGGTCCTGCTTTTTAATCTACTGCCTAGCTTCCTGAATTCTTGATATAAGATCTCATACCTCACTTTGCCCATATCATTGGTAGAAACATGTACCATGACTTCTAACTCATTACCCTCCCCTTGTAGGATGCCCTGCAGCCATTTGGTTACATTCCTGACCCTGGCACCAGGCAGGCAACATCCTATCCTGGAGTCACATCTTCAACCATAGAAATGCCCGTCTGACAGCCTGACTAAAGAATCCCCTCTTACTGTAGCTCATTCTTTCTTCTTCCTTACCCCCCTGTACAATCAAGCAGCTTGAAGTGCCAAAAGCTTGGCTCTGACTTCACATCTCTGAGGTTCCAGCAACCTCATCAGCTTCCAAAATGAACACCAATTTGTGATCAGGACTCCAAGGGGTTCTTGTATTCTTGTCTGTTCTTTCTGGCCTGTCTAGTCATCACCCATTCCCTTCTTTCCCCTAGTCCCTTCAGCTGTGGCATGACAACCTCCTCAAATGTACTATCCACCTAACACGGCCTCGCAAGTGCACCATGGTATCTCCAGTCACTGCACAAGTTCTGAAACCCAAAGCTCCAGATTCTGCAGCTGGGAGAACTTCCTGCATGTGTGATCATTTAGGACACTGATGGTGTCCAGAATTTCCCTTTCATGACAAGCCACATATTCCACTTGTCTGTCCTCATCAGACATGTCATGGAGACTCATTAGACAGGCATTTGGATTAAGTGACAAGTGTGAAGGCACATACCTCCTAGGACAGCCATGTCTCCACCTCAATGGACATGCTGTATTTCCTTTAAAATTGGCGAATGGTTATAGCACAGTCAGGAGCCATTCAGCCCATCATGTTGGTGCAGGCTCTCTACAGGAGCAATTCACCTCGTTCCACTCCCTTGACTTTTCTCCAGATAATAATCTTTTAAAAGCCATAATTGAATCTGTCTCCATCCCATTCTCAGAATACAGATTCCAGATTCTAAAAACTCACTGCATCCTCTTGTTGCCAATTACCTTAAATCAGTGTCCTAAGGTTCTTGATCCTTTCTCTGTAACTCAGTAAACACAGCCAAACATAACCAACTAGAGTTAAAGTTGAAATACCAAACAACAATGAGGTTTTTAGCCTCATTGTAATAATTAGAGTTCCAATCTACTTCCTTGGAACTGCTTGGTTACCCACCCATCCTGCAGCCTCAGTTGAAGCCAGAAATACTCATGTTTGAGCTGGTAGATGGGTCTGCAAAACAAATTCCTGAAACTTTAACACCCCCCCCCCCCCCCCCCCCAATCCAAATCTAGTCTGTTTTAGGTTAAAATTCAAGTCCTCAACTTTTGCCCACCAACTCCTCCTCCAAAAGGAAAAATTGAAGAAACTGACTGTTCACGTTTTGTTTTTGCTTGACAAAGCGAAGGGAGAAAAATTCCTAACAGATTAGAAAAGATTTTAAATCATTAGATATTAAGATACTGACAGAATTACTGGCATTGAGATAAATGATTTTAAATCAGACCTATTAGCTAACAAGGAAGCAGTCTGTACATATAAATTGCAGTCAGAAATTTAAATAAGTGATGATTTAAGATATTCATGTTGATATCTTGAATATACAAAATTACTTTAAAAATGTATTTATAAAAATCATTGCTCGCTTTGGCCAAAGGCAGATTGCTGCGAAAACATGATGGCACAGTGCAAAAGGACAAAACCACTTCCGAATAATGAAACTTTGGAAATATGTAAGTTTTATCAGTAGAGCTTCTAATGGTGGAACATTCAGGGCAACTTCATAAATAGGATTAATTCATTGTCCAGATATGATGGATGCATGCCTGGAGGTAGGCTCGTGTGTTAGCCTGATTTGGCTGTAACCTGGAAAGGACTGTGAAAGAATGTTAACATTGAACTTAATGGTCAGGCATCTGATTGCTAAGGGACTCAGAATGTTGAGTTAGCCAAAATGGGAGAATACACCCGAATTTTATGAACTAATGAAATACTATTATACCAGAAGATAAAGTGCAATTGAATGGAGTTTATGACAGGTATCATTGTTGATTTATGTATATTGAAGATGATTGATTCAAAGCTAATGAATACTGATATGCCTGATAAGAAGATCTTTTCTAATCACTTACGTCAGAATTCATCAGAGACATCTAGCTACTCTATGTTTGGAGGAGCCCTGATCCTTTGGTGACTTCTCCCAGTGGCCGCTGGTCAAAAAGAAGATACATCTTTAAACTGAGACACTGGCTTTAAAAGTCTTCTATTGTCTGAAGTTTCGGTGCAAACCCCACTAACACAAAGGAAAAGTATAACCAATTAAAGTTTATTTATTAGTGTCGCAGTAGCTTTACATTAGCACTGCAATGAAGTTACTGTGAAAATCCCCTAATCGCCACACTCCAGCAGCAGTTCCAGTACACTGAGGGAGAATTTAACATAGCCAATGCACTTAACCAGCACATCTTTTAGATTGTGGAAAGAAACCAGAGCACCTGGAGGAAACCCACACAGACACAGCGAGAACATGCAAACTCCACACAGGCAGTGACCCAAGCTGGGAATTGAACCCGAGTCCCTGGCACTGTGACGCTACAGTGCTAACCACTGTGCCTTTTGCTTAGGCAAGCACGAGAAATTTACTATCTAGATATTATGTACTGAATAATGCAAAGTTAATTATAATATTAATCCACTTTTAAAGATGAGCTGAAAATCTCAGTTGAGCTATCTGACAAAAGCTTTGAGTGGATGAGGAAAATTAAACAGTAAAGAATTTGGAAAACAGAATTAAATACTACATGTATTTTAACAATGACATTGAGGACAATCTGCAGCTGAGAGTTTATATTATGTTAGAACTATCCATTTACCTTTAGAAGTAAACACAACACTACTTTATAATGGTTGTTCCAAAGTTATAATTTGCCTTATTTTTACCTTTCTCATTTGTTCAGCTTGTTTGGTCTCTCCTTTCCATTCATTTTTTCCATATTCCAAAACATCTGTCAAAGGACCAACAGCAGTGTTCTCTGAGCCAAAACAAGGCACAAAAATATTATTCCACTGCTTAATTTATGGAATAAATCAATGTGAAAATAATAACTGATTCAGGAAAAAACATCTCTTACTTTTGTTTCTTGTCCTAAATAACCTGTAACAGAAAAATGAGGAGAAAAATCAAGTTTCAAAGAACATAGAACATAGAACACTACAGCACAAACAGGCCCTTCGGCCCACAAGTTGTGCCGAACACATCAAAACCTACCCAGCCATAGACCTATCTATAACCCCCAATCCCATTGGATCCCATACACTCATCCAGAAGTCTTTTAAAAGACCCCAGCGAGTTCGCCTCGACCACCACCGACGGCAGCCGATTCCATTCACTCACCACCCTCTGAGTGAAAAACTTTCCCCTAGCATCCCCTCTGTACTTGCTTCCCTGCACCTTAAATCTGTGCCCTCTCATCACGACCATTTCAGCCCTGGGAAATAGTCTCTGAGAGTCCACCCTATCTATTCCTCTCAACATCTTGTAAACCTCTATCAGGTCGCCTCTCAACCTTCGTCTCTCCAGGGAGAACAGTCCCAGCTCCCTCAACCTGTCTTCATAAGGCATGCCTCCCAATCCAGGCAACATCCTTGTAAATCTCCTCTGCACCCTTTCAATAGCTTCCACGTCCTTCCTATAGTGAGGCGACCAGAACTGCGCACAGTACTCCAAGTGTGGTCTGACAAGGGTCCTATAAAGCTGCAGCATTACCTCCTGACTCCTGAACTCAATCCCTCGATGAATGAAGGCCAGTACACCGTAAGCTTTCTTAACCACATCCTCCACCTGGGAGGCCAATTTGAGAGTCTTATGGACCCGGACCCCAAGATCCCTCTGCTCTTCCACACAGCTAAGACTCCTACCTTTGATAGTGTACTCATTCATCCCGTTGGATCTGCCAAAATGGACCACAACACATTTATCCGCGTTGAAGTCCATCTGCCACTTCTCCGCCCAGTCTTGCATCCTGTCGATGTCATGCTGCAACTTCTGACATCCCTCCAGACCATCCACAACACCACCGACCTTCGTGTCATCGGCGAACTTACTCACCCATCCCTCCACTTCCTCATCCAGGTCATTTATGAAAATGACAAACAGCAAGGGTCCTAGAACAGATCCCTGGGGCACTCCACTGGTGACCGACCTCCATGCAGAAAAAGAGCCATCCACAACCACCCTCTGCCTTCTGCAGGCAAGCCAGTTCTGGATCCACAAGGCCAAAGCCCCTTGGATCCCATGCACTCTCACCTTCTCAAGAAGTCTTGCATGTGGGACCTTGTCAAATGCCTTGCTGAAGTCCATGTACACCACGTCCACTGCTCTTCCTTCGTCAACGTGTTCAATCACATTTTCGAAGAAATTAAGCTCGTAAGGCACGACCTGCCTTTTACAAAACCATGCTGACTATTTCTAATCAACCTAAACTTCTCCAAATGCTCGTAAATCTTGTCCCTCAGAAGTCTCTCCATCAGCTTACCAACCACTGAGGTCAGACTCACCGGTCGGTAATTTCCAGGACTAACCCTGTTCCCTTTCTTGAAAATAGGGACCACATTCGCAATCCTCCAATCCTCCGGAACCTCTCCCTTCTGCATCGACGACGCAAAGATGTAATGATGTAAATTACATCTTTGTGATGTAAATGTAGTTATGGAGAACACTGAGGTACAGGGTAGCAAACTGGAAAGTATTGAAGTAGATAGGCAGGATGTGCTAGATATTCTCGAGGGTTTGAAGTTGGATGAGTCCCCTGGGCCGGACGGGATTTACCCTAGGATTCTCTGGGAGGCAAGAAAGGAGATTGCAGAGCCTCTGGCTCTGATCTTCAGGTCCTCGTTGGTTACGGGTGTGGTTCCGGAGGACTGGAGGATAGCGAATGTGGTCTCATTGTTCAAGAAGGGGAAGAGAGACCTTCCAGGGAATTATAGGCCAGTGAGTCTTACTTCTGTTGTGGGCAAAGTATTGGAGAGAATTATTAGGGATAGGATTTATAGTTATTTAGAGAGAAATGAATTGATTGGGGATAGTCAGCATGGTTTTGTGAAGGGTAGGTCGTGCCTTACTAACCTCATTGAGTTTTTTGAAAAAGTGACTAAAGAGGTGGATGGGGGTAAGGCGGTTGATGTGGTATATATGGACTTTAGTAAGGCGTTTGATAAGGTGGCCCATGGAAGACTTCTGCAGAAAATGCAGATGTATGGGATAGAGGGTGATTTAGCTAATTGGGTTAGGAATTGGCTAGCAGATAGAAGACAGAGGGTGGTGGTTGATGGGAGATATTCATCGTGGAGTTCGGTGACAAGTGGTGTACCTCAGGGGTCTGTTTTGGGGCCCCTGCTGTTTGTAATTTTTATAAATGATCTGGATGAGGGTATTGAAGGATGGATTAGTAAATTTGCAGATGACACTAAAGTCGGTGGAGTGGTAGATAGTGAAGAGGGGTGTTATAGTTTGCAGAGAGACTTGGACAAGTTGCAGAGCTGGGCCGAGAGGTGGCAAATGGAGTTTAATGTGGAAAAGTGTGAGGTAATGCACTATGGCAGGAATAATAAATGTGTAGAGTATAGGGCTAATGGTAGGATTCTTAGTAGTCTTGATGAACAGAGGGATCTTGGTGTGTATGTGCATAGATCCCTGAAAGTAGGCAGTCAAGTCGAGAAGGTTGTTAAGAAGGCATATGGAGTCTTAGCTTTTATTGGTAGGGGGATTGAATTTCGGAGCCGCAACGTCATGTTGCAACTGTACAAAACTCTAGTGCGGCCGCACTTGGAGTATTGTGTGCAGTTCTGGTCCCCGCATTATAAGAAAGATGTGGAGGCATTGGAGAGGGTACAGAGGAGGTTTACCAGGATGTTGCCTGGTATGGAGGGCAGGTCTTATGAAGAGAGGCTGAGGGATTTGAGGTTGTTTTCGTTAGAAAGGAGGCGGCTAAGAGGGGACCTTATCGAAACATATAAGATGATTAGAGGTTTAGATAGGGTGGACAGTGATAGCCTTTTTCCTAGGATGGAGAAAGCTAGCACGAGGGGACACAGCTTTAAATTAAGGGGTGATAGTTATAGGATGGATATCAGAGGTAGGTTCTTTACCCAAAGGGTGGTTAGGGAGTGGAATGCCCTGCCTGCAGCAGTTGTAGATGCGCCAAGTTTGGTGGCGTTTAAGAGGTTAGTTGATAAGTTTGTGGAAGAGAAGGGAATGGTTTAGTTTGGAGGGGCATTGCTTTTTATATTGGTCGGCGCAACATCGAAGGCCGAAGGGCCTGTTGTGTGCTGTAATGTTCTATGTTCTAAGATCATCGCCAGGGGCTCTGCAATGACATCCCTCACCTCCCACAATAACCTGGGGTACATCCCATCTGGTCCCGGAGACTTGTCTATCTTGATAGCATTTAAAAGTTCTAACACATCCGCTTCTTTAATATCTACATACTCAATCTTTTCAGTCTGCCGCAAACTTGTAGTGCATCCTCCCAGATCACTTTCCACCGTGAATACTGAGGCAAAGTACTCATTAAGCACCTCTGCCATTTCTTCCGGTTCCATACAGACTTTTCCCCCTTCACCTTTTATAGGTCCTATCCCTTCTCTTCTCATCCTTTTACTTTTCACATATTTGTAGAAGGCCTTGGGATTCTCCTTAATCCTACCAGCCAAGGACTTCTCATGACCCCTTCTGGCTCTCCTAATTTCCTTTTTAAGCTCTCTTCTATAAGCCTTATACTTCTCTAGATCCCCAACATCTCCTAGCTCTTTGAACCTTTTATACACCTTTCTTTTCTTCCTGACTAGGTTCACCACAGCCTTCGTGCACCACGGTTCCCTCGACCAACCAAAACCTCCTTGTCTCACCAGAATGTTGTCGTGCAGAGCTCCAGACAAGCATTCCTTGAATATCTGCCACCTTCCTTCTGTGCTTTTCCCCAAGAACACCTCCTTCCAGTTTATTCGCCCCAACATCTGCCTGATGTCTTCATATTTCCCCTTATTCCAGACAAACACCTTCATAGCCTGCCTGATCCTATCCTTTTCCAATGCAAGGGTGAAGGAGATAGAATTATGATCTCCATCCCCAAGATGCTCTCCTACCGAGAGATCCATCACCTGTCCTGGTTCATTAGCTAGTACCAAGTCCAGTACAGCCTCTCCTCTCGTAGGCTTGTCCACGTGCTGTGTCAGGAAACCGTCCTGAACACACCTAACAAACTCCTCCCCATCCAAACCCCTTACCCTTGGGATATTCCAGTCAATGTTTGGGAAATTGAAGTCTCCCATCACAACAACTCTGTTATTTCTACATCTCTCCAGTATCTGTTTCCCTATCTGCACCTCAACTTCCCTGTCACTATTGGGCGGCCTATAGAATACACCCAGCAATGTCACCGACGCTTTGCTATTCCTAACTTCCACCCACAGAGACTCCGTAGACGTTCCCTCCTCGGTATCCACCTTCTCTGCAGCCATGAAGAGGCAAATGGAGTTTAATGTGGAAAAGTGTGAGGTAATGCACTTCGGCAGGAATAATAAATGTGTAGAGTATAGGGCTAATGGTAGGATTCTTAATAGTGTTGATGAACAGAGGGATCTTGGTGTATTTGTGCATAGATCCTTGAAAGTAGGCAGTCAAGTCGATAAGGTTGTTAAGAAGGCATATGGAGTCTTAGCTTTTATTGGTAGGGGGATTGAATTTCGGAGCCGCAACGTCAGTTGCAACTGTACAAAACTCTAGTGCGGCCGCACTTGGAGTATTGTGTGCAGTTCTGGTCCCCACATTATAAGAAAGATGTGGAGGCATTGGAGAGAGTACAGAGAAGGTTTACCAGGATGTTGCCTGGTATGGAGGGCAGGTCTTATGAGGAGAGGCTGAGGGATTTGAGGAAAGGAGGCGTCTAAGAGGAGACCTTATCGAAACATATAAGATGATTAGAGGTTTAGATAGGGTGGACAGTGATAGCCTTTTCCTAGGATGGAGAAAGCTAGCACGAGGGGACACAGCTTTAAATTAAGGGGTATGAGTTATAGGACGGATATCAGAGGTAGTTCTTTACTCAAAGAGTGATTAGGGAGTGGAATGCCCTGCCTGCAGCTGTTGTAGATGCGCCAAGTGTGGTGGCGTTTGAGAGGTTAATTGATAAGTATATGGAAGAGAAGGGAATGGTTTAGTTTGGAGGGGCATTGCTTTTTATTTTGGGCGGCACAACATCGAAGGCCGAAGGGCCTGTTCTGTGCTGTAATGTTCTATGTTCTATGACACTGTCCCTGATCAACAGTGCCACTCCACCACCTCTTTTGCCTCCCTCCCTGTCCTTCCTGAAGGATCTGAATCCCGGGACCTGTAGTACCCAGTCCTGTCCCTGAGATATCCAAGTCTCTGTAATGGCCACCACATCACAATCCCAAGCAGCAATCCACGCCCTAAGTTCATCCACCTTATTTACTACACTCCTGGCATTAAAATAGACACACCTCAGCCCCTCAGACCGGACATTTCCCTTCTACCCCACTCGTCTAACCTGCCTCTCATTCTGCCTAGAGTCCTATACATAAAGAGTATATACATTCACCATTATTTCAGATGAATTCAAACTTACAAACTTACAATGCAGCTAAGAGCACTAAATGAAGTCATGCAATTAAGCTCACAAGTTCTTAACATGGCAAGTTTCTTAACTCTGCTAACAATGGCAAACTCTAAAAGATTTAGGTGAGTTAAAGAGCTAATGCCCATTCTGACTCCACCAAGAGGTATAAAGCATAGCATAGAGAGCTTTGTAAATATAGAATTCCAAAACTCATAACCGCTCATTAAAAATTAGTATATAGGTTTATGGAAAATATTTTGGTGCACTGAATATGTGACTAAACATTCCAACTAAATTATTTTTTAAAAGATGAATATTTGCAATGCAGAGAACCTCCTCAGAAAGCCATGACAATATGCAAGATAACAGTTGGCTTATTGTTTTTATATTTAGTTTTATCCATCAAAGATCAGGCTAAATACAATAAAAATTGTTAATAAATTATGTAAAAATGATGAAAACTCTTTTTTGGTGGGTGGCACAGTTTTTATTTAATGATCCAAGTACTCATTCACTGATAAAATCATTCTAAACTGATGAATCAATTCATAAAATTTTTAAATTATTTTAGAACAGACAAATGGGCAACATTTCTGTTATAGTCTATCAGTAAATATCATTTATTTTTTTCTAAAAGGTTTAAGAGAATTATTTTGAACAAAACATACTGGTCTTAACTTTTTCTTCCTTAAATAACACTCTATAAACAGATGCCCAAGATTGGTAGTCATTGGAACGTGAAAGTAAGTTTAAAGCAACAAACTTACTCAAGTTACTGCTGTCATCAACCATCGTAACGGAAGACTGGCATAGTTTCAAGCAAGGTATATTGAATTTGGGAACAAGAGAGGTATGCAGAGCTACACATCAATTACTTTAGGAGCTGACACAACAGGATTACTCGATGACTAGGGGAATGACAGTAAAAAAGATACAGATAGCTAACCTCACCTAGACAAGGGAAAGGGAAAAAAGATTATAGAGAGAACAGCAGAACAATTGGACTTGTGAAAAGAAAGCTGATAGAAATCAGTACACTTACCATTTTAGAAGATTTCCTACCAAAGTGTAAGGTCTTCTGATAAACCACGGACTCAACATTATTGCTATTATTCCAATGATAAATGGATTCTGGAGTTTTTTCCAGGTAGAATCTATGATCCAGGTGACCATTTCTCTCGAGCTGTGCAGTTTTGCTTCTGTGAAGAGAAAATAACCAATTTTACTCAACATAAGGAAACAAATACATCATGCAAAAGCTTCTGGTTCAGTGTAATTTTAAATGAATGAGGAAAAAAAATTTATTTTCATTTATATGGCAATTTTCATGTCCTCAGGATGCCCAAAGTTGTACTACATGGTAATACTTTTGTTACTATGCAGCAGATCATTTGCAAATAAAATTCCCCAATAACAATGAGACAAATGACCGGATAATATATTTCCCAGTGTGTGTGGTTGAGATAAACATTGGCAAGAAAATTGGCTCTTCTTCAAACTGTGCCTTGAGATCCCTCATATTCACTGAGGAAGACAGACAAGGGCTCAGTTTAACATATTATCTGAAAGACAGCACTTCCAACATTGCAGCTCTCCCACATAGAAATGTCAGCTTGATTGTGTCCTGACATTCTCATGCAGGGCTTCACATCATATCTTTAAAAAAATACATAAAGATAGGAGCAGGAATAAGCCATTCAGTGCTTTGAACTTGCTCTGCCATTCAAGATGATCATGGACGAACCTCTGTCTCAAAGTCACATCCCCATACTCTCCCCATATCGCCTTGAGTCCAGGAATCTCTTTCATTGAACATAGAACACTACAGCACAAACTACAGCACAAACAGGCCCTTCGGCCCACAAGTTGTGCCGATCAATTTCCTTTTTAGATATATTCAGTGATTTGGCCTCGACAGCCTTTCGTGATAGAGAATTCCAAAGGTTCGCCACCCTCTGCACGAATAAATTACTCCTTACTTCAGCATTAAATGGCCTTCCCTATATCCCCAGAATCCTTGTTCTAGATCCCACCCCCTTTCCCAGTTACAGGAAACATCTTTGCATCTGTAAAATACTTTCAGGATTTCATGCATTTTAATTAGATTCCATCTCATTCTTCTAAATTCCAACGAACATAGGCCTGGTTGCCTTAATATCTCTCCATAGGTATTCCTGCCATTCCCAGGAATCAGTCTGCTGAACTTTCCTTCGTTTCCACTTTGGTAGTATAGATAAGATTCTTGATTCAGGTAAGCGTATCATTTTTTAAAAAAACTCTTCAAACTGAGAAGTCTAAGTGAAAAGTTAAAACAGTTAAGACCAGATTTGCATATTGGAAGCAAGAATCAAGGAGTGAGCCTTATCCTGCCACTATCATACGGCCTCCCTCACAGGCTGCCAAGAAAAGGGATATCCATGGTAAAAGCCCCCTCTTTATCCTGGAGTCAGGTTTATCATCTCAATCAGCCCTGGAACTTTGATACACAAATACAGATTCAAATGAGCATTGATCCAGATCAGTAGTATATCAGTGCATATGCAAAATTTCATTCACAAGTTATTTATGTGCTCCCATGTAACAGAATTTACAACCATTCCTTCAATTCACCAACTAAATCCATAACTTGCAGATTTCAGCTGATCTGCCTTACTTTAAAACTACAAAACCAAGATAAACCATAAAATTGAAGGTCATCTGTCATCTGTGAAAGATGAGACAAAATGATTCGATTCTGCAGTGAGAAGCAGACCCACCCATCTCACTGATATTTGTAAATAAATACTTACTTTTTAAAATGCATTATTAAAACACTCTTCACATACAGCATTTCCATAATATGGCTATCATGCTAATATAGCATTACAATTTGGGAGAAATCCATAATTACTAATCCACTTCATAAGAAGTCCTAAGATGCAATGTCTGAGAACCATTAATTTAGATCCATTAATAAGTACAACAACACCAGCCATTTAAGTCAACATTTCTGAAGGTGGTCAACTTAATAGTTCTTCATACTACTCAGCGGTCCTCTGTAGGTAATCATTGCTGATCCACATACATTAAAAATCAATTACTTCAGGTGAATACACTTTCTCAGCGAATAATTATTGCACAATAGTAATACCTGAGCTCACTGCGTTCAAAGGGACATACACTGGTCTTTACAGTGCTGGGAGTAATTTCTATACATCTCAAGCTGATGATATCTACAGATGTTGTGATTTAGGATTTATTTAACAGTGATGACGGGAGGGGTGTGCAGTCGTGCAGTCAGTCCAACCTTCCCCAGATGCAGATCAGCAGCAACAACTGGGACTGTTTAAGAAGAATCCCCTTTTTTTTCTGCAACTTTATCACAATTGTTTTGTTAAATATTAGATTCTCTAACCCTCACACTTCATCATCCCCATGCTAACCCATGCTCTATTCCCCACACATTCCAATTGCCCCTGTAGAACTCCTGCCCCCATCTACCCTTCCATGTATCCTTATAGCCTCCTTGCCATGTTATGCCCCCAATCCCCTTTGCCATTACATTTTGCGTGCCAATGCACACATTATTCACCATGGGCAGACCTTAGGAATCATGTTGCACTTTCACTATAATAAATAAACACTCTCATTCACAAAAGCCTATTCAATACAATTAAACACACTCAAGTACTTAATCTCTTATAAAGCCAAAATAAATTCACATTATAGCACCTTCTTTAATAAACTCTGCGCGGTCAATCAACTGTGAGCATTCAACCCTCACTATGATCATAATACGTTAAGCTTAACATTAATCATGCTATAATGATAGCACTTACTCTCATGTAAACAAACAGCTATTGAAAAAGAATTCTGTTCAACTGTGGTTTCAATTAATAAAAGGCTGGCAATTTAAATAACCTGACAGCATAACAGTTCTCATCTGTTCTATATTTACACCTATCCAAAGATTTTTAACTCAGATAAAAAAACCTTGTTCCAATGAAAATGGGGTCTCTTTGAATACAACAAATGTGGAAATCATGTTCCACCATGGTTCCTTCTTCAGCAAAAACAGAACCTGTCAGAATCTGGAACTTCCAGATCTGGGACCCACCCTGCCCATCTTCAACTCTGCAAAAATCTGATCCAAGAGATATCCTGAAAAATAGACGCTGATACATCACAAACCATGTAGTCCCTTAACAAAATTTTCTTAATTAAACCTTTTTGCCTTTCTTTCTCTATTTCTGTTTTTAGGACACTCAAAAACTGTCTCTTTGGTCATTATCTGGCCGAATATATCCTTATTGTGGCTCAGTGTCAAAATATATTTGTTAACACTCCTATGAAGCATCTTGATGTTTTAACTCATTAAGGGTGCTATTGTTGTTGCATGGGTCAATCCCTGAGAGATGAAACAGTTCCTTTTCTGCTAAGGGTACTGATTAAAGAACTTCACATTTTACCGAAAGGTTTTAGAGTTTATAATTGACCATTTTGAAAATAAGGTCACCTGCAAAATAGGATGGCTGATGCCACTGCCTAAGGTGTTGGTAATTTACAAGTTTTACTACAGATGCACAAAACATTTTTGGTTTGCATAGCTCAAAGAAAGTAAGGGAACTGAAAACTGACACTTAAAATTCAAGCACAATGACAATTCTCAGTGAGCTCAATGCATTCTGTGCCCAATTTCAGCAAACGATCAGTGGGAGGATGTCATCATCCCTGGAAGCCTAGGCCGAACCTGTATCTGAGGTCACCACCTCAGATCTTCAGATCGACCTTTTTGAAAGTTAACCCATAGAAAGCGACTGTCTCAGATGGAATACACAGGTGAGCACACAAATCCTGCACAGACCAATTGGTGGCAGTATTCACAGACATCTTTAACCTGCCCTTACACTAATCTGAAGTCCCTACCTGTTTTAAGAGGACACCCATCTTCCTTGTCCCAAACAAAATCGGGCAACATGCCTTAACAACTACCAACTGGTGGTTCTAATTTCCATCATTATGAAGTACTTCAAAAGGTTAGCCATGGGATGAATCAATTCCAGCCTCCCAGAATGCTTAGATCAATTACAGTTGTGACAATAGGTCTACAGCAGAAGCCATCTCCCTGGTACTACACACAACTCCAGAACACCTGGGTAACAAGGACACCTATATATCGACTACAACTCGGCCTTCAAGACCGAGTTATCCCAACAAAATTCAACTCCAAACTTCATGGCATCGGGCTCAGCTCCTCCCTCTGCAACTTAATCCTAGATCCAAGCTAACAACCAGAATTTAACAGAGCTGCTTTACTTAATGGGATATTTAGTTAATAGGGGCTAGCTCGCTATTCTGTGCCAATACTACACACATATTATTTTTGCACTAATAGATGTAGCTACATACTCTGAATATAATTGCATAAATAAGAACATCACTTAATTTCACAAGTTTGGCTTTCATCTTAATATCGCCTGCAATCAGTAAGAATAGGCAACACCACCCTCTCCACAATTATGCTCAACATTGATGTTCGCAAGCTCTGTCCTCAGCCACTTACAACAAACACTCCTTCTATATAAATGAGTTAGTGGTCAAATTCTGCGCCAAGCCTGTTTTCAAGTTTGCTGCTGACACTATCGTAGTGGGTTGGACTCAGATACTGATGAGACAGAATACAGGAAAAAAGTAGAGAATTTGGTGAAACAGTGCAATGACAATAATCTCACCCTCAATGTCATAAAATGAAGGAGATAGTCATTGACTCCAGACAGTGTAGTGGAGGACATGCAGTGGAGGATTTCCACATTTGTTGAATTTAAAGAGACTCCATTTTCATTGGAACAAGGCTTTTTATCTCACAGAGTTAAAAATCTTTGGATAGGTGTAAATACAGAACAGGTGAGAACTGTTATGCTGTCAGATTATTTAAATTGCCAGCCTTTTATTAATCGAAATGATGAAGTGGAAATGGCTGAGAGTTTCAAGTTTCTATGTGTCCAGAACACCAACAACCTGTCCTGGTCCTTCCACGTTGATGCTTTAGTTAAGAAAACCCACCAAAGCCTCTACATTCTCAGGAGTCTAAGGAAATTCAGTGTGTCTTCTACGACTCTTACCAATGTTTACAGATGCACCATTAAAAGCATCCTTTCCAGAGCAGTATGGCTCCTGCTCCGACAAGACCGTTAGAAACTACAAAAGGTTGTGAATGTAACCCAGTCCAGTCCATCATGCAAACCAGCCTCCCATCCATTGACTTTATTTATTTTTCTCACTGCCTCAAAAGCAGCCAGCATAATTAGGGACCCCATTCACCCCCCAACATACTTTCTTTATCCTTCTCCATCAAAAATAAGTTACAAAAGTCTGAAATCATGTACCAATTGATTCAAGCAGTTTCTTCCCTGCTGTCAATCAGACTTCTGAGTGCACCTACCATATATTAAGCTGATCTTTCTTTACACTCTAGCTATGACCGTAACACTACATTCTGCACCTTCTTTCCTTCTCCCCATATATTCTTTAAAAGTTATGTTTTATCTGCACATTGCGCAAGAAATAATACTTTTCAGCGCATCCCAGTACATGTGACAATAAGAAGTCAAATCAAAAGACTGTGGCAAATAAAAAAGATTGTACAGATGCAGGTAAATGCAGTGCTAGTCTTCTCTTTCCAAATGCTTCTGTATTAATTGCCTATCTATGGGATCAATTTATAAGCTAACAACCAGAATTCAACAGAGTTGCCCTACTTAAAAGGGGCTAGCTCGCTATTCAGTGCCAATACTACACACATTAATTTTTGCATTAGTAGATATAGCTACTTTGGGTATAATTGCATAAATAAGAACATCACTTAATTTCACAAGTTTGGTTTTCATC
The DNA here is from genome assembly GCA_024679065.1 of Sphyrna mokarran. Lineage (NCBI taxonomy): Eukaryota > Metazoa > Chordata > Chondrichthyes > Carcharhiniformes > Carcharhinidae > Sphyrna > Sphyrna mokarran. The sequence continues at coordinate 108,350,670 of JAGIQG010000002.1, forward strand.
TTAATAAGGGCACTTTGGATCATTGTTCCAGAATTCTGTTCCAATCATTTGAACATTATTGCAGAAGAACAGGACCCCTCCTCTCAATGTGGCAACTTCCTTTTGAAAGGGACTGTTCTAACTTCTGATTACACTAAGAATGAAGCAAGTGCTATGGAAATGGGAAAAATACAGTTTAAAGAAGGGAGCAAATGTAATGAAGAGATGGTTTGGCAAAATATATAGATTATAGCTTTAAAACAAATACAGCAGGCAGTCTGAGCTGAGAAACAGATAAACTTTCATCAGCGAAACCTTAGCAGGAGACGTACTTCTCAATTATCTGTAGTGGTTTGCTTGGCACACCAATCTGTCCATACATTACATTGTTACATATCTGCTTTTTATTGAAGAAAGCAACCTGAAGTCAGTCTTTGCTATGTTGAGATTATGATGTTTGGGTTTCAAACTGTAGGATGTAGAAAAGGCCATGAAGTAAACCTGGAATGCTGAACAAGGGAGCACTTTATTCGAGGTGTGCTCAGCTTCTCAATCAATCCTAGACTGACTTCCTAACCTCTTCCCCTGGGTATAGATGGTCGCCATGTATTCTATAAAAGTTATGCTTTATCTGCATAGTGCGCAAGAAACAATACTTTTCAGTACATGCCAGTACACGTGACAATAAGAAGTCAAATCAAGGAACGATACTTTTCAGCATATCCCAGTACGTATGACAATAATAAGTAATATCAAAGCCTGATCCACACAGCACGCACTCCAACCACATGTATCACCGAGACAGTGGTCAGTGGAGGAGTATTTGAAGTTCGTGGAAGCAGACACAATAGTGAGTTCTAAAGGGCATCTGGACAAATACAGGAATAAGATGGAATAGAGGGAAATGGTCCCCATTTGCCTGTCTGTCCTTCCGATGGGACACATATTCCTGGAAATTTTGATTTCTGCCCTGAACCCCTCACAGCCACATCTCTGTGATGCCACAACATTATATCTACCAATTTCAATATGCGCAAGAAGCTCATTTTGCTTGTTCCCTACACTGCGCGCATTTAGGTTCAACACTCTCAGTCCTGCATTGACCACCTCCCTTCTCATACTTGTCACCTTTTTTGCTCTGCCCAAGGTTAGATTCCTGTCACCTTCTATAGTCTTTGTTCTGTCACATGGTCTGGAAACTTTACTGACTTCTCCTGAGCCTTCAGCTCCGTTAACCTGCACCTTTACCCTCTCCTTTAACTTTGATTTTCTAATTCTCCGTACAACTGAGCCCTCCCCCCAGTATTTAGATTAAAGCCCTATCTACAGCACTAGTTATACAATTCACTAGGACTCTAGTCCCAGCATGATTCAGACGAAGACCGTCCCATTGGAACAGGTCCCGTCTTCCCCAATACCAGTGCCAATGTCCTATGAATTCAAACTCATCCCACTCACACCAATCTTTGAACCACACATTTACTTCCCGAATCTTATTGATCCTGTGCCAATTGGCTCATGACTCAGGCAGTAATCCAGAGATTACCAGCTTTTTGGTTCTGCTTTTTAATTTCGCTCCTGGCTATTCATACTCCCTTAGCAGAACGTTTGTTCCTGTTCTACCGATGTCATTGGTACCTATTTGGATCACTGAAGCTGAGACTTTCCCCATGCACATTTGAAACTGCTTTTTGTTTATGCGCAAGTGTTTGGGGAGATAGGATGGAAAGCTTATGTTGAGTGAGTCAATTAACGGATGGGCAGCCAGCATGAAATCACATAACATGTCTATGGGAAAAGTGAGGGAAGGTGAGCAGGTATAGGCACTATGAGCTGAATAGTCTCCTACTAAGATTACTTATTCTATGATTCTAGGTAGTCAAATTCACTAACAACCTGACTCCAAAATCTAGGATATCTTAGGCCACCCCCATGAAATGAAAGCTTCATTAGGCATTCTGTTCAAGAGACAAATGCATTTTCAGTAGTAGACTGGGAAGCAGGAAACAATCAAATATAAGGTATGGTGCAAAACAGTCAATGGTATACAATGAATGATATGTCATCAGAACTCACGAGTGGATCAGCTAGAATGCAGCTGCCACCATAGCTGTTTCACTGCTATATTACTTAAGTGAGAGGATGAAAGAGGAATTAGTCAAGTAAAAAATCGAAAGCAGAATAACAATCTGAGAACGTGTTAGCCATCAGCTTCTTCCTGTATTTATTTCAACAGCAGAACTCATCAACATTCAAGCTAAAATACCATTTCCCCCACAAATTCTGAAAGGAATTTTTGACTCTTTGTAGGGCACTACTCATACAAACTCCACACTAAATCTGCATCTTACTTTTTCTCTTCTTCTCACATGGATTAACTCTTTTCCACATTTCTAAAGCAGTATACAATGCAAGTGACCAGGAAGGCCAATCAAATCAATGGTCTCTTCAGAGATGTTAGAATAAAGTTTAAATTTGCAGGTTTTTATGAACATAATTTCTACTTTACATATCCTTTTAAAGAGTAGGCAATCAGACTTGTCTACAAGCTTGACTACATCAAGCTCTATGTCAAATAGTGTGATGGGAACTTTTACATCCACCTGGGAGGAAAGACAGTACTTCAGTTTAACATCCTTTCCAGAACACAGGCTTTTGACAGAACTGGCATGGTATTGTACTGACGTATCAGGCTAGATTTTGTGCTCAAGTTTCTGGAATGAAACCTGCTGACTCAGGTAAGAGTGGTCTCCTGAATAACAACTGGCATTAACTGCTCAGCTACCATGTTCCAACTCTTGCAAAAATACAGCACACTAAAAGAATCACTGATCGCCAATCAGAAACATAATGTGCAACCTGTATCTGCAGAATAAGTGATCTTTTGAGAAAACTAGCTTAATGGACATGCAGACATAATGCTTTCACCTTAGTCTTCAAGCCAACAATTCCCTTAAAGATTTTCACTCTTAAAAATGTTGTAGCGTATCACTGTAGTTTCTCATTTAGGATTGTGGATTTATTCATACACAGCTTTTCTTATTCACAGAAACTATATTCACTCACTTTCTACACAAGTGATTGGAATCATTATATTTCTGGAATTAGCCTCATTTCAAATGGGAACATGTGTGGCTTCAGTGATCAGATATCAACTTCATTAGACAGAGAAACAGCTGCATCAAATCCTATATATACAAATGACTGTTTCCTTCGTCAATAATGCCACTAGAACCAACACATATTGAATATTTGTTTCCGATGTAGCTGTAACTACTCTTCCAGGGCCTGTCTGCTCTGACAGTTGATTGTGGCTTACATTCATGGAAAATTAAGTTCTATTTTTATATAAACACGTGTCCTCTTGTCATGAAGTCTCCTACCACAAGAAATGGTTTCTTTGAGTCAACCCTTTATCATTTTAAAAACTGTGGCCTAGATTTTTGCCATGACAGAGAGGCTCTGCACCACAGCCAAAATTTCTGAGTACTGTCTCTTAACCTAGCATTTCCCATCTTGTCAGAGAATTCAGGCTGGAATTCATGCATGCGCAAATCATGGAGGTAATTGGCCATTGACCAGCCGCCTCCAAGGGCCTGATTTTTGAACCCTAGCTATGTGAATCCTGGTTTATGCAGAGCCCACCAGTCAAATCAGAGGCGGTTTTGAAATTGGTGGATTCTTTGGATAGCCATAACATCCCTTTGAAGAGATAAGGTACTCCTTTGGAAGAAATAAGGCACCGTTTGGGTGATTGAAATCCAATATGACCATGCACTTTTTATGCACGAACTCAATGCAACTTTTCAACTGTCAAGGAATTGTCAAAGCAGCTCAGCAAATGCCAGAAGCTGTCCAGGAAATGAGTAAGCATACTATGTGAATGCACTGAGGGAGTAAGGACAAAAAGTGATGCATCGCATTGGCATAGGTTAGCAGGGATAAGACATAGGGAGTATGTGGTGATGTGAAAGTAAAGCTATGTTGTTTGTATTTTTAAAATTTAAAATAGTGCTGGAGCATGAGGCAGTCTTTGCAGCCAACCTGCCTCCATACCCAACAGCTTCTGCATTAATTTCATGATTGTCCATCCCAACTTTTACTTAAACCAACTACCATGACCCAACCAAAAACTTGAGTGACCATTTTTAAAGATTGGGTTCACCATGCTGAGACATTCCTAATTCTGTGCATCCAACCTAGGGACGAATATCAGGGTCCTTGAATAGATTTCTCAACCTTCTAAAACTCAAGGAACTATAAGGCAAGTTTATTCAAACTGTTCTCATGAATTACACCTTAGCATCATTCTGATGAATCTGTGCCCCATGTAAGTTAAAATGTCTTTCCTAAGGTTTGGCTCCTAAAATGAGTACTCCAAGTGGAGTACGACCAAGGCTCCATACAACAAAAAAAATCATTTCCCGGAAAATATGCAGAACAGCAGCAAGCGAAGAAGAGACAGAATCTGCAAGAAGGTGCTGCAATTATAGGTTTCCTCTTGAAAAGCATGAAGCATAGGAAAGAGAGAAGTTGCGGTTGCAAATCAAGGAGCAGTTTTTCTGCTCTGTCCCACATCAAGGAGCAGCTATTATGATGTGTTCCACTGCTGCCATGCAGGAGACTTCCAGCAGCACCACTACCAATTTCTTTGATCTGTTGCTAGATGAGAGAGAGGAAGGAAATGGTTAGAAAGCTAGTAACGTTAAAACTGATTCACTGAAAACTGAAATTAAAAAGTTGGCACAGCCCTTTAGATAAGCATTGCCACTTGGGAAACAAATCTTTGCCAGTGGATATATCTCAATAAAATGCGGCTTCAGGAACACTCAAAAAGTAAAGGATCAGTAGCAATTGATTTGAATTGATTTGTGAAAGGTTGTGAGTGTAGCCTAGTCCATCATTCAAACCAGCCTACCATCTACATCCTCCATCTACACTTCCTATAGCCTCAGAAAAGCAGCCAGCGTAATCAAGGACACCACGCTCGCTGGACATACTCCCTTCCAACTTCTTCCATTGGGAAAAAGATACAGAAGTCTGAAATCACATACTAACAGACTGAATAACAGCTTCTTCTCTGCCATCCATCAGACCATTGAGTGGATCTACCTTATATTGAGTTGATCTTTCTCTACATCCTAGCTAATGATTAAACTACATCCTGCATCCTCTCTTTTCTTCTCCCCTACATACCCGATGAATGGTAGACTTTGTCTATATAGCGTGCAAAAAACAAGACATGTAATAATAATAAATCAAGTTGAAGATTGGTAAACTTCAGGCATTGGAAATTTTCCCAGCCCTCTCATGTGCCCTTGTAATAAGGATCAAGCCTCAATTCAACAAGGTTGTTTGGCAGCAAGGGGTCACGGACACTTTGGATTAGTTAGTTAGTGTGTAGTCAGCAGGAGGAAAGTCTAGACACTAGATTGCTCTCAGTCAACAATATCTTTAAGGCTAATAGCAGCAGAGTCTGTCTCACTTAATTTCCCTGTAATCCTGTGGTGGTGCTGGCTAGAACATAGAACATAGAACATAGAACAATACAGCACAGAACAGGCCCTTCGGCCTTCGATGTTGTGCCGACCAAAATAAAAAGCAATGCCCCTCCAAACTAAACCATTCCCTTCTCTTCCATATACTTATCAATTAACCTCTTAAACGCCACCAAACTTGGCGCATCTACAACAGCTGCAGGCAGGGCATTCCACTCCCTAATCACTCTTTGAGTAAAGAACCTACCTCTGATATCCGTCCTATAACTCATACCCCTTAATTTAAAGCTGTGTCCCCTCGTGCTAGCTTTCTCCATCCTAGGAAAAAGGCTATCACTGTCCACCCTATCTAAACCTCTAATCATCTTATATGTTTCAATAAGATCCCCTCTTAGCCGCCTCCTTTCTAACGAAAACAACCTCAAATCCTTCAACCTCTCTTCATAGGACCTGCCCTCCATACCAGGCAACATCCTGGTAAACCTCCTCTGTACCCTCTCCAATGCCTCCACATCTTTCTTATAATGTGGCGACCAGAACTGCACACAATACTCCAAGTGCGGCCGCACTAGAGTTTTGTACAGTTGCAACATGATGCTGCGGCTCCTAAATTCAATCCCCCTACCAATAAAAGCTAAGACTCCATATGCCTTCTTAACAACTTTATCCACTTGACTGCCTACTTTCAGGGATCTATTGACACATACACCAAGATCCTTCTGTTCCTCAACACTATTAAGAGCCCTACCATTAGCCCTATACTCTACACATTTATTGTTCCTGCCAAAGTGCATTACCTCACACTTTTCCACATTAAACTCCATTTGCCACCTCTCGGCCCAGCTCTGCAACTTGTCCAAGTCACTCTGTAAACTATAACACCCCTCTTCACTATCTACCACTCCACCGACTTTAGTGTCATCTGCAAATTTACTGATCCATCCCTCAATACCCTCATCCAGATCATTTATAAAAATTACAAACAGCAGGGGCCCCAAAACAGACCCCTGAGGCACACCACTCGTCACCGAACTCCACGATGAATATCTCCCATCAACCACCACCCTCTGTCTTCTATCTGCCAGCCAATTCCTAATCCAATTAGCTAAATCACCCTCTATTCCACACATCTGCATTTTCTGTAGAAGTCTTCCATGGGCCACCTTATCAAACGCCTTACTAAAGTCCATATATACTACATCAACCGCCTTACCCCCATCCACCTCTCTGGTCACTTTCTCAAAAAACTCAATGAGGTTAGTAAGGCATGACCTACCCTTCACGAAACCATGCTGACTATCCCCAATCAATTCATTTCTCTCTAAATAACTATAAATCCTATCCCTAATAATTCTCTCCAATACCTTGCCCACAACAGAAGTAAGACTCACTGGCCTATAATTCCCAGGAAGGTCTCTCTTCCCCTTGCTAGGAAGGCAGAGACTTTATTATTAAATTGGGAATTGTGTTTAAGTGATAAACTTTCAAATCGCAGGACACCCTTCCCCTTTCTGAAACTTCTATGCCAATGTACGTAATCCAGCAAGGTTTTATGCTGATAGTACGGACTTCATCCTGTGTTGTACATATCAGCTGCATGAAAAGCTAGATGCTGAGATTGCTTCAGATCACTTCAGTAGTCTTTGAGAAAACATTAAAAAAAGCCTTTACAAAATACAATCCTGGTACAAGGATGGGTGTTACTTACTAGAGTGCTATGTGTCATCTGTCCCTCAATGAGCAAAGCATAAGCAATGACATTACAGGAGACACATATTGGTCACTGTGCAACTATGTCTGTAAAAATATATTTCAGTTTTCAGGTTTCTAGTGGTCTGGATCTGAAGGGTCACTTGTTTGCTGAATCGAGAAAGCAACAGTCCCATTGTGTTTTGTAGTGTTAGTTTTGCTCAGCTTGTCATACTTTGCAAGCCAGTGCATTGTGGGGAAATCATTGAATCCATAGCACTGCAAAGGAAGAAGCTGCTCTGACAGATGTTATATAAAAAAAAATGCTGCTGTTTTGAAAGGAGATTTGGAAAGAATGAAAAGAATTACTATTAAATAGAATATCAAAACTGACTCAACCATAATTTCTGAAGGCCAGAATCATGCCTTATGTCAATGACCAAAGGTCAAAGCTGACCTGGAAAATCTGGTCAAAATAAGAGTCTTGGTACCTGCCCCCATCATGAATGTGCAATTATCATTCCAGTGCTCATGGAAGATATCTCCATTCTCATCTGTGGGGATATCAAGGTTAATGGTTAACCCAGTGTTATGTACTGAGCAATATCTACTTCTTCATAGAGATGAATTTTTTTGGTGGCCTGACCTGGACCAAACCATTGAAGCCAAGATAAGGTTTTGTTCTTCATGTCAGTATGTGAAAAATATGTTTCAATTAGCAGCCTCTCAACCATGGGATTAGCCAAAATCTCTTGGCAGCTCATTAACATCAATTTTGCATCCATTTGAAGGAATAATGTCCACGGTAGTTGTGGATGCTCATTTCAAATAGTCAAAGTTGCAGTGATGTCCTCAACTACTGCTGGGAGCACAATTCAAAGGAGGAGAAATATTCAGTCATTACAGATTATCAGAGCAATTTATGACTGACATAAGCGGACATAGTTTTTCTTGCAGAGTCTGAGAGTTTTTTGAGAAATAATGGAATTCATCACATCACCTCAGCAGCATAACACCCATCCATCTATGAATAAGCTAAAAGATTAGTTCAAACCATGAAACACATTTTACTATCAACTGCCCAGGGCATTTCTCCATTCAAAAGCATCTGAACACATTTTTGCTGACACATCAAAACATGCCACGTGCTATGACTAAAGCATATGCAGCAATTTTACTCAACGGGATAGCAAATACTTGCAAAATCAACAAAGGCACGAAAAGTTGTGCAAGATCAACAGCACAACAAGTAGAGAAAACAAAAATCAAAGCTGAGAATTTTCTGTTCTTGATGAGAAGTTCTAGCTTGCGATAATGTTACCAGAGCTAAATGGGTTCCTGCTACTGTGATCGCTCAGACAGGACTAGTTTCATGCAGTCCAAACTGAATGATCTTAACTGGCGGAGACATTTTGACTAATTGTTGCCAAGTCACAATCTATCCAGGGATATATACAAAGAACAAAAAACAGCATGGGAATCAGACCCTCCGGCCCAACGAGCCCACATCGCCACCCTGATGTTCCCACCTCTATCCGTGATCCCTGTCTATGTTTATAGATCTATGGATTAAAAACCAAATTTGAGACAATTTAGGGAGAATTTGTTTTGCCAATTAGCCTAAGAGCACATCTTTGGGATGTGGGAGGAAACCGGAGCACCCGGAGAAACCCATGCATGCACGGGGAGAATGTGCAAACTCCCACAGACACATGCCCAAATCCATGTATCTGCACAGCACAACGATAGTCACTGAGCTGTCGTGTTGCCCATCAAATGGTCCAGGTCAAGTGTACATTAACGACATGAAGCACTAGCATACTCTTGAAAAAAAAATCCAAGAGCAGCCCTCTCACGACCCATCGCATGTATGCCCCTTGTTAGACACAAGGTGGACCAAAGCACCTGTAGAATAAAAACAAGTACATCAATATCATCATCTATTTACACACTTCGCAGGGATTCCCAAGGTTCATGATCCCTATTTTAAATCAGTTTTCTGTACCCCTCCATTCCCATTCTGTTCATGTGCCCATCTAAGTATTTCTTAAATAACTCCGGAGTGCCTGCCTCCACCACTTTACTTGGCAGTGCATTCCATATCCACCCTCTGTGTGAAAAAACTCCCTCTAGCATCCAAATTATATCTTATCCCCCTCACCCTAAGCCCGTGACCTCTCGTGCTATTTGAGTCCATCCTAGGAAAAAACTTAACCCTGTTTACTCTATCTATACCCCTCATAATCTTGTATGCCTCTATTAGATCTCTTCTAAGTCTACGTCTTTCTAAGGAAAACAGAGCCAATTTGCCTAACCTCTCCTCGTAACTCAGACCTTCCATACCAGGCAGTATCTTTCATGAAAGAACCTAATTTCATCACTTCAGATGAAATCTCCATCTCAAGGAATGTCTAGTCGAATCTTACATTCTTAGTCTAACCTGACTAAAATTGAGGTTGTCTCACCTTCATCTGTATCAGCCAACTTCACTTTGTTACAATTCCTAAACTCTATCATCAGTCTCAAACCCACGTGTATGATTTTTTGAGGCAGTCTATCCTCTTTCCCCAATTCAGAAAATGTTTTGTTAAACTGACATTTCCAATAAGAAGGGAGAAATATATTATGTATGTTGTGTCTTGTTTAGCTTGAGATACTTTGCAAGCCAATGCATTGTGGGACCACAGAACCCAAATGTTATTTCAGTTTCTGAAGTAAAACACAAGGTGCAATGTGCCTTCATGTGTATTGTACCAAGACCAAAGAGGTGGATGGGGGTAAGGCAGTTGATGTGGTATATATGGACTTTAGTAAGGCGTTCGATGGCCCATGGAAGGCTTCTGCAGAAAATGCAGATGTATGGGATTGAGGGTGATTTAGCTAATTGGATTAGGAATTGGCTAGCAGATAGAAGACAGAGGGTGGTGGTTGATGGGAGATATTCATCGTGGAGTTCGGTTACAAGTGGTGTACCTCAGGGGTCTGTTTTGGGGCCCCTGCTGTTTGTAATTTTTATAAATGATCTGGATGAGGGTATTGAAGGATGGATTAGTAAATTTGCAGATGACACTAAAGTCGGTGGAGTGGTAGATAGTGAAGAGGGGTGTTATAGTTTGCAGAGAGACTTGGACAAGTTGCAGAGCTGGGCCGAGAGGTGGCAAATGGAGTTTAATGTGGAAAAGTGTGAGGTAATTCACTTTGGCAGGAATAACAAATGTGTAGAGTATAGGGCTAATGGTAGGACTCTTAATAGTGTTGATGAACAGAGGGATCTTGGTGTATGTGTGCATAGATCCCTGAAAGTTGGCAATCAAGTCGATAAGGTTGTTAAGAAGGCATATGGAGTCTTAGCTTTTATTGGTAGGGGGATTGAATTTTGGAGCCGCAACGTCATGTTGCAACTGTACAAAACTCTAGTGCGGCCGCACTTGGAGTATTGTGTGCAGTTCTGGTCCCCACATTATAAGAAAGATGTGGAGGCATTGGAGAGGGTACAGAGGAGGTTTACCAGGATGTTGCCTGGTATGGAGGGCAGGTCCTATGAAGAGAGGTTGAAGGATTTGAGGTTGTTTTCGTTAGAAAGGAGGCGGCTAAGAGGGGATCTTATTGAAGCATATAAGATGATTAGAGGTTTAGATAGGGTGGACAGTGATAGCCTTTTTCCTAGGATGGAGAAAGCTAGCACGAGGGGACATAGCTTTAAATTAAGGGGTGGTGGTTTTAGGACAGATGTCAGAGGTAGGTTCTTTACCCAGAGGGTGGTAAGGGTATGGAATGCCTTGCCTGCTTCAGTTGTAGATGCGCCAAGTTTGGTGGCGTTTAAGAGGTTAATAGATAAGTTTATGGATGAAAGGGGAATAGTTTAGGTTAGATGGTCACTGCTTGTTCCTAACTGGTCTGCGCAACATCGAAGGCCGAAGGGCCTGTTCTGCGCTGTAATGTTCTATGTTCTAAGACCAAGTACCAGCATTAAAATATAACACATCTTCTCAGTTCCCGATCTCTCTCAGTATCTTTAAATGGCAATACATTTAGATCTATGGAACTGCTCTGTGAAGGGCTGTGAAAATTGAACCAGGCTTCAGAAGGATAATGGTCTGAATGCTCTCCAAATTTCCTTAGGAATGTCGTGACAACAGGATGCTAACTGAACAACATGGCTTTGTTTAGTTAGCAGTTGATGGTTTTTGCAAAACTCTTGGGTTGCATGAGTGATGGATATTGTTGCGTGGCTACCAAAGAGAACTGCAATTTGACATGGCAGGGTAGGGGGGGGGTGGTTAGTGGTGCAGCAACATCCAAATATGTTGTCTTCAGAGCAAATCTATTCAAATAAACAATTTCAAGGAATCAGTTGCAATTTCCATGAATTGAGAGATTACAGGAAGCTGGACATGAGCCAAAGGTCCATTAAATGTCCAGGTGTCATGTTTTGAAATTGCAGGCGACAAAGCAAGTCAGGAGCCAGAGTGCAGAATTCTTTTGTTACCTTCCTAGAGTCAATTATTAAATCAAGTATGATAAAAGAGACAATTTACTCTTGAAAAAAATTCTTTTACTTTCAATAAACTGAATCACACTAATACCAAACGCTTTAGTAACAGATTACAATGAAACCTTAGAGTATACAAAGCACGCTTGTGGAACACTGAGTCATTGAGGTTTACAGCATGGAAATAGGTCCTTAGGCCCAACTTGTCCATGCTGCACTTTTTTCTTTAAACCCCTTGTCTAGTCCCAATTGCCCACATTTGGCCCATATGCCTCTATACTCATCTTACCCATGTAACTGTCTAAACGCTTTTTAAAAGACAAAATTATACCCACCTCCACTACGATCTCTGGCAGCTTGTTCCAGACACTCAAAATGCTGTGTGAAAAGAATTGCCCCTCTGGACATTTTTGTATCTCTCTCCTCTCACCTTAAACCTATGCCCTCTAGTTTTAGACTCCCCTACTTTGGGAAAAGATATTGACTATCTGTCTGATCTGTACCCCTCATTATTTTATAGGCCTCAATAAGATCATCCCTCAGCCTCCAGAAAGAAAAGTCCCAGTCTATCCAGCCTCTCCATAAACTCAAACCATGAAGTCCCAGTAGCATCCTAGTAAATCTTTTCTGCACTTCTTCTAATTTAATAATATCCTTTCCATAAATAGGGTGAGAAGAACTGTACACAATATTCCAAGTCTGGCCTTACCAATGTCTTGTACAACTTCAACAAGACATCCCAACTCTTCTATTCAACGTTCTGACCAATGGAACCAAGCATGCCAAATGTTTCCTTTACCATTCTGCCCAACTGTGACTCTACTTTCAAAGGAGCTATGAATCTGTACCCCTAGATCTCTTTGCTCTGTAACTCTCCCCAACACTCTACCATTAACTGAGTAAGTCCTGCCCTGGTTCAATCTACCAAAATGTGTCACCTTGCATTTATCCAAATTAAACTCCATCTGCCATTTGTCGGTCCACTGACCCAATTGATCAAATCCTGTTGCAATCCAAGATAACCTTCATCTCTCTCCACTATGCCACCAATCTTGGTGTCATCTACAAACTTAGTAATCATGCCTCCTATATTTTTATCCAAACATTAATAAAAGTGACAAATAACAGCCCAGCACTGATACCTGAGGCACTCCGCTGGTCACAGGCCTCCAGTTTGAAAAACAACCCTCTACAACCAGCCTCTGGCTTCTGTCATCAAGTGGTATTGGATAGCAGATTAGCTGTAAAGCCTTGCATTCTAGTCAGTATTCTGTAAACTGCATGTGCCTTTATATGCCCTGTTTGTGATCAGAACTCCCGACTCATCTGATGAAGGAACAGCGTTCCAAACATCTAGTGGTGTTTACTACCAAATAAATCTGTTGGGCTTTAAATTGGTGTTGTTCTTATTCTGTCATCAAGCCAGTTTTGTATCCACCCTGGATCCCGTGAGATTTAACCTTATGCAACAATCTACCCTGCGATATCTTGTCAAAGGCCTTGCTAAAGTCCATATAGACAACATCAACTGCACTGTCCTCATCTACCTTCTTGGTTAGCCGTTCAAAAAACTCAAATTTGTGAGACATGATTTTCCACTCATAAAGCCATCCTGTTCCTAATCAGTCCTTATGTCTTTAAATGCCTGTAGATCCTGTCTCTCAAAATACTTCCACAATTTACCCATCACAGATGTGAGGCTCACTGGCCTGAAGTTCCCAGGCTTTTCTCTGCAGTGCTTTTTAAACAAAAGCACAACATATGCCACCCAATAATCTTCAGGCACCTTACATATGACTATTGACGATTCAAATATCTCTGCTAGGAGACTTGCAATTTCCTCCCTAGCCTCCCATAATGCCCTGGGATACACTTCATCAGGTCCCAAGGATTTATCTAACTTGGTGCGCTTTATGACTTCTAGCACTTCCTTCTCTGTTATATGTACACTCCGCAAGACATCATTATTTGTTTCCCCAAATTCCCCAAGATCCAGGCTTTTCTCAGCAGTGAATATCAATAAAAAATATTCATTTATGATCACACCCATCTCTTGTGGATCTGCATACAGATGACCTTTCAATCCTTAAGAGATCCTCTCTCTCCCTCATTACTCTTTTAACCTTTATGTATTTGTGGAAGCTCTTTGGATTCTCCTTTGCTTTATCTGCCAAAATAATCTCGTGTCCCCTTTTTGCCTTCCTGATTTCTCTCTTAGTTCTATTCGTACACCCTCTATACTCTTCAAGGGATTCACTTGATCCCAGCTCCTATGCATGTCAGGTGCCTCCTTCTTCTTCTTCACTAGGACCTCAATATTCTTAGTCATCATTTCTACCAGTATTGCCCTTCATTCTAAGAGGAATATGCTTACCCCAAATCCTGGTTAAAACACTTTTGAAAGCATGCCACTTACCAGATGGCCCTTTGCCTTCCCTCAAACTCCCCTAATTAACTTTTCAAAGTTCCTGCCTGATACCATCAAAATTGGTCTTGCCCCAATTTAGAATTTTAACTTTTGGGCCAGCCCTACCATTCTCCATAGCTATCTTAAAACTAATAGACTTATGGTCACTAGTCCCAAAGTGTACCCTCACTAACTCTTCTGTCACCTGCTGTTCCTGATTTCCCAAGAGGAGGTCAAGTATTGCTCCTTCTCTATTTGGGCCATTCATATACTGAATGAAAAATTTCTCCTAAATACACTCAACAAATTTCTCTCCATCCAACACTTTAATTGCTTTGGCTGTCCCAGTCAATGTTGGAAAAGTTAATATCCTTTACTATTACCACCTTATTTTTCTTAGAGCTATCTGTAATCTCCTTACATATATGCTCTTCAATTTCCCGCTATTTCGATGCCTCAAAACGATTTCCCCCTTATTTCTCAGTTCTACCCTTATAGATTCAGTAGCCAAATCCTCAGATATATCCCCTCAGTGATGTTTTCCTTCATCAGAAATGCAACTCCATCTCCTCTCTTAGCTTCTGTTCTATCTTTCCTATTGTGAAGCTATACGAATGAAGTAGTGGCATGATGGAAAATTGGTCAAGTATTTGGTACAAAATAAGAAAAACTGACTCCGTATAACCTAAGACATGAATAAGACTGGAGATGGTCAAGACCTGATAAGGCTGACTCTGCATAACCTATGGCTGTATGAGTATGACAAGATAAGGTCAGAGATGATGAAGTCATTGGCTGTCTTCTGTTTTATCAAAAGGACAAGATAAATGAATGAATCATGAAACAAAGAGTTTTAAGAGGTCAGCAGGTTATACCATTATTTATGACATTACATATGATGCCTCTATTTGATCAAATTCCTGAATAAGCTCTGGTCACACAAACTGATAATGAATATGTATAAATACTGAATTGATTTTTTACGTAAGCGCGGGCTTAAGGAGGAATTAGCAAGTTGTAACGACAGCTCTCTGAACTCAAGTTTTTGCCAATATTGCATGCAGTCTTTCAGAAATAAAGGCAAGTTATTTTGTTGGAATGATCTTTGTTGAGTCTTTCTACCACAGTCAGGAAGCAGGAAAATTTTCATTTCAACACTATATCATCTGTATCTTGGAACACTAAACTGCCAATCTCTCTCTCCCTTAGCCATGTTTCAGTAATTGTTATAATATCACATTATCCATCTATCCGCTGAGTTCATCTGCCTTACCCGTCAGGTCTCTTGCACT
This sequence comes from Sphyrna mokarran, assembly GCA_024679065.1. Taxonomy (NCBI): domain Eukaryota; kingdom Metazoa; phylum Chordata; class Chondrichthyes; order Carcharhiniformes; family Carcharhinidae; genus Sphyrna; species Sphyrna mokarran. Next base: position 108,366,027 of record JAGIQG010000002.1, read on the forward strand.
GAAATAAATACAGTTTAATCTGGGCTTCTCTTGCTCTGTCATGCTTTTGCCTGATCTGTCTGATAATAGCATTACTGTACTACCTTCACTACTTAATTGCTCTCTTTAACTTCTATGTTGCCCTCAAACTTCTCTTCTGTCTCCCTCCTGCTTTGGATCCCATCCCCTGCCAAACTAGTTTAAACCCTCCCGAGTGGCTCTAGCAAATCTCCCCATCAGATGTTAATCCCTCTCAAGATCAGGTGTAACCCATTCCTTTTGAACAGGTTACCTTTTCCCCAGAATATATCGCTTCTCAGTGATTTTTTTTTCAATCATAAGTGCAACTCCACCACCTCTTTTACCTTCTGTTCTATCTTTCCTATAGCATCTGTATCCTGGAACATTGAACTGCCAGTCGTGTCCCTCTCTTAGCCAGGTTTCAGTAATTGTTATAATATTCCAGTCACACGTACCCATCCATGCTCTTCACCAGAAAAGATCCAAATGATCCAAAAATCTAAACCCCTGCCCCCTGCACCAGTTCTCAAGCCATGCATTCATCTGCCTAATCTGCCTATTCCTACTCTCACTGGCACTTGACACTGATAGTAGTCCAGAAATTACTACCTCTGGATGTCCTGCACTTAAGCATTTCGCCTAACTCTCTATATATATTTCAGGACCTCATCCCTTTTCCTACCTATGTCATTGGTACCAATATGTACAATGACCTCTGAGTGCTCATCCTCCCCCTTAAGAATGTCCTGCAACCGCTCAGAGATGTCCTTGTCCCTGGCACCAAAGAGATGACACACCATCCTGGAGTCTCGATTGCAACCACAGAAACATCTGTCTGTGCCTCTAACTAGCCAGTACCCTATTACTACTGCTTGCTTGCTCTTTGCCCAAACCTGTTCCACAACAGAACCAACCGTGATGCCACAGGCCTGGCTGCTGCTGGTATCTCCCCCTGACAGACTATCCCCCCCTCAACAGTATCCAAAATGATATACCTGTTTGAAAGGTGAATAGCTCAGGAGGACATCTGCACCATCTGGAGGCAGACACCCTCAGTGGGCGATGTTAGCAGGCAGACTCTGAGTCATTATCTGATGAGCATGATGCCAATTTATCATAACAGTCATGAGTGCTTGCACAGCTCCCGATGTCAGCAGTTGGTTCTATTCCCAGGGCATAGTTCATCCCTGAAATAGGTTGCCATCTTGTTTGGTAGACAACAATTTGCTGAATTCCATCGAGCAACAGCTGGAGCTGTTTTGGGTTTGGAGCAATTATCATCTCTAAAAGATAAGTATTCCTGCGAATTTTGGGCCTGCGGAGCTAGGTACTTCAGAGAAAAATTTCCCAGATTAACCTAAATTTTTAATCTGTTATTTATTCTACTACTCCCAGGAGATAAAGTGATTTCGTTGGGAGTGGAATTCTATATATTATGTGATATAAGTTACGCTGGATGGACCAGAGAACCATGTCTGTCATGGTTCACACTGTCCTCCTCAAGGAAATGTGGGAATTGATTATTAAACTAATAGGTGTTAAAAACTAATATTAAACTAATAATAAAAACTGGGTAGTCTTTTTCTTAATTACAAGCTTTTATTTGCACAGATATGTTGCATGTCATATACCTCCAACAATTAAGAAGAAATTTCTTACAGCCTGCTTCATTATTAGACAAGATCTAGAAGATTGAAAAGATTGATAACTGGCAGTCCCATATCTATTTTTAATACTTACCACCTCAATACAATTAACTAAATAAATGGACAATCAGCAAGTGATATTCATATCTTAAAATATATTTAAATTGAATATATTTAAAGCAACATGGCAGTAGAATAGGGCAAAAACTCAATAACAAATTAATTCCAGACATTTTATTTCAAAAAAAAAGGAAGCGTATGCAAGGATGAAAAAACATGAGTGTTTTTCATGAGTCGCTTGAGTGTTCCATGGTAGCTAGGAATGAGTTAAAGAAAGGGCTTAGGAGAGCTAGGAGGGGGCATGAGAAGTCCTTAGTGGGTCGGATAAAAGAAAACCCCAAGACTTTTTACTCTTATGTGAGAAATAAAAGAATGACCAGGGTAAGGTTAGGGCCAGAACAATAGTGGGACTTGTGCCTGGAGTCAGAAGAGATAGGTGAGGTGTTGAACAAATACTTTTCTTCAGTGTTCACTAAGGAGAGGGGCCATGTTTTTGAAGAATGAGTGTATGACACAGGCTGATAGGATGGAGGAGGTAGATAGAACATAGAACATAGAACAATACAGCACAGAACAGGCCCTTCGGCCTTCGATGTTGTGCCGACCAAAATAAAAAGCAATGCCCCTCCAAACTAAACCATTCCCTTCTCTTCCATATACTTATCAATTAACCTCTTAAACGCCACCAAACTTGGCGCATCTACAACAGCTGCAGGCAGGGCATTCCACTCCCTAATCACTCTTTGAGTAAAGAACCTACCTCTGATATCCGTCCTATAACTCATACCCCTTAATTTAAAGCTGTGTCCCCTCGTGCTAGCTTTCTCCATCCTAGGAAAAAGGCTATCACTGTCCACCCTATCTAAACCTCTAATCATCTTATATGCTTCAATAAGATCCCCTCTTAGCCGCCTCCTTTCTAACGAAAACAACCTCAAATCCTTCAACCTCTCTTCATAGGACCTGCCCTCCATACCAGGCAACATCCTGGTAAACCTCCTCTGTACCCTCTCCAATGCCTCCACATCTTTCTTATAATGTGGGGACCAGAACTGCACACAATACTCCAAGTGCGGCCGCACTAGAGTTTTGTACAGTTGCAACATGATGCTGCGGCTCCTAAATTCAATCCCCCTACCAATAAAAGCTAAGACTCCATATGCCTTCTTAACAACTTTATCCACTTGACTGCCTACTTTCAGGGATCTATTGACACATACACCAAGATCCTTCTGTTCCTCAACACTATTAAGAGCCCTACCATTAGCCCTATACTCTACACATTTATTGTTCCTGCCAAAGTGCATTACCTCACACTTTTCCACATTAAACTCCATTTGCCACCTCTCGGCCCAGCTCTGCAACTTGTCCAAGTCACTCTGTAAACTAAAACACCCCTCTTCACTATCTACCACACCACCAACTTTAGTATCATCTGCAAATTTACTGATCCATCCCTCAATACCCTCATCCAGATCATTTATAAAAATTACAAACAGCAGGGGCCCCAAAACAGACCCCTGAGGCACACCACTCGTCACCGAACTCCACGATGAATATCTCCCATCAACCACCACCCTCTGTCTTCTATCTGCCAGCCAATTTCTAATCCAATTAGCTAAATCACCCTCTATTCCACACATCTGCATTTTCTGTAGAAGTCTTCCATGGGCCACCTTATCAAACGCCTTACTAAAGTCCATATATACTACATCAACCGCCTTACCCCCATCCACCTCTCTGGTCACTTTCTCAAAAAACTCAATGAGGTTAGTAAGGCATGACCTACCCTTCACGAAACCATGCTGACTATCCCCAATCAATTCATTTCTCTCTAAATAACTATAAATCCTATCCCTAATAATTCTCTCCAATACCTTGCCCACAACAGAAGTAAGACTCACTGGCCTATAATTCCCTGGAAGGTCTCTCTTCCCCTTCTTAAACAATGGGACCACATTCGCTATCCTCCAGTCCTCCGGAACCACACCCGTAACCAACGAGGACCTGAAGATCAGAGCCAGAGGCTCTGCAATCTCCTCTCTTGCCTCCCAGAGAATCCTAGGGTAAATCCCGTCCGGATGTCTGAGAGAAGATGTATTAACAATTTTGAAAATCCTGAGGGTGGATAAGTTCCCTGGCCCAGATAGGATACATCCTAGGATACTTAGGGAGGAAAGAGATGAGATTGCAGAGCCTTTAGCTTTGATCTTTGGGTCCTCACTGTCCACAGGGATACAGCTAGAGAACTGGACAGTGGCAAATGTTGTTCCTCTTTTCAAGAAAGGAAATAGGAATAACCCTGGTAATTATAGGCCAGTTAGTCTTATTTCAGTGGTCAGTAAGTTAATGGAAAGGGTCCTGAGATAGATTTATGACCATTTGGAAAGATTCAGTTTAATCCAGGATAGTCAGTACGGTTTCGTGAGGGTTAAGTCCTGCCTCATAAATTTGATTGAATTCTTTGAGGAGGTAACTAAGTATGCGGACGAAGGTAAAGCAGTTGATGTCATATACATGGATTTTAATAAGACGTTTGATAAAGTTTCCCATGGTAGGCTCATGAAGAAGATAAGGAGGTGTGGGACAGAAGGAAATTTGGCCAATTGGATTAGTAACTGGCTGTACCATAGAAGATAGAGGGTGGTCGTGGAGAGAAAATTTTCAGACTGGAGGCCAGTTACCAGTGGTGTACCACAGGGGTCAGTGCTGGGTCCTCTGCTTTTTGTGATTTTTATCATTGACTTGGAAGAAGGGGCTAAAGGGTGGGTTAGTAAATTTGCTGATGACACCAAGATTGGTGGGGTAGTGGATGAGGTGGAGTAGTGGATGAGATGGAAGGCTCTTGCAAGCTGCAAAGAGACATTGATAGGATGCAGAGATGGGCCAAAAAGTGGCAGATGGAGTTTAACCCTGATAAGTGTGAGATGATTCATTTTGGTAGGACAAACTTGAATGCAGCCTACAGGGTCAATGGCAGGCTTCTGAGGAATGATCTTAAAGAGACATATAAGATAATGAAGAGGCTAGATAGGGTAGAGGCAGAAAGATTCTTTCCACTTAGAAAGGAAACAAGAACTAGAGGATACAGCCTCAAAATAAGGGGAGTCAGTTTAGAACAGAGTTGAAGAGAAACTCTACGCTGTCATATATCGTGAAGGCTGCCTTGGAGAACGCGTACCCAAAAATCAGAGGCCAAATGCCCCTGACCACTGAAGTGTTCCCCAAAGGAAAGAGAACACTCTTGGTGATTGTCGAGCAGTGTTCATTCATCCATTGACGTAGCATCTGCATGGTGTCCCCAATGTACATGTTTTGGACATCCTTTCCTATAGTATGTCAGGTAGACAATGTTGCTGCAAGTGTATGTACCATGTACTTGGAGAATGGTGTTCTCATGTGAAATGATAGCATCCGTGTCAATGATCCAGCATGTCTTGCAGAGGTTACTGTGGCAGAGTGTGTGGCATCGTGGTCACTGTTCTTCTTAAGACTGGGTAGTTTGCTGCAGACAATGGTCTATTTAAGGCTGTGCAGTTGTTTGAAGGCAAGAAATGGGGGTGTGGGGATGGTCTTGGCGAAATGTTCGTACCCATCAATGACACGTTAAAGGCTCTGAAGAAGATATGGTAGCTTCTCTGCTCTGAGAAAGTACTAGATGACGAACAGTACTCTGTCCACCGTGTCCTGTGTTTGTCTTTTGAGGAGGTCAGTGCCATATCATGCTCTTATGAACATTCTGGCAGTGTCTGTTGCGATCCTCCTCACCTGAGCAGATCCTGTGTATACAGAGGGCTTGTCCGTAGGGAATGGCTTCTTTAACATACTTAGGGTGGAAGCTGGAGAAGTGAGCATTGTGAGGTTATCTGTGAGTTTGTGGTACAGTGAAGAGCTGAGATGACTGTTGTTAATGGAGATGCATGTCTCCAAGAATGCAACTGATTCTGGAGAGTAATCTATGGTGAGTCTGATGGTGGGATGGATCTTGTTGATGACATCATTCAATTGTTTCAGTGATTGTTCACCTTGAGTCCAAAAGGAAGGAAATGTCATTGACTTATCTAGTATATAGCATTGGTTGAAGGTCCTGTGCGGTCAAGAGGTGTTGTTCGAACCTGTGCATGAGATTCTGGCATATTGAGGTACAAATCTGATCCCCATGGCTATTCTGTGTGTCTGGATGAAAAACTGGTTGTTGAAGGTGAAGACATTGTGGTCCAGGGTGAAGCAGATGAGTTGTAAAATTGCATCTGGAGATTGGCAGTTGTCGGTGTTGAGTACTGAGGCAGTTACAGCAATGCCATCATCATCCTGGAGGATGCTGGTGTAAAGTGTTGAGATGTCCATTGTGACAAGGAGTGCTCCTGGCTCAACTTCTCCATGTGTGTTAAGTTTCTGTAGGAAGTCTGTAGAGTCGCAACAAAAGCTGGAGGTTCTTTGTACCATGGGTCTCAGGGTGCCCTCAACGTAGCTGGAGAGGTTCTCGCACAGGGAATTGCCCAATTGATGGGATAGCTCCACTTTCTCGTATAAGTCAGGATCACCTGACTTGATCACCTCACTAAGCACTAGATATCCCTGTTCATCCATAGTTTCCAGTTGGGAAATACATGGAATTACTTCTTTGGCACACAGTCTTCTACACACTTACTAATGTAACCAGTTATTGTAGTGTTGTACTCATTCAGGTTGGTCATTGGGTTTTTAAATATTGACCAGTCCATTGACTTGAAGCAATCCTGTAGAATATCATCTGATTCCTCAGACCAATACTGCACAACATTAAATGTAAAGTAAATTTTCATTTAATTCAGCAAGACTGTAATATTCTGCTGGGCAGTAGGATTCATAAAATCCTGGCTTGTGAAATCAAAAGCTGTGTCTCTCTTCACTAAACCAGAGATATTTGCATAGTGACATGTGGAATTTCATTTCCATACAATGTTTCATTGAATAGGATCTATCAGAACTTCAGTTACAGGATAGAAGTGATATTAAAAAATTTCCAACATCTTCATCAAAAGTTGACATCACTACTCCTGACTTTATTGTAGTAAAGTCAGTTTATTATTTACATTTCATGCAAATCTTTATAACCTGACAACTTGATGTGACAGATGCATGGTGACTCAAAAAGTGCAGGAATAAAATTTTTGAAATGTATAAATAATTCAGTATTTAAGATCAGCCTCAATTTCTAGCTCTACAGCAAAGCAAAAAATCTCTCTAGACATATACTGCCTATAATTGGCTAACTCGCCAATTGTGAGAAGATTGGTGGAAATTTACCGCAAGACTGGACAGAGAAGTGGCAGATGGAGTTCAAACCAGATAAATGTAAATGATTCATTTTGGCAGGTCAAATAGGATGGCAGAATATAATATTAATGGTATGACTCTTGGCAGTGTGAAAGATCAGAAGGATTTTGGATTCTGAGTTCATAGGATGCTCAAAGCAGCTGCGTAGGTTAAGGCTGTGGTTAAGGAGGCGAATGGTGTACTGGCCTTCATCAGTTGAGGAATTGAGTTTAAGAATCAAGAAATAATGTTGTAGCTGTATAAGATCTTGGTCAGACCCCACTTGGAGTACTGTGCTCAGTTCTGATCGCCTCATTACAGGAAGGACGTGGAAGCCATTGAAAGGATGTAGAGGAGATTTACGAGGATGTTGCCTGGATTGGGGGATTTGCTTTATGAGAATAGGTTGAGGGAGCTTGGCCTTTTCTCCTTGGAGGGACGAAAGATGAGGGGTGACTTGATAGAGGTGTATAAGATGTTAAGAGCTATTGATCGAATGGATAGTCAGAGGCTTTTTCCCAGGGCTGAAATGATTGCCACAAGAGGACACAGGTTTGAGTAGCTGGGGAATAGGCACAGAGGAGATGGCAGGGGTAAGTTTTTCATTCAGAGAGTAGTGGGAGCGTGGAATGGGCTTCCGGCAATGGTAGTGGAGGCTGTTTCGATAGGGTCTTTTAAGAGACTTTTGAATTAGTACATGGAACTTAGAGATTACTAAGAGGGTTACCTATAACTCTCTAAGTTACTAAGGTAGGAACATGCTTGGGAAACTTTGTGGCTAAAGGGTCTGTATTGTGCTGCAGTTTTTCTATGTTTCTATTGTAACAGCACCTCCCCTCACAGCAATGCAGCTTCAATTAAAAATTCAGCAGAATGAGAAACAGGGAAACAATTCTCCATTTGTGAACACGTTGTTCGAGTTCCAATCGATGACAGCACATCTGTTTTGACTAATTTATTCCAAGTTTAATTTACTATAACAATGTCTCATAAAGTGCACTATTATGAGATAATAAGACAAATACTGGGAAATAATTAACCACATACTAATTATGTATAGAGTAACAAATGACAAGGAGCAAGAAAGCAATAATTCATTGACATGGCTCCACTTTCATCATAAAACACAAAAACAAACATATGAAATAGGACCAGAAGTAGACCATTCGGCTCCTTCAATCTGTTCCATCATTCAACAATATCACTGTTGATCTTTCTGTGCTTCAATTTCCACATTCATATATATCCCTGATAACCTTAGACCTTTGTTTGGCAAGGAATCTATCTACCTTTGCCTGAGGGACATTAGGCGAACCTACTTCCACAATCTTTGAGGCAGTGTTCCAAAGTTACACAAGGTTCAGAAAAAAATTCTCATCTCTGAAGCAGACCCTAATTTTAAAACAGAGTCCTTTAGTTATAAAATCACTCACAAGAGGAAACATCCTTTCCATACCTACCTTGTTAAGGCTATTCAAGATCTTACATACTTCAATCAAGCCAACCCTCACTCTAAACTCCAGTGGAAAAAAGCCTAACCTTTCCTTCAAAGACAACTCATTCCCACTTGGAGTATTGTGCGCAGTTCTCGTTGCTTCACTATAGAACATAGAACATTACAGTGCAGAACAGGCCCTTCGGCCTTCGATGTTGTGCCGACCAATTATGAAAAAAGCAATGACCCTCCAAACTAAACCATTCCCTTCTCTTCCATAAACTTATCAACTACCCTCTTAAACGCCACCAAACTTGGCGCATCTACAACTGCCGCAGGCAGGGCATTCCACTCCCTAACCACCCTCTGGGTAAAGAACCTACCTCTGATATCCGTCCTATAACTAACACCCCTTAATTTAAAGCTGTGTCCCCTCGTGCTAGCTTTCTCCATCCTAGGAAAAAGGCTATCACTGTCCACCCTATCTAAACCTCTAAGCATCTTATATGTTTCGATCAGGTCCCCTCTTAGCCTCCTCCTTTCTAACGAAAACAACCTCAAATCCCTCAGCCTCTCCACATAAGACCTGCCCTCCATACCAGGCAACATCCTGGTAAACCTCCTCTGTACCCTCTCCAATGCCTCCACATCTTTCATATAATGTGGGGACCAGAACTGCACACAATACTCCAAGTGCGGCCGCACTAGAGTTTTGTACAGTTGCAACATGACGTTGCGGCTCCGAAATTCAATCCCCTACCAATAAAAGCTAAGACTCCATATGCCTTCTTAACAACCTTATCGACTTGACTGCCTACTTTCAGGGATATATGCACAAATACACCAAGATCCCTCTGTTCATCAACACTATTAAGAATCCTACCATTAGCCCTATACTCTACACATTTACTATTCCTGCCAAAGTGCATTACCTCACACTTTTCCACATTAAACTCCATTTGCCACCTCTCGGCCCAGCTCTGCAACTTGTCCAAGTCACTCTGTAAACTATAACACCCCTCTTCACTATCTACCACTCCACCAACTTTAGTGTCATCTGCAAATTTACTGATCCATCCCTCAATACCCTCATCCAGATCATTTATAAAAATTACAAACAGCAGGGACCCCAAAACAGACCCCTGAGGCACACCACTTGTAACCGAACTCCACGATGAATATCTCCCATCAACCACCACCCTCTGTCTTCTATCTGCTAGCCAATTCCTAATCCAATTAGCTAAATCACCCTCTATCCCATACATCTGCATTTTCTGCAGAAGCCTTCCATGGGCCACCTTATCGAACGCCTTACTAAAGTCCATATATACCACATCAACCGCCTTACCCCCATCCACCTCTTTGGTCACTTCTTCAAAAAACTCAATAAAGTTAGTAAGGCACGACCTACCCTTCACAAAACCATGCTGACTATCCTCAATCAGGGTTTGAAGTTGGATAAATCCCCTGGGCCGGACGGGATTTACCCTAGGATTCTCTGGGAGGCAAGAGAGGAGATTGCAGAGCCTCTGGCTCTGATCTTCAGGTCCTCGTTGGTTACGGGTGTGGTTCCGGAGGACTGGAGGATAGCGAATGTCGTCCCATTGTTTAAGAAGGGGAAGAGAGACCTTCCAGGGAATTATAGGCCAGTGAGTCTTACTTCTGTTGTGGGCAAGGTATTGGAGAGAATTATTAGGGATAGGATTTATAGTTATTTAGAGAGAAATGAATTGATTGGGGATAGTCAGCATGGTTTCGTGAAGGGTAGGTCATGCCTTACTAACCTCATTGAGTTTTTTGAGAAAGTGACCAAAGAGGTGGATGGGGGTAAGGCGGTTGATGTAGTATATATGGACTTTAGTAAGGCGTTTGATAAGGTGGCCCATGGAAGACTTCTACAGAAAATGCAGATGTGTGGAATAGAGGGTGATTTAGCTAATTGGATTAGGAATTGGCTGGCAGGTAGAAGACAGAGGGTGGTGGTTGATGGGAGATATTCATCGTGGAGTTCGGTGACAAGTGGTGTACCTCAGGGGTCTGTTTTGGGGCCCCTGCTGTTTGTAATTTTTATAAATGATCTGATGAGGGTATTGAAGGATGGATTAGTAAATTTGCAGATGACACTAAAGTCGGTGGAGTGGTAGATAGTGAAGAGGGGTGTTATAGTTTGCAGAGGGACTTGGACAAGTTGCAGAGCTGGGCCGAGAGGTGGCAAATGGAGTTTAATGTGGAAAATTGTGAGGTAATGCACTTTGGCAGGAACAATAAATGTGTAGAGTATAGGGCTAATGGTAGGGCTCTTAATAGTGTTGAGGAACAGAAGGATCTTGGTGTATGTGTCAATAGATCCTGAAAGTAGGCAGTCAAGTGGATAAAGTTGTTAAGAAGGCATATGGAGTCTTAGCTTTTATTGGTAGGGGGATTGAATTTAGGAGCCGCAGCATCATGTTGCAACTGTACAAAACTCTAGTGGGGCCGCACTTGGAGTATTGTGTGCAGTTCTGGTCCCCACATTATAAGAAAGATGTGGAGGCATTGGAGAGGGTACAGAGGAGTTTTACCAGGATGTTGCCTGGTATGGAAGGCAGGTCTTATGAAGAGAGGCTGAGGGATTTGAGGTTGTTTTCGTTAGAAAGGAGGCGGCTAAGAGGGGACCTAATCGAAACATATAAGATGATTAGAGGTTTAGATAGGGTGACAGTGATAGCCTTTTTCCTAGGATGGAGAAAGCTAGCACGAGGGGACACAGCTTTAAATTAAGGGGTATGAGTTATAGGACGGATATAAGAGGTAGGTTCTTTACTCAAAGAGTGATTAGGGAGTGGAATGCCCTGCCTGCATCTGTTGTAGATGCGCCAAGTTTGGTGGCGTTTAAGAGGTTAATTGATAAGTATATGGAAGAGAAGGGAATGGTTTAGGTTGGAGGGGCATTGCTTTTTATTTTGGTTGGCACAACATCGAAGGCCGAAGGGCCTGTTCTGTGCTGTAATGTTCTATGTTCTATGTTCTATGTAATCAATTCATTTCTCTCTAAATAACTATAAATCCTATCCCTAATAATTCTCTCCAATACTTTGTCCACAGCAGAAGTAAGACTCACTGGCCATAATTCCCTGGAAAGTCTCTCTTTCCCTTCTTGAACAATGGGACCACATTCGCTATCCTCCAGTCTTCCGGAACTATACCCATAACCAACGACGACCTGAAGATCAGAGCCAGAGGCTCTGCAATCGCCTCTCTTGCCTCCCAGAGAATCCTAGGGTAAATCCCGTCCAGCCCAGGGGACTTATCTAACTATAGATAGGAACTATAGGAAGGATGTAGAGGCTATTGAGAGAGTGCAGAGGAGATTTACAAGGATGCTGCCTGGATTGGGAGGCAGGCCTTATGAAGATAGGTTGAGGGAGCTGGGACTCTTCTCACTGGAGAGACGTAGGTTGAGAGGCGACCTGATAGAGGTCTATAAAATGTTGAGAGGAATAGATAGGGTGGACTCTCAGAGACTATTTCCCTGAGCTGAAATGGTCACTACGAGAGGACACAGATTTAAGGTGCAAGGAAGCAAATACAAAGGAGATGTCAGGGGTAAGTTTTTCACTCAGAGGGTGGTGAGTGAATGGAATCGACTGCCGTCGGAGGTTGTTGAGACAAACTCACTGGGGTCTTTTAAAAGACTTCTGGATGAGTATACGGAAAAGAATAGGATAGCGAGTTATAGAAAGGTCTGCGGATTGGTAGATGTGATCGGCGCAACACGTGGGCCGAAGGGCCTGTTTGTGCTGTATTGTTCTATGTTCTATTCTTGGTATCAATCTAGTAAATTTCCTCTGAACTACCTCTAATGCATTTATATCTTTCTTTAAACAACAAGAACAAAGCTGCTCACGATATTCGAGACATGGTCTCCCCAATATCCCGTTTAACTGAAGCATAATATCCTTACTTTTCAATTCACTAGCTTTTGTCAGTCAAAGCAATCCTATAGCCTTCTTAACTATTTTCTACATTTGCATATTAACTTTTGTGAACTCATGCGTGATAACACCTAGATTCCTCTGCATCTCAGAATTCTGCAGTCATTCTGTATTAAGTAATACATTGCTTTTCTGTTCACCCTGCCAAAGTAACCAACTATACATCTTCCCACATTCGATCTGCTGTACCTGCATACTAACCTTTTGTAACTCATGCCTGAGAACACCTAAATCCCTCAATACCTGTCACCATTTGTCCTAAATGAGGCTGACTGTCAATAGTTCTCAAGGCCTCGGACCTACCCCGGTCATCAAAAGATATGAGCAGCTCATTCAGCAGACTACATAACCTCAATTTCTACTACTGGAGTTGCATCAAGATATAATGGGCATAAAAGAAAACTTAATACCTTACAAGAACAAAGGTGGCATGATTGTGGAAAGAAAGTTTAATTTGTCACATGTTCTATGTTCTATGTTTTTGACCACAGTGTTTCAGAATTTCACTCCCACCTATATGACAACTCTGCACCATAAGTACTCTGCACATTTTAATTGTAGATTACATAAGACCATTTTTGACATACAAAATACAACAAGAATTTTTTTTTGACATAACTGGTACAAAGTTGCTCCCTTAATTGAGACAGAAAAACATACAAATTCTATGTTCTATGTTAATGCACATTATATTGTTTCCATGTGTGCATTATCATTTCTACCCAAGATTACCTGGCAGCCCTCATATTTGACAGAAGGGAACCACATGGGTTTCTACATTCAGCTGTTAGTGGATGATCATGTTATTGTCCAATTTTGCACTCGCCAGTCTATGGGACATGAATATATGTGTGGGTTCAACTGGCCTTTCAAGGAGATGGTCTAAAAATACTCTCAGTGGGAATCATAGAATCCCTGCAGTGCAGGAGGAGGCCATTTGGCCTGCCAAGTCTGCACCTACCACAGTCCCACCTAGGCTCTATTCCCATAGTGTAACATGCGCTTCCGGGAGTAATGAAAATCATGATCTTATAAATTCACAAATATCGCAGGATTTAACTTCTCAATCACAGTAGGCTGATAAATGTATGTGTGAATGTATGTGGAATGGATGTTTCACTGCATGTTGGGGATGCTTCATAGATACCACCAGCCAGATATTGAGGGGACATCTCTTGTCACCCAAGATCCAGCCCTTAATCTGGACTGGGACCTCAAAAAGCTTGAATTACACAAGCTCTGTAGGAAACAAGCATAGACATGCTCAATGTTTTGTCTGTAGTGGCAGACCAATTGGAGGTGTGAAAGACCTTGTGAGTCACAAATATAGCTGGCAGGTTGCAGGGAACTCTAATGAATATGGAGCAGTTGATGACCCCCTTCCAGTCTAGAAAAATCAGTGACAGCTGTGAAGCCCAAAGTCCTTGCCAAATGACTGTTCTCATCAGTGAATTGATGAATTCATTCACATGACAGAAGACAGCATTGGTTACCTCCTTTATGCACCTGTATGATGCCACAAGTCTTCCAAAGAGCCCTGGAAATCACCATTGCCAAAAGAAAACATTAAGCACCACCATCGCGAGAAACTGATATGGGGTTTCCAACAAACCCACATGGTTGGAGGTCTTGCTGTACAATCCCAAATATTTCAGTGACCACTTCCTGCGACAGCTTCAGACATCTTTGACATTGCCTCTCTGACATCTGCAGGTAATTAGTTCTTAACCTGAGAATGTGGTGACTGTGAAGGGTTAATATTAAATATGCAAATTGGCAATCTGCACCAGTGATGTAACATCACATGACAACAGAACATTTTAAGATGTAGGTGTACATGAGACTTCATGCTGAGTCTTGACTTTAGTGAGAAGTGTTTAATAAAAAATTACCAGCAGGCTTTCTGCCAGCAATCTCTACCAATCTGAATTAAGGTAAATTGGAGCTATGATTCACAATGATGGTAAAGGACAATGGCAACAGTAAAACACCCAGTAAATCGCTCAGGTGACTGAAAAAAGAACAGTAATCAAAATGACTGCAAAGAAGGGACATTCATGGGAAGAAATGCCAACAAAATTCAAAGTAAAGAAAAGTCATGGAGAAAGTCTTGACGTGGAAGGCCCAGATCAAACCGGAAAGTGGTAGAATTGACATCATAGTCAAGTACAGAATTGCTTTGAAACTATAGAGAAGCCTGGCAAGCATTATTGCAGATGACAATGATCATATAATGAAAAAATACGAACATATTAAAATGTTATAAAAGGTTTTGATACATATTTTACTGTTAGAAGGAACACAAGCACAGAAAAAGGTGAAGTTCACTAGGTGTATCCAAAGGTGGGGGAGACCATTATTTACTTTGATTTATATTGATTGTTTAAGTGATCACGAAGGACACAGGAAACCAACAATAGATCTCCCCATGGATTTTGTGAAGTATGAGTTTCCTTATTAAGTAAGCAATGAGAAACAAGCAGCAGGATTGTAAAATCCCACTCTCACAGTCTGGACCTGATATTATAGATTTGGAACTTTGGACTTGTGTTGGTGTAAGCTTTAGGCACAGCTTTTTCTTTATGTTCAATATTCAATTTTAGAAGTGACTTTTATCATATTTTCTTCAAATATGGGAGGGAAAAGTTAGTGCTACCAAAGGCTGTGCAGTTAACAAAGATGACACAAGCATGAAAGCAAAACCATGTATTTATTCAAGGTGATGAAGGGATTTCATGGCAAAATATTACAAGCAGAACATAGCTTGTAGGACACAGGTAACAGTGCATCCACTCAAAAATTGAAGCAAGAGTGAAGATATAGTATTCACCATTACTCAGTGATCTTGATGAGGCACAAAAACTATTGCATTAATAATGCGGAGTGTTATTCCTGTAAAACAGGAGGCCACAGCAAAGAATTCCTAACTCAGAAATTTGAGAAACTATTTAAACTACATAGCAGTCAAGAAATTAAAGATGCAAAAGTCAATGAAGGGCCATCTTGGGAGACATTATAGGATCTAATGTGAACTTCTGGAGCTCAGACATTATTATCAACAGATATAAAACAAACTTCAAATTAGACAATGGAATAGGGGTTTCAGTTCTTTCAGTCATCGACCATACCAGTCCATGGTCCAGAGACTTTCAGCTGAAGGTCAAAGGACAATTGAACATCACTCTTCACTACAAAGTAAGAGATATCACATAAACTTTGTGCGTGGTGTAAATCCAAACATGTTCATGATCAAGCAACAAAACTCACGCAGACCTAAGGCCCATCTATAAATTAGATGAGTTGGAAAGCCAAGACAAAACAAAAGAATGGAGCACAGAATTTCTAAACTTATTTCGAGGTCATGGCAAGTTGAAAGCATCCCATCACATTACACTGAGACCAGATGTCAAACCAGTGTGATCCCAAGGAAAGTTCCATGCCCTCTTTTACAGCAGCTGAAGTGACAAATAGAGTCAATGCTACATCAGTGAATAATCTCACCTTTAATGAAACCTATAAATTGGTGTTCAGGTATGATTCCAGTACCAAAAGCAAACAATTCACAGCACATTTGTATTTACCTCACACAGTAGAAAGGAAGATCCATTTAATTGCCTCTCTGAACTATAAGGTGGCAAAAGCTAGCAAAAAGAATTTTTTTAAAAATTAAAATCGATACAAACTATGCTATATGAATGGGTCAAGGTACAGCTAAGGACATGGGCAGCAGAATTTTGTATAAGCTCAAATTAACAGAATGTAGAAAGGGGAAGTCAGCCACTGAACAGTTTATTTCCACCTTAATAGGAAGGCACCATAGAAACAAAGAAGATAGGAGCAGAGGTCATTTGGCCCTTTAAGCCTGCTGTGCCATTCATTATAATTGTGGCTCATTATCCAACTCAAAAACCTAATGCTGCCTTCTCCCCATAATCTTTGATCCCATTTGCCCCAAGTGCTATATCTAGCCATCTCTTGAATACATTCAATGTTTTGGCATCAACTACTTCTTGTAGTAATGAATTCCACAGGCTCAACACTCTTTGGGAGAAGAAATGTCTCCTCACCTCCGTCCTAAATGATCTACCCTGAATTCTCAGATTGTAAGCCCTGATTTTGGGCTCCTAAACCATCAGCAACATCCTCCCTGCATCTCACTTGTATGGTCCTGTTAGAATTTTCTAAGTCTCTATGCAATTCCCCCCCCTCAAAGTTTATTTATTATTGCCACAAGTAGGCTTACATTAAACACTTCAGTTAAAGTCCCCTAGTCACCACACTCTGGCGCCTGTTTGGGTACACTGAGGAAGAATTTGGCATGGCCAATGCATGTCTTTTGGACTGTGGGAGGAAACCAAGCACGTGGAGGAAACCTATGCAGACACAGGATGTGCAGATTCCACACAAACAGTGACCTAAGCTGGGGATCGAACCCGGGTCCCTGGCGCTGTAAGGCAGCAGTGCTAACCACTGTGTCATCCTGAACTCCAGCATAAACAACCCTAACCTAGTCAATCTCTCCTCATACACTAGTCCCACCAGCCCCGGAATCAGCTTAGTAAACCTTTGCTGCACTTCCTCAAGAGCAAGACCATCCTTCCTCAGAAAAGGAGACCAAAACTGCACACAATATTCTAGATATGGCCTCACCAAGGCCCCCATCGACTGGCTCCTACTTGTCAACTCCATTAGATACATCTTCAAAGAATTCCAACAGATTTGTTAAGCATGATTTCCCCTTCATAAATTCATGCTGGCTGTGTCTGATCTTGCCACCTCTTTCTAAATGCTCTGCCGTAAAGTCCTTGATAATGGATTCACGAATTTTCGCCACTGCCAATATTAGGCTTACTAGTTTATAATTCCCTGTTTTCTTTCTACCTTTCTTTTTGCATATTGGGGTGGCATTAGCTACCCTCCAATCTGCAGAGACCATTTCAAAATCTATCGAATCCTGGGGAAGATGACCACCAATGCATTCATTATTTCTATAGCCACTTCCTTAACTATTCTGGGATGTAGATTATCAGGCTCTGGGGATTTATCCATCTTTAATTTAATCAATTTTTCCAGCACCATTTCTCTAATAATATCGAACTCCTTCAGCCTTCCTTCTCACTAAATCTTGCATTCGCCAACATTTCCTGATTTGTCTCTTCTTGATTTGTTTAAGAGATCAGATCGAGAGCAGCAATGAGTTTGAAGTTACTGAGGTTGTACATAGAACATAGAACATTACAGCACAGAACAGGCCCTTCGGCCTTCGATGTTGCGCCAACCAATATAAAAAGCAATGCCCCTCCAAACTAAACCATTCCCTTCTCTTCCATATACTTATCAACTAACCTCTTAAACGCCACCAAACTTGGCGCATCTACAACTGCTGCAGGCAGGGCATTCCACTCCCGAACCACCCTTTGGGTAAAGAACCTGCCTCTGATATCCGTCCTATAACTATCACCCCTTAATTTAAAGCTGTGTCCCCTCGTGCTAGCTTTTTCCATCCTAGGAAAAAGGCTATCACTGTCCACCCTATCTAAACCTCTAATCATCTTATATGTTTCGATCAGGTCCCCTCTTAGCCTCCTCCTTTCTAACGAAAACAACCTCAAATCCCTCAGCCTCTCCTCCCTACATGATTGTAGGGATCATGTTCACAATCAAAGACTTAGTACATCTGTAAAACCATAAACAGTCAACAACTGAGTGAGAGCTAAAGAATTTCAGCAAGAAAATAAAACATAAGATCATTTAGAAACATGAGAAGTGACAGTGACCTTTAAGGATCTAAATGGTACCAAAATATTTAGCTGAGCTCCTTTGAATAAACTATAAAATTCAAATAAAAGGTCATGTCTAATGATTAATTGCTACCTAAGCACATACTACTGCATTCCTGAATTACTTCCATTGATACTTTTCTCTCCTCGTAACCTTCTCATTGAATCATAGAAACCCTACAGCACAGAAAAAAGCCATTCTGCCCATCGAGTCTGCACTGACCACAATCTCATACACGCTCTACTCCCATATCCCTCAAGTTTTCCCCACTAATTCCTCTAACCTACACACCTCAGGACACTAAGGGGCATTTTTTTAGCATGGCCAATCAACCTAACACACACACATCTTTGGGTAACCTGCAATCTTAATTCTTAATCCTTACTTACTCAATACAATAGCCACCATAAACTGGCAGCACCCACGCTCTGGGACAATATGAAGTACATTTGCATACAAGCAACAAACCCCAAAGCAGCGATGCACAAAAGAAGCGTGTTTCCCTTCAAACCAGAGACACAGAGGTCACGGAATTTTCTTCTTTCACACAACCAGGCAAAAGCTCACAACGGTGAATAAGCTCGCACTGTACTCCTTCGCTAAGGTGTGAGATTTACCAGAAGCAGTGGAGTTGATGGTCTGACTGGAAAGGAGAGTTGCCATCCTGACGCTCCGCTCCCGCAACTTTCACTTCGAGCAGCAACTACCGTGTCCTGACGGACAGCTCAGTCAGCCAATCAGCTCAGCGAGAGCCAGAGGGCTCAACCAATTAGAATCTGAACTGTGACGGAACGGCCCAGCAGCCTGAGTCACAGCTGGACTTCAGTGAGAGAGGAACTACAGCAAAACAGGCAGTGAGATTGGAACTACAGCAAAACAAGCAGTGAGAT
This sequence comes from Sphyrna mokarran, assembly GCA_024679065.1. Classification (NCBI taxonomy): domain Eukaryota; kingdom Metazoa; phylum Chordata; class Chondrichthyes; order Carcharhiniformes; family Carcharhinidae; genus Sphyrna; species Sphyrna mokarran. Next base: position 108,385,111 of record JAGIQG010000002.1, read on the forward strand.
TGGAACTACAGCAAAACAGGCAGTGAGATTGGAACTACTGCAAAACGGGCAGTGAGATTGGAACTACAGTAAAGCAAGCAGTGAGATTGGAACTACAGCAAAACGGGCAGTGAGATTGGAACTACAGTAAAACAAGCAGTGAGATTGGAACTGCAGCAACACGGGCAGTGAGATTGGAACTACAGTAAAACAAGCAGTGAGATTAGAACTACAGCAAAACAAGCAGTGAGATTGGAACTACAGCAAAACAAGCAGTGAGATTGGAACTACAGCAAAACGGACTGGTGTATCGTGGATTGACTACCAAAGGCAGTGGATTGGCTCAGAGCAGTGAGATTGGAACTACAGTAAAACAAGCAGTGAGATTAGAACTACAGTAAAACAAGCAGTGAGATAGGAACTACAGCAAAACGGACAGTGAGATTAGAAGTACTGCAAAACAAGCAGTGAGATTGGAACTACAGCAAAACAGGCAGTGAGATTGGAACTACAGTAAAACGGGCAGTGAGATTGGAACTACAGTAAAACAAGCAGTGAGATTGGAACTACAGCAAAACAAGCAGTGAGATAGGAACTACAGTAAAAGAAGCAGTGAGATTGGAACTGCAGTAAAACGGGCAGTGAGATTAGAACTGCAGTAAAACAAGCAGTGAGATTGGAACTGCAGTAAAACGGGCAGTGAGATTAGAACTGCAGTAAAAGAAGCAGTGAGATTGGAACTGCAGTAAAACAAGCAGTGAGATTAGAACTACAGCAAAACAAGCAGTGAGATTGGAACTACAGCAAAACAAGCAGTGAGATTGGAACTACAGCAAAACGGACAGTGAGATTAGAAGTACTGCAAAACAAGCAGTGAGATTAGAACTACAGCAAAACAGGCAGTGAGATTGGAACTACAGCAAAACAGGCAGTGAGATTGGAACTGCAGTAAAACAAGCAGTGAGATTGGAACTACAGTAAAACAAACAGTGAGATTAGAACTACAGTAAAACAAGCAGTGAGATTAGAACTGCAGTAAAACAAGCAGTGAGATTGGAACTACAGTAAAACAAGCAGTGAGATTGGAACTACAGTAAAAGAAGCAGTGAGATTAGAACTGCAGTAAAACAAGCAGTGAGATTAGAACTGCAGTAAAACAAGCAGTGAGATTGGAACTACAGCAAAACGGACAGTGAGATTAGAAGTACTGCAAAACAAGCAGTGAGATTAGAACTACAGCAAAACAGGCAGTGAGATTGGAACTGCAGTAAAACAAGCAGTGAGATTAGAACTACAGCAAAACAGGCAGTGAGATTGGAACTGCAGTAAAACAAGCAGTGAGATTGGAACTACAGTAAAACAAGCAGTGAGATTGGAACTACAGTAAAACAAGCAGTGAGATAGGAACTACAGCAAAACGGACAGTGAGATTAGAAGTACTGCAAAACAAGCAGTGAGATTGGAACTACAGCAAAACAGGCAGTGAGATTGGAACTGCAGCATAATCGGCAGTGATATAGGAACTACAGCAAGACAGCAAGATGAGAACTCCAGCAAAAAAAGGCAGTGAGATAGGAATTACAGGAAAACAAGCAGTAAGATAGAAACTATAGCAAAAGAGGCATTGAGATAGGAGCTACAGCAAAACAGGAAGTGAGATATGAGCTACAGCCAAACAGGCAATGAGATGGGAACTGCAGCAGAATGGGCAGTGAGATAGGAATTACAGCAAAATAGGCAGAGCGGTAGGAACTACTGCAAAATGGGCAGTGAGGTAGGAAGTACAGCAAAACAGGCAGTAAAGTGGGAACTACAGCAAAACGGACAGTGAGATAGGAACTACAATAAAACAGGCAGTCAGATAGGAACTGCACCAAAACAGTGAGATAGGAACCACAGCAAAACAGGCACTGAGAAAGGAATGCAGCGAAACAGGCAGTGAGATAGGAACTACAGCCAAACAATCAGTGAGATAGGAACTGCAGCAAAACAGGCAGTGAGATTGGAACTGGAGAAAAACAGGTAGTAAGATTGGAACTGCAGCAAAACAGGCAGTGAGATAGGAACTGCAGCAAAACAGGCAGTGAGATAGGAACTGGAGAAAAACAGGTAGTAAGATTGGAACTGCAGCAAAACAGGCAGTGAGCTAGAAAGTACAGCAAAACAGGCAATTGAATAGGAAGTACAACAAAATGTGCAATGAGATAGAAACTACAATAAAACAAGCAGTGAGATAGAAACTATAGCAGGACAGGCAGTAGAATAGGAAATACAACAAAATAGGCAGTGAGATAGGAACTATAGCAGAACAGGCAGTGAGATAGGAACTATAACAGAACAAGCAGTGAGATAGGAACTACAGCAAAACATGCAGTGAGCTGGGAACTATAGCAGAAGAAGCAGTGAGATAGGAACTAAAGGAGAACAGACAGTGAGATAGGAATTACAGCAAAACATGCTGTGAGATAGGAACTATAGCAGAACAAGCAGTGAGATAGGAACTATAGCAAAACAGGCAGTGAGATAGGAACTATAGCAAACGGGCAGTCAGATAGGAACTACAGCAAAACAGGCATTGAGAATGCTGCAGTGTTCATTCATCTGTTGTCAGAATGTTTGCATGTACCAAGTGTACCCAGTGTACCAAGCCTCGGGACATCTTGATACACGATACATACTCTTGCAACTCGGTCAAATTGTTGTCTGACTTGATATGCTTGCCAGGAAAGATGTCCCGATGCTTGGATATTGGGGGAGAGACCTGCAGATGTTATGACATCGGATGAGTGGCACCACTCACAATCCCAAGCCAAGCCTGTTTCTCTTCCTGTTTGGGGATACTTCCGTGGTCATGGCCTTTCACCTCTGTCTTTCAGAGTAATCATTCCCTCCAAGGCGGCCCTTCATAGACACACTATAGTGCATAATCACCTGATCAGAAACTGACAGCCAAGTTCTGCACATATTAGAACGGCCTCAACCAGAATCTTGGTTTTTTTTTTTTTTTTTCATTGTTCACACTAATCTGTACCCCACAACTTGCTGGAGTTGCACAATCTCATTAACTTTCCTGTCCTGGAAACACTACAACATCTCTTTAACCTGTGCTTCCAGCTCTTTCCCTCACATTGGTTCTGTGCCCTTTAAGAATTGATTAGTTTAAAGACTCCACATATCCATCATTATGCCTGTAAATTGAGTTTGTGTTCTTTGTTCCTTCTTTTGATCAGACTCCCAGCCACCTGACAAGGGACAGTCTATCCCAAAAAGCTTGCGGCTTTTGTTACAAAGAACCTGTTTGGACTTTACACCGGTGTTGTGGGATTTCACTCAGTGTCACCAGCCCTTCTGAATCCACCCCATCCTGATGCTGTGGTTTCTCCTGAGCAGTGGGCAGAAGAGGGTAACATATTGTCATCAAATCCAAGGCCTCTTGAGAATGCCTACCAAGGGCACGTGAGCCCTTAATGCTTCCCCTGACAGCTTATTCCCTTACATTCACCCAGCAGTGAATCTAAATTGTCCTTTCAAACTTCCTTAATTTAAAGCAAATTTGAGGTTATAGTATCTACAACTGTGTTAAATAAATTGAGGTTAGGAAAGGAAAATGTTAACTGAGATAAATTAGACAAATCTTTTTAAAACTGGGAAGGGAGTCATGTTGAGTTTTAGAATTAAAATTCACATCATGCAAGATAAACAACTGCAGATTATATTTGGATTCAAATGTATTTCCTGTAATTAACAAAAATCTAAGCATATTAGTTAACTTCACAAACTATTTTGACACTCATTATTGTCAGTGTCATCACTGTATTCCTTCAGCCACTTACCTTGTTGGCAGTGGTGGCAATGTACTGATCCTTACTGAACTCCAACCATCCAAACAGAGCTCCTATTTTACTGTTTTACCTCAGCTGAATGATGTGATGCAAAAGTAATTGAAAACATAGTTGCAGCAAGGAGTGACATTGATGTGTTGACAAGTATTTGAAGTGACAAGGTTGAGAGTGGGACCTTGGGTTCTCAGCTAGGAACACTACAGTGAACTGAGTTTACTCTAAATTGAGAAAAGAATGCTGATAGGAAATATAATCCAGGGATAAAATGTTGAGAAATACAGCTGTTGTATAAAGCAGACTTGAGCAGAACTAAATTCAATCTGGAAGGTCAAATTAATATGATAAATTCACCTCACCCGCCTCCCATCCCATAACCTGGGCAACAGTCAAGTTGAATGTGGAAATACATTACATCTGAAAATGGGAACAAAATATTAACTGCTTCTGCCAGCTTCAGAAATCTTGTTCAGGCCCAGGCTTGCTTTCCAGCAGCCACTTTGAGAACGAACTTGTCCTGAAAATGTGCTTTTTGCTTATTGTTAATTCTAACCTCAGGAAGTGGATCTCTTTTAGCTAAACTCAGATTAATTCAGTCACCTTGATTAGATTATGTTTATTGTCAGCTAAAACGTTCAAACTAAACTTAATTTTCTAAAGCGTGGCAAGAATTCTTCCCAAAATTAGCATGGAGAAAACGGAAGTGGTTTGCACCAGTTTTATTGGTGTGCTTCCTCACTGCGGGCAAAGGATGAGCTACCACGTGAATCATGCCATTATGGAATCTCCACGTATGTGACTTGCTGAAAGTGGCCCACAGTCTGTAATGCCAGGAGGATGGCAGTGCAGAGACCAGCCCTACGCTTCACCAAGAGAAGGCTAGGAAGGCTGCTGGATTCCATTGAGGAGAGGTGGGCTATCCTTTGCCCCCCAAGAGGGCAGATGACCCGGAAGCAGGGACGGAAATGTGCCCTGGAATGCAGTGATACACGACAGCGCAGAGTCGCTGAACAGAGACTGATAGCCAAGCTCCGCACACATGAGGATGGTCTTAACAGGGATCTTGGCTTCATGACACACTATCTGTAACCCCCGTAACTTGCCTGGGTTAGCGAAAAACCTCACTTACTGTGCTGTCTGGAGAAAATACACAACTCTCTAACAATGCTCAGGATCCCCTTCACACACATTGTTAGCCACTTTAACACTTGAATAGAAGGTTAGATGTAAGGATTCGCATTCTAATCAGCAATCTCTGACTGTCTGTGCTGATGTGTGCTATTGCGGACCAGAACACTGCACTTGCCTGATGAAGACACGGGAGTGTTGAAAGCTCGCTATTTTACTATCAAATAAATCGGTTGGATTAATAATTGGTGTTGCTAAATTCTTAATGCAGTGGCCATGGCAGTCATAGCACGCAGCCTGACACTGAGGACTATTGTCGGAAGAAAATGAGCAACTCATTTGAGCACAAGGGTAAATATGCACCCTTCTGGTCCTGGCATCAATCCCTTCTATTGCACCTAGACTATGCAGCTCAATCCATTCCCTGACATGTCATGGTTGTCCAGCACCCAAGCCCCAGCATCATCCTCAAATCCCTATGACACCCTGCTCTGCACACTCCCCCAGCCCCTCCACATCACAATCCCTGCCTGGTGAGGCATGCTGCCAAAATATGCCACTTTTTCCACCACTCCCATAACAGAAAGGAGTGAGAGAAGGCAACAGGGGGTATTGCTGAGCTGCAGCTCCTGCTCCCCTTCAAGGAGCATGTGCTGGAGCCCCACGTGAGCAATAGTTATGAGCGACAATGAAATTGGCATGAGGGACAGAAGTGAGGATCCGTAAAACTGTCAGCTATATAACCTGCCTCGAGTAAGTTCCCAGATACTTGAACTGCCCTTGCACTGAACAATGTGTCTTCTCCTCCAGGAGCAATACCCAATGAGGCTGGGCCCTTAGAAGTTGACAACCCTCTTCTCCCATGATCCCCATCGGCATCTCAGAAGGAAACTCTGAGGAAAGCATTGGCATCACCCGCACCATCTACCAGGGCAGAAACACTCAGCTTGGTGGGTGGAATTGGCAGACATGCTTCTGGGTCACTTTCTGATGAGCACAAGACAACTGCTGGGAATGTCCGAGGGATCAGGCAAGCAGAAGTCTGCCAGATCCCAGGAAACAGCTGGACCCAAGCCAGCTGCTAAGCTATTGGGATCAGTCCTCACAAAGCTGCTGGAGATATAAAAAACAGTGCTGGGGATTGCAGGTGTGGGTGTCAGTGACATTCCAGCAACTGCAAGGCTGATTCGAGGAGTCCCACAGCCTTCAGGCACAGGAGATGGTGCCACTATGACGTTGCACCCAGGCAACACTGCAAGGGAGGGCAACTGCGATGGAAAACCTGGGGCAGGAAATAGCAGCCATGAGTGGCAGGGTCCAAGGCATGGCTGACAACCATGGCTGAGTGTCTCGGGAGCATGCTCAAGACTCAAGGGGTAATTGAGATTGGTGCGGACTCAGAGAGCTATTTGCAGAGGGCTTGTACGCCATGGTGCAGAGAATGTTGAACCTCCTGGGATGGCAGTGCCAGGTGATGGAGAGGATTCTAGAACACATCCCAGATGCTCCTCCATTCCATAGAATGTCCCAGGGCCCACGGGCACCGCGAGGGAGAAACCCATCCCAAAGTCTGCCACCCAGAAGACTGTGTTGGTCACCAAATGTTCCAAATCTCTCTTTCCTGACACTGACACATCTCATGGGCAACAGGCCAAACAGGCTGACACAGCTGCACCCATGACACCAAAAGTCTAGGGGACACCCACCAAGGACCTCAAAGACAACATGGTGCGGAACACAGCAGACCGACTCGACCTCTGATCTGCATCCTGGGAGGTCACTTAAACGTAGTGCCAGACCATGTAAGATCAAAAAGTTGTAGGGCCATAAAAAGGGCATGCGTGAAGGCAGACACTATAGTGTGGGTTAAGGTAATATGCACTGTAAATATTCACAATGAAAGGATGTTGCACCCCAAAGCTGCAACTCCTCTATATTTGACCCATTTTCCACATAGGGTTTCACACCCTATCCATATCATAAGGAGCATAGAGCATTATGCAGCATGTGAAAGGCACTTTGGCAATCAAGTCTGCACTAACAATAACCATCACTACAATCTTGCTGCTTTCATTATTTATCACCAATGTCATATCTCTGACCGCTGTGGTTCTGAGTGCCCATCTAAATACCTTTAAGGTGTTGTATGGTCCACAGCCATCCCAGGCAACGCATTCCAGATCCTCACCATCCATGGAATGAAAACAAGTCCCCTCTGCAATTGCAGCCTTTCACCCTGAAACTCTGACCCCACCGTGATTGATCCCTCAACCAACGGGAACAGCAGTCCCTGTTCACCTTGTCCAAACACTCCTCAAATTTATGCCTTGAGTCTGCACCCCTTGCTGTTCTCTGCTCTGAAGAAACAATCCAGTTCCATCCTGCCTTGATAAAAGCAAATTACTGTGGATCCTGGAATCTGAAACCAAAAGAGAAAATGCTGGAAAATCACAGCAAGTCTGGCAGTATCTATAAGGAGAGAAGAAAAGAACTGATGTTTCCAGTCCAGATGAACCTTTGTCAAAGCTTTGATCAAGGGTCATCTGGACTCAAAACGTCAGCTCTTTTCTCTCCTTACAGATGTTGCCATCTCACCTTGACTCATAATGCAAATGCTCCATCCCAAGCAACATCCTGATGACCTTCTCACTACCTCTTCTAGTGCAATAACTATGGTGAGATGACTAGAACTGTATACAGTATTCTAGCTGTGGCCTGGCCAATGTTCCATACAGCTCCAACATGACCTTTGGGGTGTGACCTAAAGCAGTAGGGAAGCAGAAGGGATGGTTGATGACAACACTGAAGTTAGAGAGAGCATGTTAAATAATAAAGACAATGTCAGTAATCCTAGTAGCAGGTCAGGCAAGAGCAGGGCAGGGAGTAAGGGATATCCAGATTAAATTGCATTTATTTCAATGCAAGAGGCCTGACAGGCAAGGCAGATGGACATTTTTCATAGGAGATGTAGGGATGACCTTAGAGAGGTCTATAAAATAATGAGGGGCATAGATGAGGTAGATACTCAACATCTATTCCCAATAGCAGAGGAGTCAGAAGTAGAGGGCATACATTTAAGGTGAGAGTGGAGAGAAAAAAAAGGGTCCAAAGGGACAATTTTTCCATGCAGAGGGTTGAGAGTGTCTGGAATGAGCTGCCAGATGTAGTTCAAAGAACAAAGAACAAAGAGCAACACAGCACGGGAAACAGGCCCTTTGGCCCAATGAGCCCACGCCGCCGTCCTAACGTCCTAATGACATACCCTTGTCTTTAGGCTATGCCTATTGTTGAAGATTCCCATATAGGGACCAATATAGGGACAATTTGTTACCCAATCAGCCTAAGAGCACAGTTTTGGGATGTGGGAGGAAACCAGAGCACCCGGAGGAAACCCACGCAACCACGGGGAGAACGCGCAAACTCCCGCAGACACAGGCCCAAATCCATGTGTCAGCACAGCAACAGCGATAGTCTCTGAGCTGTCATGTTGTCCATCAGATGGTCCAGTTTAAGCATACACTGACGACGTGAAGCACTAGGCAACTCCTGAAGCAACCTCCAAGAGCAGCTCTAGCACGACATGCCACATGCATGCCCCTTGTTGGTCAACAAGGTGGACCGAATTGCCTGCGGAAACAAATAGTAGAGGCAGATGCAATTTTTCTAAGGAGCACTGCTCTGAAAGCTCATGATTCCAAATAAACCAGTTTTGGCTTTAACCTGATTTTGTGACACTTCTTACTGTGTCCTCTCTGGTCCAACACTGGCACCTCCCAAATCATAGCTTCTCAAGGGCAATTAAGGATGGACATATTTACAGAAAAATTAAAAAAATAAGTCCCCACACAGAGTACAATTTAGTATCTTTGCTACAATCATCTTCCTCATGTTGCTCAGCTGGATTATGAATTCTTCAGCTGCAGGAGGATGGTAATTGGTAAACAGCACATTTGTTTTCTAATGGTTGATTCAATGCCAAGAAACAATTTTCTAATGGTTGATTCAATGCCCACATGCAAGGCTTCTGGAGAAAGTGAGAGGGCATGGGATTCAAGGGGCTTTGGCCTCGTGGATCCAGAACTGGCTTGCCGGCAGAAGGCAGACAGTGGTTGTGGATGGGTCTTGTTCTGCATGGAGGTCCACTGGGGCACCAGTGGAGTGCCCCAGGGATCTGTTCTGGGACCCCTGCTGTTTGTCATTTTCATAAATGACCTGGATGAGGAAGTGGAGGGATGGGTTAGCAAGTTCGCCGACGATACAAAGATCGGTGGTGTTGTGGATGGTCTGGAGGGATGCCAAAAGTTGCAGCAGGACATAGACAGGATGCAAGGCTGGGTGGAGAAGTGGCAGATGGACTTCAACGCAGATAAATGTGTAGTGGTCCATTTTGGCAGGAATAATGGGATGAAGGAGTACAATATAAGGAGTAGGAGTCTTAGCTGTGTTGTAGAGCAGAAGGATCTTGGGGTCTGGGTCCATAGGACTCTTAAATTGGCCTCGCAGGTGGAGGAAGTCGTCAAGAAGGCATACGGTGTACTGGCCTTCATTAATCGAGGAACAGAGTTTAGGAGTCAGGAGGTAATGATGCAGCTTTATAAGACTCTTGTCAGACCCCAGTTGGAGTATTGTGCACAGTTCTGGTCGCCCCATTATAGGAAGGATGTAGAGGCTATTTAGAGGGTTCAGAGGAGATTTACAAGGATGCTGCCTGGATTGGGAGGCAGGCCTTATGAAGATAGGTTGAGGGAGCTGGGACTCTTCTCACTGGAGAGACATAGGTTGAGAGGCGACCTGATAGAGGTTTATAAGATGTTGAGAGGAATAGGTAGGGTGGACTCTCAGAGACTATTTCCCTGAGCTGAAATGGTCACTACAAGAGGACACAGATTTAAGGTGCAGGGAAGCAAATACAAAGGAACTGTCAGGGGTAGGTTTTTCACTCAGAGGGTGGTGAGTGAATGGAACCGATTGCCGCCAGAGGTTGTTGAGGCGAACTCACTGGGGTCTTTTAAAAGACTTCTGGATGAGTATATGGAAGAGAATAGGATAGGGGGTTATAGGTAGGTCTGTGGATTGGTAGGTGTGATCGGCGCAACTCGTGGGCTGAAGGGCCTGTTTGCGCTGTATTGTTCTATGTTCTATGTTCTATTATGACATGTAGAGCCGATATTGTGGACTCTTCAGATTGTACACTGCGTGGATCTCTGCAGTGGGTCTATTCTGCCAGGATATACCCAAGGATATTTCAATTGGAAGACTTGCCAAAAATTGGTTTTAAATGGAAAATCTGGATTTAAATTTTGTCAGAACATCTCCAGTTTTTTTTTGAATAATGCTGTGTAATCTTTTACATTAACTGAACATGCATTCATTCCCTGTCAACTCCCACTTGGAGTACTGTGTGCAGTTCTGGTCGCCTCACTATAGGAAGGATGTGGAAGCTATTGAAAGAGTGCAGAGGAGATTTACAAGGATGTTGCCTGGATTGGGAGGCATGCCTTATGAATAGGTTGAGGGAGCTGGGACTCTTCTCCCTGGAGAGACGTAGGTTGATAGGCGACCTGGTAGAGGTTTATAAAATGTTGAGAGGAATAGATAGGGTGGACTCTCAGAGGCTATTTCCCCGGGCTGAAATGGTCACTATGAGAGGACACAGATTTAAGGTGCAGGGAAGCAAATACAGAGGGGATGTTAGGGGTAAGTTTTTCACTCAGAGGGTGGTGAGTGAATGGATTCGGCTGCTGTCGGTGGTGGTAGAGGCTATCTCGCTGGGGTCTTTTAAAAGACTTCTGGATGAGTATATGGGAACTAATGGGATAGAGGGTTATAGATAGGTCTGTGACTTGGTAGGTATAGATGTGATCGGTGCAACTCGTGGGCCGAAGGGCCTGTTTGTGCTGTAGTGTTCTATGTTCTATGTTTTTTTACAAAGAGCAACACAGCACGGGAAACAGACCCTTCAGCCCAACGAGCCCGCATCGCCGTCCTAACGTCTTAATGACATATCCATGACTTTAGGCTATGCCTATTGTGGAAGATTTTTTTTTTCTTATGTGACGACTACGGGAATTTCATAGTAACTTCATTGCAGTGTTAATGTAGTGCTTACTTGTGATCATTAAATAAACTTTAAAGATCCACTTGTTCTCCTCAGTCACTTCTACATCCTCAAAGAATTCCAATAGCTACATCAAATCCATGCTGACTTTGATTATATGACTGCCTTCCAAGTGCTGAGTTATAAAATTCTTGATAATGGACTCTAGCAACTTCCCTAGTACCGAGCTTACCCTCACTGCTCTAGAATTCCCTATATTTGCTTTACCTCCCCTTTTGTATACTGGGCTTATATTACCTTTCCTCCAATCTGTAGGAACCAGTTCAGATTCCAACACATTTTGGGAAATAACTACCAATGGATCTACTGTTTCCAGAGCCACTTCCTTAAGTACCTTGAAGATTATCATCGAAATTCTACAGCGCAGAAAGAGGCTATTTGGCCCATCGAGTCTGCACTGACCAGTTCTGACTCAAAACCTGAAATAATCTATCCAACTGCATATAAGCAATGACTAATTATTTCCAGTCAGACCCTTTGTAAATCTTTGCATCCTTGACATATTCAAATCCAATAACTCAATCCATTTAGCTTATCCTTGTTAGTTTGAAGTGTGCTTTCTCTGGAGCTAAAATATTCTCCTTGAGATGGATGCACAATAACATACAAAGTACTCCAGCCAGGTAACTAAATACTTATAGCATCCTACTACAAGAGCAATGCAACTCTGAATCTTGATAGCTCCAGCTATCTCTCGTTAAGTCTGGACCTTTGGCATAAATGCATGACAGCTGCAAAATACCTCTTATCCCGCCAGTCATCCTGAACCTTCCAGCAACTCATGAATCTATCAGTAATATCTTCATGGCAAACAACAAATAATTCATACTCTAAAAATGTGCTGGTCAGAGTAGTTGGCCATGATAGATTGTCCCTTAGTGTCAGGGGTATTAGCAGGGTAAATATATGGAGTTACAGGATACAGCCTGGATGTGATTGTTGTCAGCGCAGGCTTAATGGGCTGAATGACCTCCTTCTGAACTGCAGAGATTTTATGATTCAGAATAAGTGATTAGTCTTTGATTACGTATGAGTGGATAAATTATTTCAGCTTTTAGGTCAAAACAGGATAGACGCTTACTAAATTGGGTATAAAAGGTTGCACACCACTTAAAAAAAACTGGCAGTTCTGGTGTTCAAACCAAATTTTATTTCAGATTTCACTATTAAAATTAGACTTTAGCTACATTTCTCCAACAACTAACCTTTGGTATGTCCTGTTGCACTTCCCTATATTGAAGAACAACCTCCATTTCCCCCAATCTATACAAGTCCAGTTATAATTGCAGAGGTTCAAGAGGGCAGCTCACTAACACCTTCTCAAGTGCAATTGGGATGAGCAATAAATGCTGACCGAGCCAGTGAGGCCCACATCCCATCGATCAATTGAAAAAAATGAATGAATAATCTGACTCTTCTATTGAGGTTCTTTCCTTACTTTGTATCATCTCGAGAATTAATAATGATTTGTTGCTTCCAAAGAAGGAAGGTACCTAAAATGTCAAGTTGCCATAAAACATGTTTTTGAACTAAACATATGCTTAGCTCAGCAGATGACAAATCCTCACAGGATGTTATATCTAAGCATAGAACAATAGGACAAGGAGAAGAAAAAAACAAGGAGCCAAAAACCAAAGTAGTCAGCAATACTCAGGGAACAAGAACTAGAGCGGCCAAATAAGGGAAAAATAAACAGGGAGAGAGGGTCCCTACAAAGAGAGTAAGGGGAAATAGAACATAGAACATAGAACATTACAGCGCAGAACAGGCCCTTCGGCCTTCGATGTTGCGCCGACCAATTAAGAAAAAGCAATGATCCTCTAACCTAAACCATTCCCTTTTCATCCATAAACCTATCTACTGACCTCTTAAATGCCCCCAAACTTGGCGCATCTACAACTGCAGCAGGCAGGGCATTCCATACCCTTACCACCCGCTGGGTAAAGAACCTACCTCTGACATCCGTCCTATAACTACCATCCCTTAATTTAAAGCTGTGTTCCCTTGTGCTAGCTTTTTCCATCCTAGGAAAATGGCTATCACTGTCCACTCTATCTAAACCTCTAATCATCTTATATGTTTCAATAAGGTCTCCTCTTAGCCGCCTTCTTTCTAATGAAAACAATCTCAAATCCCTCAGCCTCTCCTCATAAGACCTGCCCTCCATACCAGGCAACATCCTGGTAAACCTCTTCTGCACCCTCTGCAATGCCTCCACATCTTTCTGCCGTGAGGTTATGTTACAACTGTACAAAACTCTGGTGCGGCCGCACTTGGAGTATTGCATACAGTTCTGGTCGCCACATTATAAGAAAGATGTGGAAGCATTGGAAAGGGTGCAGAGGAGGTTTACCAGGATGTTGCCTGGTATGGTGGGAAGGCCTTATGAGGAAAGGCTGAGGGACCTGAGGTTATTTTCATTAGAGAGAAGAAGGTTATGTGGTGACCTAATTGAGGTGTATAAGATGATCAAAGGACTGGATAGGGTGGGTAGTGAGAGCCTTTTTCCTCGGATGGGGATGACCAACACAAGGGGACATAACTTTAAATTAAGAGGTGGTAGTTACAGGACAGATGTCAGAGGCAGGTTCTTTACACAGAGGGTGGTGAGGGCATGGAATGCCCTGCCTGCAGCAGTTGTGGACTCGCCTACTTTGGGGGCATTCAAATGGGCAGTGGATAGGCATATGGATGATATTGGAATAGTTTAGGTTAGAGGGTCCACTGGCCAGTGCAACATCGAGGGCCGAAGGGCCTGTACTGTGCTGTAATGTTCTATGTTCTATGTTCTTATAATGTGGGGACCAGAACTGTACACAATACTGCAAGTGCGGCCGCACCAGAGTTTTGTACAGTTGCAACATGACATTGCGGCTCCGAAATTCAGTCTCCCTACCAATAAAAGCTAAGACTCCATATGCCTTCTTAACAACCTTCTCGACTTGATTGCCAACTTTCAGGGATCTATGCACAAATACACCAAGATCCCTTTGTTCATCAACACTATTAAGAATCCTACCATTAGCCCTATACTCTACACATTTATTATTCCTGCCAAAGTGCATTACCTCACACTTTCCACATTAAACTCCATTTGCCACCTCTCGGCCCAGCTCTGCAACTTGTCCAAGTCTCTCTGCAAACTATAACACCCCTCTTCACTATCTACCACTCCACCGACTTTAGTGTCATCTGCAAATTTACTAATCCATCCGTCAATACCCTCATCCAGATCATTTATAAAAATTACAAACAGCAGGGGCCCCAAAACAGACCCCTGAGGTACACCACTTGTCACCGAACTCCACGATGAATATCTCCCATCAACCACCACCCTCTGTCTTCTATCTGCTAGCCAATTCCTAATCCAATTAGCTAAATAACCCTCTATCCCATACATCTGCATTTTCTGCAGAAGTCTTCCATGGGCCACCTTATCAAACGCCTTACTAAAGTCCATATATACCACATCAACCGCCTTACCCCCATCCACCTCTTTGGTCACTTTTCCAAAAAACTCAATAAGGTTAGTAAGGCACGACCTACCATTCACAAAACCATGCTGACTATCCCCAATCAATTCATTTCTCTCTAAATAACTATAAATCCTATCCCTAATAATCCTCTCCAATACTTTGCCCACAACAGAAGTAAGACTTACTGGCCTATAATTCCCTGGAAGGTCTCTCTTCCCCTTCTTGAACAATGGGACCACATTCGCTAGCCTCCAGTCCTCCGGAACCACACCCGTAACCAACGACGACCTGAAGATCAGAGCCAGAGGCTCTGCAATCTCCTCTCTTGCCTCCCAGAGAATCCTAGGGTAAATCCCGTCCGGCCCAGGGGACTTATCCAACTTCAAACCCTCAAGAATATCTAGTACATCCTCCCTATCTACTTCAATACTTTCCAGTTTGCAACCCTGTACCTCAGTGTTCTCCATAACTACATTTACATCACCCTGCGTGAATACAGAAGAGAAATATTTATTCAGTGCCTCTCCAATCTCTTCAGGCTCCACGCACAACTTCCCACTGCTGTCTGTGACTGGACCTAATCTTGTCCTAACCAATCTTCTATTCTTAACATATCTAAAGAAAGCTTTAGGATTCTCCTTGATCCTATCAGCCAAAGTCTTCTCGTGTGCTCGTTTAGCTCTTCTCAACTCATTCTTTAGCTCCCTCCTGGCTAATCTATAGCTTTCCAGTGCACTAACTGAGCCTTCAAGCCTCATCCTGACATAAGCCTCCTTTTGCCTTTTAACCAGCAAATTAACTTTTTTAGTACACCATGGTTCCCTTACTCGACCATTTCCTCCTTGCCTGACAGGGACATACTTATCAAGGACTCGCAGTAGATGCTCCTTGAATAAGCTCCACATTTCAGATGTTCCCAGTCCTGTAGTTTCCTAGTCCAACCTATGCACCCTAATTCTCTCCTCGTAGCCTTAAAATGTAAACAGGGGAGGAGTTTAGGAGAGAGAGTGGGATTGGAGGAGCAAGAGAGGCACTCGAACCAACCATGAGAAGGGGGAGGGATGAAATCTGTAAACTGATTGTAAACCGTAATACATGTACTAGGGTGTGCTCGTCTTTCGGACATTCAGTCTTGCAAGAACGTTAAATAAAATATCTTGCTCCTTCGGAACTTGACTCAACTAAATTATTTTACTGTGAGCGGCATTTCTCACAACTGGGGGCTCATCCGGGATCCTAACATCCCTGGTGGAAGGTCGCCGGCGACAACTGGGAAGACGCATCCTGTTCCTCATTGAACGGTCCCAAGTACTCGTCGATGGGCCTCTCCACCAGCGGACTGTGGAAGAATCCTAGGAAGGCCGTTACGAACGAGTAAGAGGGAGACGATAGGCACCTTCGTGGTCGGGCAACTCCATGCACGGACCAAGGTAAGAAAATAGACTTTTAAGTATTGCCTTGGCGACCGGGTCGTGGTAGGTGAACCATGGGAAGTGGGAGATGTAAGACGAACTCCCCTGGGAAATGTGCCAGGAAACCACGGAAGAAGGGTGGGACCTCAGGGAACATCAAAGAACAAAGAACAAAGAACAAAACAGCACGGGAAACAGGCCCTTCAGCCCAACTAGCCCGCGCTGCCACCCCAATGTTCCCACCTCTACCCGTGATCCCTGTCCATGTTTATAGATCTATGGATTAAAAACCAAATTTGAGACAATTTGGGGAGAATTTGTTTTCCCAATTAGCCTTAGAGCACATCTTTGGGATATGGGAGGAAACCAGAGCACCCGGAGAAAACCCACGCAAGCACGGGGAAAATGTGCAAACTCCCACAGTCACAGGCCCAAATCCATGTATCTGCACAGTCACTGAGCTGTCGTGTTGCCCATCAAATGGTCCAGGTCAAGCGTACACTAACGACATGAAGCACTAGGATACTGTCGAAAAAGATCCAAGAGCAGCCCTCTCATGACCCATCACGTGTATGTCCCTCGTTAGACAACAAGGTGGACCAAAGCACCTGTAGGATGAAAACAAGTACATCAATATCATCATCTGTTTACACACTTCCCAGGGACTCACAAGGCTCAAGATCCCTATTTTAAATCAGTTTTCTATACCCCTCCTTTCCCATTCTGTTCATGTGCCCATCTAAGTATTTCTTAAATAACTCCAGAGTACCTGCCTCCACCACTTGGCAGTGCATTCCAGACCCCCACCACGCTCTGTGTGAAAAAATTCCCTCTAGCATCCAAATTATACCTTACCCCCCTCACCATAAGCCGGTGACCCCTCGTGCTACTCGAGTCCATCCTAGGAGAAAGCTTAACCCTGTTTACTCTATCTATACCCCTCATAATCTTGTACACCTCTATCAGATCTCCTTTAAGTCTGTCCTTTGGGACGGATGTTGGAAGATTGGGATTATAATATGAGTACCAGGGATAAGGACAGGAAGAGTATGATTAAATATTGTTGTTTTGTTTGGGTAAAAGAACCAATTCAAAGTCCGTCCATCTTCTGGCCAAAATTCGGTTCGGATGAGGATTGGGTCTGCCAGACCCTTAACATATATGTGAGACTTAAGCAGCCGGGGTCCCAGAAAGAAATTGACTATGCAAGTTGTTGGGTAGGAGGAGGAGGATATCGATTATATCCCATGGATATAATAAACAAGGAAAAAGAAAAAGATCCTCTTACTGCCCCTCCAAATAGATCAGTTCCTGGGAATGAACATTTATACGTGGGCTGAGTTAATGTCTATAATGAATATCCTCTTTAGTGGCGAAGAAAGAGGATGCGAATTTGGGAAAGAGAGAATTCCCCAGGGTAAGGTGTTGTAGCAGCTGAAGAAAAATATCCCAATACTGACCCTCAGTGGGATAGTAATGATGAACAACATTGAAATCGAATGAGAGACCTGAGAAATTTAATAATAAAGGGAATTGAAGGGGCAGTGCTGAAACCCCAGAACTTGTCTAAGGCGTTTGAAGTAAGGCAAGAAAAGGAAGAGGCCCCCTTGGCCTTTTTACAGAGATTGAGAGATACAATGAGGAAATATTCAGGTGTGAATCCTGATGATCCAGTCGCCCCAGGGCTGCTGAAGGTCCACTTTGTGACCCAAGCCTGGCCTGACATCCAAAAGAAAATTCAGAAAATAGAAGGGTGGAGTGAGAAGCCACTTGACAAACTGTTAAGAGAAGCGCAGAAGGTATTTGTGAAAAGAGACAATGAGACAGAAAAGCAGAAGGCAAAGATAATGGTAGCAACTATAGAGAAGATTGTGAGGAAGAGAGTGGAACCAATGACTAGGGAACAGAACCGAGGGTATCAGTATGTTGAAGAGAAGGGATGAGGAGGTCGGAGAAGGGACGGGGAATTACGAAGAGAGGAGAGGGTAGTCCATCTCATGAATATGAAGAAGATTAAGGAAGTCAGGGGTTCCTGCCCCCGGGAACCCACCAGGAACCCTTGATAAACTTAAAGGTGGGACTTAGTAGAGAGGATGCAGTGTTCTTGATGGATACGGGGGCAGCAAGATCATCTTTAAACTTTGTACCCGAAGGAGTAAAAATCTCGAAACAGAAGTTAATAGTATCTGGGGTGAAAGGGGAAGGCTTTGTGGTCCCCATTTTTGAAATGATGACAATTGGATATGAAGAGGGAAGAGAGGTAAGGGGACAGTTATTATTCATACCCAAGATAGGAACTAACCTGTTGTGGAGGGACTTAATGCTTTTACTGGGATTGGGAATTGGAGCGGGAAATCAGAAAATAACTATAAGAATGGCAATGTTAACTGAACAGCAAGAGAGACAAATAGACCCCTCCGTGTGGGCCCAGGAAGGAAATCGAAGGCGTTTACAAATTGAACCTCTCAGAATAAAACTGAAAAGGGATGGGAGGTGGTTTGTGAGAAACAGTATCCAATCCCAGTCGAAGGAGAAAGGGGATTGCAACCAGTAATAAGGAAGTTACTGAAACCATGTATGTCTCCCTATAGTACCCTTATTCTGCCCGTCAGAAAGCCAGATGGCACTTATCGGTTGGTACAGGACTTGAGGGCCCTGAATAAGATTGTAGAGGCCCGACATCCTGTGGTCCCCAATCCCTATACGCTTTTGAGCAGGATACCGCTGGACTTGGTGGACTTAAAGGACGCCTTCTGGGCATGTCCAATTAGCTAAAGAAAGTAGGGACATGTTTGCCTTTGAGAGGGAGAATCCAGAGACAGGGAAAAAACAACAATACCAATGGACAGTACTTCCACAGGGATTTACAGAGTCACCTAACCTATTCGGCCAAGTACTGGAGCAAGTGTTAGAAAGACTTGAGAGCCCAGAAGAAACAATGTTATTGCAGTATGTGGATGACCTGTTGATTGCAGGAAAAGATGAGGAACAGACGGGGAAGCTACTATTCAATTACTAAATTTCCTAGGGAGGCAAGGACTAAGGGTGTCGAAGAAAAAGTTACAATATGTGGAACAGGAGGTGATTTATTTAGGGCATTTGATTAGTGAAGGGAAAAATAAGCCTGGAAAGAATCAAAGGGATAGTAAAAATGAACCTCCTCCGGACGAAGGGAGAACTGAGAAAGTTTCTGGGATTAACGGGATGTTGTAGATTGTGGATTGAGGCATATGCCCAGAAGACTAGGGAGTTACATTTAAAGTTGTTGGAAGAAGAGCCACAGATTTTGAAATGGACAGAGGAGAAGAAAAAACAGGTGGAAGAACTAAAGGAGAGCCTGATCCGCGCCCCTGTCCATGCATTACCCTCCCTGGAAAAGCCTTTCCATTTGTTTGTGACTGTTGAGAAGGGAGCAGCATTAAGGGATTGACCCAGATAAGAGACAGCCCGTAGCCTATTTGTCTAAGTTATTGGACCCGGTGTCCCGAGGATGGCCGGAGTGTGTGCAGGCGGTGGCGGCCACCGTCTTGTTGGTGGAGGAAAGCAGGAAACTCACCTTTGGGGGGACCCTGGTAGTGAGTACCCCTCATCAGGTTAGGACAATATTAAATCAGAAAGCTGGGAGATGGCTTACAGATTCAGGGATGTTGAAGTATGAAGCCATTTTGATAGAAAGAGATGACCTTACTTTAGTGGTAGACACGTGTGTGAACCCAGCCATATTTCTTTGGACCGGATCAGAAACCCCTGAGAAACTCGAGCATGAATGCTTGGATGTTATAGAATATCAGACTAAAGTTAGAATGGATCTCCGAGATGTCCCCTTGCATGAGGGGGCAAGGTTGTTTGTTGATGGGTCATCTTGGGTGATTGAAGGAAAAAGACACAATGGATATGCAGTGATAGATGGGATTGAGGGAAGGATTGTGGAGGCCAATCGCCTACCCAATAACTGGTCAGCACAGACTTGTGAATTATATGCTCTAAACCAAGCTTTAAAGAGATTGTAAGGTAAGGATGGGACAATATATACAGATTCTAGATATGCCTTTGGATTGGTACGTACATTTGGGAAGATTTGGCAAGAAAGGGGACTCATTAACAGTACAGGAAAGGAGTTAGTACATGAGGAGTTAGTGAAGCAGATATTGGAGCATCTGTTGTTGCCACGAGAAATAGCAGTGGTACATGTAAGTGGGCATCAAAAAGGAAACGAGCCTGAGGTTAGAGGAAATAACTTGGCAGATAGGGCAGCCAAGGAAGCCACCCTAAACCCCGAGTCTATGGGGATTTTGGCCTTGATACCCTCAGTGTCTGAGCCAAGGGAGAAGCCGGTATTCAGCCCAGGGGAGAAACAGAAATTGGAAGAGTTGGGAGCGGCCCAGACTATGGAAGGACGATGGGTGTTCCCAGATGGCCAGGAGATGTTGAATAAAGAAATAATGAGGGAGGTATTGGCGGTCCTACATCAGGGAAGTCACTGGGGGGCACAAGCTATGTGTGATCTAGTCTTGAGAAAATATGGGTGTATGGGCATTTTATACAGTTGCTAATCAGATATGCGACAGATGTATAATTTGTAGAAAGGTAAATAAGAAGGCATTAAGAAGACAGACACCGGGTGGGAGAGAACCAGGATTAAGGCCGTTTCAGAGCCTTCAGGTGGACTACACTGAGCTATCCCCTGTAGGAAAACTTAAATATTTACTGGTAATAGTAGATCACTTGACGGGGTGGATGGAGGCATACCCGTTGACCTCGGCCTCTGCTGGAGGGGTATCGAAAGTAATTCTAGAGCAAATCATTCCCCAATATGGGATGGTGGAGTGGATAGATTCAGATCAGGGGAGTCACTTTACTTCAAAAATATTATAGGGAATAATGAAGGGGCTAGAGATCTCTTGGGAGTTTCACATTCCAGAGGGACCATATCAGGTTTTGCTGACTACGGAAATGACAATAGCTGATCACATCAAACGTGTTGCATCGATAATACAGAAGGAGGGGAGCGCGTACCATGATTATAACCCACCAGGATGGTTGGGATGGTTAGGAAATGGATTATTTGACTGGATATTCAAGGCTTGCATGCTGCTCCTTCTCATAGTCCTAGATCTGATGTTACTGGGGTATTGGATGAGGTGTATGATTCAAAGGTGTGCCAAGGACTGCTGAAAGGGGATGGACACATTATACCAGAATCAAGGAGCCGATAAAGACAATTACCGAAAGTGGAGTGGAGGAAACGGATGAACCACTGAAGATCAAGATCAAAAAGGACTAAGTAAAGTTATACAGTTATACGTGGTTCATGTAAACAATACTGAATTATATCATTGCTGAAAATTGTTGGATTAAAATGAGTTGGAGCTGGGTGCTGTCTATGCTTGCCCTTCTGGGAACTAGGGTAGAGTCCCAAGAAAGGAAAGAAGGATGGAATACATTTTTGTATATGTCTTACTTGTATGCTAGAGAGGCAAAAATAAGCCAATG
The DNA here is from genome assembly GCA_024679065.1 of Sphyrna mokarran. Taxonomy (NCBI): domain Eukaryota; kingdom Metazoa; phylum Chordata; class Chondrichthyes; order Carcharhiniformes; family Carcharhinidae; genus Sphyrna; species Sphyrna mokarran. The sequence goes on from JAGIQG010000002.1 coordinate 108,406,556, forward strand.
TTGGGTTTGTGCAGATATTTCCCGAAATGGGGATGAGGGGATACCATTGCGGACTCTTTAAGGACGAGGAAATGGCCGAGTGGTGGTTGTTAAATAACACAGGGGTAAAAAGAAAACAGACTGAGGTCAGAATAGGAGCACAGAGTGAGATCTTTGGAATATGGTATGGCAACAACAAAGAGCAATGGGAAAAGGCAGGATATACAATGAACCGATTCAAAGGTTGATATACACCTGAATATAAGCAGAAAGAAGATATGGAATCACCCAGGTTTAGGGTTGGAAGACGAGAGGGAGGAATATGCCTACAGAGGAGGGAGTGTGCAGATATAAAAGTAGGAGAAAGTAAATGTAGAAATCTCTTAAATATTACAGAATCCTTAACAGGAAAATTAAGAGACAAAACAGTGATGATACTGAGCATGAAGAGAAAGACGAGGGAAGAGACATTTAATACAACCTGAAGACGAAATCAGGCAGAAGGACGAAATCTGATGACATATAATGGAACATATTTTGAATGTGGTGAAAATGCTTATGCATGGCTCCCAATAGATTGGAGCGGGACATGTTATTTAGTATACGTAGTACCATACATACACCATTATACCGATTTAAGGGAGCATCCTGAGGCCCATAAAGAAAATTAGTGAAACAGAACAGTTCTTTATGATAGCCTTCCCACTGTACGGGACAGCAAAAGCAGCATAGGAATTAACTCAGATGGCATCAACATTAGAAAGAATTGCGAATGAAACCCAAGAAGGATTTAAGGAAGTAAGCGAAGCAATCTCCGAGATATCTGCCGAGACTGTGGCCATAAGAACCGTAGCATTACAGAACAGAATGGCCCTGGACTATGTGTTGGCCTCCCAAGGGGGGACATGTGCCATTATTGGTACAGAATGTTGCACCTACATACCTAATGAGTCAGAAAATATAACCCGTCTAGCTGATCACATCAAACGTGTCGCATCGATAATACAGAAGGAGGGGAGCGCGTACCATGATTATAACCCACCAGGATGGTTGGAATGGTTAGGAAATGGATTATTTGACTGGATATTCAAGGCTTGCATGCTGCTCCTTCTCATAGTCCTAGGTCTGATGTTACTGGGGTATTGGATGAGGTGTATGATTCAAAGGTGTGCCATGGTAATACCAGGTGCAAACAGTAAAATAATGATGTTGGAGACCCAAGCACAACAAGAAGAAAAACAAAGTGAAGAATTACTTGAAGAATGGGTAAAGAACCATTGGAGAGCGGAACACGCATAAAGTAGCCATGGAAGTGGAAGCAACAAAATGATAAAAAGAAAAAGGGGGTATTGAGAGGAACGACAATTTGTTGCTTCCAAAGAAGGAAGGTACCTAAAATGTTAAGTTGCCAAAAAACATGTTTTTGAACTAAACATATGCTTAGCTCAGCAGATGACAAATCCTCACAGGATGTTATATCTAAGCATAGAACAATAGGACAAGGAGAAGAAAAAAACAAGGAGCCAAAAACCAAAGTAGTCAGCAATACTCAGGGAACAAGAACTAGAGTGGCCAAATAAGGGAAAAATAAACAGGGAGAGAGGGTCCCTACAAAGAGAGTAAGGGGAAATGTAAACAGGGGAGGAGTTTAGGAGAGAGAGTGGGATTGGAGGAGCAAGAGAGGCATTCGAACCAACCACGAGAAGGGGGAGGGATGAAATTTGTAAACTGATTGTATAAATAACTGTAATACACGTACTAGGGTGTGCCCGTCTTTCGGACACCCGGTCTTGCAAGGACGTTAAATAAAATATCTTGCTCCTTCGGAACTTGACTCAACTGAATTATTTGACTGTGAGCGGCGTTTCTCACAAAAACAACATTGCTGTGCCAGTTAATTCTCAGATATTTTCAACCAGTTTGCTTACTCCAAGGTTTTACCCTGGTACCCTTATTTGCAAGAAGGACAAAGGACAAACACATATAAAGGTTCAACAAGTTTATTAATAATAACCCTTAAATTACCCACATAAAACAATAGGATGCTGCAGATTCAAGTATACTTCCCGCAAAGATGGTTTGGTTAAAACTGCAGGCTCGATTCTCTGAGTCCCTCTGGTCACAAAGGTGAGTCTCGATGGCAGCTTCTTCCTTTCTTCCTTCTCTGGTCAGTCTTTCAAATGGTCAAGGGTCGCTTCCTTCATCGAGTCTTTGCTGCAGGTACCTGAAAAAGTGCTCCTTGCTTTTCCAGAAAATTCTTTGGCCTCCGACCAATGAGGTCACAGGAGGAGGTTCCAATACTCAGTGGGTTTCTTAATGTCCGCCTGACAGGACATCAGGGTTAGTTCCCGGGTATCCATCTTCATGTTGCTGCTTACATGTAGCCTGTTATCAGATTAAGTCAACTGCAGGAACTCTCGGTGACAGAAAGTCTGGCCTGATCTGGGCTTCTAACAATAGGCCGATGCATTTCAATAGGGTGCAATGATCTCCTGCTAATATCAGTAGAGTGCAACAATCTTTGATGGGTGATTGATGAATCAGACCCAGACAGATTTGTGTATTGTACAATTGGCCTGCCTGAGATTTGACTGGTTTGATTTTTAATATGCCCAATTCCTTAATTTAGGATATCCAATTTTATCAACCATAAAACTAGGACCTATTTATGTTATAACATTATTGATGTCCTATTCTAAGTGTCAACATCCTCATAAAACTGGATCAACCTTTCCAAACACGACCTCAGTTTCCTGAAGCCATGTTAAGTATTCATCAAGTTCCTGTCTAACCAAATATTCTAGAAGATCATTACAGCACCTTTGATTACATTATCCATTCATTCTCCTACCACTGAGGTCCAATGTTACTAACTTGTGATTTTATTATTTTAAATTGATAACGATGCCCACTGTTAACATTTACCCAGTTCTGAGAACTATTACAATGGCATCGATGAGTTCAATCATATCCTCTGGTAAACAGTGATAAGGCTAATCTGATTCCAATGTCTTTTCAGCACTTACCCTTCAATTTAACCTTGCGCACACAGTCTTGGTTGATATTGAGGAGGAATAGTTGTACTGACTTTTAGAACTCAGTAAGAATTTAGCAACACCAATTTATAATCCAACCGATTTATTTGATAGTAAAAACGCGAGCTTTCAACACTCTGTGTCTTCCTCAGGCAAATGCAGTGTTCTGGTCTGCAATAGCACACATCAGCACAGACAGTCAGAGATTGCTGATTAGAACTTTTAGAGCCATTTTTTGGATGAGATGCCAAGCCAAACCAATTTGCATGTCCAGATGGGTACAAAGATTCCAGTGGAACATTTCCAAAGTCAAGCAGACTCCTGACAGCACTGGCCAGCATTCATCCCTCTACCAACATCACCAAGACAGGTTGAGGGAGCTGGGACTGTTCTCCCTGGAGAGACGAAGGTTGAGAGGCGACCTGACAGAGGTTTACAAGATGTTGAGAAGAATAGATAGGGTGGACTCTCAGAGACTATTTCCCAGGGCTGAAATGGTCGCGACGAGAGGGCACAGATTTAAGGTGCAGGGAAGCAAGTACAGAGGGGATGCTAGGGGAAAGTTTTTCACTCAGAGGGTGGTGAGTGAATGGAATCGGCTGCCGTCGGTGGTGGTCGAGGCGAACTCGCTGGGGTCTTTTAAAAGACTTCTGGATGAGTATATGGGATCCAATGGGATTGGGGGTTATAGATAGGTCTATGGCTGGGTAGGTTTTGATGTGTTCGGCACAACTTGTGGGCCGAAGGGCCTGTTTGTGCTGTAGTGTTCTATGTTCTATGTTCTAAAACAGATTGACACAGTGTTCCTTGTAAAATGTCACAGTTGTTGCCAGATTCCTGTACAAAATGATAGTTTCTAGACTTCAGAGTTATACTTTTAAAAATCTGCATAGCCCATCATTTTCCCTTTGCATGCATCCTTGTACTACAGTGCAATCAAAATGTTTAACAACATTAAATTGGACAAATGTATGCAGTATGGTAAGGTAAGCATTAAACATTATCGTAGAATCATAGAATCCATATAGTACAGAAAGAGGCCATTTGGCTATTGAGCCTGCAGTGACAATAATCTCACCCAGGCTCAATTTCCATAACCTCTGTGTTTACCCGATTAATCTTCCTGACACTAAGGAGCAATCTAGTGTAGCCAATCAACCTAATGCACAGATCTTGGATTGTGGGAGGAAACTGGAGCATCCAAAGGAAACCCACACAGATGTAGGGAGAACATGCAAACTTCACATTTACACAAGACTGGAACTGAATCTGGGTCCCTGGTGCTATAAAGCAGCCAACCACTATGTTGTTCATCTAAAAGGATGTTAAGTTACTTGTTACAGATATAATTTCACTCATTCAGGGAAAGATATGTGACCTCCATAAATAAATAGGATATTGTTGTCATTGCACTAGAGAAAATAACCAATACCCTTTTGTATGTGAGTTCAAGAAGTAAATTGACATTAATCAGGAAGTAAGGACTTTGAAAAAAAACTGTTCCTTTTTTCATTCATTCACAGGATGTGGGTAGCGCTGGCAAGATCAGAATTTATTCACGATCCATAATTATCTTTGAGAAGGTGACGGAGAGCCAACTTATTAAATACAACTGAGTGACTTGCTAGGCCACTTCAGAAAGGAGTTAATGATTGATCACATTGCAATGTTTCCACATATAGGCAAGACCAGGGCAGGGGCCAAATTTCTTTCCCTAAAAGATGTTTACAGCAATCATTACCCTATATGTACAGAAGGAAGTCAGAGGTTGCTAAATATGGTGGGACATTGCTCCGTTAAGGGTGTGGAAGAGAGCTATTGCAATCCTCCCAGAGTGGCCAATCAACATTTGAAGTGTGAGCGGAGAGACATATTTAAGAGCTATGTTTCCTGATGCCTAAATGTGGACTAGCTATTGAGGAGAAGTTTAAGTATGCAGGATTTACCACTGGCAATAAAGGTGGAGTGTTCCAACAGCCTCTAGTGTGAAGACAGTAAGAAGTCTCACAACACCAAATTAAAGTCCAATAGGTTTATTTGGTAGCAAACACCACTACCTTTTGGAGCGCTGCTCCTTCAATAGAGTGGGACCTCTGTTCGCAACAGAGCATATAAAGACACAAACTCAATTTACGCGAAAAATGATTGGAATGAAAGTCCTTACAGCTAATCAAGTCTTAAAGATACAGACAATTGATAGAACATAGAACATTACAGCACAGAACAGGCCCTTCGGCCTTCGATGTTGCGCCGACCAATATAAAAAGCAATGCCCCTCCAAACTAAACCGTTCCCTTCTCTTCCATATACTTATCACTAACCTCTAAACACCACCAAACTTGGCGCATCTACAACTGCTGCAGGCAGGGCATTCCACTCCCGAACCACCCTTTGGGTAAAGAACCTACCCTGATATCCGTCCTATAACTATCACCCCTTAATTTAAAGCTGTGTCCCCTCGTGCTAGCTTTCTCCATCCTAGAAAAAGGCTATCACTGTCCACCCTATCTAAACCTCTAATCATCTTATATGTTTCGATTAGGTCCCTCTTACCCGCCTCCTTTCTAACGAAAACAACCTCAAATCCCTCAGCCTCTTCATAAGAACCTGCCCTCCATACCAGGCACATCCTGGTAAACCTCCTCTGTACCCTCTCCAATGCCTCCACATCTTCCTATAATGTGGGGACCAGACTGCACACATCCAAGTGCCGGCCGCACTAGAGTTTTGTTACAGTTGCAACATGACGTTGCGGCTCCGAAATTCAACCCCCTACCAATAAAAGCTAAGACTCCAATGCCTTCTTACAACCTCCTCGACTTGACTGCCTACTTTCAGGGGATCTATGCACATACACACCAAGATCCCTCTGTTCTAAGACTACTAAGAATCCTACCATTAGCCCTATACTCTACACATATTATTCCTGCCATAGTGCATACCTCACACTTTTCCACATTAAACTCCATTTGCCACCTCTCGGCCCACTCTGCAACTTGTCCAGTCTCTCTGCAAACTATAAAACACCCCTCTTCACTATCTACCCCTCCACCGACTTTAGTGTCATCTGCAAATTTACTAATCCATCCTTCAATACCCTCATCCAGATCATTTATAAAAATTACAAACAGCAGGGGCCCCAAAACAGACCCCTGAGGTACACCACTTGTCACCGTACTCCAAGATGAATATCTCCCATCAACCACCACCCTCTGTCTTCTATCTGCTAGCCAATTCCTAACCCAATTAGCTAAATCACCCTCTATCCCATACATCTACATTTTCTGCAGAAGTCTTCCATAGGCCACCTTATCAAACGCCTTACTAAAGTCCATATATACCACATCAACCGCCCTACCCGCATCCACCTCTTTAGTCACTTTTTCAAAAAACTCAATGAGGTTAGTAAGGCATGACCTACCCTTCACAAAACCATGCTGACTATCCCCAATTCATTTCTCTCTAAATAACTATAAATCCTATCCCTAATAATTCTCTCCAATACTTTGCCCACAACAGAAGTAAGACTCACTGGCCTATAATTCCCTGAAAGTTCCCTCTTCCCCTTCTTGAACAATGGGACCACATTCGCTATCCTCCAGTCCTCCAGAACCACACCCGTAACCAACGACGACCTGAAGATCAGAGCCAGAGGCTCTGCAATCGCCTCTCTTGCCTCCCAGAGAATCCTAGGGTAAATCCCGTCCGGCCCAGGGGACTTATCCAACTTCAAACCCTCAAGAATATCTAGCACATCCTCCCTATCTACTTCAATACTTTCCAGTTTGCTACCCTGTACCTCAGTGTTCTCCATAACTACATTTACATCACCCTGCGTGAATACCGAAGAGAAATATTCATTCAGTGCCTCTCCAATCTCTTCAGGCTCCACGCACAACTTCCCACTGCTGTCTATGACTGGCCCTAATCTTGTCCTAACCAATCTTCTATTCTTAACATATCTAAAGAAAGCTTTAGGATTCTCCTTAATCCTATCAGCCAAAGTCATCTCGTGTCCTCTCTTAGCTCTCCTCAATTCACTTTTTAGCTCCCTCCTGGCTAATCTATAGCTATCCATTGCACAAACCGAGCCTTCAAGCCTCATCCTGACATAAGCCTCCTTTTTCCTTTTAACCAGCAAATCAACTTTTTCATACACCAAGGTTCTCTTACTCGACCATTTCCTCCTTGCCTGACAGGGACATACTTATCAAGGACCCGCAGCAGCCGCTCCTAGAATAAGCTCCACATTCCAGATGTTCCCAGTCCCTGTAGTTTCCTAGTCCAATCTATGCACCCTAATGCTCTCCTGATGGCCTCATAATTACCCTTCCCCCAGCTATAACTACTGCCCCCAGCTTCATGTCTATCCCTATCCATCACTAAGGTGAACGTAACCGAATTGTGGTCACTATCACCAAAATGTTCACTAACTTCCAAGCCTAACACCTGGTCTGGCTCATTGCCCAGCACCAAATCCAATGTAGCCTCACCTCTAGTTGGCCTATCTACATACTGAGTCAAAAAACCTTCCTGCACACTTTGTACGAAAACTGACCCCTCTAACGAGCTAGAGCTATAGCTATTCCAATCAATATTAGTAAAGTTAAAGTCCCCCATAACAATTACCCTATTACTTTCACTCCTGACCAGAATTGACTTTGCAATCCTTTCCTCTACCTCTCTAGAACTTTTAGGAGGTCTATAAAAGACTCCCAACAGGGTGACCTCTCCTTTCCTGTTTCTAATCTCAGCCCATACTACCTCAACAGACAAGTCCTCATCAAACTTCTTTTCTGTCACTGTGATACAGTCTTTGACTAATAATGCCACTCCTCCCCCCCTTCTACCTCCTTCTCTACTCCGACTAAAGCATTTGAACCCCGGAACCTGCAACATCCATTCTTGTCCCTGCTCTATCCAAGTCTCTGAAATGGCCACAACATCAAAGTTCCAGGTACTTGATGGAATTGATGGAGAGAACCTTAAACACAAGTTAAAGAGATGTGTAGTGTCTCCAGACAGGAAAGTTAATGAGATTTTGCAAGTCCAGGCAAGTCATGGGGATTACAAATAGTGTGACATGAACTCAAGATCCCAGTTGAGGCTGTCCTCATGTGTGAGGGACTTGGCTTTCAGCCTCTGCTCAGTGACTCTGCGCTGTCATGTGTCGTGAAGGCCACCTTGGAAAATGCTTACCCGAAGATCAGAGGCAGAATACCCCTGACTGCTGAAGTGTTCTCCATCAGGAAGAGAATAATCTTGCCTGGTGATTGTCGAGCGGTGTTCATTCATCTGTTGTCATAGCATCTGCATGGTCTCCCCAGTGTACAATGTGCAATGTTCTTGGACATACGCATCTCCATTAATAATGGTCACCTCAATACCCCACCATTCCCATTCTGTTCATGTGCCCATCTAAGTATTTCTTAAATAACTCCAGAGTACCTGCCTCCACCACTTTACTTGGCAGCGCATTCCATACCCCCGCCACCCTCTGTGTGAAAAAACTCCCTCTAGCATCCAAATTATTCCTTACCCCCCTCACCCTAAGCCCGTGACCTCTCGTGCTATTTGAGTCCATCCTAGGAAAAAGCTTAACCCTGTTTACTCTATCTATCCCCTTCAAAATCTTGTACACATCCATCAGATCTCCTCTAAGTCTATGTCTTTCTAAGGAAAACAGTCCCAATTTGCCTAATCTCTCCTCTTAACTCAGACCTTCCACACCAGGCAGCATCCTCGTAAACCTCCTCTGCACTCTCTCCAGAGTCTCCACGTCCTTCCGGTAGTAAGGCGACCAGAACTGGACGCAGTATTCCAAATGAGGTCTAACCAGCGTTTTATACAAACGCTGTCATTGATGAAGACAAAATCTCTCTCCAAGGCCATCCCCCACATCTTGCCTTTAAACAACCGCACAACCTCAAACAGACCATTATTCGCAGCAAACTACCCAGCCTTCAGGAGAACAGTGACCACGACACTACACAACCCTACCACAGCAACCTCTGCAAGACGTGCCATCATCTCACATGAGAACACCATCCACCAGGTACATGGTACATACTCTTGCAACTCCCCTACATTGTCTGCATGATACGCTACCGGAAAGGAAGTCCCAAGGCATGGTACATTGGAGAGAACATGATCTCGAGAATCATCCTTATGTTCACACCTCATCTTAGTATGGGTACAAACTCCAAAGGCTTTATCATCCTTCAATGATCAAGGCAATGGTGAGTCTAATACCTAACTATTGACTCTCAGATTGAATTGCATGGGTGAAATGAGAGAAATAGCAACGTTGGGATTTGTGTAAGCCCATTATGGAAGGCACTTGTCTAGGAGCTTACTCACTGCAATTAATCATCCTCCCTGTAGAATCTGTGGCTATGAGGACCTCACATACTTGCCTGCCTCATCTCGCCCATGCTGTGGCCTCTACCCCTGCAGCCTTAGCTTTCTTTGACCTCATCACCATCGTCCTCCTCATCAAATGAGATATGGAGCTCCTCCATGTTGGTATCTGGTAAGTCCTCCCTTCTTTGCAGTACTAGGTTGTGCAGGGGCAGCAAGCATGATGCCCTGGAGATCCTACTGCAATGCTCCACTACACCTGTCAAGGTGTCAGCTTTAGAATGCCAATGCTCTATCAATGTTTTGGTAGAGATGTGACTCATTGTACCTTCTGACAGCTGGATTTTGTGGCCATCATACTGGCGTGATCAGTCACATTCTTTGTGAGTTTCCTTATGTCACCGAGGAGCAAACACCTCCAATCCTGTACAATCTTCAAAGATGACTGGCAGCTGTGATCCATTCAAGATGTGGGAGTCATGGCAGCTTGCTGGTATTTTGTGCAAATATCTCATACAAACCTTCATGTTTTTTTTCTTGTTGACCACAGGTGCAAATTAACCAAAGAGAACCCTTTCCTACTGATATGTTGGAGTGTTTGTTGCAAAGAGTTTTGATAGCCACATGTGCGCAGTTAATAGCAATCTGCATCTGTAGAAACTTGGAAATCTCAACAAAGTCCATTGCTTTGATATCTTGGCTTTTTTGATCTCTAGCAGTCTCTGTAATTGTGGGCTTTGGCAAAAATTGTTTGCTGTATGCACTTGTGTGTGGAACCTTGAGAGATCTCATGGAGGTTTCCCCGGGACCACTGGAAAGAGCCACTCCTGCAGGAGTTCAGTTCAGTAGTGATGTTCAGAGTCATCAGCAATGGATGTTCTCTCAGTTACTGTAGCATTAACTCCTACAGTATGTGGCAGATGTGCTGCACGGTAGCACAGTGGTTAGCACTGCTGCTTCACAGCTCCAGGGAGCTGTGTTTGATTCCCGACTTGGGTCACTGTTTGTGTGGAGCTTGCACATTCTCCTCGTGTCTGTGTGGGTTTCCTCCAGATGCTCCAGTTTCGTCTCACAGTCCAAAGATGTGCCGGTTAGGTTGATGCTAAAAATTGTCCTTAGTGTCCTGAGATCTGTAGGTTAGAAGGATTAGTGGGTAAATGTTTAGGGATATGAGGGTATGGCCTGGTTGGTATTGTGGTTGGTGCAGATTTGATGGGCCTTTTTCTTTACTGTAGGGTTTCTATGTTTCAATGACCCTATGTGAGTCACAAAATCCCTGAACATGCGAATGTATCTGTGACATTGTCTCTCAATCATCTGCAGAAAAGCCATGTGTGTTCTCTACGTTCTCATTTTTGTCTGCATGTAATGCCAGGATTCTCTCCTTGCGACCTGCAACTTTCCTGTTTGGGCAGGCCAGGAGACGCGGGGGTTTCTTGACTGCTTTAATAACCCATGTGAATTTCCCAGCCGGAGAAAAATGCGCTGCCGGCGACCCGCAGAAAACTGGCAGGCCGCTGATTAACATGAGTTTACATACCTTTGCATGCTATTATTGGAATCCTCATGGCAATCTCCACCCACATCTGTGTCTCCCATCTCTTTGGTCTGATGTAATTTTTGGCGCAAATCAGAACAGGTATTCAGAAGTCGCAACCTGGCGTAGCAGCCTTGAACTGGCGTGAGGCGGTAAGTGCTGCTAGCGGGGTACGGGGGATATCTGTGGGGAGTGGAGGGAGGGTGGTGTGGAAGGGGCTTTTATTTCCTCACAGCTCCCTTGGTGAGGTTCAGTCAGGGATTCCCACTTCAATCTCCCTCCCTCTCACCTTCCTCCCATCTCTTGGGCAGCACTATGGGAAGCAGCTTCAAGGGCTCCTGCTTCCACCCCTCTCACCAGGCAGTGCTGAAGCATATTATGAGAGGCAGCATCGAGTGCTGCCATTTCCCACTCCCCTACTTTCCTGGGCAGCTCTGTTGCGCACTGAGAGACAGCTTTGAGGGCTCCCGCTCAGCCTCCCCCTCCACAGGGGTGCCGCATGTCAGGTACACGACCATCAGTTTGTGTCATGTGTTGCAGATTTTCTTTTCCTATGGGAACATAAGGTGAATGGCAAACATTAACATATTGCAGTCCATAGTGCACAATGCATGTCTGTTTCTGGGGCGTTGTACTGACAGTTTTGGAGAAAGTGGTCGTCACTGAAGGCTACTCGTTGAGGGGTGAGGGGAAGGGGTTAGATTCTGTTCCTGGGGGAAGGGTCACTTATTGCATGCCCTTCAGGTGGTCTAAGCAGTGAACATAGAACATAGAAGAGTACAGCACTGTAGAGGTCCTTCGACCCCCAATGTTATGCCAATCTACGTCCAATCTCAAGATCAAGCTATCCCCTCTATGTGCCTATCCAATAACCGCTTGAAAGTTCGTAAAGTGTCGGACTCCACTATCACAGCAGGCAGACTATTCCACACCCCAACCACTCTCTGCGTAAAGAATCTACCCCAAACATCTTTTCTATATCTCCCACCATGAACCTTATAGTTATGCTAGTAACAGCTACATCCACTCAAGGAAATAATCTCTGCACATCCGCTCTATCAATCCCTCTCATCATCTTATAAATGCTGGTGACAGTGTTGGAGATTCATGCCAAGCATATGCAGAGTTTCAGGAGGAATGCTCACTCACCTTTGCTGCTCACAGAAGGTTGTTTTTTTTGTGGCACTACTTGCCAGAGTGTGGTGTCAATCTCCTGGCATTCACTGTTTCTACCACCTCCTTTCACAATGCTATGGCAGGTGCACACCTTGGGTTAAAGCCCTGGACAGGTAACAGATTCCTCTCCTCCACGGCATTTAGCAGGTGTTCCTGGTCGGCCTCCGAAAATCTGTAGCCGGTTTCCAAGCAGCCATCTTTGTGGCATGACTGGCTGTGTGTCCGTTCCTGCAATTTATAACAAAGAAGGAAGAGCAAAACAGCACGGGAAACAGGCCCTTCGGCCTGACGAGCCCGCGCTGTCACCTCAATGTTCCCACTTCTACCCTTGATCCCTGTCTATGTTTATAGATCTATGTACAGCTCTGGCTTACCAGGGGAGTGCAAGTTCAGTGAGTGTGGCCAGTCAAGGGCCAATTGGCAACAAATACTTGAGAGATTTTGAAGGCTGCTGAGTGTCATTCATCCCTCAGGGTTGTGATTAGCTTCCATTCTATAGGTTGCTATGTCCGGGGTGGCAGGGGGTGGAGGGGGGAGGCGGGGGGGGAGGGTGGTACGCAATACTCAGGGCTTCCTTCAAAAGAGGGAATGTTCACAAGCTGGGGTTTTATATGTCAGCATGACACTAGTTCTCTGCACGACAGCAGTGGGGGCAGCATTTTCAAGGTATGGAGGAATTGCGTACCTGCATTATCCAGATCCATGGGATCATGAGATGAGTGGCCAGCCATGTCTGTGTGTGGAGTGAGGGGGAAAATGGGGGGACAGCAATGAGGTCAGTGATGTCTCTACGGTGGGGGGAAAGTGGGTATGCTTGTGTGGTTTGGATGCTGGGAAGTCTTTTTCACCATCTCCCAGTGGTGTGCACATACACACGTTCCCACTCATCCCCCCAATTTCAGGCTCTTTGGTGTGAATAGGCCCCTTCCCCCCAACCCTAGCTTTTAATGATATTAATTGGGCCCTCTGCGGTGCACAGAGTACAGAGATTCGGGTGAGAAATTGAACTGACAGAACAGTTCCCATAGCAATTCAGCCATTTTTGGGAGAATTGTGGTCAACGTTTCTGGGAACCATATCCCCTGCATCCAGACGGGGTCCTGCTACCCCTTGCTCATGAGGGTGAAGCTCCTCCCTTTGACGAGCCTGCTGCCACTGTTGCAATTTTGTCCATCTTCCATCATGCTTGCAGCCAGCAATAAATCCAGTTTTCATCTTCCTCAAGCATCAAGAAGAAAAATGACTTGCATCAGCATGAGCCTCCAGATGTCCTTTTTCTGTTGATGAGTGGTGATTGACTCTGGATTCAAGTGCTTGGTTGCATTAATTCACAACTGAAATCCAAGGTACGTTACTTATCCGACTACAATCAGTTTTCTTTGGCTAGGTGCTTGGTTGTACTGCTTTTAGGCCAGGGGTTGAGATCCTCATTTACTGAACTCTAAGGGCCCATGAGGAATTGAGATTATGTGAGGGTACATTATGTATGATTGTATATGACTTATGAGCTGTTTTTTATTTTTTTAAAGTCGCTATATAAATTTATACAACTGGGATGTTTTCAGGTCCTTTGCTGTATTCAGTGCATTCAGCTATTTCTTGATATGAGTGGACTGATTTGAAAACTTATGGATGGTACAGTAGTTAGCACTGCTGCCTCACACCACCAGGAACCTGGGTTTGATTCCCAGTTTGGGTCATGTCTGTGTAGAATTTGCATATTCTTCTCATGTCTGCATAGGTTTCCTCTCATTACTCCTGTTTCTCCCTCAGTCCAAAGATGTGCAGGATAGGTTTGATTGGCCATGCTAAATTGCCACTTAAAAGAGTGGACTGGCAGGGTAAATATGTGGGATTTCAGGGATAGGGGCTGGATGGAATTGTGGTCAGTGCAGACTCAATGGGCTGAATGGCCTCTTTCTGTACTGTAAGGATTCTATGATTCTATGAAAAACGGATAGACACAGGGGTGATGGCTAATTTGGACAATTTACTCAGCACTTCCATCTGAAGGTGGTTTCAAACACTTCAATCTTGCTTTTTACATTAATGTACTCAGCTCACTGCACACCCAAGCAGATTTGTCTCAGACTATGCCCAACAGTTGTGTTAATTTAGCACATTTGTATGCATTTTTCCATTTCAATTGTCAAATCCTCTCCCTTGTCACAACTGTTTAGTAAATGCAGGAGTGGGATTAAGATCTGAAGAAAGTAGGGTGGCGTGCGTTGAGAATCTGAAGCCAGAATGAAAATAGTAAGTCAACTGTGTAATTTAATTCAGTTTAAGCGGTTCGTTAGACTTTCATTTAGTCCTTTCAGGGTGTTTCAGTCTTACTGAGAATAACTATTCCACATTTTATTAATGCCATTTTTCTCATACGGCCGACTGCGATTTTTTTTTATTTAGCAGTGTGTTCTGACATACAATTGGTAAGTTGTGAAATGAACCTGCTGAGTATTAGTAATATAAGAAAGTTGAGCAATTGCAAACAATAAATAATCAGTAATGTATACTCATTTGTGATATTCAACTGATTTTTTCTACAGGGTTTTATTTGCTACATCTATGTGATGTGATATAATATTGAAAATGTATCAAAGACAAAATTTAGAAAATAATTGGTCTACAAAGATAATACCAAATTTGTTTGGATGCTAGAGTGTAATGGATTAGAATTCTAGGCTGGAATTCTTCAGCAATTCACATCCTGCTGCCGCTTCCAGAGAGAATGGAGAAATTGGCGCTGAGCGAAATCTCCGTTCACTGCAGCGGGACAGGATAATTCCAGTGCAGGTGATGTCGGAGTATCTGGCCCCTAATCTATTTGTTGGACTGTCATAAATTAAGTGTAATTTTCAGATGATCACTCCCAATTTAAGATTTAGAAAGACACTGAATGGATCTGAAGGTCTGATTCTCCTCTCCTCAAAGGAACAAACCAGCTGAGTATATTTCCATTCTACAGACAGCCTTTCAACAATTATCAGCCAATTATAATATCCTGGCTATTCTGAGGGTCTAGGAATCTCTTCTCAGCAATGTACCAAAGAGTTGGCAGGGATGGGATGTATGAGTTAATGATACAGAAGACAACGTGAGACAATATAAATTCAAAACTATATGGAAGTTTATTAAAGAACCAAGCACACAGTTCACTGTTTGGTGAAAACAGCAATCATAACACTAATTCTTCTAGGAAAAGATAGAAAATACAATCATATTTCTAGTTGGGAATTTAATTTTTGAATCCATGTATTAGTAGAGTGAAATATTTAAAAAGATATCCATCAATTACTGAAGTAACATTTAATTTTAATCCCCAATTAGAAGACTACAGCATTACTGAGATGCCTCTGTCCCAGTTAAGGGAAAAAATATCATTGCCACGCTCTAATAATTGTCCAATGCGTGATCCAATATTTATGTTGCTTCTGAAGTTGCGTGAGTAATTTCTTGCATATGGGTGAGTACCGTATGGCAGGTTTATAAAGAAATCCTTCCTCTTTTAATTTCCAAGTAAGATTTTATTACTGTTAATTTCCAAGTAAGATTTGTCCCTCTTCATTTTACCCTATGGTAAGCTTCACGATCTTAAGACCTTCATCTTATCAGGAAGTACTCTGATGGCTTTAAGATGCGGTATGTCTTTTCCTTATCATTTTGATATTACAGAAATTAGTTCTGGTTACATTTTAGAAAAAAAAACTTTAAAAAAAAACTCATAAATAGGAAAATAATTCTAAATCTTCTAACTCCTTATTATGGCCAGATTTCTACATAAGTGATGAAAGAACAACAGAAGACTTGGTAACACAATAACCACAAGTGCACAATATTCCGGCCATTACTGATAATTGATCAGCCAGACTGGATCAGTGATGGGTTCCAGGGTCATCATTAAGCACTGGGATCTTCCCAGTTGGTTCCAGATAAATATAAAAGCAAATGGTCCTTGTTGAATGAGCAATCAGAAGTTTACCAGCACTCTATACTTGAAAATTGCATAATATTGGCCAACTAAATTCTAGTAATATTTATTTAGCGATTCTAAAACTTCAGCTATTGTCAATTTGTATATATGTCAATAAATGTTGAACGTTCCTACAAGGAGAGTGAGTGAAGTCCATTTCAGCCATACAGAAACTCACTTTTGTGCATTGTACAGTAATCATATTGACTAAATTTTATATGTCTGCCACTTCCCAAATAGAAATGAACCCAAAAGAATTCAGCAATTGTAAAAACATCAACTGTTCATTACATAGTGAAATATATTTGGCATGCTTGCTATCTCTAATTTCAGTACAGGCACTGTATAAACACAGCTTTTGATATTTGAGACTACCAAAGATCTGACTACTCCACATCAATGGTAGCCATGAACTGTCCATTCACATGACAAAGGGGCAAACCCCAAAAGCTTGCGGGTTTACTATCAAATAAATCGGTTGGACTTAAACCAGGTCAGGCTTCTTACTGTGTTTACTCCACATCAAAACAGACAAGAGTTGTCAGTTTCAAAGTGCATTTCAGAGGCTCAGTTAAGTCTAAAATCAAATGACAGCCAACATTAGCTTTGCCATTAGTGATAGCTGTAATCCTATTCTATCAACAGTATGAAAAACAACGCAACACAAATTCAATAATTCATGAAAGCAATCAACTAATGACTTCAAACTATTGTTTGTGAGATGATACATTTAAGCTACAGTATGTTAGACATATACAATGATTTCACTAGAGGGGGCCAGTGCATAGCTTTAGATATGTTCCTAATAATTTCTGAACTTCTCATAATCTGCACTTTCATCCATTTTAGCAATAGTGTCAGTCACAGTGATACCACTGGAATGAAACAAGCACATGTGAAGAAGGTTACAAGACTCAATGCCACTGCACAGGAAAAGATATATAGCTCCATTGAGGAGCTATGTAAATGAAATTAATAGTCACAAACTCTGTACCCTTGCCGCCAAATTCACACTCTTCCTTGCGACTGTCTGATACAGAACCGGACTGTTTACCACCTTTCCCAAAATGAGCATCTGACCACTGCTGCGAAATTACACTTTACATGAAAAATTGATTTTTGAATTTGCTGTCTGGAAACCCCTAATTGTTTTTTATTTTAAAGACTAAAGCTACATTCATAGTCAAAGATAATTTTACATTTGATTTACAGTCTCTTCTACATTCCAAAATCCATTGACATTGAAACAGCGGGTGGGATTTCCAACTGCACTCACCCCAAAACCAGAAAATCCTGCCCGAGATCAATGGACTTTCCTATTATCCTCCCTACTTGTTTGCTACAATTCCCATGGCAGACAGAATGTAAAATCTGCTGCAACCTGTCTAAAAAGCCACATCAGAATCAATTGTCTTCAAAGAAAATGAAGAGGAGCCATCTCCTATTCTATTTACAATGCATTCCAGCAATCACATATATACTCAACTGGATGGAGACGAACCATTAGACATGAAAAATAGGAGCAGGACCATTGAGCCTGCCCAGCTGCTCATCGTGATCATGACTGATTGTCCAACTCAATAGTGTGATTCCATTTTCCCACCATATTCTCTGATCCTTATCACCTCAAATGCTATATCTGACTGCTTCTTGAAAGCATACAATGTTTTAACCTCAACTGCTTTCTGTGGTAATGACTTCCATGTGTTGATCACTCTTTAAATGAAGGAACTTCTCCTCATCTCTGTCCTAAACCATCTCACCTGTATCCTCAGACTGTGACCACTTGTTCTGGATACCCCCAGCATTAGATTCTTTTTACATCTACCCTGTCTAATCCTATTAGAATTTTATAAGATTCTATTAGAACGCCCTCATTTTTGGGCCTCACCAAGGTACTGTATAATTGGAGCAAGACATTCCTGCTTCTGTACTTGACTCCTCCACATCAGCATCCAGCTTCCTCACTGGTGTTATTAGTCATGACTGCAGTGGGTAGCCCTTCTCCCCCAGGAGCCATCTCAGCAGGCGGGGTAGTCCTGAAAGAACCCAGGGATGTCTGTGCAAGATGTAACTACCATGCACGCTCTCTGGGTGCCATTTACATACCAGCATGATGTTCATCTGGTGGTTATCACACACAATCTGAACATTCAGTGAGTGGAACCGCTTCCTGCTGGGGAAGTGTAGTCCCTGATGGTCATGGTGTCGATTGCTTCCTGTACATCAGGCATTCTGGCGAAGGTGGTGAAAGCTGGAGCTTCCTGTTGGGCCCAGTCCATATTGAAGTTGTTGTAGTGATCTATCCGGGAATAGAGGACATCTGACATCTCACCAACGCACTTGTGAACAGAGGAATGGGTGATGCTGCAGTGGTCTTCACTGACAGCGTTGAAGGCCACCGTGAGCACTGCCACTGGGAGCAGGTGTCCTCCTGTCCCTCGACGTGACGCAGATGCCATATTGCCTCCTTACTGAGCCAGAGCCTACAGCAGCACACGGAATCCAACAGCCCTTCCGATGACATATGGATCCCCTCGATGTCCTTTGTCCCTTCCCTCGGGACGATGGGTGCCTGCTTCCTGCTTCCAAACAACAGCACCCTCTCCTCCTGCTGTGGTCTATTGCCTGTGTTGGCTTTGCCACAGCCACACATCTCTCTCCTCCTCTACGTCCTCCTCCTCGACAGCCACAAGGATCACAACCAGCTCAATCTGCTTTGGAGTGAAAACCATTGTATCTTTGGGATGGGGGTGGGAAGGAGAGAGACAGCCTGTGAGATTATGCATCTCAGGCCCTCACTCCCTCCCAGCAATCACTACCCTTATGAGTTTCGATGCTCACAACTTGACACCGTCCCTCAATGGGCTGCTGATCACTCCCACATCATCACCACAGAGGGCATACGGGTGTCTGTTCCATTGAGAACTGCTGCATCGTAGACATGGGTGCACCCTCTGAATGTCTGGTTTCAATGGCTTCAGTATTGGTTTGCAGTTCATACTGATGGTGGAAAAGCATCCTTGTGACTATCATGAAATGGGTTTGATGGAGGGCAGCACTGCAGAATCCATGCAGTGTAAGGAACCGAGTTAACACCTGCAGAGCTCCCTCGATTGGGGCAACAGCTGCCAGAGCTGTTGTTTGTTACTGCTGTTGGGGCCTGGGATGGAATATCTGTGGTAAACCACAGAGTCCATCCAGCAGAGAGATGGCAAGGTAACCGTAGGGAATCAGTGAAGCTGGGAGCTGCACTCACATGCAATGCTACAGGGGTGGGGGTCACTCACCATGGAGAATGCGCGTAACACATAGCAGTGCCCATTCCTGACCTGAGGCCCTCCCCATACCAGCATGAGCCCTGCCAAACTCCTGTACCGTGGCAGCAGCTGAGATCCCCTCCCCTGCACCCTGGAGGGGGGGTTGATGCTCACTGCTACACCTCTCCTCACTCCCCTTTGCTACTGCTACATCTGAGCAGTAGTAGCTCATGCCAATGTGACTTCATGCCAATGAGGTGGAGAGATTAGAAGAGAAAAGGTGATAGAGTGCTGAATTCGCTAATGATATTGAAATGCATTCCAATTTATGTTAATAAGTCTTGTGCCTGTTAAAAAAAGAGTTGGGAAGATCACAAACTGTTTGGTGTCAAGCATGAATCTGATTTTTTTTGCCTTGCATGCTACTTTACCATAATGCCAACTGCTCAACGGGTAGAATGAGTTGGCAAGATCATGCCCACAGCTTCAGAAGATTTACTTCAAGATTTAGCATGGAGATGTGATGGCCCGTCATGCAGATGCTTCCATATTTTATAATAACAATCCCATGCCCTGGTATTGCAATACTTTATGCTTAATATCCTGAATAAATTACTTGGATTCTGAAGCCCTAGTATACATAATCAAAGATAAATGAATCATGTGGAGGTTTTTGACTTCCATATTTCAAATTAACTAATGGATCATAAATACAATTGGTCTTATTTTCTTCAATATCTTTTGATGAAGCTCAACCAAGAGAGAAATGACTATTTGATATTATCTATCTGAACAGTAAAATGGACTTTTCAGTACTGCTTCAGTGTGAACACATACTGCATTCATTTTCAGAAACAGCAGTGTATTTGTATCCAAAATACTAAAGTCAGAGCAATGATTCATTGCTCAGCACCCTGGATTATTTGCATCACCAATGAAATTAGCAAGGTTGTTTCTCAGGAGATGATGAACTTCGCCCAGGGCATAATCTCACTTCTGGATTGAACAATATCTGGTGTAGGTATAGAGACTGATTCGTAAGTGGCCACCCCTTTCATAGCTAACTCAAATGAATAGCTTTGGGCTGAAGTTTACAGATATGTTTTCCCCTTCAGGTGTGCTTAGTTTTCCAACATCTTAGTTTTCCAACATGGAAAGCCTACAGTGCAGGAGGAGGCCACTCATTTCTTTTTACTTCTTTCACCCCTTACTGATGGCTTGTCTCAGGCACTCTGATCAGCAACAAGGCCTTCCATAAATTAACATGATCCTGGTCAACTTGAAATCTCACATGCAGACATGTTTCTATCATAGATATTGGTGACCTATTGGTCTTGTGTTGATTGCAAGCTTATTATAGATCATCAATGGTATTTTCCAGCCATGCTCAGTCCAAGATCAGAAAATCCAATCAGAGGTCAACTGACCTTTGCAAGGTCCTGTACAACCCATTACAATTCCCAGGATCATAGAATCATAAAAACTGTACAATTCAGAAAGAAGCCATTCAGCCCATCAAGTCTACACTGACAACAATCTCACGTATTTACCCCAATAATCCCTCTAACTTATACACCTTGGAAAACTAAGGGACAATTTAGCATGGCCAATGCACCCAACCTATGCATCTTTAGATTGTGGGAGGAAACAAGAGCACTTGGAGGAAATCCATGCAGGTATGGGGAGAACATACAACTCCACTCAGACAGTGAGCCAAGCTGGGAATCAAACCCAGGTCCTTGGTGCTGTGAGGCAGCAGTGCTTGTCATTGTGCCACCTATTATCATGTATGTCATGAGGCACAAATCTATCCTTCTGCCCATTATCATCTCTGAACTTGTCTTCAACGGGGCTGATTTAGTTGCTATTTAGACTCTTGCTTTCTTGATTCCTTCATAATTGCTGTAACATCTCTGGACTCAGCAGCAAATTGTCTGCTTTTTCAGAGTTTCAGCCACTTCAGATTAGCGCACTGCCGAGCTGACTGTTGAGACTTGATTCTGCCAGTTTTGGGAACATCTAGATTTTGTTTATTGGGGACTGGCTTGTAGTTGACGATGGTTCTCCTTGTGACTGCAGTAACTGGCTCCATTTCAATCCAAAAGCCTCAAACAAGTCAGCATTCCTCTAACTCTTTCTCCTGTGTACATATAAAATACATATGTGTATAGTTATATATGGTGTCAGAAAGAGCTTGATTGAGGACGTTGAGGAACTCTTGGGACCTTTAAAGTCCAATGGCATGGCAACAGTTTATTTGATGATGACCTACTTTCTTGGAATGGTATTGTTTCCTTGGCTAAAGTCTGATATTACTACACACCAGGGAATGGCCAGTGTCACTTTCAGCACTGTGATAGCAATGAGTGACGAGGACATAGTTGAGGGTGTTATGTCTAGTGATGATGAGATCAATCTGGTGCTAGAGGCATGATCTCGGATGTTTGTCATGTGGCATGATTTAGTTTCAAATATGTGTTAGTTATACAGAATCCATGGTGGCAGTATAGCTCCAGCATCTTCAATCCATTTTTGTTCATCTTGCCAATGCACTGATACACTTGGGCCAAACTGTGTAGTCAGTACCCAATTTTGTGCTGATGTCCCCAAGAAAGTAAGATTCCTCAGTGTTGGCAATTCTGCTGATAGCAATGTTACATTCCTTTGACACTTGGGGCTAAAGTGAGTGGGCCTCTCACCTGATGAAAGAACAGCACTCCGAAAGTTGGTAGCATTTACTACCAAATAACCCTGTTGGATTTTAACATGGTCTTGTGAGACGTCTTACTGTGTGAAGGTGAGTGTCGGGGCATAGATGGACATGAGGTCAAGAGAACCTGTGTTCATTGGTTGAGCATCAGGTTCATGGGCAGAAGTGTGTAACTGTACACTGGTTCACTTGTACCAAGGCTTCTGTAGGTTTGCCAGGATTTGTGGGGTACCCAGTTTATGTATATCATCATTACATAGGGCTTGCTGATAAAGACACTATGTATTAGTGTGAGAGACTTACACCCTCTAATCTCTTTTCAAAGTGGTAAAGCTGCTAGTTGTTAGAAAATGCCATTCAGTTATATCAGCATGATATCTCTACAAGGGATGGGTATCATAAGATCTTAGTCTTAATTTCACTTTTGCTTTGAGCAGAGCACAAAAACAGAGCTCTGATGCCTTCAAAGAAGGCTACTGAAGGATGGATGCAAGTAAAAAGAACAAAGAACAACACAGCACGGGAAACAGGTCCTTCGGCCCAACAAGCCCATGCCGCCATGATGATCCTCAAAATGATCCTCGCAGGCCGACAGATCCTAAGTACAATCGCAATTGTTGATACACTGACTAGACCACTTAAATCTAGCAAGACAGGAGGAAGGTATGGACTTCGACATGTACCAAGGCAATGTCCAGCTTTTCATCAGATCTACAAGGCATTTTGCAGAAAAAGCCATTGGGACCAGAGCGTACAAGAGCAAAGACTGAAACAGCTACCAAGAGCCAAACACTGATCTAAACTGATGGTATGCAATGGGAAGGTTCAGCAATAAAAATGACTACCAAGTATTTTGGCAGAAACATATATATGACATGATTCAGAAACCAGATGAGTACGAGAGCAAATTAATTAGTATATCTCAGTCATATGTCATAAAATAATGATGATTGGGAGCATGTCTCGATCCATGACGTTTAAATATAGCTTCAAAATGTTAAAAGAGTTTATATTGGCATGAAATATGATTTGGACTTCCCGCAAAATTTTCTGTTCCCATTACCAAACCCACTTGATGAAATGGGAGCAGAAAATCCCAGCCAAATTGTAAGGAAACAAGTCTCTACTGATTATTATTATTAAATGAAAGCAGGATCATACTTGGGTTAAAATCAATGTCTACCAAGTAAAATTTAATACAAAGCGACTTTAAATGTTAAGTGTTGGCTTAAAATCAGGAACAAAGCAGAAAGAAAATGCAATATAAAATTACAAAAATTAGTGGCTGCAGGCCTCAGGCTTCAGGTCTATAGTTTCACAATGTCTTTCCAAGGTTAATGCCTAGTCACTTTACATTTGCTAGACATAACACAAGAGGCCAACTACTTTCATCTTAGCTTTGCTTCCATTAAATCCTTCAAACTTTTCCCCTGCATCTGTATTATTATGTGGAGATGCCGGCGTTGGACTGGGATTAACACAGTAAGAAGTCTCACAACACCAGGTTAAAGTCCAATAGGCTTATTTGGTAACAAAAGCTACTAACTTTTGGAGCACTACTCCTTCATCAGGTAATTAAGAATTCTGTTCACAAACAGAGAATATTAAGACACAAACTCAATTTACAAAATAATGATTGGAATGCAAGTCTTTACAGATAATCAAGTCTTAAAGGAATAGGCATTGTGAGTGGAGACGACTTGTCTGGGCTTGCAAAATTTACTAACTGTTCTGTCAGGAGACAATACACATCTCTTTAACCTGTGCTTAATACTCTCTCCACTCACATTATCCGTTCTTTTAAGACTTTATTACTTGTAAAGACTTGCGTTCTAACCGTTATTTTGTAAATTGAGTTTATGTCTTTGTATGTCCTGTTTGTGAACAGAATTCCCATTTCCCTGATGAAGGAGCAGCACTCCGAAAGCTAATACATTTTGCTACCAAATAAACCTGTTGCACTTTAACCTGGTGTTGTAAGACTTCTTACTGTCCATATCATTAAACATAGTTACAGGACACAACATATATGTATATACCATACATAATGTGCAAATTTTTTCTGGTGACACAATCATTTTCCAAAGAGTAAGTTAACTTTGAAAATTTTCTTAAAAACTTCAACACCACCATCCTGGTTCATGTGACAATACGAAAAACTGTTCCTGTAGTAGTTTTTCATTGACTAATAAATCTCTGGTCCATTGGCTGAACAAAGGTATACATTTGGTGGTGAGAGGAGGGGAGGAGGAATAATTTGTAAGGAAGACATAGTCAGAATGTGATTATTCCATAAGGTTGAACTGGATAATTGTCCAAAAAAAAAGCAAAGTTCTGCAGTCCTCAGCCAGCGTTAAAGTAGTGTGCACAAGCTTCAGGAATAAATGATTATGGAACCATTTATTCATGATCTCCTTGGTGACCCACTTATACGTGTTTGCCTCAAAGCACCAGCAGAATTTTCATCCCTTTAAAAGCATGAGGCTTAGTACTTCTACCAATAACCAAAGAGTTACCCTGATGTGTTCCAGCAGCATTTTTTATGTGAGCACAGCTAGCCTTTGTTTTGACTCTTTGCAACTACACACTACCAGCAAGCATGTGTCATGGCAAACACCTCCACAAAAAAATCAGTTGTCATTTGCACTGTATATCTGATCATGATTAAGTTCTTCACCCTTCATTAACTTCACAGAATCAGTTACGTAATATCCATTAGCCACTTTAGCAGCAGACACTTGTCCACCTGTGGCCTTTAAATGGCGAATCCTAACCGTATGTTTAAACATTTGCAACCAACCTCAAGAATACTCATGTGCAGAATTAATTTTCCAATCAATATGAAATTGTTTGACCTTATTCAAAACAATTGTCCCTGAAATAGGGAAACCCACAATTAGATATTGTTGAAACCATTCATACATCAAATTACCATGGTAATCAAATTTAGCACCATGCAATATCTATACTTACTGGTTCCTTTAACTATGTCACTTTCTACATTAAATTTAAATAGTTTTCATACTGCTTCTTGATGTTTTCAACTGTTAAGGAGTTCACACCATAGACTAACACAAACTTTTTGTACTAATCGTCATAAACCAATTTCTTTATGATTTTGACCTTTTCTGATATTGCAAGCATAACATGCTTATGTTTTGCTGCACTTTTCTTGGATGCCATGATGAAGTTTAAAAAAAATCAAACCTAAACCCTTGAGATGCTTGGGTCTGATCAAAAGCATTTCTGCAAATGGACTTGAATGGAGTAGAATTCCGTTTTTATTCATTCAAGGGATTTATTGCTCATCTCCAATTGCCCTTGAACGGAGTGGTTTGCTAGGTCATTTCAAAGGACACATAAGAGTTATTCACATTACTATGGATCTGGAGTCATATGTAGACTAGACCAAGGAAGAACAACAGATTTTTTTTCCTTAGAGGATATTAGTGAACTAGATAGGTTTTTAACACAATTGACAATGGTTTCATGGTCATCATTAGACTTTTAATTCCATATTTCTTTTACTGAATTCAAATTTCACCATCTGCCATGGTGGGATTTGAAACCGGGTCTCCAGAGTTACAGGATCTCTGATAATTAAAATGTAATAGCCTGACAAAATCTTTAGTAGCTTAGGGTTGTTAACTATTGTGGATTCAAAGATTTGCATCACATGAACACAACTTGTAAGTTGTATTTAACATTTTAATTTTGTCCTTCCTGCTGTTCTTACTCCAAAACTGTACAATGAAAAATACTGCGCCTCACAGTAAGGAGATAAATGTTCAATATATTGACCTCCTCAATTTGTATTAAGGCCCAAAATTTTGAGTTCTGCAAATAGGTTCTTTGGTTCTACTCAAAATATTTCTGGACAGCAGGTGTTTCCAAACAATAGTCTTCTGGATTGGAAAGTTAGCTTATTCCAAGAAACAGCAAGACCAGAATAGGTGTGATGCAGTTCTGTTCATTGAGTGAAGAACAATTGTACCCAGAGTCAGGTTCTTTGTATTGCTCCAGTAATAGAACATAGAACATAGAACATTACAGCACAGAACAGGCCCTTCGGCCTTCGATGTTGTGCCGACCAAAATAAAAAGCAATGCCCCTCCAAACTAAACCATTCCCTTCTCTTCCATATACTTATCAACTAACCTCTTAAACGCCACCAAACTTGCCGCATCTACAACTGCTGCAGGCAGGGCATTCCACTCCCGAACCACCCTTTGGGTAAAGAACCTACCTCTGATATCCGTCCTATAACTATCACCCCTTAATTTAAAGCTGTGTCCCCTCATTCTAGCTTTCTCCATCCTAGGAAAAAGGCTATCACTGTCCACCCTATCTAAACCTCTAATCATCTTATATGCTTCAATAAGATCCCCTCTTAGCCGCCTCCTTTCTAACGAAACAACCTCAAATCCTTCAACCTCTCTTCATAGGACCTGCCCTCCATACCAGGCAACATCCTGGTAAACCTCCTCTGTACCCTCTCCAATGCCTCCCCATCTTTCTTATAATGTGGGGACCAGAATTGCACACAATACTCCAAGTGCGGCCGCACTAGAGTTTTGTACAGTTGCAACATGATGCTGCGGCTCCTAAATTCAATCCCCCTGCCAATAGAAGCTAAGACTCCATATGCCTTC
The DNA here is from genome assembly GCA_024679065.1 of Sphyrna mokarran. NCBI lineage: Eukaryota > Metazoa > Chordata > Chondrichthyes > Carcharhiniformes > Carcharhinidae > Sphyrna > Sphyrna mokarran. The sequence continues at coordinate 108,433,238 of JAGIQG010000002.1, forward strand.
TTAACAACTTTATCCACTTGACTGCCTACTTTCAGGGATCTATTGACACATACACCAAGATCCTTCTGTTCCTCAACACTATTAAGAGCCCTACCGTCAGCCCTATACGCTACACATTTATTGTTCCTGCCAAAGTGCATTACCTCACACTTTTCCACATTAAACTCCATTTGCCACCTCTCGGCACAGCTCTGCAACTTGTCCAAGTCACTCTGTAAACTAAAACACCCCTCTTCACTATCTACCACACCACCAACTTTAGTATCATCTGCAAATTTACTGATCCATCCCTCCATACCCTCATCCAGATCATTTATAAAAATTACAAACAGCAGGGGCCCCAAAACAGACCCCTGAGGCACACCACTCGTCACCGAACTCCACGATGAATATCTCCCATCAACCCCACCCTCTGTCTTCTATCTGCCAGCCAATTTCTAATCCAATTAGCTAAATCACCCTCTATTCCACACATCTGCATTTTCTGTAGAAGTCTACCATGGGCCACCTTATCAAACGCCTTACTAAAGTCCATATATACTACATCAACCGCCTTACCCCCATCCACCTCTTTGTTCACTTTCTCAAAAAACTCAATGAGGTTAGTAAGGCATGACCTACCCTTCACGAAACCATGCTGACTGTCCCCAATCAATTCATTTCTCTCTAAATAACTATAAATCCTATCCCTAATCATTCTCTCCAATACTTTGCCCACAACAGAAGTAAGACTCACTGGCCTATAATTCCCTGGAAGGTCTCTCTTCCCCTTCTTAAACAATGGGACCACATTCGCTATCCTCCAGTCCTCCGGAACCACACCCGTAACCAACGAGGACCGGAAGATCAGAGCCAGAGGCTCTGCAATCTCCTCTCTTGCCTCCCAGAGAATCCTAGGGTAAATCCCGTCCGGCCCAGGGGACTTATCCAACTTCAAACCCTCGAGAATTTCTAACACATCCTCCCTATCTACTACAATATTTCCCAATTTGCAACCCTGTACCTCAGTGTTCTCCATAGCTACATTTCCAGCACTCTGCGTGAATATCGAAGAGAAATATTTATTCAGTGCCTCACCAATCTCTTCAGGCTCCACGCACAACTTCCCCCTGCTGTCTATGACTGGCCCTAATCTTGCCCTCACCAATCTTCTATTCTTAACATATCGAAAGAAAGCTTTAGGATTCTCCTTAATCCTATCAGCCAACATCTTCTCGTGTCCCCTCTTAGCTCTCCTCAATTCACTTTTTACCTCCTTCCTGGCTAATCTTCCTGGCTAATCAGTCCAGAAAGGCATTACCAAAGCTCTACAAACATATTATCTCTGTAACTTTGAATGATATGCAGAATATTGCAACTTGATAAAAGAAACAAAAGACTCAAAGCATATTCAGGTTCAATAACTTGAAATGGCTACTTGGAAGACTATGCAAAACAATGAAACTATGGGTGTGGCATGTGTATTTATGTTGCATCCAAGCTATTCATCTGATCTGGATTATGATGATACATCACTGCTTATCTCTTCAATACTTCTGGTGTGGCCATTCATATTTTGTTGACCACTAGAGTCATAGAGGTTTACAGCATGGAAACAGGCCATTTGGCCCGGCTTGCCCACACTGGTCTTTTTTTCTAAGCTGGCCCCAGTTGTCTACATTTCACTCATAGACCTCTACCCCATCTTACCCATGTAACTATCTAAATGCTTTTTAAACTATACCCACCTCTACTACTATCTTTGGTAGCTTGTTCCAGACACTCACCACCCTGTGTGTGAAAGAATTGCCCCTCTGGATCCTTTTGTATCTCTCCCCTCTCACCTTAAACCTATATCTTCTAGTTTTAGACTCCCCTACTTTTGGAAAAAAGTATTGACGATCTAGCTGATCTATGCCCCTATTATTTTATAGGCCTCTATAAGATGACCCCCAAGTCTCCCATGCTCCAGAGAGATAAGTCCCAATTTATCCAGCCTCTTCTTATAACTCAAACCATCAAGTCCAAATAGCATCCTAGTAAATCATTTCTGCACCTCTTCTAGTTAATAATATCCTTTCTATAATAAGGTGACTAGAACTGTACACATAATTCCAAGTGTGACCTTACCAACATCTTGTACAATTTCAACAGGATATCCCAACTCCTGTATTTAATGTTCTGACCAATGAAACCAAGCATGCTGAATGCCTTCTTCACCACTCTGTCCACCTATGACCCACTTTCAAGGAGCTATAAACCTGTACCTCTAGAGCCCTTTGCTCTATAACTCTCCCTAACACCCTACCATTAACTGAGTATGTCCTGCCCTGGTCAAATCTGTCAAAATACATCACCTCACATTCATCTAAATTAAACTCCATCTGCCATTTGTCAGCCCACTGGCCCAATTGATCAAGATCCTTTTGCAATCCTAGATAACCTTCCTCACTATGCCATCAACCTTAGTGTCATCTGTAAACTTACTAAACATGTCTCCTAAATTCTCATTCAAATCATTAATATACATACAAATAATAACGGACCCAACACCAATCCCTGAGGCACAGGCTTCGGGTTTGAACAACAACTCTCAACAACCACCCTCCAGCTTCTATCATCAAGTTAATTTTGTATCCATTTAGATACCTCACCCTGCATCCCATGAGATTTAACCTTATACCTATCATGCAGTACCTTGTCAAAGGCCTTGCTAAAGTCCATGTGGACAACATTAACTGTCCTGCCCTCATCTATCTTCTTGGTTACCTCTTCAAAAACTCAATCAAATTTATGAGACATGATTTTCCATTCACAAAGCCATGCTGACCGTTCCTTGTGCCTCTAAATGACTGCATGCCCTGTCTCTTAAAATACCTTCTAACAACTTACCCACCACAGATGTGATGCTTACTGGCCTGTAGTTCCCAGGCTTTTCCTTGGTGTCTTTCTTAAATAAAGACACAACATTTGTCACTCTCCAATCTTTAGGTACCTCAGCTGTGACTATCGATAATTCAAACATCTCTGCTAGGGGGCCTGCAATTTCTTTCCTAGCCTCCCACAATGTCCTGGGATACATTTCGTCAGGTCCCAAGGATTTATCTACCTTGATGCAAAGAACAATACAGCACAGAAAACAGGCTCTTCGGCCCGCGCCACCATTTTAACAGTGTGAGTTCCCTCATTTCTCCCATGACCCTTGTCTATGCTTATGGAAATCCACATTGGAAACCAGATTGAGGGGAGATAATTTAGGGACAATTTGCTAAACCAATCAGCCTAAGAGCACATCTTTGGGGTGTGGGAGGAAACCGGAGCACCCGGAGAAAACCCACCAAGCACGGAGAGAATGCACAAACTCCCACAGACACAGGCCCAAATCCATGTATCTGCACAGCAAACAGTGATGATCACTGAGCTGTGCTGTCTTGTTGCCCATCAACTGGTCCAGTTTAAGCATACACTAACGACATGAAGCACTAGGCTACTCTTGAAACATCCAACAGCAGCCCTCGCTCAATCCATAGCGTGTATGTCCCTTGTTGGACAAAAAGGCGGACTGAAGCACCTGTGGATTAAAAGAGAAAAACATCAATAACATGCACATCTTATGCAAACATTCAAGGAATCCCCAGAAACTCAAAAGTAAAACAAATGAGCCAGAAAATATTTTGGAAGATCTATTGGAATAAATTGATTCTCAGGAACATTCTTGATCCCTATTTAAAACAGTCTTCTATATCCATCCATTTCCATTCTGCTTATGTGCTTGTCTAAGTATTCCCTAAATAACTCCAGAGTGCCTGCCTCCACCATATTACTTGGCAGTGCATTTCATACCCCCACAACCCTCTGCGTGAAAAACCTCCCTCTAACATCCAAATTATACCCCGCCTCCCTCACCTTAAGCCTGTGACCCTTTATAATATTTGTTTCCAATCTCAGAAAAAGCTTACCACTGCTTACTCTTTCTATGCCCTTCATAATCTTACACACCTCTATTAGATCTCCTCTCATTCTCCGTCTTTTTAAGGAAAACAGTCCCAATTTGCCCAATCTTTCCTTGTAACGCCATCCCTCCATACCAGGCAGCATCTTGGTAAACCTCCTCTGCACTCTTTCTAGAGTCTCCACGTCCTTCCAGTAGTAAGGCGACCAGAACTGGATGCAGTATTCCAAATGAGGTCTAACCAGCGTTCTATACAACTGCAACATTAAACATCAGCTCTTGTACTCTATACCCCTTCTATGTGCTTTAAGACTTCCAGCACCTCCTTTTCTGTTATCTATACACTCCTAAAGACATCACTATTTATTTTCCCAAATTCCCTAACATCCATGTTTTTCTCAACAGTAAATACTGATGACAAATATTCATTTAGGATCTCACTCACCTCTTGTGGATCCGCACATAGATGATCTTATTGACACTTCAGAGGCCTTACCCTCTCTCTAGTTCCTCTTTTTGTCCTTTACATATTTGTAGAAGCTCTTTGGAGTCTCCTTTGCCTTATCTGCCAAAATAATCATGTGTCCCCTTTTCACCTTCCTGATAGTGCAGGTGAAGTGATGTGTTCTTCAGAAACAGATACTTGGAAAATTTGGGGGATTTCTTCCATGAGCTTGATTTTATGCCCCCTTCTCACAAAGAGGTAACAAACCACCTTCCTATCCACTGCCACACCTTCACCGCATAATAAAGTAGATGGGTGAATGTTAAATTCAGCAATCTGCCTGCCATTTTTAAAGAAATCGTTAATGGTCAATTGATCTTGTTGTAGTATGGTTTGTGTGCAGAGGTAGAAAAGAGTAGGAGACAATCTCTTAAACAGAAGCTGTAAAAAGGTGGGAATAAAATGGGGAATGCCCTTTGAAGGTGCCCTGTGTCCTACTTCTTACCCTCTCCCTTTTTCCTATGTGCTTAACCTCCAAAACGCACCCACCCACCCAAGCTGCCTGATCCCATCCCTGCACTTACCCTGGGATTTACCTGGTTCAAGAATCTGTTGCATTCACTGTGGGCCTCTTTACAATCCCAGCAGATTGCACCCTGAGTTCTGGTACTGCTGCAATTGCAAGAGCTTGCAGGCAATTAGATAAGCCAGCAGCTCTCATAGGCAGAATTTCTTCCCATTGAGGGGCTGCAGTCTATCCTCTGACTATGTAGTCTGCAGGAAGAGTATTATTATTGAGGGGGCGGCCTTTTATTAGGTGCGTTAACTGCTAGCTGACCTTTATAATGGGGAAGCAGGCAATCACTCCAACCACCACCTTGCTCCCATGAAATCCAGTCCCATTTCTCCACAGTATTTCAAAGTTGAATGGTTTTGCACAACATTCAAAACTTTTAGCTTCCTAGATTCTTTGCTCAGGCACTTCATCCTTAAGCAAGCCCCTCCAATTTCTCTGTGTATGCCACCTTTTTCCATCCACTAAAAAAAATGAGAAATTATAAAACTATTTCCTCCAGTATTTCAGTATATGGATAAGTTATGTCACTAGGTTTTGTTTAAGTTACCTATTATTCTATGGAATAAAAGATCTATTATTATTAAGCGCTTAATACTTCTGTATAAAATTGCATTATCTGTTCTTTTAAATGACATTTCTCATATTTATATTATTTTATACCAATTAATTAAAATCTTTATTAAAACAGCGCTTTTGCGATCCATATGGGGATCTGTAAAGAATCAAAATTACTGAATTACCTGCAAATGAAAATACCAAACAAGATATCACATTTTTACTTTAAAATTAATGCGTATCAACATAAAATAACAGATAAATTGCTGTTCGTACAAAGTATAAATTATACATGGACTATTAGATGCAATGAAGAAATATTTCATGATTTTTGAAGTAATCCTTTCCATCTGCATCCATAAAATTCTTCCAAGGTCAGATATTCCTTGAGTAGAATTGTAGCCCCTTTCCTTCAAGGATTTAGCAGATTTTCACAGGCAGAAACTTATATGTAAACAAGATTTCACCTGTGCAATCTTTTACTCAGTAGCACATTTTTTTACAGAAACTCTCAGCTCGAAGCTTCTGCTAGTCATGATAGCATGGATCGACCAGAATCACCTTTACCTTTGCACTTTATGGCTGATACTTTGACCTCAATCGCCAAAATGTGAAAGGTAAAGCAGCAGCAGCATTCCTGAATATGCCACCACATAGGAACCTAACTCTCTGGCCCAACTTGATGACAACTTTTCTCTCTTCAGCTTTCCACTTTCCGCTGGTTGATTTATTTTCTTTTCAATTCAGCAAAACATCTGCTTTTTCATTTTATTTAGCCATTATAATTTTCTTACAATCTTACCAAAAAATTCTGAGTGCCGAACAAACGTGAAAACAAGAGAGATTCACGCCAATCTTTTCGTACGAGTTAAAATTCCAATCTTACAACACTCTGTGCAAAAAATGAAGCCATATCTGTTTCCTGCCAGCAGGGGGAGAGAACAGGGCTATGCACACCAGAAAGCTTATTGCAGAGGATGTGTGCAGTTCTCTGTTCTTTGCAACAGCACAGAACAGAGTTCTATCAGTGCCTCTCCTCTCCCATTCTTGGCCTCTGCAGTCAATTCTCCCTTCACTGCATGGGCTGACTAATCAGCCCCCAAGTCTTATTGATATCGCCCTCCCCACCAGTCAATCATCAGTTCTAGAGTTCACAGGGTACCACCGATCCCAATTGGAAAATGCTCAACCTCACCTCCCGCCCCCCACCCATCCTTTTCAGGCCCCATTCTCCCCAGCAGGCCCTGTCTATCCTGGCACTGCCGCTTGACAATACCTGTTGCCCAGTGGACAGTGCTAGACTGGAACTGCCCAACAGGCACCTCCTGGGAGACCTCAATGGCTGATACTTTGATTATACAAACTATCCTACTGGCAAGGCCAGCACATCTCTCCTTGTAGTTGAGAATCATACATAGAACATAGAACATAGAACAATACAGCACAGAACAGGCCCTTCGGCCTTCGATGTTGTGCCGACCAAAATAAAAAGCAATGCCCCTCCTAACTAAACCATTCCCTTCTCATCCATATACTTATCAACTAACCTCTTAAACGCCACCAAACTTGGCGCATCTACAACAGCTGCAGGCAGGGCATTCCACTCCCTAATCACTCTTTGAGTAAAGAACCTACCTCTGATATCCGTCCTATAACTCATACCCCTTAATTTAAAGCTGTGTCCCCTCGTGCTAGCTTTCTCCATCCTAGGAAAAAGGCTATCACTGTCCACCCTATCTAAACCTCTAATCATCTTATATGTTTCAATAAGATCTCCTCTTAGCCGCCTCCTTTCTAACGAAAACAACCTCAAATCCTTCAACCTCTCTTCATAGGACCTGCCCTCCATACCAGGCAACATCCTGGTAAACCTCCTCTGTACCCTCTCCAATGCCTCCACATCTTTCTTATAATGTGGGGACCAGAACTGCACACAATACTCCAAGTGCGGCCGCACTAGAGTTTTGTACAGTTGCAACATGATGCTGCGGCTCCTAAATTCAATCCCCCTACCAATAAAAGCTAAGACTCCATATGCCTTCTTAACAACTTTATCCACTTGACTGCCTACTTTCAGGGATCTATTGACACATACACCAAGATCCTTCTGTTCCTCAACACTATTAAGAGCCCTACCATTAGCCCTATACTCTACACATTTATTGTTCCTGCCAAAGTGCATTACCTCACACTTTTCCACATTAAACTCCATTTGCCACCTCTCGGCCCAGCTCTGCAACTTGTCCAAGTCACTCTGTAAACTAAAACACCCCTCTTCACTATCTACCACACCACCAACTTTAGTATCATCTGCAAATTTACTGATCCATCCCTCAATACCCTCATCCAGATCATTTATAAAAATTACAAACAGCAGGGGCCCCAAAACAGACCCCTGAGGCACACCACTCGTCACCGAACTCCACGATGAATATCTCCCATCAACCACCACCCTCTGTCTTCTATCTGCCAGCCAATCATGATCCTGGCTGGTGAGGACCTTCATAAATGAGGCGGCTAAGGCAAGTGAGCCCAGACAATTCCAACTTGGGCTCACTAATACTATTTAAATTCTATTTAAAATAGAATTTAAGTACTGAAATCAGATTTGCACCCTTTTCAGGCACAAAGCTGAACTTGCTGGATGTCCAGTGCTGATATGATTGTGATAGGCGAGAATCAGGCACAAATCTGATTTCCTCCTGTCTCATGATTTTACTGGTTCATTCTGCTCATTAACCAATGGGATGAGAAGGTAGGATTGCCCCCTTTATGCTTTTCATGTTGTTGTTTAAAATCTGTGTTGAATTTTGTACAGTCAGTAACCCAGATTAGCATTTGTGACATGCCCAGAGGTTTTACAGTTTGTTTCATATAGTTAATGCTGTCAAGAAGAATATTATAGATTGTTGGTAAGCTATCTAACTTCTGGTTACTGATGGCTGTGAACTGGAACCCAAAGAGAAATTTCCTTTTATATTGCTTCTTTCCCTTTGGATTCAGCAATTTTCCTTGCTTTTCTTTAAAGTGAAACATTAAATTGTCATTCGTGTTTTTGCTTTTTAAAATAGATTCTAAAGAAACTTTCAACCAACAAATAATCAATATTGTTGTCAGTACCAATTGAATTCACCTTATCCTGTTTAAACTCAGGATCATTTTTAACTATATGTGGGGTTTTGAATAATGTGGATCCTGCCAGATGTGTTGAAGTCTTTATGTATTTATTATACAAATCAATAGTTTTATTAAGTAAAGTAACATTTTAAAGGACGCACACAAAGCTTTGTGGATTTGAACTTTAAACTACATGAAAAACTTGAAGGTCTATCCAGACAACTTCTAATGCAGTTTCAGGAGCCTTTGAACTTCTAACTCACAAATCCTGACTTTCTCCAAACAAATGGGCTGAAGTCTACATTCCTGATTCTCTGAGGTGTTTTTACAGATATGAGCTTCCCACCACAATTCTCTCAAGACTTGAGTATATCCAGATGTACGTGGCTGGCATCCCACCTTACACCCTCAATAAGCCGAAACACATTCAAAACTCTACTCTCTGAACCCGCTTTTGCAGCAAGTCTCATTCACCCAGTGCCACATTTCACTAACCTACATTGACTCACACATCAGTAATTCCTCAATTTTAATAATTTAATTCCAGTTTTCAAATCCACACCCCCCATAGCTTCAGCCCTCCCTAACTCTAATGCCTCCCAACACTAAAATCCTTCAAGTTCTTCAATTGTGCCCTCTTTTGCAACACAATTCTTAATTAATCTAAAAAAAATGTTCATGTCTTATTCAGCTGCTAATTTCCAGAAATTCCTCCCTAAATATCTTCATCTTCCTATCTCTCGTATTAAAGCTGTTCCTTCCAGTTTCCACCCTCAACAAACAGGCATTTTGTGGCTTCAATCATATTTTGTTTGTTAATGCTCCTGCAAAGTACGTTGGGATACATTACTACGTTAAAGATGCCCAAGGCCCCAGACTTACTCTGCTTTGGGATCCATGAGCCTTCTTCTGTGGCTTGCCCACAATCCAGGCAGCACCCACTGATGTGCTTTTGGTGCTCTGGAACACCTAAGTGGGACTTCCTGCCCGCTGAGGGAAGCCATCTGTTCCCAAGTAATATGCTGACTGTGGATTTATAACACCTCAATATTAAATATACAACCTCATGCAAAGCTGAAGGGACTCCTGGAAGTTTCTCCATAACATCTCTCTGTGCTGTGAGGCATTGATAGCATCTTCCACTCTTTGCACTCAGCTCCTAACTCCCTTATGACACCTACATTCCAGCCCCATCCTATTATGCATTGCAATTAATACAATTGGCAGGAAAACTAATTATTTCACATGGTTCATGCAATTTATTCTGCACAAGATTGTTTTTAATTTCAACACATCTGCTACTTTTGGATTGTTTTCTCTGACCCTGTGGCATTTTTTTAAAGTTTCCTGAGATATTACTCATTCTGATTGCCTGATCTCATTAGTGCCCACGGTAGCTGAGTGGGAGGTGATACAAGCACTTTATATAACATTAATGGAGTAATGTGTTTGAGTTAAACAAGAACAATTTCAGAGCCTAGTGGATATGTATGACCAAATTATCTCTAATTATCATTAATTAACAAATTCTTTATTCTAACATCCACGATTCCCGAGAAGACTATGCCTGAATAAATCAGTGGTATTTAGGATGCAAACTTTGTATAAGTTATTGCATCAGAACTGGAAATCTGTTTACCTTCGAGCCCTGATTCTGGTGCATTGGCAATACACACATTCCAAAGCATATATACTATCTACGTTGTAATGACTCTGGATATGGTCTAACTAGGACTTTCTATAGTTATAGCAAGAGTTCCTCCATTATGTTTCCAGGTTTAAATGCTAACTCTAATAACTTTTTTATTTTTTTCAACAGGATTATACCATTTTAATGTTGTCTATGCATGGATCCATAAATCTCTTTGAATCACTGCTGTTCCAAACTTTTCACAATATAAAGGACTCTTGAATATATTTTTGCTCCAATATGGATAGATATTCCTTTGAAATCCACCTGCCACTGTTTTCTGTACTCCTAGTACATCCTTACTACATGTTATGGCACCAGTCTTTTTATTTCTCTAAACCCTTGCAGCTCACCAAGCTTTCAAGATTTCTGCACTCCTCCAATCCTGACATCTCACATTTCCCAGAATTTATTCATTCCTTTATTAGTAGCTGTGCTTTCAACTGACTAAATTCTAAGATTTGGAATTTCTCCCCCAAGTATCTCCTCTTGCTCTTCTCCTCTAACTACCACTTAGACAAAGATTTTAGTCATTTGTGCTGATAACTCCTTTAAATTCTAATCAACAATTCTCTTATGAAGGGCTTATCCCCGTTTTGCTGTATGAAAAGCACTACAATATTAAAAGTTGTTGTTTTCATGAATAGTTGAAGCCCCAATTTGAGTACAAACTCATTGTTGGAGTAAAATCAAAATTAAAAGATACAAGATGGTTACCTGGCACAAAATAGACTCTGGAAAAAGACATTAAGATGTGCTGACTTGGGCACAAACATTGCATAGCGAGTTAAAACTTGTTAGTGTCTAATTTACTGCAGGAAATAGATCAGACCTTGAGGCACCTTAGCTTGAGATAAAGCAGAGCTAAAACAATGAGTTTCGGTAACGGGATCAGCCACTAATGGGAGACATAAATGCATAAATATAACTACTCTATGTACAATGATGTGATAACTGTCAATGTCTGTACTTGTCTATTATTTGTATGAAGATGAGCTAACTGTGAATGTTCGTACTTGTTTATTATTTGTAAAAGTATAAAAGATACTTTATACTGTATATTTGAGAAGGTGACTGTGTGCACTGCAGAGGGTCCAGCGCTTCTCCCAAAGCTTTGTCCAATAAAATTATAAATTGAATCTTTGATCTGACTCGGAGTGGTGATTTTCCCACAACATCCACTATCCCTAATTTCTCTCTTAACCAATCTCATAATCAGGTCAATAATTTGATTTCAATTGCATTTGCTTCAATTTTAGCTAACATTCTTATGAAAATATTTCCTGTCACATAAACTATATCCAGAGGAACCTTTCCACTTCAGTTACAGCTAAAAACTCAGTTAGCTTTATTAGATTGACCTTTACAATCCATTTGGCTCTCTTGCACCAGCTCAAATTCTAATTAGTCAATCAATCTGTCCTTAATGATGGATTCCAACAACTTGCACAAACAGCTGTTAGACTATACAGCCATCATTTTGCTGTTTTTATCTCTCCTTTCTTAAATAATTAAGCCATTAATGTAATTGACTAATCCAAAGGGACAATTCCTAAGTTGAGAGAGATATGAAAGATTATGATTTCAAGGACCTGCAAATACATTATCTTCCTTTAAAACACTGAATGAAAACCACTGGGACTTTCTAATTTTTTAAAATGTTTTTCTAATAGTGTTTTCCTTCTGAGATTACCATCTTTTTATTACGTTTTAAATATATCCTTCAGTGAGATTCCTTTTCTTCATGATGTCATTGGTCCTGACTTAAACCATGACAACTAGATCTCCCTTCCTTTATTGTTTTATCAAGGTACCCTTTACCCTATGACAAGTTAAGAAACACCCCTTTCAGAACTTTGTGGTTACTGGAGATGCCAATATTGAATTACCTGTAATCACTACATTACCATGCTTTGTTTAGAAAATACACTGCTCCACAAAACCTAGGTCAGTATTGTGGCTGTTCTAACCAAAATCTTTCTAAATTTTCGTTGGTTACGGGTGTGGTTCCGGAGGACTGGAGGATAGCGAATGTGGTCCCGTTGTTCAAGAAGGGGAAGAGAGACCTTCCAGGGAATTATAGGCCAGTGAGTCTTACTTCTGTGGTGGGCAAAGTGTTGGAGAGAATAATTAGGGATAGGATTTATAGTTATTTAGAGAGTAATGAATTGATTGGAGATAGTCAGCATGGTTTTGTGAAGGGTAGGTCGTGCCTTACTAACCTCATTGAGTTTTTTGAAAAAGTGACTAAGGAGGTGGATGGGGGTAAGGCGGTTGATGTGGTATATATGGACTTTAGTAAGGCGTTTGATAAGGTGGCCCATGGAAGACTTCTGCAGAAAATGCAGATGTATGGGATGGAGGGTGATTTAGCTAATTGGGTTAGGAATTGGCTAGCAGATAGAAGACAGAGGGTGGTGGTTGATGGGAGATATTCATCGTGGAGTTCGGTGACAAGTGGTGTACCTCAGGGGTCTGTTTTGGGGCCCCTGCTGTTTGTAATTTTTATAAATGATCTGGATGAGGGTATTGAAGGATGGATTAGTAAATTTGCAGATGACACTAAAGTCGGTGGAGTGGTAGATAGTGAAGAGGGGAGTTATAGTTTGCAGAGAGACTTGGACAAGTTGCAGAGCTGGGCCGAGAGGTGGCAAATGGAGTTTAATGTGGAAAAGTGTGAGGTAATGCACTATGGCAGAAATAATAAATGTGTAGAGTATAGGGCAAATGGTAGGATTCTTAGTAGTCTAGATGAACAGAGGGATCTTGGTGTGTATGTGCATAGATCCCTGAAAGTAGGCAGTCAGGTCGAGAAGGTTGTTAGGAAGGCATATGGAGTCTTGGCTTTTATTGGTAGAGGGATTGAATTTCGGAGCCGCAACGTCATGTTGCAACTGTACAAAACTCTAGTGCGGCCGCACTTGGAGTATTGTGTGCAGTTCTGGTCCCCACATTATAAGAAAGATGTGGAGGCATTGGAGAGGGTACAGAGGAGGTTTACCAGGATGTTGCCTGGTATGGAGGGCAGGTCTTATGAAGAGAGGCTGAGGGATTTGAGGTTGTTTTCGTTAGAAAGGAGGCGGCTAAGAGGAGACCTTATTGAAACATATAAGATGATTAGAGGTTTAGATAGGGTGGACAGTGATAGCCTTTTTCCTAGGATGGAGAAAACTAGCACGAGGGGACACAGCTTTAAATTAAGGGGTGATAGTTATAGGACGGATATCAGAGGCAGGTTCTTTACCCAAAGGGTGGTTCGGGAGTGGAATGCCCTGCCTGCAGCGGTTGTAGATGCGCCAAGTTTGGTGGCGTTTAAGAGGTTAGTTGATAAGTATATGGAAGAGAAGGGAATGGTTTAGTTTGGAGGGGCATTGCTTTTTATATTGGTCGGCGCAACATCGAAGGCCGAAGGGCCTGTTCTGTGCTGTAATGTTCTATGTTCTATGTTCTATGTAAATTTTGGACAGGACAAGTGTCTGTTAGACTTCCCCCTTTATCTCCTAGTTCTCCTGAGTCTGCTGACTAATATTCTTCCCTCCCTAAAATTATATCTTTCCTTAACTGAGACTACTTTGGAAAAAACTGTTCAGGAATTCCTCCTCTCCCCTTTTGTGTTGGAGTGTCTGTACCTCACAGTGCGGCTCAAGGACTCTGAACAGGACTATCTCAAGGCACAGACAATTCCTGCAGGTGTAACATTATGGAATAGCCTTATTGTCCACAAATTCCCACACATCAAAGTCCGACACTTTTTTGGAAGGAACAAGGTGCATCTTTGTGGATTTGTATCAATGACCTCACACATCCCATTTTTTCACATCCTCTATAATCTTGTGTGAAGCACATCCATTGTGAGCCGACACCAACTAATTTTCATAAACAAAAATAGGATTAGAAAAATACCTGGTACTTGACGTAAAAATCCAAGGTTTATCCTCTCACTCTCCTAGAATGGTCATGGAAAAGAAGAATAATACAAAACTATCATAAGCTTTTCTATCATGAATTATCCCACCAGTAAAGTGACTTGCCTACACAAGGATGGTAATGACCACCTGATGGTACCTAAACTCCACCTACGGCAAGCAACTCTATCCAGCTCCTACATTATCCAATCCTGATGAAGTCAAGGATAAATTCCATGATGGCCTTCACTCCTGGATTGTGAATGTGCCAAAGTCATTCAAGCTAATCATTCTTGGTTATTTTAACACAATAGTTAGTGCAGATCACAGGTGTGGAAAGAGGTTATTGGAAAAAAAATTAGGGTTTACAATGTAACTGGAATGATCTCCTCTTGCTGAAGATGTGTGCGGAGCATAAGCTCTCAATCACCAATGCTGTTTTCTATCTCTCTAATTGCACAAAAATGCTCCCTATTTTATGCATTGTAATCTATTTGACTGTGTCATCAGCAGGTAGAGGAACACATAGGTTCGATAGGTACTGATTGCTAGACTGACAACCTTCTTATCATTTCAAAGTAAAACATGAAGATCTAACTCTCTCCTAAGGCAGAAGTGTCTCAGTGTCTCTGGGCTCAAATAGGCAGTCATGAAGGAATCTCTCTCTCAGAGAAGCTTGAGAGAGGACTCTGAAATGCCCTCAGTATCTGGGCAAGCTTCTGGGATATAGACTACTTCCCTGTTCTAGAGGCTCTTTGCTCTGACATAAGCATCATGATTGATTTGATGAAAATAATGAAGTTATGCAGCAACGACTGGAGGAGAATCATCACTTCTACAGGTTTTACTTCAATGACAAGTCATCACTATACAAGCATAATGCCTACCAAAACATGCTTACTCATGTCCTGGTTTTATAGCGATTTTCTGTCCCATCCCCCATCATTAATAGAGTTGAACAAGGCTGTATGCCAACACCAACTCTCTTCAGCATGTTTTTCTCTACCACGTTCTCCAATGTCTTCCATGATGATGATATGAGCATCAAAATCCTACAGATGGGGAGTGCTCAATCTCTGGTGACTTCAGGAAAAGGCTAGAATCTCATGCATTGTGATTGCCTGTTTGCTGATGATGTGTACCAGCTGCTGATTCAGAGCTGGACATACAATATAGCATAAACTTGTCTTCACAGACTGTGACAACTGACTTTATGATCAGCAGTAGAAACTGAAGTATTATGCTAGCCTGCTCCAAGAAAGCCATACCTCAAGCCCAAGCTTCCATTCCATGATCAAAACCTGTGAATAGTGGCTACGTTCACTGACCTTGGCAGCACATTCTTGTGAGCTGTCAATGGAGCCTTTTACTATGGGGCATTATTGCTACCAGACAATTCTGGCAGACCAGAAAACTCTCCCACTCTTACTGACTGCCACTGGAAAGATTTCCAGGTTAATAATCAGCTACTTTCGCTGGGTTACAAATGAACCTTCCATGGCCACAAAGTCTTTCAGAGATCTCAAACTTGGAGCTTCTGTTTCAGAGATAGGGATGGTACCTATGGCATCACAAGAGTTTTCCCCTGCTGGGAATTCAAAATGCAAGAGAAAATGTTCAAGGCTGGAAGTAAAGAAGCTGTAAAACTTGCACAACAGCTGGTGGGGAGATAGAAAACTGAGCTTTCCAGACCCTAGTGTATCGGGATTGTTTTGCATTAGTTTGGGATTCATAGGTATCAACCCAGAGTTTATTAAATTCAATGGAAATTGATCTGAGGTTTTATTGGAGTTTGTATCTAATTAGTGGCCTTGTCACAAGCTTGTTATTCTCTGATACAGAAATACATATAGAAAGAAGTTGCAATTTATTGTTCCAATCAATTTCATCTAACTGTGGAATATGGTATTTACAGTATATCGACACAAAGTGATGACAGACCAACATACTTTAAAATTATATCCTGAGAATCTGAGAGTTGCAGCAACTCTACTTTGATCCTAATCCTGGTCCCATTTGGGAGAAGAAGATGAAGTAATGGGATAAAAAGTTCTGACAGCTTCAGCATTTGAATGAAGTAATTGTTCTGAACAATAACCTTCATATAGCTGAAAATAAGAACATGCACACAATGAACATGTGAGCCATTATTCAGGTGTGATGGGTGCAATGACATACCCAATTTTTACACTAATATTATTTCAGCTAATTGCTTTGTTAAAATTGATTTATTATAGATGGCATGTTTAAAAATGAGGACTGCAATTGGGTGATACTGATGAGTGGGTTAAAATTACTGTACAATGTTCCCAAGGAATTTCTGGCAGAAAGAACAGAGAGAAGAAGCAGGCAAGTATAAAAATGTAAGGCCAGACTATCCATCTATCTCAGTATATCTCATTGTTTGTGGATTAATGCACAATAAGATTAAAACAACTTTCTGTTTTGGGGCCCCTGCTGTTTGTAATTTTTATAAATGATCTGCATGAGGGTATTGAAGGATGGATTATTAAATTTGCAGATGACACTAAAGTCGGAGGAGTGGTAGATAGTGAAGAGGGGTGTTATAGTTTGCAGAGGGACTTGGACAAGTTGAAGAGCTGGGCCGAGAGGTGGCAAATGGAGTTTAATGTGGAAAAGTGTGAGGTAATGCACTATGGCAGAAATAATAAATGTGTAGAGTATAGGGATAATGGTAGGATTCTTAGTAGTCTTGATGAACAGAGGGATCTTGGTGTGTATGTGCATAGATCCCTGAAAGTAGGCAGTCAAGTCGAGAAGGTTGTTAAGAAGGCATATGGAGTCTTGGCTTTTATTGGTAGGGGGATTTAATTTCGGAGCCGCAACGTCATGTTGCAACTGTACAAAACTCTAGTGCGGCCGCACTTGGGAGTATTGTGTGCAGTTCTGGTCCCCACATTATAAGAAAGATGTGGAGGCATTGGAGAGGGTACAGAGGAGGTTTACCAGGATGTTGCATGGTATGGAGGGCAGGTCCTATGAAGAGAGGTTGAAGGATTTGAGGTTGTTTTCGTTAGAAAGGAGGCGGCTAAGAGGGGATCTTATTGAAGCATATAAGAGGATTAGAGGTTTAGATAGGGTGGACAGTGATGGCCTTTTTCCTAGGATGGAGAAAGCTAGCACGAGGGGACATAGCTTTAAATTAAGGGGTGATGGTTATAGGACGGATATCAGAGGTAGGTTCTTTACCCAGAGGGTGGTTAGGGAGTGGAATGCTCTGCCTGCGGCAGTTGTAGATGCGCCACGTTTGGTGGCGTTTAAGAGGTTAGTTGATAAGTTTATGGAAGAGAAGGGAATGGTTTAGTTTGGAGGGTTATTGCTTTTTATAATGGTCGGCGCAACATCGAAGGCCGAAGGGCCTGTTCTGCGCTGTAATGTTCTATGTTCTATGTTCTGTTCTGCTAAATAGGAATGTGTTGCAAAGAAAACGAAACAGGAAAAGTGCCCAATATTTCCAAAATTTTTCCAGAACAAGGCCCCCGACTCCATCTCAAATTCTGAACCCATGTCTCCTGGTCTTTACCAACAGCTCTTTCCCCCACCCCAGTGCAAGCATTTGATCTCCAAACTTCCCTCTAAGTTCCTGATCTTCTTCCCAGGCCTGTAATCTTAACCCTACATCCCCCACCCCATACGGACCTTTGACCTATCCCTGTCCCACAGTGGCACAGTGGCATTGTTATTGGATTAGTAATCCAGAGACCCAGAGTAATCCCCAAGAGACACAAATTCAAATCTCACCATGGCAGATGGTGGAATTTAAGCTCAATGGAACATCTGAAATTATAATGACGACCTTGAAACCGTTGTCAATTGTTGTGAAAACCTCTGGTTCATTAATATCCTTTAGGGGAGGAAGCATACCATCCTTATCTGGTCTACGCTGCGTGTGACCCCAGGCCCATAGCAATGTGGTTGACTCTCAACTGCCCATTTAAATGGTTGAGCAAGCGGCTCAGTTATATTCAACTATTCCAAAGGAAACACAAAGGAATGAAATCAGACAGGCTACACAGTATTGACTTAGGCACAGGAAACAATAATGGCAAGCCCTATCTTGTCAAGCTTGCAAATGCCTCTTTAGCAACTTGTGGCAAAACTGGGAGAGCTGTCTCGCAGAATAGTCAAGCAACAGCCTGACATAGTCATATTCATGGGATGCTAACTTACAGATAAAAATCCCAGACACACCATTCCTGGGTATGTCCTGTGTCACTGGCAGGGCAGCCCTAGCGGAGGTGATGGCACTGTGGTATGCAGTCAGAATGGAGTTTCCCTGGGAATCTTCACATCTACTTTGGACCCCATGAAATCTCATCGCAGCAGGCTAAACATGGGCAAGGAAAACTCCAGTTGATTACCACGTACCCATCTCAGCTGAATCAATACTCTTCCATGCTGAATACCACTTGGAGGAAGTACTGAGGGTGATAAGGACACAGAACGTATTCTGAATGGTGTCTTCAATGGTCATTACCAAAAGAGGTTTGGTCGTACTACCTCAGACAATCTGGCCCAGTCCTAAATGACATAGCTGCTAGGGAGGGACTGCAGCAGTGGAGAAGCAACTATAGAATCTCTATAGTGCAGAAGGAGGCCATTTGGTCCATGACATCTGCACCAATTCTCCAAAAGAGCATCAGCCCCAGGTCTGCCCGAACCATATAACCCCATATATTTATCGTGATTAATTCACCAAACCTATATATTTTTGGACACAAAAGGGCAATTTAGCATGGCCAACCCATCTGATCTGCACATCTGTGGACTGCAGGAGGAAACTGAAGAACCTGGAAAAAACTTATGCAGTGCATAACCTCATATTTATCCACATTATACAGCATTGCCATGTATATGTCCATTCAGCTTGTCCAAAGCACACTGAAGCGTCTCTGCATCTCTCTCACAGTTTACCCTCCCATCCTGCTTTGTGTCATTTGAAAATTTGGAGATATTAATTTAGTTCCCACATCTAATTTATTATATATATATAAATACATATTGTGAATAGCTACTATAGAAATTATTATTAAAGATATTATAACAGGGCATTTTGAAAAATTCAAAGAAGTCAGGCAACAGCAACATGGCTTTGTGAAAGGAAATCATGTTTAACCAATTTATTGGAGTTTTTTGAAGGAGTCAAATGCTGTAGATAAAGGTAAACCAGTGGGTAAACTCTACTTAGATTTCCAGATGAGAAGGTGCCACACCAAATGTTGTGGAAAATAAAGGCTCATGGTGTAAGGAGAACATATTGACATGAATAAAAGGCTGGCTAGCTAGCAGGAAATGGAGGGTCAGCATAAAAGGTTTTTTTTTCTGGTTGGCAGAATGCAACAAATGGTGTTTCACAGTAATCAGTGCTGGGGCCTCAATTTTATAAAGAAACAGTAAAATCATCATACTCCTCGATGACCATAACTGCTCTCCTCTTTGAGGTCACCATGCCTTAGATGAGAGGCAAGGTTGAGAAGGCGAACCTTCATGAATAATCTCAGCCGGACTGAACCCATGCTGTTAGTACCCCTCTGCAACACTGAACCAGCTAAATGGCCCCCTCAACTTTGTTCAATTTATATAAATGACTTGAATGAAGGGCCTAAAGGTATGGTTGCTAAATTTGCTGGCGACACAAAGAACGGTTGTATCCCTCTGCAACACTGAACCAGCTAATTGGCCCCCCTCAACTTTATACAATTTATATAAATGACTTGGAGGAACGGACCGAAGGTATGGTTGCTAAATTTGCTGGCAACACAAAGAAAGGTAGGAAAGTAATATGTGAAGAAGAGCATAAGGCAGCTACAAAAAACATAGATAAGTTAACTGATTGGCAAGATCAGACAAATGGAGGAAAATGTGAAATTGTCCATTCTGGCAGAAAAATTAAATGCTGAGAGCTTGCAGAACTCTGAGATTCAGTGGGATCTGGGTATTCTAGGGCATGAATCACACAAGCTAACTATATAGGTATATAAATAATTGTGAAAGCTAATAGAAAGTTATCATTTATTGTGTGGGGAATTGATTATGTAAGTAAGAAGGTTATGCTTCAGTTATATAGGATATTGGTGAGATCATGTACTCTCCTTATTAAGGATGGATGTAAATGTATTAGAAGCAGTTCAAGGAAGGTTTACTAGACTAATACCAGGAATAGGTGGATTGTCCTATGGGGATGTTTCTGTCTACTAAAGTTTAGAAAGTAAGAGGTGACTGGATTTTAAACATTTAAGAACTTGAGACATATTTACAGGAGAGGACGTTTCCTCTTGTGAGAGAATCTAGAATATGGGGGTCACTAATTAAAAGCAGGTCATTTTTCTAAGACAGGAATGAGGAGTTTTTTTCTTTCAGAAAATCATTAGTCTTTGGAACTCTCCTCATCAAACACTGGTGAAGGCAAAGTCATAGAATCCCTACAGTGCAGAAGGAGGCCATTTTGGCCCATCGAGTCTGCATCCAGGCCCTGACCCTGTAACCCCATGGATTCACCTTGCTATTTCCCCAAAGCTAAGGGTCAATTTAGCATGGCCAATCAATCTAATCTGCACATCTTTGGACTGTGGGAGGAAACCTATTCAGACACGGGGAGAATGTGCAAAGTCACCCAAGGCCAGAATCGAACCTGAGTTCCGGGCTCAGTGAGACAGAAGTGCTAACCACTTTGTCACTGTGCTGCTCATAATATTTTTAGGGCACAGCTTGTTAAATTCTTGATTAACAATAGGGTGAAAGGTTATTGGAGATTGGGAGGAATGTGAAGTGGAGGGTTGCAGTCAGATCAATCTTATTGAATGGCAGAGCAGGCTCGAAGGACTGAGTGGCCTACTCTTGCTCCTAATTCATATGTTTATATGAGGAGGTCAAGAAGTGAATTATTCACAGCAAAATTCCCAGCCCCGACCAGAGTATTATACAACGGGAATTTTAAAGAAAAATAGAGAACAATATGATGTACTTGAAGAAGAAAGTTACTCTTGGTAATGAATTCTATTATTTTGCATGGAATGAAGTTTTGCCATCATTTTTTAATAAAGCTATTCCCCCACTCTATTTCCGAATTCTGGGATAATTGCTATCTATCCCTGCTGATTTATTCATTTTGAGATTCTTCAGCTTTATTTTGAAGTTGCTGATTTTATTTATTTTTCTTCAGCAAGTGTATGTTAGTCATATCTTCCCTTGTAAATTCCTCTTTGTATGTTACAAGTTTTGAATTTCTATTGCTTCATTTCTCTGAATGAAAACAGATGTTCATGTTTTCCTGATGAGTCCATTTGAAACTGCGATATGTTCGTTATTAACTTGTTGACCAGCCAATCAGAGCTGGAATTGAAACAACAGCTTAAATATTTTTCAAATTGCCCATCCTCGGTGGCCTCAGGCCAAATTCTCAGCACAGCCAGCAAATGGACAGTCAGGAGCCTAAAACAGACTGCAGCCAACTTGACTCTGCAAACTGGGATCCTACACTGGTTTTAAGACCACTTTTTTGATAGTCAGTGCCACTGGGAGCTGTGTATACAGATCATAATCCACTAAGATTCCTGGAAAAGTTTTGAGGCCGCAACACATTGAAGTCTAACATTACAGCCATTTAATTAAAACAATCATGTTGTTGCATGAGAAAATGTGCTGGCAGATGTTCTACCAAGTCTTTAAAAGACTGTTGAGAATGTATGTATGTTTATTGTTCTCTTAAAGCATGGTAAAAAAATTGTCATAGTGCTAAATTAAACAGATTCAAAATGAAAACATTTGTGGAAATAGAGAACTTAGAGCTCTCTTTTGTTAAACAAACAAAATGAAAATGCTGGAAAGTTTCAGCAGGTCTGGCAGCATCTGAAAGGAGAGAAAAGAGCTGACATTTCGAGCTCAGATGACTATTTGACAAAGAGTCATCTGGGTTTTGCTCTTCTTACAGTTGCTACCAGACCTGCTGAGATTTTCCAGTGTTTTCTCTTTTGGTTACAGACTCCAGCATCAGCAGTAATTTGCTTTCAAACAAATAAAAGTATTTATTAAAAAAAAGGAAGAAAGACACTGCAAAGAATAATCTTATATTTCAGCAAATTAACAGTAAGCACTTAGACTGAAAGCCCAAAAGTATCTGTTTCCTCATATTTGCTGAGACTCTGTTTCCCAAACAATAACCATTGGTTAAATCAACATATTTCAGACACCATTTGTTGTGTAAAAACATAACTCATCATCCTAACACCGATTATTTCGCCAATCATCTTTCTGCCATTGCAAACAGCTCTCTCTTACTTATTCTATCAAAACCCTTCATAATTAAGAACATTGCTATTGAATTTCTTTGTTGTCTAAGAAGAACAATCCTCACCATATGACTGAACTTCCACGTCATTCTTGTGTATTAAAGTAGGAACACAAGGAACAAGAACAAAGCTTCTGGTCCCATAAAAACACTGTGACCTGTTGCTGGCAACTCAATGAAGCCTGGATTGCAACCCACAACCCTCAATCTCATTTAAATTTTTCTTCATTTCTTCATTTTTATACAGCCACTGAATTTCCTGTATCAGCAAGTGTTTGGAAGATCACCAAACTGAGACCCAGCCTAATGAGATTAGGAAAATTACTCTGCTCAGCTTTGGTCCGATATGTGTTAATGTTGAAAATTTTCCCATAAAGAACATTTCAAATACTGTATTGAGAGTTAGAATCCCATACTGCTCAAATGCAATTGTGGATAAACAAGCACATACTGGATCCACTATATATAAATATTTATTAATAAAAGCTAACAATAAGATTCAGATACTATCCAGTGAGGCTATTTCCCTGAGCTGAAAGGGTCACTACGAGAGGACACAGATTTAAGGTGCAGGGAAGCAAATACAGAGGGGACGTTAGGGGTAGGTTTTTCGCTCAGAGGGTGGTGAGTGAATGGAATCGGCTGCCATCGGAGATGGTTGAGGCAAACTCGCTGGGGTCTTTTAAAAGATTTCTGGATGAGTATATGGAAACGAATGGGATAGGGGGTTATAGATAGGTCTGTGGATTGGTAGATGTGATCAGCGCAACTCGTGGGCCGAAAGGACTGTTTGTGCTGTAGTGTTCTATGTTCTATGTTCAATGAAGTGGAGCTGATTAGACTCTTCCTACAACAGGTCTTCACTGAGTCCTGGCTCTGGGTTTGTCTTGCACCATTGTCAGAATGGCTTCATCAGAGGGAGGTCATGTCTAGCAAATTTGATTGAATTTTTTGAGGCAGTGACCAGTGTGTAATGAGGGTAGTGCAGTCGATGTAATATATATATGGCTTTCAGCAAAGCCTTTGACAGGATCCCACATGGGAGCCTTGTAAAGAAGCTGAAAGCACATGGGATGCAGGGTAATTTGACAAAATGGATTCAATATTAGCTCAAGTGTATGAGACAGAGGGTGATGGCAGAAGGCTACTTGAATGACTGGAAGTCAATATCCAGTGGCATACCACAGGGATTAGGCTGGGTCCCTATTATAAATGAGATGACTATGATGGTCATGATGACTATGTGGGTCACAGGTGAGTAAATTTGCAGATGAAATAAAGATTGCCCAGGTGGTTAACAGTAGGCTGAGTGTCTTGGGTCTCAGGGTGTTAAAGATGGAATGGCGAAATGGGCAGATAAATAACAAATGGAATTTAACCCTGAAAAGTGTGAAGGTGTTAGGCTTGGAAGTTAGTGAACATTTTGGTGATAGTGACCACAATTCGGTTACGTTCACCTTAGTGATGGATAGGGATAGGCATGAAGCTGGGGGCAGTAGTTATAGCTGGGGGATTGGTAATTATGAGGCCATCAGGAGAGAATTAGGGTGCATAGATTGGACTAGGAAACTCCAGGGACTGGGAACATCTGGAATGTGGAGCTTATTCAAGGAGCAGCTGCTGCGAGTCCTTGATAAGTATGTCCCTGTCAGGCAAGGAGGAAATGGTCGAGTAAGAGAACCTTGGTGTACGAAAAAAGTTGATTTGCTGGTTAAAAGGAGAAAGGAGGCTTATGTCAGGATGAGGATTGAAGGCTCGGTTAGTGCAATGGATAGCTATAGATTAGCCAGGAGGGAGCTAAAGAGTGAATTGAGGAGAGCTAAGAGCGGACACGAGAAGACTTTGGCTGATAGGATTAAGGAGAATCCTAAAGCTTTCTTTAGATATGTTAAGAATAGAAGATTGGTTAGGACAAGATTAGGACCAGTCATAGACAGCAGTGGGAAGTTGTGCGTGGAGGCTGAAGAGATTGGAGAGCCACTGAATAAATATTTCTCTTTGGTATTCACGCAGGGTGATGTAAATGTAGTTATGGAGAACACTGAGGTACGGGGTAGCAAACTGGAAAGTATTGAAGTAGATAGGGAGGATGTGCTAGATATTCTCGAGGGTTTGAAGTTGGATAAGTCCCCTGGGCCGGACGGGCTTTACCCTAGGATTCTCTGGGAGGCAAGAGAGGAGATTGCAGAGCCTCTGGCTCTGATCTTCAGGTCGTCGTTGGTTACGGGTGTGGTTCCAGAGGACTGGAGGATAGCAAATGTGGTCCCGTTGTTCAAGAAGGGGAAGGGAGACCTTCCAGTGAATTATAGGCCAGTGAGTCTTACTTCTGTTGTGGGCAAAGTATTGGAGAGAATTATTAGGGATAGGATTTATAGTTATTTAGCGAGAAATGAATTGATTGGGGATAGTCAGCATGGTTTTGTGAAGGGTAGGTCGTGCCTTACTAACCTCATTGAGTTTTTTGAAAAAGTGACTAAAGAGGTGGATGGGGTAAGGCGGTTGATGTGGTATATATGGACTTTAGTAAGGCGTTTGATAAGGTGGCCCATTGGAAGACTTCTGCAGAAAATGCAGATGTATGGGATAGAGGGTGATTTAGCTAATTGGATTAGGAATTGGCTAGCAGATAGAAGACAGAGGGTGGTGGTTGATGGAGATATTCATCGTGGAGTTCGGTGACAAGTGGTGTACCTCAGGGGTCTGTTTTGGGGCCCCTGCTGTTTGTAATTTTTATAAATGATCTGGATGAGGGTATTGAAAGATGGATTAGTAAATTTGCAGATGACACTAAAGTCGGTGGAGTGGTAGATAGTGAAGAGGGTGTTATAGTTTGCAGAGGGACTTGGACAAGTTGCAGAGCTGGGCCGAGAGGTGGCAAATGGAGTTTAATGTGGAAAAGTGTGAGGTAATGCACTATGGCAGAAATAATAAATGTGTAGAGTATAGGGCAAATGGTAGGATTCTTAGTAGTCTAGATGAACAGAGGATCTTGGTGTGTATGTGCATAGATCCCTGAAAGTAGGCAGTCAAGTCGAGAATGTTGTTAAGAAGGCATATGGAGTCTTAGCTTTTATTGGTAGGGGGATTGAATTTCGGAGCCGCAACGTCATGTTGCAACTGTACAAAACTCTAGTGCGGCCGCACTTGGAGTATTGTGTGCAGTTCTGTCCCCGCATTATAAGAAAGATGTGGAGGCATTGGAGAGGGTACAGAGGAGGTTTACCAGGATGTTGCCTGTATGGAGGGCAGGTCTTATGAGGAGAGACTGAGGGATTTGAGGTTGTTTTCGTTAGAAAGGAGGCGGCTAAGAGGAGACCTTATCGAAACATATAAGATGATTAGAGGTTTAGATAGGGTGGACAGTGATAGCCTTTTTCCTAGATGGAGAAAGCTAGCACGAGGGGACACAGCTTTAAATTAAGGGGTGATAGTTATAGGACGGATATCAGAGGTAGGTTCTTTACCCAAGGGTGGTTCGGGAGTGGAATGCCCTGCCTGCAGCAGTTGTAGATGCGCCAAGTTTGGTGGCCTTTAAGAGGTTAGTTGATAAGTATATGGAAGAGAAGGGAATGGTTTAGTTTGGAGGGGCATTGCTTTTTATATTGGTCGGCGCAACATCGAATGCCGAAGGGCCTGTTCTGTGCTGTAATGTTCTATATTCTAAGTGATACACTTTGGATAGTGGTTAGCACTGCTGCCTCACAGCGCCAGAGACCCTGTTTCAATTCCTGGTTTGGGTCACTGTCTGTGTAGAGTTTGCACTTTCTCCCTGTCTGCCATGTTCCTCCGGATGCTCTGACTTCCTCCCACATTCTGAAGGACGCGCTGGTTACGCGCATTGACCGAAAAGGTGCCGGATTGTGGTGGCTAGGGAAATTTCACAGTAACCTCTTTGCAGTGTAAGCCTTACTTGTGACTAAATAAATAAATTTACTTATTTTCTTATTTGACAATGAACGGCATGACACTAAGAAGTTCTGAGGAACAAAGTGATCTTGGCATGTTTGCCATAGATCTCTGAACGCTGAAGGGCTTTTGATGGGATGGTGTGAAAAGCATATGGAACACTTGCCTTTATCAATCGAAGCATAGATTACAAAACCAGGAAGATCATGTTGAAGTTGTATAAAACTTTGCTGAGGCCACAGCTACCGTACTGCGTTCAGTTCTGATCACCATATAATAGGAAGGATGTGATTGCACTGGAGGGGGTGCAGAAGAGATTCACCAAGATGCTGTCTGGGATGGAACATTTAAGTATGAAAAGAGGCTTGAGTTCTTTCCGTTGAGCAGAGAAGACTGACGGGTGACCTAATCGAGAAGTACAAGAATGCGAGGGGCATAGAGAGAGTGGAAAAGGAGTAGCTGTTCCCCTTAGTTGAAGGCTAAGTCATCACAGGACCCAAATTTAAGGTGAGGATCAGGATGTTTAGAAGGATGTGAGGAACATGATTTTTACCCAGAAAGTGGTGATGTTCTGAAATGCACTGCCTGGGAGGGTGGTAGAGACGGGTTGCCCTCACATCTTTTAAGTAATACCTGAATGGGCAGTTGGCATATCATAACATTCAGGGCTATGGGCCAAATGCTGGTAAATGTGAAAAATTAGATGTTGCTCATGTGTTGATGCAGACTCAATGGGCTGAAGAACCTCTTCTGCACTGCGTGATTTTATGTCAGATATGGTAAATAGGGCTGTGATTGAGCTATTCATATTTATTATCTGCACAATTCCCAGAGGGAAAACAAATAGAACAGCAACAAGCAGAGAAAACACCTATTTTAAATTTACAAATTAACGTGCATTTTGGATTAAAATTTGCATCTCTGAAATGTCTTATATATTTAACCACTGTCACTATGTACGTAGCTCTAGGCATTTGATTTTGTTCATTTGCATGTGTGATATTACTCAACCAACTGCATTTCTAAAGTGACTTCCTTTCAAGAAAAAATGTTCTTGGCCTGTACATTTTGATAAAGGTCTACATTCAGATCATTAAAAAAAAAATTCCTAGGATCACAATCTGTATTTAACCACCAGCTGTTTTACGTTTGTTTAACATTTAACTGAGCACTTAGCATGTCTTATACACAGGACAGAATTTATTGTATCTGCAGTTGAATACTTGCAGGGTGAAAATTACATTCATGCACAGCTGTTAACAGCAGAAAAATGGGCCCGTTTTTAAAAATGAATTTGATTTCAGGCCATATAATAATTATACAAATATTGATTTCAGCTGTTTTGTTTGAATATAATTCTGACCTTTTCCCCAGGTGCTCACATAAAAATATGATTAACAATCTGCTTTTTATTTATAACCATGTTGCAGTGATCTAAATTGTAGGAAATGCAGTACTGCCTTTTGTGTGTAATTTATTGTATTAATTTAAAGAAAATGGTATACTGTCTTCAAGCCCTTCACCCCAAATCTTTTTCATCAAGGTACTATGTCTTTAGAGGGCAGTGTTAAAGAGAATTAAAGCCAGAAACATGCTTGTAAAATGGTGCAGTTCTTCTTCAACCACTACTTAAGGCAATGGAAGTTAACCACACAGTGTAAGATTGGAGCCACATATAAACAAGATCATCAGGGATGACAAGTTGCCTCTATTTTGTTTATTAAAATAAAAACAAAATACTGCAGATGCTGGAAATCTGAAATAAAAATGTGTTGGAAAATGCTGGTTTACTAAATGCCCTTTAGGAAAGGAAATCTCCCATCCTTTCTTGGTCTGGCCTACATGTGACTCCAGAGCCATAGCAACGTGGTTAACTCTCAACTGCCTTTCAAGGGCAACTAAAGGTGGGCAATAAATGCTGGCCAGCCAGTGACATCCATGTTCCATAAATAATGAGATAGGTTTTGTGTTTTTGATCAGGGGAAGTGGAAGGTCTGGGATAGAGCAGGAGAGATTAAAGAACAAACATCTTATGTAAAGGAAAAAGGTGTGGTAATATTTGTTGTAAAGAAACAAAACATTTGTCCATATTATGAATGGCAAAATAATGAACAACTCTAAATGAAAGAAAAAATATGAAAGAATATCAAGATTCAAACCAGTACATGGGGAAAAAAAACAGAATCAAAATGGAGGGATGAGGTGTTAGAAGATAATACTGTTCTTTGAACTTCACTAGAAAACTGCAGCAGGCCAAGAACAGCAATATGAGTGAGTGAGAATAGGACAATGAATTAAATACTTACCACCCTAACTTGGAACTATATCACCAATCCTTCAATGTTGCTTGGTCAAAAACTTAATACCCCTTTCCTAATAGCACTCTGGGTGTATTTAATGTTCAAGAAAGTGGTTTATTACCATCTTCTCAAAGGCAATTATTGATGGACATTAAAATGCTGGCCTTGCTATCAATACTTGCAGCCGAAGAATGAATTTAAATATCAAGGAGTGGTCAACACTTAAGGATATACACTTAGATCAGCAAGAAACAATTAGATGTTGCAATGGGAGACTGTTGGGTGTTTCTGGATGAATGAATTAAAATTAGCCAAGTAGCCTTTCGTGTTCATCATATTTCTGTGGTCTGTAATTTCAGAAATATTTATTGCAAGTAAAGGATACTTCTGTCCACCTACTGATTCAATACTTATTAGTGAACAGAAAAAAATGTGAAGTTGCAAGTGTATTGATGCATCAGGAATTCATTGCAGCAATATCAAATTAAATGGCAACTCCATATAGAGCTATAATAGAATCTCAATTCTAAAATTATTTCCATGAACTATGTTAATGTAACATTGCATAAAAAGAATCATACATTGACCAAAGAAAACTATACCTTCATCAACATGGGTAGGCATTTAAATCCCGACAAGTACCAAGAGGATAACTAGGCTGCACTTTAACATTGAGACCTGTTTGTAGTGGGAGTGGCCAGTACCAGACCAATGTCTGTAATACTAGAACATAGAACATAGAAAAACTACAGCACAAACAAGCCCTTCGGCCCAAAGTTGTGCCGATGATATTCCTATCTACTAGGCTTATCTATAACCTTCAATTCTATTATGTTCCATATACTCATCTAGAAACCTCTTAAAAGAACATATCCTCCACCACCACTGACAGCAGCCGATTCCACTCACCCACTATGCTCTGTGAAAAACTTACCCCTGATATCTCCCCTGTATCTACTCCCCAGCACCTTAAACCTGTGGCCTCTTGTAGCAACCATTCCAGCCCTTGGAAAAAATCTCTAAGAATCCACCTGATCTATACCTCTTAACATCTTATACACCTCTATCAGGTCACCTCTCATCCTTCGTCTCTCCTAGAAGAAAAGACCGAGCTCCCTCAACCTATCCTCATAAGGCAAGCCACCCAATCCAGGCAACATCCTTGTAAATCTCCTCTGCACCCTTTCAATAGCTTCCACATCCCTCTTGTAATAAGGCGACCAGAACTGAGCACAGTATTGCAAGAGAGATTTGACTAGGATCTTACATAGCTGCAACATTATCTTCCAAGACTTCAGTTCTCAATGCTTTCCTGGTGACAATAAGGGCTGTCCCAGTAAGAAATCTGACAACACTAGGTTAAATCCAACTGATTTATTTGATAGTAAACTCACAAGCTTTTGGGGTTTCTCCCTTTGTCAGGTGAATGGAGAGTTCTACCTGCAGGTGGATGGCAGAAAGAGGTAGCATGTGTGTGTATTTGCAAGCTGGAGGTGAGTGAGCAGCATCAGTGTGGGAATGCCATCCTGGATATGGTTCAATTACATCATTAGGGTAGAAAAAATGAGTGACATCCCATTTCCAGATGTGAAAGGGCCAGCACGATGGCACAGTGGTTAGCACTGCTGCATCACAGAGCCTGGGACCTGGCTTCAATTCCAGCCTCAGATGACTGTCCATTGCGGAGTTTGCACACAAGAATTTAGGCTGTGATGCTAGGGTGTCTTTAAGAAATGGACATCTCTGTCAATCATCTCAACATCCCTTGCTATAGATGAAATACATCGAACGTTTACAGGCTGATCCCTGGGATGGCAGGTCTTCATATGAAGAGAGACTAAGTCAGTTAGGATTTTATTCATTGGAGTTTAGAAGAGTGAGAGGGGATCTCATAGAAACTTGTAGCATTCTAACAGGGTTAGACAAGGTAGATTCAGAAAGATTGCTCCCAGTGGTGAGGGAGGGGGCGGGGGTGCGGGTGGATCCATAAGTAGGGGTCATAATTTGAGGATAAGGGACAAACCTTTTAGAATAGTTATCTGAGCTGGAATTGAACCCAGCTCCCAGGCTCTGTGATGCAGCAGTGGAGAAATGCCTTCACCCAACGGGTAATGAATGTGTGGAATTCACTTCTACAGAAAGTAATTGAAGCTAAAACATTGCATGATTTCAAGAAGAAGTTAGATATAGATCTTGGAACTAAAAGAATCAAAGAATATAGAGAAAAGGGGGATTGCAATAATGAATTCAATGATCTGCTGTGATGCTAATATACCGTTAAGAATTTTTTTTTTAAATCATGTTGTCTACAGATTGTAAGCGGCCTTTTGGTTTCATTGTGGCACCAGCTGTCTGTTAAATGTCTTTTTATTGCTGCTTCAATGGCTTAAATGAGGTATGGTCTATTTTTACTCTGGGCCTCAGGTATTTTCTGGGATTTGTATTGTGAGAGGGAAGATTGATTGAAAAGTCAAAGTCAAATGGTTCCTCCCCAGAAAAATCTAAGGATTCATTTAGATTAGAAGGGGGTGGACCGTAGATGGAAAAGCAGTGTTTTTCTCTCTGTCCCTGACATTGGAAATTCTGCCGTTAGCTGGAAGAAAGGCTTCTTGTCTTGTTGGAGTAGAAAATTTGCCGTTGGTTGTTGGCTTGCCTAAGGCTTCTCTCCCTCTCTCTGATATTTTGTGAAGGTGTTCTGACTTCAAGCTGGTCTGTATGTATATTAAAAGGGCTGCTAGAAGTTTCAAGGCTGAGTTGGGTTCAATTCCTCACCCAAAGAACTAAGTTCCAGCATCTCTGAGCATTCGTATTTGCTGCATTAAAGCTGTGGCAAGGGTTTTGGTTTATGGGATTTATGGGATTTGTTTAGTTACAATGATGTTTAGCTGTTAAGGATTATACAACATCATGATGTTTTTCTGTTTGTAATTAGTAAAAGCTAAATTTCTTTCTATATATATTAATTGTATACTTAAATAAACTTTGTTTCATAAGATTCCTTAGTGAGTCAGTTGAATCATACTTGAAGTGCTTACCCCTAGCCAAATTCAAAGAACAAAACTTACGATCCAGACAGACTTCATCAAACAATTGGAGGTTCTGACTTGAATTGTTACCAGCCAAGATCAAAATGAATGGTGGAGCAGACTTGAAGGGTCAAATGGTCAATGACTGCCTCTAGTTTCTATGTTCCTTTGACCCTGTCCACCCTGTCCTGCCCCCACCATTACATGTCCTGCCCTCATGACTATTTTTCAGTAATTACATACCAACTGAACATTAATGGAGTTGCATTCCTTCAGATAATTTATACTCCTGGTCTATCAACAGCTACATGATTGTAAATTATAATAGACAGAATTTCTTGGAAGACAGCCATTGCAACAAATCCTTGTTCTGACTGTTCTCATCAGTGATAAAGTGGTCAGAAGTGGCAGTCCTGGCAGACATGTACATTGGGAAATGCATTTGTGGGTAACAGATTTTCCAATCCAGAAGATGTCACTATTAGATCCTTGGAAGAAGCCAGAGATGAAGAAATTTGGGTTTTGGTGACTTTGACAATGTGGGAAATTCACCACGTCAGAGTCAGATTTAAAGGTTCAACAAACAGTTTTATTTGGACAAAGCTTTGGGAAAAGTGCTGGCACTCCGCAGTACAGGCACCTTCTCAACTGCACAATGGTAGTTGAGCATCTTTTATACATTTTAGATAATAGTACAGACATTAGTCGTTAGCACATCATTACAAATTGAGTAGACAATACAGACATTGACAGTTAACATATCGTTATACACAGACAAGTATGGACATTGACAGTTATCACATCATTGTACATAGAATGGATACATTTATGCAGTTATGTCCCCATCAGTGGCTGATTTTGTTATCAAATTCATAGTTCTGGGCCTACTTTTATTTCAAGTTTAAGATGCCTCAAGGTCTGACCTGTTTCCTGCAGTAATTTGAGGACGACAGGTTTTAACTCTTTGTTTAATGTCTGTGCCCAAAGTCAGTGCCTCTTAATGACTCTTCCCAGAGTCCATTTTGTGTGCCAGGAACCATTTTGTGTCCTTTACTTTGATTTCACTCCAGCAACAGGTACTGGTAATGGGTGTCCACCCTGGTCCATTGGGAAGGGGATCTCACTGTAGGAGTTTACATTTACAAACAATGGCATCTTGAGATACTATTATTCAATCATGTCCAGAAAGGGGAAAGGGATGAAGTGTGCGCACGCTTATACGCTTGCGTGTGAGTGTGTATGTAACACTGTCTGTGAGCTGGAGTCCTGTGTTCATCCACTCTGTCCTGTGGAGAGGCAGACGACTGGGAAAGGAATGGGCCACTCCTGCTGGTGTTCCTCCTGCTGCTCTTTCAGTTCTCTTGAAATCACCATAGCAATGCTGCTGTGAAACTTGGCAGCTGAGAAATACAGATGAAATGCAAAAGCGGTCTGAAGAAGCAGGCATGATGTCTAAAATGTAAGGAATCACCTGGCAAACAATGAAAACACACTCTCAGTATTGAAAGGTTTTTCAGCCTGTCAGTTCTGGGAACCCCCTGTGTGCTCTCACCTTGTGGATCCAAGCAGCTTTCACACAGCTGTAAGACAGATGAACTCAGAGCCTGGATTCATGCATGGAGCTTGAATGTGGCTGCGGTAACAGAAACTTGGTTAAAAGAGGGACACGATTGGCAGCTAAGTATTCCGGAATATCAATGTTTTAGGCGAGACAGAGGGGAAGGTAAAAGAGGTGGGGGAGATGCAATATTGGTCAGGGACCATATTACAACTGTACAGTGGGAGGACACCTTGGAAGAATTATGTAATGAGATACTGTGGGTAGAGTTCAGAAATAGGAAGGGGACAGTCACTATGATGAGGATGTACCACAGGCTTCCCAACAGCTCACAGGAATTTCACTCTTAGGCAGAATTATCTTTGTAATCCTTTCCTCTACATTTCTGGAACTTTTCGGAGGCCTATAAAAACTCCCAACAGGGTGACCTCTCCTTTCCTGTTTCTAACCTCAGCCCATACTACCTCAGTAGACAAGTCCTCATCAAACATCCATTCTGCCACTGTAATATTGTCCCTGACTAACAATGCTACAGCTCCCCCTCTTTTACCACCTTCCTTGATCTTACTGAAATATCTAAACCCCGAAACCTGCAACAACTATTCCTGTCCCTGCTCAATCCATGTCTCCGAAATGGTCACAACTTCAAAGTCCCAGGTATTAACCCATGCTGCAAATTCACCCACCTTATTCCAGATGCGGCACGGTAGCATGGGGCAGCACTGTGGCACATGGTTAGCACTGCTGCTTCACAGCTCCACAGACCTGGGTTCGATTCCCGGCTTGGGTCACTGTCTGTGTGGAGTTTTCATATTCTCCTCGGCTCTGTGTGGGTTTCCTCCGGGTGCTCCAGTTTCCTCCCACAGTCCAAAGATGTGCGGGTTAGATTGATTGGCTATGCTAAAAATTGCCCCTTAGTGTCCTGAAATGCGTAGGTTAAAGGGATTAGTGGGTAAAATATGTGGGGATATGGGGGTAGGGCCTTTGTGGCATTGGGTCGGTGCAGACTCAAAGGGCCTCTTTCTGTACTGTAGAATTCTATGGTTCTATGCTCCTGATGTTGAAGTAGACACACTTCAAACCACTTTCTTGCCTGCCAGTACACTATTGCAACCTTGAAACCTTATTTATGATCTCACTACTCTCAAGCTCCTGTACACTGGAACTACAATTCAGGTTCTTGTTCCTCTGCTGAATTAGTTTAAACCCTCCCAAAGAGCATTAGCAAATATCCCCCCCAGAATATTGATACCTCTCTGTTCAGTGTAGACTATCCCATGTATAGAGGTCACACCTATCCCAGAATGACCTGCAATTATCCAGATATCTGAATCCCTCCCTCCTGCACCATGCCTGTAGCCATGTGTTCAATTGCTCTTTCTCCCTATTCCTCTCCTTGATAGCACGTGACGCAGGTAACAAATCAGAGATAACAACTCTGTTCTAGTTCTAAGCTTCCACCCTAACTCTCTGAATTTCTGCCTTAGATCCCCGGCCTTTTTCCTACCTATGTCTTTGGTGCCTATGTGGACCATGACTTGGTCTTCCTCCCCCTTAAGGATCCCAAAAACACAATCTGAGACATCACGGACCCTGGCACCTGGGAGGCGACACACCAACCATGATTCTCTCTCATCCCCACAGAATCTCCTATCTGTCCTCCGAACTATTGTGTCCCCAGTGACTAATGCTCTACTCTTCTCCCCCCTTCCCTTCTGAGTAACAGGGACAGACTCTGTGTCAGAGACCTGTACCCCATGGCTTACCTCTGGTAAGTCATCCCCCGCAACAGTATCCAAAATGGTATACTTGTTTTACAGAGAAATGGCCACAGTGTCCTGAGATGCGCCATGATAATTGCTGTACTATTTTTACATGCATCAGTTATTTCTGTTTATTTCTTGCCTACCATGATGCCATTATTTGGCGGCCTATAGACTACTCCTGTCAGTGACATCACTGACAACTATCAATGCCATTGCCATCGCTCCCACATCTCCCCCGTTCCCCCAGCCCACAAGGCTCCCACTAGGTTCTGCCTCTGGTATTGTACCATACTGCTGGTTGACCATGTCCATCGCCCCCAGGCACTACAGTCATCTTTATGCTCCTTAGCGTCTGGGGGCGGGGATGGATATCCCCATGACAGGTTCATATCTGGGTGAACCTGTTGTGCATTGTACCAATGCAACATTGCGTTGCTAAGGTTCGAAAACCTGGATAGAATATACGACGACATGGGTCTTTAATTATATTTAAATACACCTAGTGTGGGTAAATACACCGGTGATGGGCAGTGAAAATCAGAGACTATGATCGTGGTGGTGAGATTTGTGACATCCAGGTTGCACTGGATCTTGAGCCGCTGCTGCTATTCCTGCAGCTGAAGAGTGTGGGCTCAGGGTCGCCCCTGGAATGTTTGTGTCATTTGTTTCAAATCCACCAGATGGCAGCCATATTTTTCATTACATTATGAGCACTATGCAATCTTAAAATCTCTGCCTAATATATTCATCAGCAGCTGTCAGAAGGAAAATCAGGGCTTTGTGAGTAGAAGTACCATCTTGTATGGAACAAAATTGTACAAATCAGATAAAAACTGTATTCAATCTCTTGTCTGTGTTGAGTGCTTCATGATGTAGAGATGCCGGCTTTGGACTAGAGTAAGCACAGTAAGAAGTCACACAACACCAAGTTAAAGTCCAACAGGTTTATTTGCACTACCTGTTGTTGTGAGACTTCTTACTGAGTGTTTCAGTCAGGGCAGCAGCAAAGGGTCCAATAATTGACAATAGTTCAAGAAAAAGCACATTCTATGAAAATAAGAACAGAACTGGGCTGTTCGACCATTCAATGAGAGCATTACTGATTTGTATCTTAACTCTATCT
This sequence comes from Sphyrna mokarran, assembly GCA_024679065.1. NCBI lineage: Eukaryota > Metazoa > Chordata > Chondrichthyes > Carcharhiniformes > Carcharhinidae > Sphyrna > Sphyrna mokarran. The sequence goes on from JAGIQG010000002.1 coordinate 108,469,445, forward strand.
GGCTAACTATGCTTCATATCCCTTAATCCCATAGCTAATCAACAGTATCCAGCAATTTTGTTTCAGTTAATTATAAAACTATAATTTTCAAAACTGCCATTGACCTCATTTCCTCTAGTGATCTTCTCCCCACAGCCTTCAATCTTCTTGTCTCCCAATGCTGTCCAGCCCGATTCTACCTCCTTTCCAAAACCCACAAACAGGACTCGTAGAATTATTGTTCCTGTCCCAATGAACTTATTAATTCCTATCTCAACTTTTTTCTTCCCTTTTCCAGTCTTTTTCCACGGCAACAGCTACTTTTCCTTCCCTTCAGTTTTTTGCATCAATATTTAGAAACTGGCATGGAGTCTATGGAAATAAGGCAAATGGAACCTATATAGATTAGAGAGGGGGTGCTTGCTGTCACAAGGTAAATCAGAGTGGATAAATCCCCAGGACCAGACTGGATATTCCCTTGGACCTTGAAGGAGACTAATGTTGAATTTGCAGGAGCTCTGGCAGATATTTTTAAAATGTTGGTATTCACAGGTGATGTGTCGGATGATTGGAGGATAGTACATGTTTTTCTGTTGTTTAAAAAAAGGTTCAAGAAGTAATTCAGGAAATTATAGGCTGGTAAGTTTGACATCAGTAGTAAATTATTGGAAGGAGTACTAAATGATAGAATCGACAAATATTTGGATGGACAAAAGTCAACGTGGCTTTGGCCCCGTTTAGCCAATCTATTAGCATTTTTTGAGGAGCTTACCAGGAAAGTGGATGAAGGTAAGGCAGTGGACGTTATCTACATGGACTTCAGTAAGGCCTTTGACAAGGTCCTGCATGGGAGGTTAATTAGAAAGGTTCAGTTGCTAGGTATACATGGAGAGTTAGTAAATTCGATTAGATATTGGCTCAATGGAAGAAGCCAGGAAGTGGTAGTGGAGGATTGCTTCTCTGAGTGGGAGCCTGTGACTACTGGTGTGCCACAGGGAAGGTGCTGGGTCCATTTTGTTTGTCATCTATATGAATGATCCGGATGATAATGTGGTAAATTGGATCAGAAAATTTGCTGATGGTACAAACATTGGAGATATAGTGGACAGTGAGGACGGTTTTCAAAGCTTGCAAAGAGATTTGGACCAGTTAGAAAAATGGGCTAAAAAATGGCAAATGGAGTTTAATGCAGACAAGTGTGAGATATTGTACTTCGGAAGGACAAATCAAGGTAGAACATACAAGGTAATTGGTAGGACACTGAGGAATGCAATAGAGGAATCTGGGAATACAGATACATAATTTCCTAAAAGTGGAGTCACAGGTAGATAGGGTCATAAAGAGTGCTTTTGGAACATTGACCTTTATAAATCAAAGTATTGAGTATAAGAGTTGGAATGTGATAGTGAGGTTGTATAAGACATTGGTGAGGCTGAACTTAGAGTATTGTGTGCAGTTTTGGTTACCTAATTACAGGAAGGATATTAATAAGGTTGGAAGAGTGCAAAGAAGATTTACAAGGATGTTGCCAGGACTTGAAAAACTGAGTTACAGAGAAAGGTTGAATAGGTTAGGACTTTATTCCCTGGAGCGTAGAAGAATGAGAGGAGATTTGATAGAGGTGTATAAAATTATGATGGATACAGCTAGAGGGGATGCAAGCAGGCTTTTTCCACTGAGGCTAGGAGAGAAAGAGGACATGGGTTAAGGGTGAAGGGGAAAAAGTTTAAAGGAAATATTAGAGGGGGCTTCGTCATACAGAGAGTGGTGGGAGTGTGGAATGAGCTGCCGGGTAAAGTGGTGAAAGCGGGTTCACTTTTAACAATTAAGAAAAACTTGGACAAGTACATGGATGAGAAAGGTGTAAAGGGATATGTTCCAGGTGCAGGTCAATGGAACTAGGCAGAAAAATGATTCAGCACCGACAAGAAGGGCCAAAAAGCCTGTCTCTGTTCTGTGGTTCTAATGTAAGTTTTTGGTTTCCTGGCTTTGGTACGAGTGCTTGGCAGAGCAAGGGTTAATTTAGTTTCAGTTTATTTATTCGTGTCACAAGTAGGTTTATGCAATGAAGTTATTATGAAAATCCTCCAGTGACCACACTCTGGTACCTGTTGGGGTAAACTGAGGGAGAATTTAGTATGGCCAATGCACCTAACCAGCACACCTTTAGACTGTGGAAGGAAACCAGAGCATCCAGAGGAAGAATGTGCAGACTCCACAAAGACAGTGACCCAAGCCAGGAATTGAACCCAAGTCCCTAATGTTATGAGGCAGCAGTGCTAACCGCTGTGCCGCCAGGCCACCCATATTAATTTGGGATTGGAGAACAGTAGCATGCATGGTATGGTATAGAGCGTCACGGGAGAAGGCGATGAATTAAATCCAGAATTGGCTCAGCGACACAACATGAAGGATGATCAGGAAGGATCATAAAGACTGATGGATGTTTTTGCAAATAGAAAGCAGTTCCAGTGGCATTCCAAGGGCTCACTGACAGATCCTTTGCTCTTTCTTGTATATATTAAATGAATTGGACTTAATGTGGGAGACACGATTGGAAAATTTGCAAATGATTAAAAAATTAGCCGTGTAATTGATAGTGAAGAAGAAAGCTGCGGATTTGTGAATATCAAGTGAATGAAAGAGAGTATATAAGTGAATGAAAAAGAGATAAATTGAATGTTCAGAGGTTCTTGAGGTGGCAGGATAGGTAGAAATGGTGGTAAATAAGACACGTGAAATATTTTTGTTTATTGGACAAGATATATACAAAAATATATAATACAAAAGCAGGGATGTTATGCTGAAATTGTACAAAGCACTGGTCAGGCCACAGCAGATGTTTTGTGTACAGTTCTGGTCACCCTGTTACAGAAAGGACATAATTTTGCCGGGAGAGGTGCTGAAGAGATTTATAAAAATGTTGCTGGGGCTTGAAAATTGAGGAGAGATTGGATAAATGAGTGTTTTAGAACAGAGGAAGCTGAAAGGTGAATTGGCTGAGATGTACAAATATACAGGCAAAGCGGGAGGCTTTCAAAAATGTATTAACTAGGGTTTAGGGTAAGCACATTCTTTTAGAGTAAATGGCTAGGCTGGTAGAAGTAGGAAACCCTGGATGATTTGGGATATGAAGGCCTTGGTCAAAAAGAATAGAAGGCATATGAATGTACTATGAATGGCAGCTGGGATCAAGTGGATTGCTTGAAGAGTGCAGCGGGTGCTGGAGTAGAGTTAAGAGACAAATCAGGAGGGCAAAAAGGGGACACAAGATTGCTTTGGCAATAAGGCAAAGGAGAATCCAAAGAGTTCCTACAAATACATAATGGGTAAAAGATTAACTTGGAAGAGAAGAAGGAATCATAAGGATCAACAAGGTTACCTATGTATGGATCCACAAAAGATGGATGAGATTCTATGCCAATATTTCTCATCAGTATTTATTGTTGAAGAAGGGATGGATATTGGGAACATTGGAGAAATAAATAGTGATATGTACATGGTGGTGCTGGAAGTCTTAAAGTGCATCAAGGTAGATAAATCCCCGAGACCTGATGAAGTGTATACCAGGACGTTGTGGGATGTTAGGGAGGAAATTGAAGGTCCCGTAGCAGAGATATTTGAATCATTAGCAGCTACAGATGAGGTGCTTGAAGATTGGAGAATAGCAAATGTCTTTTGTTTAAGAAGGGCTATGGGGTACATTCCAGAATGATATCAATGACATCAGTCAGGGAAAGACCTGGAACCTACACAGGGGGAGGCTCATATCTGTAGCGGATAAGTTATTGGAAGGTATTTTGAGAGACAGGATCTATAGGCAATCAGAGAGGCAAGGACTGATTTGGGGCAGGCAGCATGACTTTATGAGTAGAAAATCATGTCTCATGAATTTGAATTTTTTGAAGGGGTAACCCAGAAGGTGGATGAAGGCAGTGCAGCTGACGTTGCCCATGGACTTCAGAATGGCCTTTGACAAGGTACTGCATGTTGTTGTATAAAGTTAAACCTCATTGGATTCAGCGGATACAAAATGGCAGAAGATAAGAGGGTGGTTGTAGAGTGTTGTTTTTCAAACTGGAGACTTGTGGCCATCAGTGTGCCTCAGGGATAGATGTTTACTGTTACTTGTCATTTGGATGGGAATTTAGGAAGCTTGGTTAGTAAGTTTGAGATGACATCAAATTAGTGGCATAGCAGACAGTGAAGATTATCTAGGATTGCAATGGGATGTTGATCATTTGAGCTAGTGGGCTGACAAATGCAGGTGGAGTTTCATTTAGATAAATGCTAGATAATACATTTTGGCAAATTGAACCAGGGCAGGACTGAATCAGTTAATGATAGGGCATTGGGGAGAAGTATAGAACAGAGATCTGTGGATACAGACTCATAGTTCCTTGAAAATGAAGTCACAGGTGGACAAGGTGGTGAAGAAGGCATTCAGCATGCTTGGTTTCGTTGGTCAGAACAGAAAATACAGGAGTTGAAACGTCCTATGGAAGCTGTACAAGACATTGGTAAGGCCACACACACACACACACACACACACACACACACACACACACACACACAATTGTAAAAAATATATTATTAAACTAAAAAGAGCACAGAAAAGATTTACTCGGATGCTATTGGGACTTGATGGTTTGTTATAAGGAGAGGCTGGATAGACTGGGACTTTTTCCCCTGGAGCATAGGAGGCTTAGCGGTGATCTTACAGAGATCTACGAAAAATGAGCATAGATAGGAGTAATAATCTACTTCTTTTCCCAAAAATAGAAACTAGAGGGCATCAGTTTAAAATGAGGGGAGAGATACATGAGAGTCCACGGGGCATTTATTTCACACAGAGGGTGCTGAGTGTCTAGAACAAGCTGCCAGAGATAGTAGTAGAGGCAGAGAATTTTGTACTAGCTTTTGGGACTGGCTTAATGATAAAACTGGATGGCATGGACAAGTTGGGCCAAATGGTGTAAATCTCTATGATTCAATATGCAAAATTATAAGGGCCTAAATAGAGTGGACAGAGAGGACTTGATTCCCCTATCAGAAAGGCGAGTTATCAGATGGCATGGATTTAAGGTAATTGGTGGAAGTATTAGAGGGAGTAACAGGAAGATCCTTTTCACTCGGTAGGGGGTGAATGTTTGGAATTGATCATTAGGCAAAACCCTCAACTGATTTAAAATGTGCAGAGGAGGTTTACCAGGATGCTGCCTGGTTTGGAAGGTCTGAGTTACGAGGAGAGGTTAGGCAAATTGGGACTGTTTTCCTTAGAAAGACGTAGACTTAGAGGAGATCTAATAGAGGTGTACAAGATTATGAGGGGTATAGATTGAGTAAACAGGGCTAACCTTTTTCCTAGGATGGAGTCAAATAGCATGAGGGGTTACGGACTTAGGGTGAGGGGGGTAAGGTATAATTTAGATGCTAGAGGGAGTTTTTTCACACAGAGGGTGGTGGGGGTATGGAATGCGCTGCCAAGTAAAGTGGTGGAGGCAGGTACTCTGGAGTTATTTAAAAGATACTTAGATGGGCACATGAACGGAATGGGAATGGAGGGATATAGAAAATTGATTTAAAATAGAGATCATGAACCTTGGGAGTTCACTGGGAAGTGTGTAAATTGTCGATGATATTGATGTATTTGTTTTATCCTACATGTACTTTGGTCCACCTTGTTGTCTAATAAGGGGCATACACGAGATGGGTTGTGAGAGGGCTGCTCTTGGACTTTTTTTCAAGAGTATCCTAGTGCTTCACGTCGTTAGTGTACGCTTGATCTGGACCATTTGATGGGCAACACGACAGCTCAGTGACTATCGCTGTGCTGTGCAGATACATTGATTTGGGCCTGTGTCTGTAGGAGTTTGCGCATTCTCCCTGTGCTTGTGTGAGTTTTCTCCACATCCCAAAGATGTGCTCTTAGGCTGATTGGCAGAACAAATTCTCCCTAAATTGTCTCAAATTTGGTTTCAATGCATAGATCTATAAACATAGACAGGGATCACGGGTAGAAGTGGAAACATCAAGGTAGCGGCATGGGCTCATTGGGCCAAAGGGCCTGTTTCCCTTGCTGTTTTGCTTTTTGTTTCTGGCTCTGCGCTTAATGTGCTGTGACCTGCAAGGTTATGGACTGGGTGTTAGAAGGCAAGTTTACAATGAGTAGCTAGTGCAGGCACACTGGGCTGAATGGTCTCACTGCACTGTAATTATTTATGGTTTTAAGGCCAGGGCTAAACCAGATCCAAAATTCTCCAAGTTTTCTTGGAGAAAACTCTTTTTAGATTTCATGAGTACTTAAGGACTAAAGTAAGAAATATACTTGTATTTATGGATGAACTAATCCGAAGACAGCATATAGATGAATCTTCACCGAGATTTAGAGAAATATGAAAAGCTGAGGGAGTCAGTTCTTAAGGTTGGTACAGTAGCTAGTAATGCTGCCTCACAGCGCCAAGGATTCGGGTTCAACTCCAGTCCTGAGTAACTGTGTGGAGTTTGCACGTTCACCTTGTATCTATGTGCATTTCCTCTGGATGCTCCAGTGTCCTCCCACAGTCCAAAGATGTGCAGGTTAGGTGATTAGCCATGGTAAATATGAGGGGTTACAAGGATAGAATAATGGGGAGGGCCTAGGTAAGATGCTCTTTTGGAGGGTCGGTACAGGGGTCAATGAATCAGATGGCCTCCTTTGGCACTGTAGTGATTCTGTGGCTCTTAGTAAGTCATAAGGTGGTCACACACCATGTCAGTGCAATGAAGGCACAAGTTGAAGAATTTAGTGCAGAAAAAAGTCTTAAAAATAGAGCTTTTTGAAATTCTGAACTATTTCCCAAACTGCAACAGGAGACGAAAGTGCAGAGTAAGCAACAGACTGTGAATGAAGAAAGGCTATTTGGGATAATCCAAAATGAACAAATCCTGCAAAAAGAAAGTAACAGTTTTACAGAAAAATGTTCATATCAAAGCTGAATTTAAGGAACTCAACCAGAAGAACAAAAAGGACAACAGCAAGAAGAAAAGATACTCTAAGAAGTCTCTGGCCTGAAACTCTTCTAAGAATTAATACATAGCCCTGGAAAAATATTAGGAACTGAAAAAGGTGTTGAATACTGCTTCAGAAGTAGTATTAGGAGTTAACAATAATGAAAAAGTGATACATAAGTTGGCAAGAGATCAGTAAGAAAATAAGCAATTGAAAGAGTAGCTGATTGTTGTTCAAAATCAAATGCAAAAAGTGGTATGCAACTTTTTGTTTTGTTTTTAATTCCAATTCAATCAAATCAAGTCCAATTCAGAGTCTCAACAAATTGAGACATTCCTGATCCAAGCTGACAAGGGTCTCACTCCTGTCTTGGGCTTGATCTACTTGATCTAATCTGATTGGAGTAGACATAGCTCCTCCTCTAAGGCTTGATCTCATTTGCATCTTAGCCAAAAGGCTGAGATGCCGCTTTTAAAAATTGCTTCAAATGAAGCTAAAATGTAACTTAATGACTTCAACCAAGCACAGCATGTAGATGCTACACTTGATCTTTGCCAAAAGGCTGAGAAGCGATAATCTTTCAGCAGCAATGAAATGGTCTTAACAGTAGAATAAGAGATCAGCGAAAAAACTCAAGGACATTCTGTTGAATTACAAAGGAAAACTCAATTGAGCTTCACAAAGAGAGCCTTATGAAGAATCTTCATACGCTGAAAAAAATTGGATTATCTGAACAGGAAGAATGTGCAGGGCTACAGGGTGAAAACGTGGAATGGCACAGAATGAATTGCTCCTTCAGACAGCTATTTTCATCCTTCTCACTTTGCTCACTTAAATGCCTGCCTCAGTTTCATGCTAAAATCATTATTCATGTTTTTGTGAAGTCTTGAATATTTCAGGACACTCCAGATGGGCCTCCCACATTTTTGCAAACTGTCTAGTTATACTGAAAACAGGGAGAGGAATGGAGTTGCTGACTAGGGACCAGAGGGTGGAATTTTATGGCCCTCTTGCAGCATGGTTGGGGCTATAAAATACAGTTCAAACATCCATTGACTTACACAGGACTGTCAAACTCTACTGGCGCAAAATTCCACCCAGAGTTTCTAGTCAATATGTGGGCAACAGCTTTACTCTTTCCAATATTTAATTGGAGAAAATGTCTCTTCCAGTACTTGTCATCAGCATATCACAGTGCAGGCTAGCTGGGCCAATTGGCCACCATCTGCACTTTAGAAATTTTATGATTTTAAATCTGTGGAAATATATAAATTTACAATATGTGCAATCCACACAAAATTGCACAGCATATTGGATCAGGTGAGAAAAACTGTGTGAAACTCAATGGATTCCCAGCCTCCTTTAAAATCTAAGTGTCTCTTCTGACAGACATTGAACCCCCTGGCCAATATAGGGACAGCCAACCCCATACATTTCTCTCTTCCATGGATAAGATGGAAACACATACATACTCTCTCTCTCTGCCAGGGAGCAATGTCAGGCATGTCCCTCAGCTCTCAGGGGGCTGCAATCATGCCCTGGCAAAGTCATCACAATTGGTTTTCCTTTTTGAAAATTAGTTGTGATTCACAACAGCATGATGTCATGTTACTGGGGGCTTGTCAGATTTAGTGGCCATTCCTAGATTTGCACCACTATTGCTCGATCAGATGCATGGTATTTCTGAGCATGGAGATAACAAATAGGAGGCAGGATCCAAATTCAGATCTTTTGGAAACACAGGAGGTAACAGTGTGAGAATGGGAAGATGAATCACTGCAGATAATTCTCTGGTTACAACAAGATTAAAATGGAATCATTCAAGTGAACTTCCATTTATTTTGGCAATGGTGGAAAGTTGTTGGAAGAAGATTGAGATCGACAATGTCAAAGGCTGCAGACAGATGGAGAAGGGCATGGAAAGATCATTTACCTTTATCACAGTCAAACAGTAATTGTTGTTTTGGTATCGTGGCTGGGGCAGAAGTCTAATTGAAGGGATTTGGAGTTCTAGGAAAAACAAGCTTGACTTTGAAACAGCAGTGCTTTCAAAGACTTCGAAGAAAGGACACTGGCAATGGTCTGGTAATTTGCAAGGATGCAGTGTCAGGCAATACAATGGGACATAGATAAGCTGGTAGATTGGGCAGATAGATGGCAAATGGAATTTAATCAGGATAAATGTGAGGTGATGCATTTTGGCCGGAATAATGTAGCGGGGAGTTATAGGATAAAAGGTAAAACTATCCGGAGTATAGAGATGCAGAGAGACCTGGGGGTGCGGGTTCACAAGTCTCTAAAGGTGTCAGTACAGGTGGAGAATGTGATAAAGAAAGCGTATGGTATGTTAGCCTTCATAGGAAGGGGTATAGAATACAAGAATAGGAGTCTAATGTTGCAAGTATATAGAACGTTGATTAGGCCACACTTGGAGTACTGCATCCAGTTCTGGTCGCCTTACTACCGGAAGGATGTGGAGGCCCTGGAGAGAGTGCAGAGGAGATTTACCAGGATGCTGCCTGGTATGGAAAGGCTGTCTTACAAGGAAAGATTGAATGCACTGGGGTTGTTTTCCCTTGAATGACGTTGGCTGAGAGGGGATCTATTAGAGGTATAGAACACTTTGTGCTGTAGTGTTCTATGTTCTATGTATATAAGATTATGAAGGGTATAGATAGAGTAAATGGTGGTAAGCTTTTTCCACCATTAGAAAAGGATAGAACGAGGGGTCACGGCCTTAGGGTGAGGGGGGCTATGTATAAGACGAACATTAGAGGGCAGTTTTTCACACAAAGGGTAGTGGGGGTGTGGAATGCACTACCGAGTAAGGTGGTGGGAGCAGGCACGCTAGGGTTGTTTAAGGGTCTCTTGGACAGCCACATGAGCGGTCTGCAGATAGAGGGATATAGTAGGACTATTTAAATATCCTATTTGTTTCCACAGGATGTTCGGTCCACCTTGTTGACCAACAAGGGGCATGCATGCGGCAGGTCGTGCGAGAGCTGCTCTTGGAGGTTGCTTCAGGAGTTGCCTAGTGCTTCACGTCGTTAGTGTATGCTTAAACTGGACCACCTGACGGGCACCATGACAGCTCAGGGACTATCGCTGTTGCTGTGCAGACACATGGATTTGGGCCTGTGTCTGCGGGGGTTTGCACGTTCTCCCCGTGGTTGTGTGAGTTTTCTCTGGGTGCTCCGGTTTCCTCCCACATCCCAAAAACGTGCTCTTAGGCTGATAGGGACCAATTTGTTACCCAATATGTCATTAAGACATTAGGACGGCAGCGCGGGCTCGTTGGGCCAAAGGGCCTGTTTCCGGTACTGTGTTGTTCTTTGATGGAGGAGTCAAGGATAATTTTTGAGGAAATTCTGATGAAGCCAGATTTGAGAGAGATGGTGGTGGTATAAAAATATGGAAGAGAAATAGAAGCATGAAGAGGCTACTTCATCTTTTGAATCTGTTTGGCGTTCAGTAAAATCATGGCTTATTTGCTTTGTAATCTTTATCTTCATGTTCTTGCCTACCTCCTCAGCCCTCATAATCTTAACTCACTTTTAGATCAAAAATATATCTAACTTAGCACTGGATATGTTCAATGACCAATATTCCACCACTCTCCAGGGTTGTGAATGCGAAAGATTTATAGCACTCTGAGAGAAGACATTTTTCTCCACTTATTCTTAAATAACTTCATATTTTGAAACACTGCCTCCTCGTTCTCAATTCTCCCATGAGGGAAACATCCTCTTTACCTTGTCAAGCTCCCTCAGAACCATGTATTTCAACACGATCACATCGCATTTTTCTAAACACCAATTAGTACAGGCCAAAGTGCTCAATCTTTCTTCAAAATACACTTCATCTCAGGAATGAACCTTTGAACTGCCTCTAATGCAAGTATATCTCTCCTAAAACAGTGCTCTAAGTGGCATTTCACCACTGCCCAGAATTGTAATAAGACTTCTCTACATTTATATTCCACCCTCTTGCAATAAAGGCTACCACTCTATTGCCTTCTTCATTAATTGACATACCTACATGCTAACTTTGTGATTCATATACGAGGACATCATGATTCTTTATGTACTGTAGCATATAGTGGTCTGAGTGTAAAAAAGTTCTGTTTTGCTATTGTTTCCACCAAAATGTATAACCTCATGTTTCCACACTACAGTCCATCTGCCAAATTTATGCCATTCAATCCATTTGTCCCTTAGTAAATTGCTTGCATCCTCACAACCTGTTTTCCTCTCTATCTTTGTATTGTCAGTAAATTTGGTTATAATATACTCAATCCTTTCATCAATTCATTAATATAAATAATTGAGGGCCCAGTACTGATCCCTGGGCACTCTGCTGGTTAGTTTGCCAACCTAAAAAATATCCATTTGTCTCAGATCTGTTTCCTGTTTTTTCCTGTTTCCTGTTAAGCAAACAATTCTCTTGCATGCTGATGTTACCGCAACACCACGAGCTCTTAACTACTGTAATAATTTTTTATACCTTGTCAAATTCCTTTTGAAAATACAGATCATTTCTCTTTCTCTATTGTGCTTGTCATGTCCTCAAAGAACTCAAAAATTTGTCAAACATAATCTCTTGTTCTGAGAAACTGACAGGAGAAGGAATCTTTAAAAACATCAGCTAACATGAGAGCCAGAGAAGGAAATTGGGTGGTCAGCAGTTTGGTGGGAATAGGGTCCTGTGAGCAGGCATTGGGTCTTATAGATAAATGAACTTGGAAAGGAAAGGAGGAAAGACTGAAGAGAAGTTAGAGAAAAATGGAAGATCAGGACTAGGATAGGAAGGAAATTTGGTTAAGAGGATTAGAGGAAGGGAGGGAAGACGCAAAGCCAGCTCACTGAATGATCTCAATCTTAGTGACAAAGAAGACCAGGAGAATGCAGCATTTATTATGAGTTGAAGGTTTAAAAGATAAATTGAAGATTACCTTTTGTTAGAATAATCTCAAAAACGCTTCACAGTTTTTATCATTTTTTTGTTTGTTCCAATAGCCTTCTTTCTACTGAATCACAAGGAATAGACAAATTGAAACTGATGCAGTAAAATAAACATCCGCGTTGCATTAGTTTAATTTTAACAAACAGATGCCAGAAAAATATATTTACAGCACATATTTGGGGAAACACTTAATGGATGCTGTACAAAAGAATATACATGCAAAAACAGAATTCAAACTTAAAAAGGAGACTAACATGCTATATATAATACATTAAAAAATAATAATGAGAGATTGACGTGACAATACATCCAGTTTTGAATTCCCGTTTTCCTTCTCTCATATTTATTTCTTGAGGCCCTACAGTACAAGTTTATACTTGATATAAATATACTGCATAGCTGAAAAAAATACTGGGTTTGGTTCATTGTTTGGGCATATTCCACAATGACTGGTTTGTGATGCAGTCCCTAGTAGTCAACTTTTTCAAAAGGTCAATGCGATAAAGAAATCAAACAATAGTGTAGCTTGCAGTACGAAGTACGTGCTTTTCTTTAATATTTATTACAGGTACAACAGAAGTCTTCATAAATAGAGTTGCATAAAATGTTAAAGCCACAACATTGCACATGATATGAATTAAAACATAAAATACAATGAGTGCATTTACAGTACATATTCCTCCTTAACTGCTCTGCAATCAGATTGGCAGGTGCAACTCCAAAATCCCCCTCCAGAAAGAAAAGAGCATTTGCCTTTTCACCCAGGGGTGTTTGGGGAAAAGGTTCCAGAATGGCATACCAGCATTAAAAATACAGACTGAAGGCAGATAACGGTCTTTATACAAGTAAGGCTTATACATAATCAGAGCAACACAATTTATTTCTATTATACGCAAAAGGTCCATGGTTCAACTGCAGCAGTAGAAATTTGGGCCATATCTGGCTAAATGCAAGGGATTACAATTTAAATACATTGGTGGCAATTGAAAAGCTTTATGACCAGTAAAAATCAGATGTTTCACTGGAGATCATATTCAATGGCTGTCTTGATTAAAATCAGTCAAGGAGGAAAATATTAAAAAAAAATCCTTGTTCTTTGTTGGCTAATTTTTAAATCACATAATTAAATGTTTCAAAGTCCAGCGCCTTTAATTAAATACAATAACAACAATTATTCTTCTCTAAATTTTCCTAGGCAATGTGTGAAAAATGGTTTCCTGTGATCAGAACCGAAATACTGTCAAAATAATGAAAATCCAGCTGGTTGTGCAGAGCTTGTGCAGTCCTCCCCACCAGCTTTACATTGCATGGATGGCACTGAAACCCAAGTACTGTTTGTGCAAGGTTCCTTGGCATGCAATTCCATACAATGACACATGTGTAAAGCAGCTGATACGCTGTCAGTTTTATTTCAACTCAACAGCTGACTGGCTGAAGATACAGTCTCCAATCTTATTGGCAGGTGAAAGAGAATGAGCAAAAAAATCTCCACGTTAGGGTCACACTCTTGATAAGAGTCTACTTTGTAAAAAGTTCTTGATACTACCAACTGGCCGAACATCATTCTGGTGTTTGCGCCGTTCAATAAATGAAGTCAGTCTTGACGTGTTTAGAGTTTCGGTATCCCTGTTGACACCTGGCTGCAGCCAAGGATCCTGAAGGCACATTGCAGCCGAGGGACGTTTATTTGGATCTCCCTGTAGTAAGAAACAAACAAAATCTTTGGCAGCTTGACTGACCCCTTTGAAGTAGTCATCAGGGAAGCTAAAGTCCAATCGACAAATGTTCAAGCAGGTTTCTTCTACACTCTCATCCAAAAAAGGAGACACACCACTGAGAAGGACATAGGCAAGTACCCCAACACTCCAAGTATCTGATGTAAGACAGGCAGAATTTCCCAAAATAATTTCTGGAGCTGCAAATTCAGGGTTTCCGAGCAACTGATGGGTGTAATATGTTGTGGTCAGCTGCATGGTATCCCCAAAATCAGCAAGCTTGATGAGTGGTTTGGCTTTGCTGTGGTCCACCAGCACGTTTTCTGGCTTTAAGTGATAGAAACATACAACAGATTAGTACAACAAACAAACATATAATAAACTAATAAATAACAATAACTCAATAAAGAAATAATGTAACAAGCATTATTATGAGGTGTAATGTTATTTGTACTAACAAAACATAGTTTTATCTTTTTAACTATATAAATAGTACTAACAAAGAGCAGAAAATGCAATATACTAGGTTTAAACAAAACAAGCTGCTCTGATGGTATGATTTAAAATGGAAGAAATTACTGGGCCAGGTTTTGCTGTGAGCAGTGAACATGCAATAGAGTTGCACTGGACCATAGATTTTCCATGGGTGTTTTGCATAGCAAACTGCTGTCAGTAGAACAAGCAAATGGTGCAGCAACATCAGCAGGGAGCGTTGGGATTTGTACGAACAATGCAAGCAATGGTGCATCTCCTTAACGGGTCTGTTGTGAAGCCATGTTTTAAATCAAAAAATGATTCTTGAATTTCCTGACTGAAACCCCCAAGTTGATGAAAAAAGACTTCCAGTGACTTAGGATCACCTTCATAGATTGCTGCACATTTGCATCACTGTACCCAATATATTCCAAAACTACTGAAGTGGAGACAACCGGTCAACAAAGCTGCACCAAGAACAATTGCCTTGAAAAAGAGAGAAAGTCATAGAGGTTTACAGCATGGAAACAGGCCCTTCAGCCCAACTTATCCATGCCACCTTTTTTTTTCAAACCACTAAGCTTAGTCCCAATTGCCCATGTTTGGCCTATATGCCTCTATACCCAATTTACCCATGTAACTGCCTAAATGCTTTTAAAAAGACAAAATTGTACTGGGGGCCATTTTTTACCCTATTAACAATGCATCCAGACAATCACATGGATACCAACTGGGTGTAAACAGGATCTAGAATACACTAGTGATACATATGTTTGAATTATTGGGCAGATGGAGAGAGAAGATCATGTGACAAGTGAACTCTGTGTGTGTTTAAGCACCTGTTTTTTCTGCAGAAGAGAACAAGCAACTGAGATGTTAAAGGAACAAGACCCTGAGTGAGTTCCTCGCTCTCCATCTAACTAAACATTTTGAATCCTGTCAGTTTTGACTATCCAGATGCCACAGACAGACATTTTAAAAAGAATTAAGCCCAGCACTGCAGTCTCCAGAAGAACACAAAAAAGCTTTAAACTGCCTTGTCACTGAAGGTGTGGTCCATAGAATCTTACAGTGCAGAAGAAAGACATTCAGCCATCGAGTCTGCACTGAACACAATCCCACCCATGCATTTAGCTCGTCCCCCTAACACTAAGGGGCAATTCACCAAGGCCAATCCATCTAAACTGCATACAACCTGAGAAAGGAAACCAGAGCATGTGGAGAAAACCCAAGCAAACACCATGAAAATATGCAAATTCCACACAGATAATGACCGAAGCTGGGAATTGAACTCTGATCCCTGGAACTGTGAAGTAGCAATGCTAACCACTATGCTGCGCCATTAAGTGAAAGCAGATGGACCACTGCATTCGGCTTGTAAAGCCAACCGAGTTACTAATCTTCAAGAGTCATACAACCCTTTAATTTTACCGGACTCTAAATTACTTATTCTATTCTCCCTTGTGGCCAAATGGGCCACCTAAAATGGCGAATTGTAAAGCACTCTGGAACAACTGGGCAAGAACTAAAATGATGGGCTGCTGCCTGAAAGACAGAGATAAACAGGCTGCAACTCAGGCAACTGAATACACAGGAAAGAGGCCATCCTAAAGACAATGGACACTTTTTTGGTTAAACATACTTGTTTACCGTAATCCCTTACTTGGGAGGGAAGTATGTGACCTTTGTGCCTCCAGCACCTACAGGCATGGCCGTTGGGTACGCGTGATGTAGAGATGCCGGCACTGGACTGGGGTAAACTCAGTAAAGTTTTACAACACCAATTTTAAATCCAACCAATTTATTTGATAGTAAATTCGCGAGCTTTCGGCATTTGCCTGACGAAGGCTATAAAGTCGAAAGCTCGTGAATTTACTATCAAATAAATTGGTTGGATTTAAAATTGGTGTTGTAAAACTTTGTTGGGTACACATCCAGAGACTGATGGGGCAGCGCCTGATTGGACTTTTATCGATCAGGATGATCGAGCCCTGATCGATTGATTGACAAGAATCAGGAGACCAGCCTAAAAGGACACAAAACCAGGGAGGGATGAAAGCTTCTGCACAACAGAAGCTGTCTCTCTCTCTCTCTCTCTTTTTCACTGACCCCATGAATGAGCTACAACAATGGTGATTGTCACCAGCAATGACCAGCACGAGGAGAGTCACCACACCCGAGAAAGAAGACCAGAGCTAGTGCCAGCAAGTCCTCACTGCCCACTCTGTCACCCTCCCTGTCATGGGGCTCCCACAAAGACCTGCCACATCACAAACTGGCAGTGTCAACCTCTGCAAAAGGGCAACACATGCCCCATTCCTTTTCTGCCAAATCACCCCCCCACTTCTCCACTTCACCTCCAGAGGGATCTTCTCAACTGAATTCTGTTTTTAAAAAGCTGTTGTAAATCTTGCTGACTTGATACGAATATTCAGTGAGAACTGGCTAAGCATATTAAAATATATATTTATATCTATTAAAATGAGTTTCATGTCATTTGTGGATGTGATCCTTAAGATATCACCCGTGAGAGGCAGAGAAAATTGGGAAATGCAATCTCTCTGGAGAGAACTGCATTTCCTAATTCCCTCCAGATTTTCTGCCCACGTCACTGTTCTCTCCGATGGCAAACATGGGCTGAGAATCATCCCTACAATGTGATTCAGTTAGTAAGTTGCCATGTTCTTGTCACTCACATAGGACATGCAGTTTGGACATCAATTTTCAGATCTTAACTGTTAACTGTGTTATATGAACCCGTTAGACAATACTGTTGATTTGCACATAAATAACTGTAGGTGCTGTTTGATTTCACCACTGCAAAGTACAGCCTGTAGCAGGATGCCCAACTGCCATATTTTCAATTACTTCAATGGTGATGCTGTTTTAGTAAATTGTATAATTGAATTAAAATTGAAGTATTTGTAAGGCATTAATTATTTTCCCAAATTTCTCACTGGAGTTAATGTGCCGTGCTGTATGACTGTAATGTACAATATCTGTTCATGGGATGGGGGATCCAAGTCACTGCCACTGTCTCTCCAAATCAGCTACCAGCAAATAGTCCAGATTGATATGAGAGATTCTTCTTCTGGTTTCCTTTTCTCTTGTAAGAAGCACCTGGCCTATACTTAGTATTTATCCAAAATTTATGGTTAAGGATGCCAACTAAGAATGTTAACTTATATTCTACCAGTTTATAACTTAGACTGGGGGAAGCTATTTGAGGGTAAATCAACATCTGACATGTGGGAGCCTTTTAAACGTCAGTTGCTTGGAACTCAGTACCTGTGAAGATGAAGAATATATGTGGCAAGTATTGGGAACCCTGGTTAATGAGGGATACTATAAGCTTTGTCAAAAAAGGGAAAAAGCAGCATTTGAAAGGTCTAAAAGGCTTAGGAGACACAAAGTCCTTGAAGAATACAGAGAACGTAGGAAGGAACTTAAGGAAAGGCTAAAGGGGCTACACGAGGTCATGAAAAGTCCTTCACAAACAGAATTAAGGAAAATCCTAAGGCATTTTATGCATATGTAAAGAACAAAAGGATAGTCAGGGAAAGGAATTAGTGAAGAGAATTTACGCATGGAACCAGATGAAATGGGCAAGATACTAAATGAATATTTTGCCTCAGTATTAACTAAAGAGATGAACTTGATGGATGAGGAGCCTAGGGCAGAGTGTGTCAGCTCATGTCGATATCAAAAAAGAAATACTGGGTGTCTTAAAAAGCACTGAAGCAATTTAAGTCCCCAGACCTGATGGGATATATTCCAGAATACTGAGGGAGGCAAGGGCGGAAATTGTGGCCTTGATAGAAATCTTCATATCTTCCTTGATGAATACATGGGGTTTAATGAGATTGAAGTGTTATAGGTAGGCCTAGAGACAGGGATATGATCAGTGCAACTTGGGGGTCGAAGGGCCTGATGTGCTGTAGTTTTCTATGTTCTATGTTCATTGGTTACAGGTGAAATTCCAGAGGACAGGAGGATAATCAATATTGATCCATTATTTAAGAAGGGCAATAGGGATAATCCAGGCAATTATAGGCTGGTGAGCTTTCCGTCAGTGATAGGGAAATTATTGGAAAAGATTCTTAAGGACAGGATTTACTCACAATTAGAAACAGTGATAAATAGCATGGTTTTGTGAAGGAGCTCACTAACTTGATCAAGCTTTTTGAGGAAGTGATGAAGATGATAAATGAAGAAAAGACAGTGAATGTTGTATACATGGACTTCAAGTAAAGCCTTAGTATAAAAGCTGAAGTCACATGGGATTAAAGGAGAGCTGGCAAGATGGATACAAAACTGGCCTGGCCATAGAAGACAGAGGATAGTAGTACAGGAGTGGTTGTCTGAATGGAAGGCTGTGATAAGCAGTGCTCCACAGGGATCAGTTCTGGGACCTTTGTTGTTTGTAGTACATATAGATGATTCAGAGGAAAATGTAGCTGATCTGATTAGTAAGTTCACAAACAACACAAAAATTTGTGGAGTTACAGATAGTGAAGAGGATTGACCAAGATATAGACTGGTTGGAAATTTGGGCAGAGAAATAACAGATGAAGTTCAATCTGGACAAGTGTGAGATAATGTATTTTGGAATGTCCAATGCATGTAGAAATTATACAATAAAAGATAGAACCTTTACGAGTATTAACAGGCAGAGCGATGGCAACTCAGGTGGGTAACATAGTGAAGAAAGCATACAGTATAGTTGCCTTCATTAGTTGGGGCATTGAGTATAAAAATTGGCAGATCTTGCTGTAGCTGTTCAGAACTTTAATTAGAACTTATTTAGAATATTGTATACAATTCTGGTCACCACACTACCAGAAGGATATGGATGCTTTGGAGATGGTACATAAGCAGTTTACTAAGATGTTGCCTGGTTTGGAGGATATTAGCTATGAGGAGAGGTTGATAAACTCAGTTTGTTCTCACTGGTATGATGGAGGTTCAGAGATGATTTGATGAAGATTTACAAGATTATGAGTGGCATGGACAGAGTGGATAGTCAGATGCTCTTTCCTAAGTAGAAATGTCAAGTACTAGAAGTCATGGGTTTCAGGTGCCTGGAGAAAAGTTTAGAGGAGATATGCAAGGTAAGTTTTTTTGCATTGAAATCGTATTGAATGGCAGCGCAGGCTCTAAGGGCTAGGTGACCTATTCCTGCTCCTACTTCTTATGTTCTTATGTACACAGAAGGTGGTGAATGGCTGGAACGCGCTGCCCAGAGGGGTGGTGGGAGCAAGTACAATAGTGGCATTTAAGGGGCATCTAGACATGATGGATGAAAACAGATCACTCTTTCAGAAGTATGAATTTTACTAAGTTGTTACGATGAGCTGGTCTCACTAACCTTTATATCTAGATGAGCTATTCTGCAATGATGTAAATACTGCACAGCTTCCAGAGTTTCTCTGAGATACGATGTTACCTTTTCTTCCGTCAAATTCCCCCACTCTATTATATAGTTGAGAAGGCGACCTTGGTCTGCTCTGAAAAGTAAAAACATTTTGTGAGCATGGTAATAAAATTATGTTCTTTTAAATGTCTTTCCCCTATTAAATGGGGAATTAATTACAGCACAACATTTCTCTCCAGTTTGAAAACTCATTGAAGAAAGATAGGTTAAACAAAATGAAAGAAGTAGCAAACTCGCATTTCTACAATGCTTTTCAGGGCATCAAGATGTCCCAAAGTACATCTGAGCCAGTGAAGTGTGGTCACTGTTTATAGTGAAATACCACTGACAATTTGTGTACAAAAAAGTCCAGAGACAACAAAGAAATATGATCAAATAACCTTGAAGCACATTTAGCAACAAAATGCATAAGTTATCACCTAAATTATAACTTGTAACTTTATCATAAAAAAACTAGTTCAACTTTATCTGTTCTATATGCCTCACTTTGACATATTATTGAACATCACATTTCTGTCTTGGTGATTTTCAAATATTTTTTCTTTTCAATTAAAGAGACAATGCAGATGTTGTCAAAAATATTACTTAAATCCAGCATATAGAATCCATACACTGCATAAGGAGGCCATTTGGCCCATCAAGTCTGCACCAACAATAATCCCACCTAGAACTTATCCCACATATTTACCCCACTAAGCTCCCTAACCTCCCAGCACATTAAGGAGCAATTTAGTATAGCCAATGCACCTAACCCGCACATCTTTGGACTTTGTGAGGAAACTGGTCCTCCCACTGGTATATAAATAAACTGTGAAAATTTAATTGAAAAATACACAGTAAATTCTTGAATTTTGGGATCACACTTCAACATTTGACATCTGCATCAACAGCTTGAAGGGAGATGATCAGCAATGGTTCAACAGATGACAAGTCTCAGGAACATAACTATAAGAGACTGGATAAATTTGAGTTATAATTCCTAAGTTGAAGGAGTTAATTGAGGTTAAAATAGTGAAAAGAATTGACAAGACAGATAGGGGACAACTTCTTTCACATAATCAACAAAATGATACAATCTTAATATTTGAACAGGTCCGCAGTTACAGGTGGATCAAGGGGGAAAAAACTTCACACTGGCTCTGTGAGAATGTTTTATCAATTGAGATATTTAAAACATCTCAATCAAACATCTCAATCAATTGAGATGTTTAAAATGAAGGTGGACGCTTACTTAGGGAATGAGGGAATTAAAGTAATTACAGAAAGTCTAAGAGAGATGGAATTAGAAGATGAAGAGTTATTGCATTTAGTAAGATGGCACAGCTAACTTAAGAGTTGCTGCTGATATAAACATGTCATGATCTTTTCCTAACATACACTGCGCATATATTATTATTAGAAATTAGTAATAACCCATACACACTGCAAACTGCATAGGATTTAGCTTCCCTTATCTGTGGAATTATTATTCGTGGATGGTGATAGTTTGAGAAAGGGTTCATGGCAAACAATACCTCTGCTGCTGTGATGATGCGGAGATAGTAAGAAGTCTCACAACACCAGGTTAAAGTCCAACAGGTTTATTTGGTAGCAACGCCCTAGCTTTCACAAACTAGATTTGCCACCAAATAAACCTTTTGGACTTTAAGCTGGTGTTGAGAAACTTCGTACTGTGTTTACCCCAGTCCAACGCTGACATCTCCACATCATGATGTGAAGATACCAGCACTGGACTGGGATGGGCACACTAAGAAGTCTCACAGTACCAGGTTTAAGTCCAACAAGTTTATGTGGAATCATGGGCTTTTAGAGCACTGCTCCTTCATCAGGTGATTTGAAAGCTCATGATTCCAAATAAATCTTTTTTCCTTAAATCCTTAAAGGTACTGTGAGACCTCTTACTCAGTTATTGTGAGAAAACAACTGTTACTTAAAACAAACAAGCATATTCGAAAACTATGTTGGACCTTTCATTCAGTCTTGCTTAATGACAACCCTGTTGAAGCATTAAGTTAATTAGTGTGTGGAAGGAGAAGTTATTTCAATGAACAATACTATGATTCACAAGCCTGATAAGGAATTAGAATATATAGACTGAACAGTCATTATAAACAGTTTATTCACAGCTATTATGAACAGCTTGGGACATAAAACAAATGCTGAAAGACAGAAACATACTGAGACTTCTACAATTTAGCTTTGAACTCCAATGGTGGAATATTTCTTGGGGCAGTGAAACTGGTCATGGGGAACAGGTTGAGGGTGAGATAAGAAAATGAGACAAGATAAAGGCGTGGTCTGATTGATCACGAGAAGATACATGTGAAGGCTTGACAAGCTAATGGTAGGTTAATGCCATTAAAGGTGAGCTTTAACCAAGATTTAGACAAAGAACTCAACATTTTGCAGGTTTTTTTTAAATCAACTAAATCTTCATAGGATGCAAAGGCCTTGTCAATAATCTTTCCTGGTCCACCACTGAAAAAAAGTGAGAGACTGGGGGTAACCTCAGTGCCATGAGGCAGTGGACAAGAACTTTTAAAGAAAACATTAGTTCAATAATCTTGAGTGGATCAAGATATTGAGAAGACTTGGGGCACAGAGAAGAGGAAGAGAAGAAAAAAGCATAAGCCAACTGTTCAGCATGAACTGGACCAATACTCATTACCTGTCAAGGTTGTATTTGTTTTGCCATTAAAAATAATGTGTTGTGTTCTATCTTAAAAGTCTGATTAAACTTAATATCCAACCAATAAATTACAATTGATAATTATTGTTCGCATAGGGATAAATAACATCAACTATTACGGAACATTAAAATCATAGTATAATGTCATCTCAAGGAATTTAGATGATGGTCATAAATCACTCAAATCAAGTCTACAGATATTATGTGGCTGAACTGCATCACTGGATTACAATAGTCTTGCAGTTTGTCCCGAAATCTTTATTACGCTGTATTGAATTAGTAACAATGTGTTCAAATATTAAAACATAATTCAAAAGTTAATGCAATTGGTGTTTTTTTTTTAATTTGAAGGCTCTATAATATATATAAAATATTTAATTTTCTCCTGAATGCACTGGAGATGTTGGCCTTGGACGAGTGGACATATCTCTCCAGGTCACGATGAATTCTGTCCCAGTCTGCTACAGGGAACAAGGGAGGAGAAATTGCAGAGACTCTGAACCAAATCTTTTATTCCTCTTTGATAATGGGAGAGGTGCCAGAGGTCTGGAGTACAGCTAATGTAGTTTTGCTATTCAAGAAGTGTTTGCTTTGATTTGTTGCATATATTAACATATATGAAAAGATTGTTTCTTGCATGCTATACAGGCTAAGCATGCCGTTCAAAGAGAAGGAAACAAAAGTACCGAATAGAGTGTTACAGTCATAGCTAGGGTAGAGAGAAAGATCAACTTAATGCAAGGTAAGACCATTCAAAAGTCTGACAGTAGCAGGGAAGAAGCTGTTCTTGAGTCAGTTGGTATGTGACCTCAGGCTTGGGTTGTAGAGATAATGATGTAGAGATGCCGGCGTTGGACTGGGGTAGTAAGAACTCAGTAAGAATCTAGCAACACCAATTTTAAATCCAACCGATTTATTTGATAGTAAATTTGCGAGCTTTTGACACTCTTGTGTCTTCGTCAGGCAAATGCAGTGTTCTGGTCTGCAGTAGCACACATATCAACACAGACAGTCACAGATTACTGATTAGAATGCGCATCCTTACATCTAACCTGCTATTCAAGTGTTAAAGTGGCTAACAAATGTGTGTGAAGGGAATCCTGAGCATTGGAAAGAGAATTGTGTATTTTCTCCAGACAGCACAGTAAGAGAGGTTTTTTGCTAACCCAGGTAAGTTACGGGGGTTACAGATAGTGTGTCATGAAGCCAAGATCCCTATTAAGACCGTCCTCATGTGTGCGGAATGTGGCTATCACTCTCTGCTCAGCGACTCTGCGCTGTCGTGTGTCATGAAGGCCCCCTTCAAGAACATTTACCCGCAGGTCGGCGGCCGAATGCCCATGACTGCTGAAGTGTTCGCCCACAGGAAGGGAACTGTTTTGCCTGGTGAATGTTGAGCGATGCTCATTCATCCGCTGTCGTAGTGTCTGCATGGTCTCCCCAGTGTACCATGCTTCGGGACATCCTTTCTTGCAACGTATTAGGTAGACAACGTTGGCCGAGTTGCAAGAGTACGTACCGTGTACCTGGTGAATGGTATCCTCACGTTTGATGATGTCGTCCATGTCTATGATCTGGCATGTCTTGCAGAGGTTGCTGTGGCAGGGTTTGTGGTATTGTGGTCACTGTTCTCCTGAAGGTTGAGTAGTTTGCTGCGAACAATAATCTATTTGAGGTTGTGTGGTTGTCTGAAAGCAAGAAGTGGGGGGGTGGGGATGGCCCTAGCGAGATGTTCATCGTCATCAATGATATGTTGAAGACTCGGAGAAGATGTCGTAGCTTCTCCACTCCGGGGAAGTACTGGATTGTTGAGCATCGCTCAACAATCACCAGACAAAACAGTTCCCTTCCTGTGGGCGGACACTTCAGCAGTCATGGTCATTCGGCCTCCGACCTGCGGGTAAATGTTCTTGAAGGGGGCCTTCGTGACACACGACAGCACAGAGTCGCTGAGCAGAGACTGATAGCCAAGTTCCGCACGAGGACGTCTTAATAGGGATCTTGGCTTCATGACACACTAGAAGGGGAAGAAGGGGAAGAGAGACTTTCCAGGGAATTATAGGCCAGTGAGTCTTACTTCTGTTGTGGGTAAAGTATTGGAGAGAATTACTAGGGATAGGATTTATAGTTATTTAGAGAGAAATGAATGGATTGGGGATAGTCAGCATGGTTTTGTGAAGGGTAAGTCGTGCCTTACTAACCTTATTGAGTTTTTTGAAAAAGTGACCAAAGAGGTGGATGGGGGTAAGGCAGTTGATGTGGTATATATGGACTTTAGTAAGGCGTTCGATAAGGTGGCCCATGGAAGGCTTCTGCAGAAAATGCAGATGTATGGGATTGAGGGTGATTTAGCTAATTGGATTAGGAATTGGCTAGCAGATAGAAGACAGAGGGTGGTGGTTGATGGGAGATATTCATCGTGGAGTTCGGTGACAAGTGGTGTACCTCAGGGGTCTGTTTTGGGGCCCCTGCTGTTTGTAATTTTTATAAATGATCTGGATGAGGGTATTGAAGGATAGATTAGTAAGTTTGCGGATGACACTAAAGTCGGTGGAGTGGTAGATAGTAAAGAGGGGTGTTATAGTTTGCAGAGAGACTTGGACAAGTTGCAGAGCTGGGCCGAGAGGTGGCAAATGGAGTTTAATGTGGAAAAGTGTGAGGTAATGCACTTTGGCAGGAATAATAAATGTGTAGAGTATAGGGCTAATGGTAGGATTCTTAGTAGTCTTGATGAACAGAGGGATCTTGGTGTGTATGTGCATAGATCCCTGAAAGTAGGCAGTCAAGTCGAGAAGGTTGTTAAGAAGGCATATGGAGTCTTAGCTTTTATTGGTAGAGGGATTGAATTTCGGAGCCGCAACGTCATGTTGCAACTGTACAAAACTCTAGTGCGGCCGCACTTGGAGTATTGTGTGCAGTTCTGGTCCCCACATTATAAGAAAGATGTGGAGGCATTGGAGAGGGTACAGAGGAGGTTTACCAGGATGTTGCCTGGTATGGAGGGCAGGTCTTATGAAGAGAGGCTGAGGGATTTGAGGTTGTTTTCGTTAGAAAGGAGGCGGCTAAGAGGAGACCTTATCAAAACATATAAGATGATTAGAGGTTTAGATAGGGTGGACAGTGATAGCCTTTTTCCTAGGATGGAGAAAGCTAGCACGAGGGGACACAGCTTTAAATTAAGGGGTGATAGTTATAGGACGGATATCAGAGGTAGGTTCTTTACCCAGAGGGTGGTTAGGGAGTGGAATGCCCTGCCTGCGGCAGTTGTAGATGCGCCAAGTTTGGTGGCGTTTAAGAGGTTAGTTGATAAGTTTATGGAAGAGAAGGGAATGGTTTAGTTTGGAGGGTCATTGCTTTTTTCATAATTGGTTGGCGCAACATTGAAGGCCGAAGGACCTGTTCTGCACTGTAATGCTCTATGTTCTATCTGTAACCCCCGTAACTTGCCTGGGTTAGCAAAAAACCTCACTTACTGTGCTGTCTGCGAAAATACACAATTCTCTAACCAATGCTCAGGATTCCCTTCACACACATTGTTAGCCACTTTAACACTTGAATAGCAGGTTAGGATTCGCATTCTAATCAGCAATCTGTGACTGTGTTGATATGTGTGCTATTGCAGACCAGAACACTGCATTTGCCTGATGAAGACACAGAGTGTCGAAAGCTCGCAAATTTACTATCAAATAAATCGGTTGGATTTAAAATTGGTGTTGCTAGATTCTTGTAGAGATAAGCCAGGAAGTTGTAGACCAGAGAGTTTTGGAAGCTACTGGAGAAAATTCTGAAGGAGAGAATCTATCTCCACTTGAAGAGGCAAAGTTTGATCAGGAATAATCGTCATGGCTTCATCAGAGGGAGGTCATGTCCAACACATTTGATTGAATTTTTTGAGGAAGTAATCAGGTGTGTAGATGAGGGTAGTGCAGTCAATGTAGTTTATGTGGATTTCAGCAAAGCCTTTGACAGGTCCCATGTGGGTAATGTGTCAAGAAGGCAAATGCACATGGGATACAGGGTAATTTGATAAGATGGATTCAAAATTGGCTCAGTTATAGGAGAGAAAAGGTGATGACAGAATGTTGCATTAGTAAACTGGAAGCCTGTGTCCAGTGGTGTATCACAGGAACCTGTGCTGGGTTCCCTATTATTTGTAATTCATAATAATGACATTGGTGACTATTTGGTAATAGGATTAGTAACATTAAGACTGGCCAGGTGGTTAACAGTGAGGCTGTGTGACTTCGGCTACAGGAAGATATGGACAGAATGGTCAAATGTGAAGATAAGTGGCAGACAGAATTTAACTCTGAAAAAGTATAAGGTGTGCCCTTTAGAAGGAGTAATGTGACACAGGGCAAAGAAGTAGTAGATGGGATACAATGTGGAAAAGTGTGAGGTTGTGCGCTTTGGGAGGAAGAATGGAAGGACAGACTATTTTCTAAATAGCAGAATGCTTAGGAAATCAGAAATATAAAGGGACTTGGGCGTCGTTGTTCAAGACTCTCTTAAGGTTCAGTTGGCTGTCAGGAAGGCAAATACAATGTTAGCATTCATGTTGAGACAGCTAGAATATAAGAGCAGGGATGTACTTCTGAGACAGTATAAAACTCTGGTCAGACCTCATTTGAAATATTGTAAGCAGTTTTGGGCCCTGTATCTAAGGAAAGATGTGCTGATCTTGCAAAGGGTCCAGAGGAGGTTCACGAGAATGATCCCTGGAATGAAGAGTTTGTTGTACAAGGAACGGTTAAAGACTCTGGGTCTGTACTCGTTGAAGTTTAGAAGGATGGGGGGGGGGATCTCATTGAAACTTACAGGATATTGTAAGGCCTGGATAAATTGGTTGTGGAGAGGATGTTTCTACTAGTAGGAAAAACTAGAACCAGAGAGCTAAAAGGACGATCCTTTAAAACAGAGATGAGGAAGAATTTCTTCAGAGTGGTGAATCTGTGGTACTCTTTGCCACAGAAGGTTATTGAGGCCAGGTCCTTGAATATCTTTAACACAGAGAGAGATAGGTTCTTGATTGATAAGGGGATCAGGGGTTATGGGGAAAAGGCAGGAGAGTGGGGACGAGAAAACAAAAATCAGCCATGACCGAATGGCAGAGCAGAATCGACGGGCCGAGTGGCCTAATTCTGCTCCTACGTCTTATGGTCTTTAAACACGGAACAGCATTTTAGCGGAGTGGTGAAAAGGACATACGGGACACTTGCTTTTATCAATTAGGCATAGATTACAAATGTAGAGGGGTCATATTGGAATTGTGTAGAACTTAGGTGAGCAGCAGTGTGTTCAGTTTTGGGGCCATATTACAGGAAGGATGTGATTGCACTGGATGGAGTGCAGAAAAGGTTCACCAGGTGGTTCCTGCGTTGGAACATTTAAGTTATGAAGAGAGGTTTGATAGGCTTGGGTTGTTTTCGCTGGAGCAATAACCTAATCAAGGTGTGCAGGATTATGAGGAGTACGGACAGAGTGAATAAGGAGCAGCTGTTCCCCTTAATTGAAGGATCAGCCATGAGTGAAAACAAATTCAAGGTAAGGATCAGGATGTTTGGGGGGAATGTGAGGAGAATTTTTTTTTTACCCAGTGGGTGGTGATAATCTGGAATGCGCTGCTCGGGAAGGTGGCAGAGGCAGGTTACCTTATATCTTTAAAAAATACCCAGCACCTGGTATATCATAACATTCAGGGCTATGGGCCAGTGCTAGTAAATGGGATTATGTAGATAGGTCAGGTGTTTCTCATATGTCAGTGCAGGTTTGATGGACCTCGTCAGCACAGTGAAAAATGGCAAAATATTAAAGCGAATCATTGTGACAAACAAAAAAATGATTAAATACCATTGAAAGGTATTTATGAAAATTTAAGCAATCTAGTTTGCTCAGCAATTTCTGCCTTGTTTCCTCTTTCTGTTGTACTTTTGCAATATGCTGCAATATCGCCATAAAACTATATGGCCAGAGATCTGACTGCTCAGTGTCCTGTTTTCTATCACTGAACAAACTCATTTTTTTGATGAGCACAAAAAGTGGCACTAGGAGAATTCTTGGCTTTTAACAAATAAACAGATGGTGATGACTTCATACTAATAGCAAATTAAATGAAAAAAACCTGACTGAAAAACCAAACTGTGAATACATCCGGAATGATGTATTTTTGAAATGTTTAAAAGAATTTGAAAATTTTCCACTGCGACAGGATTCTGCTGCGCTTATTCTACTTGTGTGGATTTTCTTGCAGCAATTCCACATTGCAACAAAAGTCCTGAAAGCATATTACAAGTTCAAAAACCTCTACCAACGGGCTTCTTTATTTTAGAACATTAGAATCCCCATATTGCAAAAACAGGCCATTCAGCCCATCAAATCTGCATGAACTCTCTGAAAGAGCATCCTCTACACTATCCTGTTATCTTGGGCATTTAGCAAGATCAATCCACCTAACCTGCATATCTTTGGACTGTGGGAGAAACTCCACAGAGACACAGTGAGAACATGCAAACTTCACACAGGCTGTCACCCAAAGCTAGAATTGAACCTAGGAGCTGATTGTGGGGCAACAGTGCTAATCACTGTGCCAAAATGCCAACCCTATTGCCAATATGATGCTAGATATAGCCTTTCACAGAAATACCATTTCAGAAATCTTATTTCAGAGAAAGTTAATGGGAATATAATCCCTTTAGTTTAGGAATCTCAATGTACCACTGTATAGAGAAGATAATTTGTTATGATACACATCCTATAGCTTTGAAGTGAAATAGAGAATGGAGGCTATGATAAGATTAAGACAATCATTACTTACAGTTCTAGTATGACTATGTAGCTAGATGAAGTTTCAAAGGTATCCAGAAGGCTGATGAGCTGGGGATGTTGGAGATTCTGCATAATTCCAAGTTCATGTATAACCTGATCCCGTTTCATCATTTTTTTGTTGATAAACTTTGCAGCCACCTCTCGTTTAGTTCCTTTTTGGTCACATCTTTTAACCACAGAGAACCGTCCTCTGAAATAAAAACAAATAATAGTTACTTTAATAATTTTCCATATTTCACCAGATATTAGCTAAAGATAAACATATTGTGTTTAAGACATTTCATTTTTTCAAACTGTTGGATTTTAAATAGTTGTGGACATATTATGATGATTCATAGAGTTGGGGTTCAAATTGCAACCCAACACTTGAACATATAATCCAAGATGACATTTCAGTGCACTCGGGAGAGAGTCCTGCATTTGAGAGGTGGTCATTTTTAATGCTGTGTTAAACACAGGCGCTCTGCTTGTCTGTTCAGCTACAGATTAAAAATTCCATTTGGGAGTGTTGTGTCTTGACCAACATTTATCTCATTGCTGTTGTGAGATTTTAATGTTCACAAACTGGCTGCTATGTTTTCCTACATAACAGTTACTTCACTTTAAAAGTAACACATGAAGCACAATGGGAAGTTTCTCAGATAAATAATTATATAATTACAAGTATTTGTTTCCATCCAGAAAGATTATGAGAATGTAGCAGAACTACAAAGAAAATTAGTAGTCAATGTGAAGTCCTATTGTTAAAGTATACCCTAAAGAAGAATCTCATCATCACAATATCAAGCACCATAGCACCAAAATAGCATAAGAACTAAATAATGCAGCATAGGTTCAGTTACACATAGGACTGAATTATTAAACTGGAAATATGATTTCGTTTCATTTGTCCATGGAGTGTGGATATCATTGTCAGGGCCAGAGTTTATTGTCAATCCTCAATTCCACTTAAGAAGATGCTGGTGAGCAGCCTTCCTTATTGCGATAGTCCAAATGGTGGAGGTATACTCACAGCGCTGTTAAGGTAGAGAGTTCCAAGATTTTGACCCAGTCAAAACGAATGAACTGTGATATATTTCTTAGCAAAAATGATGTAGATCTGTTGTAGATGCGCCAAGTTTGGTGGCGTTTAAGAGGTTAGTTGATAAGTATATGGATGAGAAGGGAATGGTTTAGTTAGGAGGGGCATTGCTTTTTATTTTGGTCGGCACAACATCGAAGGCCGAAGGGCCTGTTCTGTGCTGTATTGTTCTATGTTCTATGTTCTATGTGTGACTTGGAAGGGAAATTGCATGCGGTGGCTTTTGACAAGGTCTCACTTGTCTCACACAGGTTTCAAAAAGGAAGTTATCAATGGACTGGCTAGATGGGCAGAAAAGTGGCAAACAAAATTCAGTCTGGAGATGTGTATGTTTATGCATTTGGGAAGGACAAATAAGACAAGTAAATGCATAATAGTAGGATACTAGTAAGTGTAGAGGAACAGACGAATCTTGGAGTGCATGCCCACAGATCCCTGAAAATAGCAGGTAATTATAAAGTGATTAAAAGACATATAGGATACTTTTCTTTATTGGCTGAAGCATACAATATAACAACAGGAAAGGTCAGCAACTTTATAAAACAATAGTTAAGCCACACAAAGTACCATGTGAAGTTATGGTCAACACATTACAGCAATGATATGATCACATTAGAAATGACAGAGGAGATTTACAATTATGTTGTTAGGAAAGAAGAATTTTAGTTATCAAGAAAAATTGGATAGGCTAAGGCTGGTTTCCTTGCAAAGAGTAGGATATTAATAGAGAAGTCTGGTACATTGGCTCCAAGATATGATTGGATGATATGATTATGTCAGATATTGCTAGAATAGCATGTGGGACAGCTCTTCCAGTTTTAACATAGAACATAGAACATAGAACAATACAGCACAGAACAGGCCCTTCGGCCTTCGATGTTGTGCCGACCAAAATAAAAAGCAATGCCCCTCCTAACTAAACCATTCCCTTCTCATCCATATACTTATCAACTAACCTCTTAAACGCCACCAAACTTGGCGCATCTACAACAGCTGCAGGCAGGGCATTCCACTCCCTAATCACTCTTTGAGTAAAGAACCTACCTCTGATATCCGTCCTATAACTCATACCCCTTAATTTAAAGCTGTGTCCCCTCGTGCTAGCTTTCTCCATCCTAGGAAAAAGGCTATCACTGTCCACCCTATCTAAACCTCTAATCATCTTATATGCTTCAATAAGATCCCCTCTTAGCCGCCTCCTTTCTAACGAAAACAACCTCAAATCCTTC
This sequence comes from Sphyrna mokarran, assembly GCA_024679065.1. Lineage (NCBI taxonomy): Eukaryota > Metazoa > Chordata > Chondrichthyes > Carcharhiniformes > Carcharhinidae > Sphyrna > Sphyrna mokarran. The sequence goes on from JAGIQG010000002.1 coordinate 108,500,824, forward strand.
AACCTCTCTTCATAGGACCTGCCCTCCATACCAGGCAACATCCTGGTAAACCTCCTCTGTACCTCTCCAATGCCTCCACATCTTTCTTATAATGTGGCGACCAGAACTGCACACAATACTCCAAGTGCGGCCGCACTAGAGTTTTGTACAGTTGCAACATGATGCTGCGGCTCCTAAATTCAATCCCCCTACCAATAAAAGCTAAGACTCCATATGCCTTCTTAACAACTTTATCCACTTGACTGCCTACTTTCAGGGATCTATTGACACATACACCAAGATCCTTCTGTTCCTCAACACTATTAAGAGCCCTACCATTAGCCCTATACTCTACACATTTATTGTTCCTGCCAAAGTGCATTACCTCACACTTTTCCACATTAAACTCCATTTGCCACCTCTCGGCCCAGCTCTGCAACTTGTCCAAGTCACTCTGTAAACTAAAACACCCCTCTTCACTATCTACCACACCACCAACTTTAGTATCATCTGCAAATTTACTGATCCATCCCTCAATACCCTCATCCAGATCATTTATAAAAATTACAAACAGCAGGGGCCCCAAAACAGACCCCTGAGGCACACCACTCGTCACCGAACTCCACGATGAATATTTTGGCACAAGTCCCCACAAATAAATGTATTTACAAGGTCAATTGGTCAGTGGCTTCTGTCATTTCTGGTACTTAGGCCAAGGCTAGCTGATCTATCTGTTTTTTATTCAGCTTTTCTATTCTGCTTTGATGCAGCTGGGTGGCTTGCTGGATCATTTCAGTAGGTCTGCAGTCACACATTAGGGGGCAGATTTCTTCCCCCAAATGGGTTATTTGAACAATCTAGAAGTGTTGTGATCATTATTAATGAGACTATTCCATGTTATTAATTGCATCTAATTCCCCCCCAGACTTGGGTTTTCTTATAATACTGTACCAGAGTAACTAATAAGGCCCAATGTCAGTGTGAAATGGACTCAGTTTCTAACAAACACTTTGAGTCTATATGATCTCTCTTTAGTAGTTTAGTAATTTTTCCAAGTGTGCTCTAATTCACCCTCCTCACTAATGTTAATCAAATAACTGAGTATTATTGCTGTCAGAAATATATAAATAATGAGACAGCACAGTGGTTAGCATTGCTGCCTCAAAGCGCTAGGTATCTGGGTTCAATTCCAGTCTTGGGTCGCTGTGTGGAGTTTGCATAATCTCCCTGTGCCTACATGCGTTTCTTCCAGGTGCCCCAGTTTTCTCCCAGAATCCAAAGATGTGTGGGTTTTGGTGATTGAATATGATAAATTGATCCAAGTGTCAAAGGATTAGCAGGTAAATATGTGGGGTTATGGGAATAGGGCCTGGATTGTGGTTGGTGCAGACTCGATGGACCAACTGGCTCCTTCTGCACTGTAGGAACTCTATGAACATTCTACCTTGCTAGAAAATACTTAAAGATTCACTGAAATATTTTCATTACTGAAAAAATTCTTTCATCAATAAGTACATAATAACATCTGTTTTAATCTCTTCTTAGATTAAAACTTCTTTCTTTGTGAATTAGTTTTTTTCTTTTATGAGAAAAAACTGATTAATCTAAATTAATAAATAGTTAAAAAAAAGAAATTACGTTCTCAACTTCTTCTAGTGCTAAGTATCTGTGACATTAATTAAATCTGGATTGTGCATCAATAAGAATAAGGGAGTGTAGTGGCATCTTCATTGGACTAGTAACCTAGAAACCCAAGATCATGCTCTGGGAACTTGCATCCAAATCCCACTAAAGTAACTGGGATTGCAAAGACAAAGTAAAACTAAAAGGGGCCTTTAATCTTCAAATAGACTAGACAAATTGAATTTGTAAAGTCATTCTGAAGATGAATTTTCAGAATGCTACAGCAACAGTTTCCTGGAACAGTACATTGTCGAATCACCCAAGGACAAAGCTATTTTAGTTCTAGCATTGTGCAATAGGCAGGTTTAATTAGTAGTTTCATTCCAAGAGATTGTCTGGGGAAAAGTGATCATAATACAACTGCATTCTATATCAAGATTAGAATGTCATAACTCTAGTCCTAAAAAAAGTTTGAACTTAAACAAAGTATATTACATAGGTACAAAGGGCAAGTTGGCGAACCTTGATTGGATAAATAGACTAAAAGATAAATTTGCAAATAAACAATGGAAAACAATTTAAAGAAACAATTCAAATGATCAACACAGGTACATTCCATTAAAAAAAAATCACAGTAAGAAAGAGCCATCCATAACGAAGTTAATGATGGTATTAGGTTAAGAGACTTAGAATGTTGCAAAAAATAATTGCAAGCCTAAAGACTAGGTGTCTTATAAAAGCCAACAAAGTGTGAACAAAAAATTGATAGAAAGGGAAAAAATAGAGAACAAATTAGCCAGGATCACAGAAACAGATCATGGAATGTTTTAGAAACATATAAAAGAAATATCTAAGGTAAACATTGATCTCTTGGAAACACAGATAGGAGAAATTTTCTCTAGAAACAAGGAGATGGAAGAGAGATTGAACACATTTTGTATCTGCCTTCACAGTGGAATACACAGATTACATATTATAATTAGAGGGTAACCAATGGGTTAATAAGCAAGGAAATAAAGAAAATTAATATCAGCAGAAAAACTTCTTCAGTTAAAAAATTAAGTGTTTTTGAAATTCTCCACTCAAGCATTTTGGATGCTCCATCATTGAGAATATTTCAGACAAATTGACAAATGCTTGGCCTACCACAGAATCAAGGGATATTGGAGTGGGAGGGAAAGTGGAGTTGAGACAGGAGATCAGCCATGATTCTACTGATTGGTGGAGCAGGTTCAAACATCCAAATGATCCACTCTTGCTCCTACTTCCTTAAACCTTGCCAATCAAGTGTTTTCAGAGGAAGAAATGGGACCCAGAAGGCTTCTCAAATAAAAAATAAGATCAATGGGAATGATAAGAATTAAAATGTTACCTGCCAATTTCTGCTATTTCAGTGTAAATAGAATCAAAGTTGTCCTTCCAGATGACCCTTACTCCGTCACTTCCAGGTCCTGAAAGGTGGCAAAAGAAAACTTTAATCACATTAACCAAATGCAAATTAAATAAAAATGTTCAATCTCTGCTTCTGAAATAAAAGCAGCCAGAAAATTTGGCTTGGCTTCAAACAATTATGATTACAAATCATTCTTTCCCACAATATTTTTCCAAACAATGCATGGCACTCAATGTTTATGTCTGTCTCGGGGATAGTTCGTAGGCATTATTAAGCATTTGAAGCATTTAAATATCAGGTATTTTACCTCCTACAAAGACCTGCGCATTTTATACTTACCCCTGTATACTCAATATTAATTAAAGAACATGAATGAATTTGAGTACTTTTGATTCTGAATGGTGGAGCAGCATAATTTTACAAATTCTCAGCTGGGAATCTTGGAGTGATAAAGGGAAATAAAAGTCGTAATTAAGTCCTGAGTAATCTAAGGGTGAAAGTGGGTCCACAACAAGTGTTTTAAATCCAAATAAAGGAGATTATAAGACTATGAAGGTAGAGTTGGCTAAAATGGATGGAGAAACTATGTTAAAAGATAGAACAGTAGTGATGCAGTCCCAGACATTTAAAAGATTTTTTAACAGCTCTCAAAAGATTTCTCCCAGAAAAAGAAAAACTTAGGGTGGCAGGGTGGCTCAAAGGTCAGGGCTCCTGAGTTCGATTCCTGGCTTGGGTCACTGTCTGTGTGGAGTTTGTATATTCTCCCCGTGTCTGCGGGCGTTTTCACAGGGTACTCAAGTTTCCTCTTACAGTTCAACGATGTGCAGGTTAGGTTGACTGGCCATGCTAAATTGCCCCTTAGTGTTAGGGGGATTAGTTAGGGTAAATGCATGGAGTTATAGGGGAGAGGACCTGGGTAGGATTGTGATTGGTGCAGACTTGATAGGCCAAATGGCTTCCTTCTGTACTGTAAGATTCTATGACTCCAGAGGAAAATGCATCATTATTGCTTAATTAAATAAGTTAGTGATAACATCAAATTGAAAGAAATACTGTACACATATCTGAAGATTTGTGAGCGGTCAGAAGATTGGACAGATTTTAAGAACCAGCAAAGAATGAATAGAAAATAATAAAGAAGAAGAAATTGGAACATAAAAAGGGCAGACAGAAATATTAAAAATAGTAATGAGTTCTACAGATATTTAAACAGGAAAAGAGCAACTAAAGAAAGTTCCAAAAATGCTTGAAAATAGATAAGTGAAAAGAAGGGGGCAACTTGAAACAACCACCACCATCAAGAAAAAAGGTGCTGGGAAAACTTTCAAATTACGGTTCCCCATGACCAGATGGCCTACATCTGAGGGCCTTAAGAAAGGTGGCTGCAGAAATAGTTGATGCATTTGTTAGAACATAGAACAATACAGCACAAACAGGCCCTTCGGACCACGAGCTGCACCGATCACATCTACCAATCCATAGACCTATCTATAACCCCCTATCCTATTCTTTTCCATATACTCATCCAGAAGTCTCTTAAAAGACCCCAGTGAGTTTGCCTCAACAACCTCCGACGGCAGTCGGTTCCATTCACTCACCACCCTCTGAGTGAAAAACCTACCCCTGACATCTCCTTTGTATTTGCTTCCCTGCACCTTAAATCTGTGTCCTCTCGTAGTGACCATTTCAGCTTGGGGAAATAATCTCTGAGAGTCCACCCTATCTATTCCTCTCAACATTTTATAAACCTCTATCAGGTCGCCTCTCAACCTACGTCTCTCCAGTGAGAAGAGTCCCAGCTCCCTCAACCTATCTTCATAAGGCCTGCCTCCCAATCCAGGCAGCATCCTTGTAAATCTCCTCTGAACTCTGTCAATAGCCTCTACATCGTTCCTATAATGAGACGACCAGAACTGCGCACAATACTCCAAGTGGGGTCTGACAAGAGTCTTATAGAGCTGCATCATTACCTCCTGACTCCTGAACTCTATTCCTCGATTAATGAAGGCCAGTACACCGTACGCCTTCTTGACCACTTCCTCCACCTGCGAGGCTGATTTAAGAGTCCTATGGACCTGGACCCTGAGATCCTTCTGCCCTACAACACAGCTAAGACTTCTACCCCTTATGTTGTACTCCTTCATCCCATTATTCCTGCCAAAATGGACCACTACACATTAAATGCGTTGAAGTCCATCTGCCACTTCTCCGCCCAGTCTTGCATCCTGTCTATGTCCCGCTGCAACTTTTGGCATCCCTCCAGACCATCCACAACACTTCTTTAGATTCTGGGACTGTTCTAGTGGATTGGAAAATAGGAAATTTAACACCTTTATTAGTATAGGGAGACAGAAAACAGGAAGTTACAGGCCAATTAGTCTAAGGTCTGACATAGCAAAATTGCTAGAATTAATAAGAACATCTTAGCAGGATACCTAGAGTGGGATTAAGTAGAAACGATATAGTTTAGTGAAAAGAAAATGGCGTTTAACAAATTTATTAGTTCTTTGAAGAAAAAAAAACAGGCAAGACAAATAAAAGGGAACCTATAGACCTTTGATAATGTCCCTCATCGGTTACCATACAATTTAAGGGTTCACTGTGTAATGGGTAACATATTAGCATGGATAAATGATCGGGTAACTATAACTAGTCACAGAGATCAGTACTGACCCTTAACTGTTTACAATTTACAAAATTTACTTGAATAAGGGGATCAAATGTATGGGGGCCAATTTTGATAGATATGAAAGATAGGTAGGAAAGTAAGCAGTCAAGAGAAGGTAGAGCGTATACAAAGGGATATAGTTAGATTAACTGAATGGGTACAAATTTGGTAGGTGGAATATAATGTGGGAAAATGTTAATTTATCCACTTTGGCAGGAACAGTACAACAGCAATACACTATTAACATGGAGGAAAATTGTAGAACTCCTTGATACAGAAGAATCTGTGTACGTGGTTTACAAAACATTAGTATGAATGTACAGGCAAATGGAATGTGACTGTTTATTGCAGGTGGAATAGAATATAAATGTATGGCCTCACTAAGCTGTGCCTCATGTGCACACTTTTGGTGAGGGCAGAAGGGTCTGTACTGTGCTATAATGTTTTATGTTTCTATAATTGCATTTGAATTGGTTCGGAGAAGGTTCAGTTAACTCATTCCTGGGATTAAGGGCTTATCTTACGAAGAAACATTATGAAGAAACATTGGATAGGCTGGACCTGTACTCATATCCATTGGAGCTTTGTAGAATAAATGGTAAACTTACTGAATCAAAAATTCTCAGGGGACTTGATAAAGTGGACACTGGCTAGATGTTTCTTCTTGTGGGAGACACAAGAAGTAGGGGACACAATTTAGGACTAAGATCAGATCTTCCTTTTAAGATATGGATGAGGAAACTTTTTTTCTCAGAGGGTTGTTGGGCTGTCAATTCACTCAAAAGCTTGCAGTATTCAGCATCTTTTATATTATCTTTGTAAATTGTCTGGTGACATTATATTACATTAAAAAAACACAATGCCCTGACTTTTGTAGGTAGTGTTGAAAGAACAGCATCTGCTGTTCACTCTGCTGACTGTTGCTTGCAAAGCTTTTGAAGCTTCACATACTTTTGAATACAGGCTTGTTGTCATTGATACTTAACCCAGTATGCACCCTGTTAAAGGGATCTTTGGAGTCTATAAGCAGGGCAGGAAATGGTGAGACTCTTCAATCAGACTGAAAAATCCTTATTTAAATATGCAGGCCCTGATATTGACTGGGATAGGGAACATTAGTGGGAGTGTTGTGAGTCTGATTTCTGAACATATGGGGAGCAATTTTTTATCCATATTTGCCATGAGCACAAATGGTGATGTGGGCATAAAATGTTGTGAGAATCAGAAAATAAGATTCTTGCCAGCGTGATCTAATTTTCCAATTTTACCCATCCCTTGCCTGTGACATCATGAGGTTCTCACCTTATTTCAATATATTTTAGTATAACTAAAGGGCTTCATCACCATATGTTTCCCCCACATTTAGAATGCCCCCTCACTGACATGGTGTCACATCGCTAAAGTTTACAACAGGTATTTAAAAACGGGAAGCAGTTAAGGGAGCCAGTCAGGGACACAAAAACAAGAATAATCCAAGGGCGAGGGTGGTGAGAGAGAATATGTCCAGACAGTGTCTCCTGGCAGTGTCACAGGGTCCCTCTCAGAAGCCCCTTCGGGTGAGGGTCCCCGTATTGGTGGGGACAGTGAGATTTTTAAAAACACAGATTAGGATTTGCTGCTTCTATCACCAGTGTGATGGTGTCAGACAAGCCTGCAACATCTCAGTGCTGCAGTATCTGGCAAGAAAAGCTGGGAGCTACAAGCCTGTTTTCTTGCCAGAGCCAGCAGTTAGAGAAAGAAATCGGTAAGTTTTGCTCAAGGTCTCATGCCAGGGAAGACATTAAACTCAGACAAATCATTCCTCCTCCCCTCCTTCTAGGCATTATGCAGTACTTACATGTATTTGCTTTTTCATGAAGCAGTCTTTGCCTCCCTTTAACTACTACGTAAATCCTGGAAGGCAGATTAAATGTGAGGCACACAGATTCATTGGAATACTAAATGCCTCCTGGAAATGGACTGGTCATCAGTCCCTCCATTAAATTTAGAAATGGATGAGTTGGAGGCTGATTGAGGTCAGGTTTGAAGTTTTACATTTCTCTTTATCCCAACTCATCTGCTTTTGATTTTAAATTATCACTACAATCTAAACCAGGAAATAAAGTTAAAGTTAAATCATATACAGAATAAATGAAGGTGGAGAAAGATGGGATTAAGAAAGCCAGAAAACCATTGGAGTTACAGAATGTTCTGTTTTTTATTTATTTAAAAAAATACATTTTTAAGAACAATTGTGAATGCTAATTATTTGTGCCTCTGCACTTGTAAAATTAGATTTTTAGGGTGAAGAGGTAATTTGGCAGTAATTATGACTTAGCTTTGATTGTACCAGACTTGACTTTTTCTGGTATGTTTACTGGGTAATCATTTGGTAACTACTGTAACTTCACATAAATTTCAGTGCTGAGTCTATCAGCAAGGACTGATACTGTGCAGCTTGTGGAGGAGTGTGTATCTCTGAAAGAAACATCTGAACGTTTGTACTTAAATTCACACATCCTGACCTCAAAAGTTGCTCCATAATAATATGGAGTGCTGTTAGCCTAACCATGAGCAATGCAAACATTATGTCAATGCTATTATTATTCCCAAATTCTCAGGATAATGGATATTTACGACAACGTTGGCACTTATTTCTGATCTCTAGCTGCTCTGAGCCGCAACAGGTGATGCTGGACCTTTTTGAATGACCATTGTTTGATACAGGAGACCTCTAAGGGCATTTCATGAGTCAAGCAAGCTAGTGTGAATTTGGAATAACCTACAAGCTGGACCAGGGCAGCAGATTTCCTCCCCTAAAGAACAACAAGTGAATTTGTTGGACTTTTATAGCAATCCAACAATTGAATAATCAATTTTGATACTATATGGATTTAAATAAAAATCTAAGTTTAAATTCTGTAACTCCCATGGTCTGACTTTATCATTGCAGCATTAACTGATAATTGGATCACTTTCTGTATTATTAATATAAAACCAAATTCCTATATTACTCATATCAGACCATTTTTATATTAGTGAGGCATCTAGGGTCTAACACAAAACTAAATTTGACATCCTGGACTTAACTTCTTGCGGTAAAATAAAAACAAGCAATGAACTTCCCATTTATTCAAATAAACAATAGCAATATAAAAATTCAGTAACAGCTGAAGCCAATGGCCAGACAGAAATGGAAAGGATGAGATGTCTTGGAACAAGCTATTCTGAGACTTCCTAAGAAACCAAGAACAAATGCCAGATAGTTTTTACAATAATAATTTAAATGAATCAGATTCCTAGATTACCAAGATAATAAAATGTCAAAAATCTCACCTAGAACTCGCAGGATTGCAGAAGAGGAAGCTGATCCCACATCATTTACAGCTACACAAGTGTAAGTACCATCGTCATCAGTGGTCACATTCAGTATTTTAAGTGTAGCTTCACCAGAATCACTGTAACCATCATTATGTAATAAAATTATATATTAGTGACAGAATCCCAAAAACCTGTAACATACTTTCTCATAGCAGATTATTTGTTCTCTACCTGTACATAATGTTGTTATGGCCATCATTGCTCAAAATGCTCTGGTCTGGGGCCTTCCATGTTATTGTAGCTTTGGGACGACCGCAGACTTTGCATTTCAATGTAACAGTCTCCCCTGTCTCGCAGGTCACATCTGTCAGTGGGTTGATGAACTCAGGGGGGACTGGAGGAAAAGTGTAGTTTACAGAATTTGTCAGTAAGTATATGATAAGAAACGATGCAAGAAGACATGACATACTTTACAAAAGACATATGACTATGTTGTAAGCATGGCACACTTGCTTTTCTATTAGGTAAGTTCAGACAATGAGCTATATATTTTCAAGTAACCAAAGTTTAGGATTTTACAGGCAAGACTCCCCTATTAAAATAATGCATGTCCCATTTTAAGTGGCAAGAAAATACAAGGTAGAAGCCGTGGACTTGAGGGTGCAGGCTATTATCTTAAATTTGCATCTGACAAGAAACTTGGAAGCAAAGTGAACATTAAGGAAGACTGTAATATTTCAACAGGACATAGATAAGCTGGTGGGATGGGTGGATGAGATGATGCATTTTACAAAGAAGTTTAAATGGCACAATTTTTGAGCAGGTGCAAGAGAGAAATGGATCCTTGTGCATAAATCTTTCAAGGTGACAGGACAGCTAACAAAGCAGTTAATTTGGACTTTATAAATAGAAGCATAAATACAGGAAATAAAAACCAGGTGGTTACATTAAGCCTTTGTAAAATACTAGTTCCTCTCCAGTTGAAGTATAGCATTCAAGTTTGGACACAATATTTTAGGACGGAGATGAAAAATATGAAGAGGGTAGAGAAGAGTAGATTGGTTCTAGGGTTGAGAGATTATAGTTCTATGGATAGACTGGTGAAACCAGGTTCATTCTGTTTAGAGCAGCAAAGATTAAGGGAAGATTTTGTAGCGGTGACTACAAAAGAAGTGAACTCCTGTTGTAAAATTCATAACACAGTTCATGGGAGCACAAACCCACTGTTACAAAATCAAAACCTCCAAAATAAATCTCTTTATTTGTTCTTTGTGAAATCTGAAGTTATTTTGTAACTTACCATCATAGATATAATTTGGGTTCAAGAGCTGAAAAGAAAAATGAGAATTACTTAATATAATAGGTATCTTGTTATTTGCCTAAACCCTGCATGTGATACAGCAAGTTTCATTCTCAGCACTTAGAGAATAAATTTCCTCTGGTTTTCTTAATAGACAGAAATGGAAAGGATGAAATGTCTTGGAACAAGCTATTATCTCTTCATTCATTAGGTAATGGATTGCTGAATGTAATAGCTATAAATAAATATAATCCCTAAACTTGTATTAGTTATGTATTCATAGAATCATAGAACCCTATGGTGCAGAAAGAGGCTCTTTGGCCCACTGAGTCAATCCCACCCAGTTCCTACCCCCATATCCCTACATATTTTATCTGTTAATCCCTCTAACCTATGCATCTCAGGGCACTAAGAGGCAATTTTTTAGCATGGTCAATCAACTTAACCCACACATCTTTGGATTGTGGGAGGAAACCGGAGCATCCGAAGGAAACCCAGACAGACATGAGGAGAATATGCAAATTCCACACAGCCAGTGGCCTGAGCCGGGAATTGAACCCAGGTCCCTTGAGCTATGAAGCAGCAGTGCTAACCACTGTGCTACCGTACCGCTCAATAATATATTCATTACTATTTTTAAACAGACTTATTATAGAATCCCTACAGTGCAGGAGGCCATTCAGTCTGCACCAACTATACTCCCACCCAGGCCCTATCCCAATAACCACACGCATGTACTTTGGTTAGTCCTCCTGACACTAAGGGACAATTTAGCATGGCCAATTCACCTAAACCATACTGCGGGAGGAATCCGGAGCACCGGGAAGAAATCTATCTATGTAGTATGAGGAGTTTGTGCAAACTCTGTGCATGCAGTGACCCAAGCTGGGAATCGAACCCGAGTCCCTGGTGCTGTGAGGCAGCAGTGCTAATCACTGTGCTATCATGCTGCCCGCGGTGCTAACCATTGTGTCCTGCTTGGGCAACAGAACTGTTGTTTCCTTCTACAACTCCAAAAATTCCACAATTTCAAAGTTATAGAAAAGCTCTGCAACTCATTTATCAGATTTCAAAATAAAAATATTATGTTGTGACATTTGACACAAGATGTTTCAAAAACAAATGGCATATTTGAGGCTATTTTGCATGGCTTATAGCTACTGCAACATTACAATATATGCACTACTAACTCAGTTAAAAGGTTAGTAACTTTAGTTACTTTGCTACTGAGATATATATAGTTAACCAAATACATGCACTTCTTGCTGCTTTTTTACTAATGGAAGTAGTGAGTATATTGTTTTACGCTTGATTCTTCTATTATCACTTAAATCACAATGTTAGTCTCAATCTGAGGCACAATGGAAAACAAAATCAAAGTACTTGGCACGAGATGAGGGTAAATTGAAAGGAGTTGGTTCACTGCTACTTTCGTTGGTCATCCTGTATCAGTTCAATATATAGAGGTCTGATTATAGATTGCCAATCAGCTTAATGTGAATAACGCATCAACAAGCAACAGAAATAAATGTAGCTTGACCTCATTTTGAGAAGTAAAATCAAAAAGTAAATAAATGATGGACAGTCCAATTAAAAGATTTCTAAATGTAACATTTGTTCAGGAAATGCTAAATTAACTGAAAGGTGCCACAAATGTAGCACTGAAAATTGCTGGAAATGATGGTTTGTAAACTGTTCTAAGTACTTCACATTACAAACAAATCTGCAATACACTTAAGTCAAATAAGAAGCTTAAATGGTATTTTTGCAGTCATCACTTACTTTACATTTCTATTTTGACACCATGTACTTTAATCTGTTTCCAACTGATCATATACAATTATATGGGAGAGTTTTTAAAGTGAATAAAATTAACACTATTATTAGACACTAAAGATTCAAATGAAATATTAGCAGCAGGTGTAGAAATAAAATACTTTAGCACAGGTCTCATACTAATTTATTTGATAACACTACATAATCGACATTTTGACCTGGGACTTCCTTTAGTTGTGACTTGGTCCAAGTTGTTAGTTAGGATTTAGGATATATTCTGATTAGTAAGTGGGTACTTGAGTTTCAGTATTGATTCCTATCTATCTAAAAGCATTCCCTCTTTGATCTCCTTCACATAGCTCGTTTTTTCAAAGCAAAATTCTGCAGATACTGGAATCTGAAACAAAACAGAAAATGCTGGAAAATCTCAGAGGTTCTGACAGCGTCTGTGCCGAGAGAATGTAGTCAACCTTTTGAATCTGGGTGACCCTTCGTTAGTTATTCATATTTTTACTATTTAACTTCAAAATACTGTTGTGGTGAATTTCCAAACAAGTACTTTAGCTAATGGTTGATACTAGGACCTACCTTAACTGATACCTTATTGGGTAATCCTTCTCGTGACTTTCGGAAGCCATTCTCCAGCTTTCCTTCTTTCTTGCCATCTTTATCCTTCTTTTCATTTTTCTTTCTTAAACGGAGTGCAGTGTGCCAAGATGTTGACTTTCTAGTGTTGCCAAATTTCAATCCAGAGAGAGGACAGGAGAAAGAATACATCCCATTTTAGAAACTTACAAGTAAAAAACCTGGTAATATTGGTGCATAAAATACATACTATAATTGATCAAGTATATTTACTATACAAATATCACTTTGACCCAAAAATGATGCACTATTGGATTTTTGGCCTTTTTCTGTCATATGTTTGTATGCTGTTGACAAACCAAGGGAGGCAAAGTATGAGTAAAATTTTGACTTCCCCCCCCCCTACAAAATACAGTAACTTTAATCACCTTCATAAATTTTCGTGCAAAACAGCAATCACAGGCCTTTTACCATTCCACTAATTTGTGACTAATTACTAATGTATATCAAGAGTTATTTAGTTAAGCCTATGAAATAATAACAGCCACCAGCGAGTTAAACCAGACATAGCTTTATGTTGGCCTCACTGAGCTTACTTTATACTTTGGAAATCAATTAAATCACATAATAAAACTGCTTAACAAGAAGTACATAAAAAAACGTAAATTTCTTAAAATGCCACTGTGTGTGTAAATGCACCACCTGATCTGGTCTTAAGCTTGATGGACCAGGGAAGTTCCAGGTCCAATTCCCTGTGTGTGCTGAGGTCGTTTATTTCAGGTGGACCACTATAATGTTCCTGGACTAGAGATGAGATAATGAGAAATCAGTCAAGGTTCCTGTTTCTGATTGTTACTCAGGGATCTCAATTAGAAAGTGTGCATATGTGTGGGCTTTGGATAAGGTGGAGGTGAACATCCTTACTGCGCACTTCCCTGCAAGTATTAGCTGTTAAAAGCTTGCGCTCAAAGTACTGCCACTTGCATCAGGTACCAGGAAAATTCACATAGCCATATCTTAGCCAAAAGAGGTCAGGAGAAAATTAAGAGAAAATAATTCCTGCCCACCTGTCTTCAGAGAGAGAGAATATTTGGTTGACTCGGAAGAAATTGCCTGAAAGATTGATAATTTAGAGTTATGCAACCAAACTATAAATGAAAACAGACTAACTTTAATGTTCCTTCAGGGTTGTCTGGGATTATAATAGTTGTGTGACCTAGTACATAGCCAGGAATCCATCCCTCAGCTGCAGGGCATTGGTCAGTGGCTGCCCGAAACACCAAAAACATGTTCTGTTGGTTGCTGGCCAGGATCTGCACCACCTCGCCCTGGCAGACATTGATTTCATCCTCTTTCACGGCGGTGTAATCATGTGTTACCAGCATGGTGGAGATATTACTGCTGCTGCTACTTTCACTCTACAGGGGAGGAAAAAAACAAGGTTGCAAAAATAAAATGTGTTTCTGAAACAAATTACATAATAATGCATAAATTGGTCATTTAAACATGGCTTGCTGTTTTCATTTTGTAATGATGTTGTTTTCCCAACCTCCACAATTAAAAAATGATTTTAAACAGGAGCTTAATTTTATTGGCTTTCAACACTTCAGATAATGTAATACTCTTGTTTTTATTAAGGCTTAGACAAATACATGGATACAACAAACTGACATGTAAAATATTAAAAATGGCCACAGCACATTGCAGAATAACTGTTTAAAATTCTAATATATTTAAACAATAAAGGAAAATGTTTCTATCAGATAATACTTAATGTGAGAGGAATTTGTACTCATTTTCTAATACCTACCTCTCCAGTGTGACTGTAATCAGCTTTGTTACTTTGACCTCTCAAAGATTATATGTACAGTTTTAACAAAGATGAAAAAAATCTAGAGTCTAAATAGACTCATAGCAAGTTTTGGATTTTTCCTCCCAATTTTAGTAAGTCTAAAACTAATATTTTAAGAAACAAACTCTGTCACATTATGGTTTATTTTAAAATTTACATTGATTTTTTTTCTCCATTAATGTTCTTTCTTCCTTTCCTCCATTTGAAGTGTTAACTCTTTGCTGAAATATGGTTCCAGAGGCTGCGAAGACCTCAATAATTTGATAGAAGCGACCAGACTTTATTTATGAATCTAGATGGGCTACTCAACTGTGGGGATCATCACAACTAAACTCACAGGTTCATTTTTCGAACAATGGCCAAGAAAAGGAAAATTGGCTGACTACTCCTTCCCTTGATGTTAATTGTGCTGCATTTACCATTGCCTTCTCACCAAGAGCAATTAATGCAGCATAGGTTGAGACACTGCTGTGATCTTCCTGATCATATGGATTCACTTAATGTGTTTGAAAAAAATGCTAGGTTTTTGACAGAGCTTTTCAGAAATAGTATAACTTTCTTATTTATGAATCAAACCACTTGTGACAAAAAGATGAGTGGTCCATAGTTTAGTAATAGCAGACTGTTTCCTGAAAATATTTTAAATATGAACAATTCAATGTTTCATAAATAAAGCCTGTCAAATTTAAGCGTAACCTGTTTCTCTTTGAGTTTGCAGTTAGAACAGAATTTGGAGAAGTGGTTGAAGTTCATTCCTGGTGTTCTATTATATCAAAGGAAAGCATGCTAAAATCCAATCATTTAAAAACAGAAAATACTGGAAACACTCAGCAGGTCTGGCAGCATCTATGATGAAGGAAATAGAATAAACATCTCAGGTCAGTGATCTTTCTTTGGAACTGGAACAAGTTAGAGATGTATCAGGTTTTAAGCAAGTCCAGAAGCAGAGGTAAGGGGAATATTCTATGACATGGTGGAAGATAGGAGTGATTAAATAATATGGGATGATGGCCCAAAGCAATGGTAGTGAGATAAGCAAAGAAACCAAAAATGGGTCCAGGAGAAATTAATGGGAAAAGCAAAATCATCAACAAAAGCCATTTAAAGATGAGAAAAACACAGGACAGTGGATATGGTCTGAGAATGGAACTCAATGTTGAGTACAGAAGACTGTAACATGGCTAATCTCATGATGAAGTGCAATTTCTTGAGGTTCATCTAGCAATTAGGCATTTTAACAGTCTTCTGAATTTAACATCAAGTTCCCATTTAATATCTTACATGACATCTGACTCCTTGTAGTGTCTTTGGAAGGGAGATATTAATGATCATGCTCCTTTTCCACTTATATCCCTTCTACCATATTGCAGACTTCCCTTTTATTATTTTCTCACTTTCTCTGCCTTGTATTTGCTTAAAACCTGTTGCACACTTAACTTTTCCAGTTCTCACGAAAGATCGTTGACTTGAAGCAAATTACTCTGTTTCTCACACAGATGTTGCTGGAGATGCTGATATTTCTCGCATTTTCTGATTTTATTTCAGATTTCCAGCACCCACTATATTTTACTTTTGTAACAGCTTGTTTCATCTATTCTGTTATTGTTTATAACCAATGGGGGCTTGCAAGGACTTATCACTTATTGAGGAACATTTAATATATCTGGTCCAGACAGAGTTTTGCTACACATGGACAGCAAGTGAATAATTCAGCAACAAGTCACAAATTGCAACTGTAAAGGAAGAGGGAGGTAGAATAATGCTAAATAGTCTTGCTTTTTTACAATGTATATTTCTTCAGCCAAGAAGATCAGCATATAATTTACTTTGAATTCTTTGCAACTGCTGTTCATTAAGTAATTGCTGGAAAGTGAAGAAAATTCACACTATCTCCTGCTATGCCAAAATAGTTTCACCTCTGCTTCCTTCCCCAATCCCATAGCCCAGCTGTCATTTATGGCATGTTCTCATCTCTGTGACATGGTTCATTAATAAAATCATTATTCTGGCCTTTTACACTGCCTGGATGAGGAATAGAAATATATATTTATTTTTAAGCAACCTCTCATACAAGAGAAATACCTGCCTTCAATTTTCTATGCTTAATGCATGAAGTCGTCATTATTAAAAAATCCACATAGCACTGGTTCTTAGCAATCACGAAAGTGACATCCACAATGTTTTTGACCACAGTGTTTCAGAATTTCACTCCCACCTATATGACAACTCTGCACCATAAGTACTCTGCACATTTTAATTGTGGATTACATAAGACCATTTTTGACATACAAAATACAACAAGAATTTTTTTTTGACATAACTGGTACAAAGTTGCTCCCTTAATTGAGACAGAAAAACATACAAATTGAAATAGATGAAAAGAAAATGAAAGTTAAAGACTAGAACATACAAAGTAAACAGCAGAATGTCATAGTGTACATATTACTTTAGCATTTGCTAATGCAGCAAAAAGCACATGCTTTCAAGCAAATTGGATTAATACATTGGAATTTATTAACCTATCCAAAATGCTGTGCTTGGAAACTGAGAGACATGCAATGCATAGTGAGCATGCAAGAGTTTAAAAGAAAATAAGCTGGCTAAAATGTAAATAACAATGTTTTTGTGAGTTTGTTACACTGTTCAGTGAAACATTTTCATCCTGATTATTTGCATTATAACTGACAATGATTTCAAACGAATGATGGGAAAAATAAACTAACTTTGGAAAGACATTGATAAAATTGCTTTTTCTTTGGAAGGGAATGCTGTCTCCCAAACCATAAGGTAAAGCATTACAGATTTGCAAGATACTGAGAAACAAAATATGCTTGCGAAGAATTCTGTGATAAAAAATTAAATTAATCTGAGACGGTTAGTGCAGATGTTATGGCACCCTTAAGTGGTTTCAATGTCTTACATTGTAAGCTGGAAAGCTTCTTGAACAGAGGATTCCATATGTCAGCTGTAGAAACTGGGCTGAACAAGATGGGGGATGATGCATTGAATCAGCAATTGGCAATAAAAAAAAGTTGCAACTAGCAAATTTAAAGTAGCGCGACCAGTCCAGAGAAATGCCCCGTTACTATATGCAGTATGCTGGTCTGTAAAGGGAAAGGGTGAAGATGCAGGTGTTTTTTGCTGAAAGTTGCGTTAGCTGTTATTTGCCTTCTGCAAGGGAGGCAGTTGCAGGAGCAGTGGTTAGTAGATGTTTAGGCTGATAAGTTTTTTTTAAAAGATCTTGACAGGTAGACAGTCACAGCGATGAGTAGTTAGGCAAGTTTTTAAGTTTCAGAACAGAGCAGTTTTTTTTTGCAGAGCCAGGAGGAATTAGTACGGAGAGTGATACTGACGCACAGAAGGAGAGCGTGGGAAGGTTTTAGAGGAGCTCACAGGACAGACGTGCTCCGCTCTTACCCCGTTGCTCTGGGTGGAATGCACCGACTGCTCGCTGGTCGAGGAGCACGTGCTCATACGATCAGTGTCCTTGCTGTGCGTGGAATGGCGGTGGACCTGGCGCTGCAGGGAGTCCATGTCCCCTGGAAAGGTGAAGGAGCCGGGGCGACTGGCAGGTGAAGCTGGGTGTGAGCTCCAGAAGGAGCCCTTAAGAACAGGACTGCTGGGAGGGAAGGGTTCTTTGCTGAAGGGTGAGGAAGGGAAGGTTGTAGACATCGGTGAACTCAAGGGTGAAGTAGTGCCTGGCCGTTGCTTTCCTATTGTCAGAGTGCCCACACTCCCTCTTGGCGACCGATTCTCTTCTAGACTACCTCGTAATTCCTTTTGGCTTCCATCTCCTGTGTTGGTGAGCGGTCCTAACGACTTCCTGGGACTCTCAAGAACTTTTTTCTTAGGAATCTGTTCCACGTTCCTTTCGCTGACTTCTCGTTCCAGATGCCTGTCAGATTGGCTGCAGCCAGAATCTAAGGTGCTGTTGAGTGTCGTCAGGGTAGGGTTTCGAGCGGACATACCTGTCAATCTGTCTGCCTCTGACTGGGCCGAGGCCGCAGAGGAGACCAGGACTGGGGAATGGTGCCGGATAGGCTGGGGGATCCGAGATGGTCTGGAACGGCTTGTGCTGCTCATTCCACTACAGCTATTAGGTCCACTAGGGCCGACATGGTTCTTCTGGTACTCAATCGGAGATGTCAAAGCTGAAGCCAAAAAAAGTTTAATTAGACAAATTGAACATTGTACGGTTGGGATGAATGAAAAGTGTGGATTAAAGAAACCAGGTTGGGATGAATGGCAAGTTGGGATTAGAAATGTCCCCTCAAGGGTCATTTATACTCAGCTATTGTCAAATATTCACTGATTATGAGTGGCATACATGATGTTAAACTCACAAAAAGTATGTCAGTTACTGATGAAGATTGCACAGGCATGACAGGAGAAATTTAATGATTTTTTTTTTAAGGCTGCCTATGGATAGGATTTAATTATTAATCAACATCCTTCTTTTAACAATACCATGTTTGATGAGAATACTACAACAAATTTCCATACGGAACTCTTACAATATGGTAAGAACATAAGTAGCCTAATCTGTCTCTCAAGCCTGCACCATAATTCAATAAAATCATGATTGATCTGTTCCTCAATTTCAGTTACTCACCCTTGCTTTACGTCCTGCTTGCCACCATTACTTAATAATTAGTTATGGGCTCCATTGTGCAAGTGATTTTGAAAAATTCAATTAGATCACAGCTGAAGCTGAAACACCAGAGCACATCTGCGCAGTTAAAATTATTTTCCAGTTTTCTAGTGCCACAATTTCTAGTGCTAAATTGGATTCATTCACAATATTCACTGCCTAAGTACAGGATGTTAATTTCCATTTGGCAAGTTACTGCAATGGCAAAATCTTAAAAATGCTAATGTTAGGGGATCAATGGAATGAGGGGTGTGATCTTGTACTCTGTAACCTTCTTAACTGTAGCCAAATATCTAGGGGGATATGATGCCTGGAGATGGAAGTAGTTCTGACTGGAAGGGAAGATGATAATTGGAAAATTCCTTATTTTTTTGGGGTGCACCTTATGGTAGCTAATTCAGAAAGACCACATCCTCTTCACCTAGGGCACAACTGCTACATCTGTCTGGAAAATCAGGTTGAAAATTACGATGAAAAGGGGAAAGGCTAGAAATCACCTTCATTAATTGCATTTTTAAGAATTTTATTTTACAAAATCATTAAATCTAAGTTACCATCACTCTTCAAAAATACATTAAAAATCGTTTTGCGTATATACACTTAGATAATTAACTAAGGACAATGAAAAAGCCAATTTAAATAAAAATCATAATTGCCATTACTTTCATAGAAACCTCAGATAAAGGGAAGAGGTAGTTTGCAAGATACTTGTAACACAGCCTTACCTCGAACAATTTAACCCAGTACTGACTACAGTTAATTTCTGCAACGCAATTAATTAATATAGATGCACATGTAAACGTTTGAAGAGTTATCGGGAACAGAAACAATAAGATTCTGCTTAACATATTCAATCAAAAGTAAATCTTAAAGTACCATTTAAAAAGTTGCGCTGGTTTTCCAGAATTTGGTTGATTTCATAAATCCACATTTGGCGGACTGTTGGATTTGATGCTTGGAGAATGTAGATTTCCATGCCGCCTTCAGCTGATCGTGAGGTAAGTGCAAATTTGCATGGATCGTTCTCCACATTCTCTTCCAGGCCAAGACAACTCACCTGAAACCCAAGCAAAAAGCCCTCAAAATATTCAACAGTCTAAATTTTAAATCCAGAAACTCAAATTTCACCTATCTAAAATGTCACTTGTCGCATTATTCAGAGATAAAAATTCCATTTGTGTGCTTCATGATGAATTCTGCAATGTAAGCACAGGGTGTGTCTTTCTATCTATTAAAATTATTGGACGTGAAATAGTGGATTCTCAGTCCATAATTTTGCAGCAAAACGCTCATGATCTATTTCCGGAGTACAGTAGAACATTTATCCCATGACATTTGTACGTTGTGTTTCAAAGTGAAGTGTTCTTAATGTAGCATATTCATTGAACTAATTCTATAAAAACCATCTCAACAACATTTGTAAACAAATAGTGGGAAAATTATTTTAAAAATAAATATTATGCACATGAACATGCAGTCAGGAGAGATGGTCAATGGAGGGACTTTTTTTATTAAAGGGTAAAACGCTTAAACAATTTATCCCCATTATATGAATCCTAAAATTACTGTAGCAGCTTAATAACTCTCATCTAATTTTTTTTGGCAATATTTTCTACTAAAATAAATTTTAGTATTGATTTACTTAAAGACCTTTAAATTATGTTGCACAGTAACTTAAGGTTTGTATGTAGTTTGTTGCATGGCTAAACAGCTTATTGGGAATGCTGACTTCAACCATGATAAATGGGTTCAGGGACATAACAATTGCAACTTTGATGACCAGAAAATAAAAAAAATACCAGTACTCTGGCAATATCACTGTCTGAACAGGAGCTAGTAAATGCATGATAGTAGTATGAATTGGTATGTTCACATAAGAACATAAGAAATAGGAGCAGGAGTAGGCCATCCAGCCCCTCGAGTCTGCCCCTCCATTCAATGAGATTATGGCTGATCTGCAGTGGTTCAGTACCACTTTCCCGCTTTTTCCCCGTAACCCTTAATTCCTTTGTCAATCAAAAACCTATCCACTCTTGACTTAAATATATTCAGCGAGGAAGCCTCCACCACTTCAACAGGCAAAGAATTCCAAAGATTCACCACCCTTTGCGCGAAGAAATTCCTCAACTCTGGCCCTCCCCAATCTTGAGGCTGTGCCCTCTAGTCCTGCTATCTTTGTTAAGCGGAAAGAGTCTCTCAACCTCTATACTATCCATCCCTTTTATTATCTTATACGTCTCCATAAGATCCCCTCTCAACCTTCTAAACTCCAATGAGTAGTCTCTCCTCATAATCCAATGCCCTCATCTCCGGTATCAGCCTAGTGAACCTTCTCTGCGCTCCCTCCAAGGCCAATATATCCTTCCTCGAATGCGGTGACCAAAATCGCAGACAGTACTCCAGCTACAGCCTCACCAGTACTCTACACAGCTGCAAAAGTACCTCCCTACTTTTACATTCTATCCCCCTTGCTATAAAGGCCAACATTGCATTTGCCTTCTTGATCACCTGCTGCACCTGCAGACTGTATTTTCGCGATTCGTGCACAAGGACCCCCAGGTCCCCCTGCAACGTCACATGCTTCAGCTTTTCACCATTTAAATAGTAATCCTTCCTACCAAAGTGGATAACCTCACACTTGCTAACATTATACTTCATCTACCAGGTCCTTGCCCATTCACTCAACCTATCCAGATCCCTCTGCAGGCTTTCCACATGCTCCAAGCAATTTGCTTTTCCACTCAACTTCATGTCATCAGCAATTTTCATCATCCTGCACTCAGCCCCTTCCTCCAGATCATCTACATAAATGGTAAATAGTTGAGGCCTCAGCACCGATCCCTGAAGCATTCCACTAGTCAATAGCACCCATTAATACCTACCCTCTGCTTCTTATTAGACAACCAATCCTCTATCCGGACTAACACCCTACCCCCAACTCCCTGCACTCTAATCTTTTGCAGCAATCTTTTGTGAGGCACCTTATCAAATGCCTTTTGGAAATCCCAAAACACCACATTCACAGGTTTCTCTCTATCTACCGCACTAGTCACTTCCTCATAGAACTCCAATAAATTCGTCAAGCACGACTTCCTCTTAACAAATCCGTGCTGCGCCTGCCTGATCAAACAGATCATATCCAGATGCCTCGTTATTTCTGCTTTGACGATAGATTCAAGCATTTTTCTGACTACAGACATTAAATTAACCAGCCTATAATTTTCTGCCTTCTGTCTGCTATCTTTTTTAAACACGGTGTAACATTAGCCATTTTCCAATCTTCCAGCACTTCCCTGGAGTCCAGCGAATTCTGAAAGATAATTACTAGGGCATCCACTATCACCTCTGCCATTTCCTTGAGAACCCTGGGATGCATTCCATCTGGTCCCGGAGACTTATCTACCCTCAGCCCCATTAGCTATCAAGCACCACCTCTCTAGTAATTTCATCAAGGACCATATCTCCTGCCACCCTTCTATCC
This sequence comes from Sphyrna mokarran, assembly GCA_024679065.1. Lineage (NCBI taxonomy): Eukaryota > Metazoa > Chordata > Chondrichthyes > Carcharhiniformes > Carcharhinidae > Sphyrna > Sphyrna mokarran. Next base: position 108,523,432 of record JAGIQG010000002.1, read on the forward strand.
TTAATTTCGGGCAAGCTATTTACGTCCTCCTCCTTAAAGACTGACACAAAAAACTTATTTAAGGTCTCTGCAATATCCTTATCATCCACCATTAAATCACCCCTCTCATCCTCCAAGGATTCAACATTAACTCTGGCCATCCTCCTATTCTTTATGTATTTATAAAAACTTTTACTGTTTTATATGTTATTTCGAGCTAGTTTAGCCTCATATTCTATCTTTCCTTTTTTAATCACTTTTTTAGTCATTCTTTGCTGTTGTTTAAAACTTCCCCAATCTTCTGATCGCCCATTATTTTTAGCTGCTCTGAACATCTCAGCTTTTGATTTAATACTCTCCTTAATTTCCCTCAAGAACCACAGCTGATTTTCCCTTCTCCTACAGTCCTTCTCGGATTTATTTCTCCCTTGGCTGTGAATCCCTCAGCAGCCTTAAAATAGAGAAATCTTGAGAATGATGCTAGGTCATATCACAGTGATACATCAACACGTTGTGCTAATAATCAAGAATATGATCGTGGCATAACAGGAATTACGTAATGATTTGTGCATAATTCCTACCTCGCAGGAGAGCGTTGGCAGGTAAAGGGTGTCATACAATTGAGAAGGTGGAGTTCTGTCACGTTCCCAACACACTTCCTATTAAATCGAGGTGATGAAAGTTGGAGGAGACCTTTGCACCTAGATGCCAATTAATGGCCACTTCAGGGATTTGTCCAATTAGTATCAGTGGCTGATCCTACTTACTGCACTCTGGGGCCTCATCATTGCTGAAATTATTCCTGCTGCAGTTTCAGAAGTGGCCACCACTCCCAGTGGCACTGCTGACACTGAAGTGCTGCTGGCCATCTGACTGGTTGGAGGCGACATCTCCACAGAATGGAAGGTCTGATGCCAAGCAGTTGACTGAATTCCAATGGCTCTTCAAAAAAATGACTTTAGTGCACTAGCCCTGGCTTTCCAATCAGTGGATGGAGCCACCGCTGTGGCCATTGACTTCAGCTTGTACATCATCAATGGTAAAATTACATGTTTCACAGATTGACTGATTTGTGAATTGATTAGATCATATATCCTGTTGACCTGCTTCTTGATGAAACTAAATAGATTCACCCATTAAACCAGACACCTTTGAAGATTTAAGTCAGACATCAACTGGAACTCAGGCAAATGAATAAATTAAATGTGCTTAAATTACATGATTTAATGCAATAATTCTTGGATATTTATTATAAAATATTTCCCAGAATATTTGATTACCTTGACACTGTTTTTAAATAAATAACCAGGCATGGAGAAGCCTTTTTTCTTATCTAAAGGCTCGCTGAATATTGCAATCTGCTCAAACAGGAAGACTCTTCGCTCTTTACTACGTGAAAGAAGCCCAGCATCCTGATCTGCAACAAAGAATGTGTCCTGGAGAAGCAATCTTCCCTGGGCTATAATTTTGCCCTGAAAACAGAGAGAAAAAAAAAGATCTATTTTTAAAGGGCCAAGAAGAATTTAGTATTCCAATAAAATAAGATTTTAAAATGTATCATAATCATCTATGGGTTTATACAACTCAAAAACTGAGTGTGCATACAGCCAAGGTTACATCTTGTATATTTAACCACAAAGGCTACAATTTGCAGTAAATAAATAAAGTGCTAGTCTTCCTTTTCTATCTTGGGATCGTGAGCCTGCTGGTAAACCATATCTTATCACACACAGGAATTTCTCATTCATATTGCAACTATCTCTTTCACTGATAACTATGGTACATCATATAAACTTTAAAAAAAAGATCAGTTAATCTTATATTATTTTCATCCTTGCTGTTTTGCTTTGGTATAAGGCACAATAAGCTTTAAAACAATCACCTCAGATTTAGAAAAGGAAACTGGGCTATTGTAAATAAAAACATGTGAATCTTCCCTAAAATAGAAAAATTGAGAATAATCAAACTATCAAAATTACATCGAATCCTTGCAGACGTCCAACATTCATCATATCGTTGCATCGTTTTGGTACAACACACATGACCTCCACAGCTTTCTAAATGTAGAACACAGAGGAAAGAAAGTATCAGTATTTAATATTCTTAGCTGTTATTAGTTTTAAGGATTTTAATATATAAAAGATAGATTGTCAGTATTCTCTATGGGTCTTTGTATATAATTGTATTATTCTGATTGTTGTAGCATAATAAGGTTAGAAATCTCTATGGTCCCTTGGATTCTAAGACTGGTGTGAGATCATACATTATAAGTTTATAACGAATTTTCTCCTCTCTTTCCCATTTTCTACTTTTTCCCCTTCTACTTGTACACTTCACTACCAAATTGGAGGAGGTGTCAGAGCAAGCTGTGCACAGGACAACTGTTGATTATATTTTTGAATTGGCAATAGGAGGCATAATGGGGTTCCACCCTCATTCACGGAAACCATTATATGGGTAAGGCTGAATATAAACATTGAAGGGAACTCAGCATGAGGCTCTCACAATCTTCATTTCCAGACCATATTTAAATAACGCAGAATATCTCCTTTCTGAGAGGAGAATAGTAATATCAGGATTGGTGGGTGGCAGTGAATAAAATAACTTGAGAGTCTTAGTTTCTAACAGAGCCAAAGCAAAAAATTCCAATCCACATCTTTCTCCATAGAATTCAACTGAAATTGCAAATCTCAGTCCTATCACTTCACGGAACACAGCAGCAATATTAATTATTTATTATCTTTAGAAGCATAATCTTTTGCTGGTAAATAGAAAACGACATGCTATCCCAAATTATTTATCTGCCTTGTAAAAAGCATTGTATTACACTGACTCCTAAACTATTTATGTCATATTTAATCTCCACTCAGAATCTACTTAAAGTTCAGCTTTATGTGCATTGTCAATTCCATTTATCCATTAGATATTTTGTTTAATGTGCACAATCAGGATAAAGACATGTACATATATATTTGCAAATGAACACTATTTGCCCATGCATAGCTTACCAAATGGAAAAAATATGAAATTTAGTTTCCAAAGCCACATACTGAATGAATTTATTCACAAATCAAAACACGTTCTTACAAGCTAAGTAAATAAAACGATACATTTTCCAAATAAAAGCCATTAATAAAATTGGGCTTTTGTGATGCAAGGCTGGTTGTGAGGCATCGAAAATTCTGCAGTGAACTCTCTGATTGCATAATGGCAGCACTCATGTTCATAGGGAGAATAAAACTGTCTTTCAAAAAAAGGACAGGTGTAAGAAGCAGCAATACTCATACTTTACAGCAACAAGGTTTTTTTTCTGACCATGCTACTGTGAAATGCTTTGAAAGGTTTTTCTACGTTAAAAGTATGATATAAAAGCTTGCTGTAGGTAGAGAACAATATGTTGCTCTCCCGATAGAATAAATAAATACAAAAATGCCACCTAATTTATATATTGGCAATGTGTGTTCATTTTGATACTATGAGACAATACCTCCAACTCTGTTGTGTCTACAGCAGCTTTTCTTGAGTATTTAAGGAAATCCTATACACAGAAAAACAGAATTAGTCAATGTTTCGCTGTTAAACCAGAAATTTAACTTCAGATAATTATATATTTGTATATATATTCAGATAAAATGTACATATTCAGGTGTAATATACAATATAATAGAGAATTTTCTCCTCTCTTTCCCACTTGTTACTTTCTCCCCTTCTACTTGTACACTTCACTACCAAATTGGAGGAGGAGGTGTCAGAGCAAGCTGTGCACAGGACAACTGTTGATTATATTTTTGAATTGGCAATAGGAGGCATAATGGGTTCCATTATGAACCCCATTATGAAAGTCTTCTTCCATTTCTTCTTGGATAGCACAGTAGCACAGTCGTTAGCACTGCTGCCTCATTATGGCATTCCAACCTTGGGTGACTGTGTGGAGTTTGCATGTTCTCCCCACGTCTGTGTGGGTTTCTTCCAGACGCTCTGGTTTTCTCCCACAGACTAAAGACATGCAGGATAGGCTGAGTGGTCCTGAATTGCCCCTTGGTGTCAGGGGGATTAGCAGCGTAAATAAGTAGGGTAAGAGTTTTTTGAAGGAGTAACCAAGAAGACAGATGAAAGCAGTGCAGTTGATGTTGTTTACATAGACTTCAGCAAGGCCTTTGACAAGATACCACATGGCAGTTTGTTGCATAATATTAAATCTCATGGGATGCAAGATACAAAATTGACTTATTGACAGAAGATAGAGAGAGGGTGGTTGTCGAGAGTTGTTTTTCAAACTGGATGCCTGTGACCAAAGGTGTACCTCAGAGATCAGTGCTGGGTCTAGTGCCTCAGAAATCAGTGCTGGTTATGTCATTTATATTAATGATTTGGATGAGAATATAGGAGGCAATGGTTAGTAAGTTTGCAGATGACACCAAGATTGATGGCATAATGGACAGTGAAGAAAGTTATCTCCAATTGTAACGGGATCTTGATCAACTGGGCCAGTGGGCTGACGAACGGCAACTGGGATTAGCTTAGGAGTTTAAAAAAAGGTCAGCATGGACAAGTCGGGCCAAAGGGCCTGTTTCCATGCTGTAAACCTCTATGACTCTACATGGGGCTACAGGGATAGGGCATGGGTGGGGTTGTTATTGGTGCAGGTTCGAAGGGCTGAATGGCTCCTTGTGTACTACAGGATTCTGTGAAATGATTTTTTTCTAAACTTGTATGAATAGTTTCCCCTCACCATAAGCAAACTGTACAACTTATTTACAATTTTCATCGTTGAATAATTAGTTTAAATCTGTTCAGAGTTGCTCAACACTAAGCAGTTTTTCAATTGTAGGTTTTCATAAAGTACTAACCTTTAGCAGGAGTTGATATTTCATTATCCGTTGTACTGGCTTTATTAGCAGGTCAGTCAGTTGCAATCGATGACCAAGTCGCTGTTTTACATCCTTAAAATTACATTAAAAATATGATTTAAAATCTATTTTTTTTAGAAAAAGCATGCTATTTGTCTTCTCCATCGCATTATATACTACATACACTGGACTATTTTCTTTGGTGTCTCAAACAGTATTGCAAATGTAAATTAAAACAAATACAATCATGGCAGATATGACACTTAGAAGCTTTTTGTAAAATTATATTTCAAAGCAGTGATAAAATTTCTGTAACATGTTAGAATGCTAATAGATAGGCAGCAAGTTGGACAACTTCACAGAGTGAGTTCCTCAACTCAGTGATGCTGCTGTGGAAAGGAAATGCCTGAAAGGCAATTGCTCCAGAGCACCATATAGTTGTTCAAGACAGTACTGGAAGTGGCCAGAGGGAAAAGCACAACCACCGACTTGAATCAAGTCAGAGGTGTAACCTGGGGAAGAAACGGCAACTGGGAACAAAACAAGGGATTTTATACATTCAAAACAACGCAAAGTGATCATTTTTGTCTCAATATACGTAACCACTTCAAAACTGAAAAGCACAGAATAAAGAAATAATGGCCCAAATCTTACAGGCTCCGGGTCATTGGAGAGGTATGGAATTTGGGAAATGTGTGTCAGGACCCTGCAGAAATCGTACTGTACAGTCATATGTAGAAATTGCACATATGTACTCACCCATTCATTAACTTATTTGCTTGCTAAATGACCTTCTTGCTAAATGATTTGGACCTTTAAAATCTTACCTGAATAGGGCAGCTACTATTGTTAAAAGAGAATATGCCCTCCCTTCTTCTATCTCGCAGTCTTCCCCTGGAAAAGTTGCACTGACCCTATGGTGCTTTAGCCGTGACTGCAAAATACGACTGAAATATGGTAAAAGGGTTACGTCACAGGTATCTTTTGAGGGCAGTGTCAATCTGCTCAGCATTGGTGCTGACTGGAAAATTTGGGCCAATATTTCACTTATGCCACAGAACGCGTATTATCAAATTTGAGCTTGTTCAAGTTCTGGAAATATCAAATATCAGTATCAAAACTGAAGTACATTATATTTAATTAAACTTGAAATAAAATATTTTCAAAGTTCTCACCTCAAAATAGGTGTCAATATATTCCGACACAATGTACTCAGATTTGGGCTTATTTTGACAGTAAACTATATACATATGCAATCTTCTCTCCTTTGTGGTTTTGTGGAGAAACAGAAAAGATTGTCAGTAACAGCATTACTAGAGAAGTACATTTTTAAAAGTAACAAATTAATCTTTCCTCAGCTGTCCTAAGTTGAGGAAATATTTCAGTTTGGATTATATAATACCAGGAGGGGTTTTGTTAAATTTCTCAGGAAAGCCTGCTGGCTGACATTACTATAGAAGTATTCACATAATATGCTTGTCCTGCTACATATTTTAGTGCACAAAAAGCATTTAAAGGGAGAAATCTACAATCTTGCCTTGTTAATATCTGTATAAATGTCAAAAAAGTACACTGAATATTATGGTTTCTTCATCACAAATACTTTGCTCATGGTAATGGCTAACTTGCAGCATTAATCAGGTTGAAGGAAACTTTCCTGTAGGAATAAAAATTTCATCTAAATTTTATAAGTTTTAAGAAGGCTGAAATTGTTTTCTTTTAGTTATTATGACAATAAAAGATTTCTGTACTTGAACTATTGAACGATGAGAAGGAAGAAAATATTTTTTGTTTGCAGAAAATGCAACGTACATGTTTGACAAAGAGTGAGGCTAACTTGTCAGGATCTTCCAGGCATTTCTCCAGCTCACCTAGAAAGAAGCTAAAAATCAAAAAAGAAAAATTAATTACACAATCGGTCAGATATTGCTATCCAAATAACTGAGGCATTCGCTCTTATTTAAGTGTAAACGGGGCAGCAACTTCAGAAGAGGAGCAGGTGTGTGGTTAAATGGCAGTAACAAAAAGGCGCTATCAAGTATTCTGCTGTTAGATTTGCAAAAATTCATTTTGATGTCTGCCTTATTCCTGAATCACACTAAATATTGCTCAGTTGTGTATTTGTGTGGTAGGCACAGACTAAACTCACCGCATAAAGTTAAGGCCTGTCATTTGAAGCATCAAATACTTGTTATGACATATCAGTTAATTACTGCCAATCAAATTCATTAGCACTGAAAATTATTAACAATTGGAATGTCACTCCTTCAGGTTGTTGCAAGATTTTAATGGCATCTTTATGTTCACTTTTCGTCACTTCCTTGCATTGCTCTGACTTAATCCAAACTTACTTCCTTCTCTTCTGTAGTTTATTTAATATTAAATTCACCTATACTAATTTAGACTATCTTCTCATTCATTCCATTGTTTATTTTCCAATCGTTCATTCTGAATGGTTAAGGATGTGCAGAGTTGCTTGCCTCGTTAATTCAGGTCACAACTACTGTTTTCCTCACTGCATTATTAAGATTATGAGGGGTATAGACAGAGTAAATGGTGGTAAGCTTTTTCCACCATTAGAAATGGATAGAACGAGGGGTCACGGGCTCAGGGTGAGTGGGGCTATGTATAAGACGAATATTAGAGGCCAGTTTTTCACACAAAGGGTAGTGGGGGTGTGGAATGCACTGCCGAGTAAGGTGGTGGGAGCAGGCACGCTAGGGTTGTTTAAGGTCTCTTGGACAGCCACATGAGCGGTCTGCAGATAGAGGGATATAGCAGGACTGTTTGAATATCGGGAGGACCAAATAGTAGTAGACTATCTTTTAGTTTCGTCTCGGGAATGTCTTAGTTTTTTTTAGCATGTTTAATTAAATCTTATTTGTTTCCGCAGGCAATTCGGTCCACCTTGTTGACCAACAAGGGGCATGCATGCTGCATGTCGTGCGAGAGCTGCTCTTGGAGGTTGCTTCAGGAGTTGCCTAGTGCTTCACGTCGTCAGTGTATGCTTAAACTGGACCATCTGATGGGCAACATGACAGCTCAGAGACTATCGCTGTTGCTGTGCAGACACATGGATTTGGGCCTGTGTCTGCGGGAGTTTGCGCGTTCTCCCCGTGGTTGCGTGTGTTTTCTCTGGGTGCTCCGGTTTCCTCCCACATCCCAAAAATGTGCTCTTAGGCTGATTGGGTAACAAATTGTCCCTATATTGGTCCCTATATGGGAATCTTCAACAATAGGCATAGCCTAAAGTCAAGGATATGTCATTAAAACGTTAGGACGGCAGCGTGGGCTCGTTGGGCCGAAGGGCTTATTTCCTGTGCTGTGTTGCTCTTTGTTATCGGCTCACACTTCCAGTAACTTAATAGGCAAAAACCTAATATGTACCAACAAGTTTAACTAATGGAAGATGCCATTTATATCCAACATCAAAATTTGGCCTAATGCGCTAACAGCTAAAACATGACTGTGCCAGGACAAGTAGACAGAAAATGTTTCTTTGCTTTTTATATTAATGATCTGCAGTTGAAATGCAGCGCTGTTATCAAAATAAGTTTGTTTTCCTGGTGGAGATCACTTCTTTTCCAACATGTATGTGCATCAGATATTTACTGCTTCCAACAAATATCCTGATTAGCACAAAGAGTAAAGAAACAATAAGGCTTAGAACATAAACATGTGTTCTCAGTTGATGTTAATACTGGAAAAATCAGATTGCACAGTGAAACCTGACTTGAAAGATCCTAACTTTGTTTTTACTTAAAACCATGGAGGGAAGTTACTGATGAAATTCAGAGATATTTAACATAAAGAATAAAATATCAATACAAACACAAAAAAAACTATTCAAACTCACCTACTTCTTTTATCTCAGCAATACCCTTACAGACACGGAATCCCAATGAAGATTATCACCATCTTAACCCTATTACTTGGGCAAATGTTTTTTCTGATGGATTGCTGATGCCTTCCCCCCTTAATAACCCCTTTGCAGCCAATCTGTTTGCTTCAAGAACTGTAAAAGCTCATTAAAAATGTATATATGCAAACAAATATAAAAAGCCTGACCCTTTTGCTCAGAGGCCCTCCAAATTTCCCACACAAAGCTCACAAGACAAAATCAAATTAAAATGAAACCATGTTTCAACTTCCTTAACACACAAATAAAAGTTAAACTTAAAGTTATACATTGTTCATAATATATCAAATAAGAACAGGCAATTGGACTATTAGGCTCTCCACAGAAAATACTCTGTCCCAATTCCAACAGTTACATGAACCAATTTGTTCCACTGAGTATTTGATATTCTCTAACACCTATATTCTTTGAGATACCAATTTTACCACTAAATTATTTATTGAATCATTTATTTCACTCAAAGAAATATAGTATGGCTGGGTAAAAACCTCTCAATTTTTACTCTCATGTGAGCTGTGTTAAGCTTGAACCTGTGTCTAGCTCTGTGTTCAAAGGACATGTCCAGTATCCAGGTTATATTGTCATCTTTGCCACCCAACATGGTAAAATTGTGAACTGAATCATATCCCTGTATTCCTTTGAATCCTTTGAATCCAAGTTCTGTTCCTTAAAGCTATTTGCAGAACTTAAGCTTTCAATGCTCGGATGATTCTTGTCACTTCACTGAATTGGCTCCAATGTATCAGATGATATGTACAATGTTCAAATAATCTTCAGAATTTTGTACAGAAAAGATAATTAAATATTTGATTAAAACAATTTGGTTAAAAGTATGAAAAACAACCCATCAATTCAAAGCTTTAAAATATAACTTAAAGATGATCGCAAGTTGACAACAGGTAGAGGAACTTGATAGGATTATTTTGTGGTTTCTAAATTCTGCAAGTAAGAAACAATGTTACCATGCAAAACTCAGTCTAACATCAAAATGTATTAAGAAGTACCTGTTTCAAGTCAGATATAACTATCGTCAGTGTCTATTTTAGTGAAAGAAAGACTTATATATTCATATAGCACTTCTTATGATCTCTGGTTGTCCTATAATACATCATAGTCAATGAAGCACTTCTGAAACACAGCCACTGTTGCAATATAGGAAATGCTAATTTACATACAGTAAGCTGCTACAAACAGCTATATGATAGTGACCAGATAATGTGTATTACTTATATTGACTGAGGAATAAAGAACAAAGAACAAAGAACAAAACAGCAAGGGAAACTGGCCCTTTGGCCCAACGAGCCCGCGCCGCCACCCCGATGTTCCTACCTCTACAAGCGATCCCTGTCCATGTTTATAGATCAGTGGATTTAAAAACCAAATTTGAGACAATTTAGGGAGAATTTGTTTTGCCAATTAGCCTAAGAGCACATCTTTGGGATGTGGGAGGAAACCGGAGCGCCTGGAGAAAACCCACGCAAGCACGAGGAGAATGCGCAAACTCCCACAGACACAGGCCCAAATCCATGTATCTGCACAGCACAGCGATAGTCACTGAGCTGTCGTGTTGCCCCATCAAATGGTCCAGGTCAAGCGTACACTAACGACGTGAAGCACTAGGATACTCTCGAAAAAAAAATCCAAGAGCAGCCCTCTCACGACCCATCGCGTGTATGCCTCTTGTTAGACAACAAGGTGGACCAAAGCACCTGTAGGATAAAAACAAGTACATCAATATCATCCATCATCTATTTACTCACTTCCCAGGGACTCCCAAGGCTCGTGATCCCTATTTTAAATCAGTTTTCTATACCCCTCCATTCCCATTCTGTTCATGTGCCCATCTAATATTTCTTAAATAACTCCAGAGTACCTGCCTCCACCACTTTACTTGGCAGTGCATTCCATACCCCCACCACCCTCTGTGTAAAAAAACTCCCTCTAGCATCCAAATTATACCTTATCCCCCTCACCCTAAGCCTGTGATCCCTCGTGCTATTTGAGTCCATCCTAGGAAAAAGCTTAACCCTGTTTACTCTATCAATCCCCTTCAAAATCTTGTACACCTCTATCAGGTCTCCTCTAAGTCTACGTCTTTCTAAGGAAAACAGTCCCAATTTGACTAATCTCTCCTCGTAACTCAGATCTTCCATACCAGGCAGCATCCTGGTAACCCTCCTCTGCACTCTCTCCAGAGTTTCCACGTCCTTCCGGTAGTAAGGCGACCAGAACTGGATGCAGTATTCCAAATGAGGTCTAACCAGCGTTTTATACAACTGCAACATTAAAGGCCAGCTCTTGTACTCTATACCCCTTCCTATAAAGGCTAACATACTATATGCTTTCTTCACAACTTTCTCCACTTGCTCTGCCACCTTCAGAGACTTGTTCACCTGCACCCCAGGTCCCTCTGCGTTTCTATACTCTTAATAGGTCTACCCTTTATCATATATCTCCCCCCTACGTTCTTTCTCCCGAAATGCATCACTTCACATTTATCAGGATTGAATTCCATCTGCCATCTGTCTGCCCAAGCTACCAGCCTATCTATGTCCTGCTGCATCACCTGACAATGCTCCTCACTATCCGCAAGTCCAGAATCTTTGTATCGTCTGCAAACTTGCTGATCACTCCACTTACTCCCTCTTCCAAGTCATTTATATATTTTACAAATAGAAGAGGTCCCAGTACCGAGCCCTGCGGCACCCCACTCGAGACCGACCTCCAGCTAGAGAAACACCCTTCCACTATTACTCTCTGTCTCCTATTACCAAGCCAGTTACTTATCCATCTAGCTACCTGTCCTTGTATCCCATTTGCCTTGACCTTCTTGACTAACCTCCCATGAGGGACTTTGTCAAACGCCTTACTAAAATCCAAATAGACAACATCAACGGCTCGCCCTTCGTCCACCGATTTCGTCACCTCCTCAAAAAATTCTACCAGATTTGTAAGGCATGACCTCCCCTTAACAAATCCATGCTGCGTATTCCTAATCAGATCGCAATGCTCTAAGTGCCTATACATCCTATCTCTAAGAATCCCCTCCAACAACTTCCCTACCACTGACGTCAAACTCACTGGCCTATAATTTCCAGGGTTATCCCTACTACCCTTTTTAAACAACGGTACAACATTAGCTATTCTCCAGTCCTCTGGGACCTCACCTGTGTCCAAGGAAGAGACAAGGATTTGCGTCATAGGCCCAGCAATTTCACTTCGCACCTCTCTAAGCAGTCTGGGATAAATGCCATCAGGCCCAGGAGATTTATCTGTTTTAATGCTACCTAGAAGCTCTAACACTTCCTCCCTCGGTATGGATATTTCCCTCAACTGGTCCACAGCTCCCTCAGAGACAGGAGCTGTCAACAAGCCCTCTCCTTCGTGAATACCGACACAAAGTATTCATTCAGGATCTCCGCCATTCCCTCGGGCTCTAAGCACAGTTCCCCTCCTCTGTCCCTAAGAGGTCCGATTTTTCCTCTAACCACCCTTTTATTCCTAACATAGGAATAAAAAGCCTTTGGGTTTTCCTTAATCCTATCCGCCAAAATCATTTCATGCCCCCTTTTTGCCCTAGTATAAGTATTAATCAGGACACTTATTTCTTCAAAATGGTTTTGTGGGACCACTAACACCCATCTGAAAAAGCAAAGTGTGTTTAGGGTTTAACATCTCATCTAAAAATTGGCAAATTAACAGTGCAGCACTATCTGATCTGGAGTGAATTAAGGTTTTAGGAGTTACAGGTGATGCTGTAAAAATATAATCTAGTCTAATAAGACAAATTGTGCTTAAACACCAATAAACTTGAAGATGCAACCTTTTATTGGGAGCTATATTATTTCAAAATCAGCAATAAACTGTTCCTTTTTCTACATATAATGCCCTAACAATTTTAAATAATACCTGTAACCTCCTTTTCTGCTCTGATGCATTGGTGGATAAATAAGTTATTAAGTGTGGTGTGAAGACATATAACCAAAGATGCTTTAGATCTAATGGTATGACCTGAAGTTAAGACATAAAAAGTGATTTTTCATCATCAACTGCCAAGAGAGGAGATAATATTTAGTTGAATATTGTTACTCAACAGAGAATTTTTATGTTACAGAAAGCACACGCAGAATGGATTTTAATTCTTCTTACTGATACTGATTGCAATAAAACAGCAGAGGAAACTTATTTTACAATCAAAGTGTAACTCTGCATTCATTGCTTCAATGAAACTTAATTAATTGAACATCTGGTTAGATTAACAGTGATTCAGAATTAGTCATATGAACTAGAGAATACATATTCTTTCCATGCAAAATGCACTGAATAAGTGGTAAAACTTCAGCACTAAAATTAAGAAAATTGAAACTTGGATACAAATTTAGCAATAAATACTGAATACAGTTCAAGACCGGCATATTATACCAATCATGTTAAAGTAATTAGTTCTATTACCAAAGCACAAGTTTTATTAACCTTCTGGTTTGACGCAGATAAATTTGGAATATAGAATCTTGAAGTTACAAACATAAGCTTATCGTATGTATTTTGATGTTGAGGTGATTTCCACGAACACAAATCAAATTTACTAATGGTGCAGAACAGGCTGAAACAGTTGTCACATAAACACCAATAAACTGCCTAACTGGGGTTGAATAACTGAAAGTTCATTATAATAACAACACTGTCACAATACAGTCTCAGTCTAACTTTCCCTCCATCTTGGCCCTCCTTCTTGTTCCTTGGTTTGGCTCAATGCCATCACCCCCCTCACCCCAATAGGGCTGTCTTTCGCTTATGCTTCAGAATTACTTTCACTGAGCTTTATTCTCCTATTAGCTCATTCTGCTTTAAGCTCCTATTAGCATTTCTTTAGTCCGTAATGCACCATTAACATACCGTTTGTCTTGTGCCCATCTTTGCCAATTTCTCTTTAGCTCCAATCTATCCCTGCCCACCCATTCTGCCCCAACTCCTCCTGTAATTTATTACATTTCTACCTCGTGCTAGCACGAGGGGACACAGCTTTAAATTAAGGGGTATGAGTTATAGGACGGATATCAGAGGTAGGTTCTTTACTCAAAGAGTGATTAGGGAGTGGAATGCCCTGCCTGCAGCTGTTGTAGATGCGCCAAGTTTGGTGGCGTTTAAGAGGTTAATTGATAAGTATATGGAAGAGAAGGGAATGGTTTAGTTTGGAGGGGCATTGCTTTTTATTTTGGTCGGCACAACATCGAAGGCCGAAGGGCCTGTTCTGTGCTGTAATGTTCTATGTTCTATGTACCTCTTTTCAGTTCTGAAGAAGTCACATGGGCTCACAACATTAACTGTTTCTCTCTCCACAGATGCTGCCATACCTGCTGAGTTTATCAAGCATTTTTGGGTTTTATTTACTTTTACACCAATGTGCAGTTTTATCATGGCTGAAACATTATATTTTAAGGTGGAGATGAAAGCTTTTTGAGATTTAAAAATATGTACACAGAACGAACTTGAAATAGTAAAATATCCTAAGGCATGTTTGTAATTTTTATAAATGATCTGGATGAGGGTATTGAGGGATGGATCAGTAAATTTGCAGATGATACTAAAGTTGGTGGTGTGGTAGATAGTGAAGAGGGGTGTTTTAGTTTACAGAGTGACTTGGACAAGTTGCAGAGCTGGGCCGAGAGGTGGCAAATGGAGTTTAATGTGGAAAAGTGTGAGGTAATGCACTTTGGCAGGAACAATAAATGTGTAGAGTATAGGGCTAATGGTAGGGCTCTTAATAGTGTTGAGGAACAGAAGGATCTTGGTGTATGTGTCAATAGATCCCTGAAAGTAGGCAGTCAAGTGGATAAAGTTGTTAAGAAGGCTTATGGAGTCTTAGCTTTTATTGGTAGGGGGATTGAATTTAGGAGCCGCAGCATCATGTTGCAGCTGTACAAAACTCTAGTGCGGCCGCACTTGGAGTATTGTGTGCAGTTCTGGTCGCCACATTATAAGAAAGATGTGGAGGCATTGGAGAGGGTACAGAGGAGGTTTACTAGGATGTTGCCTGGTATGGAGGGCAGGTCCTATGAAGAGAGGTTGAAGGATTTGAGGTTGTTTTCGTTAGAAAGGAGGCGGCTAAGGGGGATCTTATTGAAGCATATAAGATGATTAGAGGTTTGGATAGGGTGGACAGTGATAGCCTTTTTCCTAGGATGGAGAAAGCTAGCACGAGGGGACACAACTTTAAATTAAGGGGTATGAGTTATAGGACGGATATCAGAGGTAGGTTCTTTACTCAAAGAGTGATTAGGGAGTGGAATGCCCTGCCTGCAGCTGTTGTAGATGCGCCAAGTTTGGTGCGTTTAAGAGGTTAGTTGATAAGTATATGGAAGAGAAGGGAATGGTTTAGTTAGAGGGCATTGCTTTTTATTTTGGTCGGCACAACATCGAAGGCCAAAGGGCCTGTTCTGTGCTGTATTGTTCTATGTTCTATGTTACAAGAGGGATTATCAAACAAAATTTACATGAAGCAACACAAAGAGGTATCAGGATAGCTGGGCAAAAGCTTGGCCAAAAAGAGTAGGTTTTAAGGAGTGTCTTAAAGAAGGGGGAGGTGTTTTGGGAGGGCTGTTCAGAATGTGTAGCCAATGACGATCTACGGCAATAAATTCTATTTGTCATACATCAGAATGCCAAGCAGTTCTCAACATCAAGGTCTGAGAATCACATTTTATCCTTTCTGTCATCTGGAAAAGAAATAAAGTGGCGAGAACATCCTTTTCAGGAGACTAAGGGACTGTTTAGTTTCACAGCTTGATTATCTTGTCTTCTACAACTAATGGTCAGAAATTTCTCATTCTCATAAAACAATTTTATGTAGAATGGTTAAGGAGAGATGTATTCCTCTGTGAAAGTGGTAATAAGAGATGACTGATTTAAAACTGTCACAAAGAGACTATCAGTGAGTTCACATGAAATTTCTTGACACAGAATCGTTAATGAGTGGAATGTTTCACCACAGGAAACTAATGGAAATGTGGACAAATGTTTGAAACTGAGGAAGATGTAGGGCTAAAGGGAAACAGTGCGACTGTACGATTTGTTTTGGATTGTTTCAGCATAGAACTGTAAACCACCATAAGATATGTTTCTGAGCAACCTTACCATCTGAAGATTTAAGACTCAAGATGGGAAGTTATTTCTTTAATGTGTAAACCTTTGTTTTGTTAAGGACACAGTGCTTTGTGACATGACTGAATGGTCTAGGTTGTGACATTTTTATGGACATCAGTTGTCATATGGAGGGTAACACATCCATCCTACGAACTGAGGTGGTCTCATATAGTGCTCCAACAATCAGCAATATTATTGGAGAAGGAGGCAGTTAGATCTACCTCCTTCTTGGATCCTGACTACATTTGTGTCTGACTTTGAACAGAATGTCCACTTTCATACAAAGGGATCTTTCCAAGCATTTGAAAAGTAGGATTTTAAGCCAGACATGAAGTGATTACAAGGTTTCCCAATATACTTTTGATTTGTTGCTAAACAAACTTTTCTTGAGTGAAGAAATACACATTAAAAATCTGAAATGTTGGATGTCTTGGTATAGTAATTACAACTATTATGAGACATGAATGGCTAAAAAGCTTAATAAAAAATTCTGCACCAGCTGACTTCAGCCATAATGCAAGTGTTTAAAGCAGATTCTATGTGCAGAGCTAACGAGGACTATGTTTTCTCTCACTTTGATAAGCATTGAGAAATGAAAATAAGACATACTCTCTGTGCCAGTCGTAGATCTGATGTATGTTACCAAACACAATCTTATCTTTTCCCTTCATGTCATCAGGGACACCATCTTCTTTCATCACTGTAATGTAACCCTGAGAAGAGAAAGCATCACATAAATTAATGCTTTTTGTTCTCCTAAAACTTCTGACTTCAGAAGATGTAAACTTGTACATTTGGTTATCATAGCAGTAATATTCAGAAACTGCATTGGAATACAACTGATAAACTGAATTGGTGATCTACTATTGTTGTTTTTACACTGATGGTAATAATATATTTTTCTTACTCTTTGTGCAGAGTTTATTTGCTTATTATTAGTATCACAAGTAGGTTTACATTAGCACTGCAATTAAGTTACTGTGAAAATCCCAGGATCGTCACCCTCCGGCCCCTGTTCGGGTACACTGAGAGGGAATTTAATATGGCCAACACACCTAACCATGTCTTTCAGATTGTGGGAGGGAACTGGAGGACAGAGAGGAAATCTACACAGTTGCGGGGAGAATGTGCAGACTGCTTGCAGACAGTGACCCAAGCCAGGAATCAAACTTAGGTCCCTGGTGCTATGTGGCAGCAGTGCTAACCACTGAGCCACCATGCTGCTCACTGAGTGAGGATCAAGCGCACTAACATTTTGTAAATGATTGGAGCGAGGTCAAACTGTAATATATTTTCCATTGATTGAAAAAGAACAGATGGTCCTGACAGTTGCTCATTATCAAAAAAAAGTCAAAATTTTCAATAACATAGAGATTTCATCTTGCACCAAAGAACAAAGAACATTACAGCAGAGGAACCGGCCCTTCTGCCCTCCAAGCCCGCACTGACCATGCTGCCTGACTTAACTAAAACTCCCTAGCTTCTGGGGACCACATCTCTCTATGCCCAGCCCATTCGTATATTTGTCAAGACGTCCCTTAAAAGTCACTACCATATCCACTTCCACTACCTCCCACAGCAACGAGTTCCAGGCATCCACCACTCTCTGTGTAAAATGCCTCATACATCTTTTTTAAAACTTGCCCCTTGCACCTTTTATCTATGCTCCCTAGTAACTGACTCTTCCACCCTGGGAAAAAGCTTCTGACTGTCCACTCTGTCCATACCTCTCATAATCTTGTAGGCTTCTATCAGGTCTCCCCTCAACCTCTGTCACTCCAGTGAAAACACCAGATGTAGTTATGTTACAGCTGGTGTGAAGCAATGCTTCTGAGAAATAGTTATGTTCAAGATCAAGTTGGCATGTTTCAGCAGAGCAGTATGGCACCTGGATAGTTCAAAATTCTCACCACAGAACTCATGCCATATATGTTGTGTAACTATGCCATCTGTTGCTTTTAAAATACGGACATCATAACTTGTTAGTTATAAAGAACAGGCTAAGCACATAAGACTAGTACATTCTTATGAGTCATACACGAAACCTACCTCTACCACACATCCCAGGTCCCGTACATAATCGCGCTCAGTTTCCACCAACTCCTGTAAGACATAGCTAGAAGACAAAGCTTACAAGATGAGTGATCATTAAAAAAAAGGCACAATTCTGCTAACTCACATCAAATATTTATCTATCCTATGTAGATAATGTTATAGCAAGAAGCAACTAAATTCAGTTTAATAATTTTTATAAAATTAAATGTGGATGCTAATTACTTTTAAACTCACCTAATGACATTAAAAAGTTTTAAATATAAAACAAATTTTTAAAAATTGTTAATTCTGTTCTACATCTGCTCATTGCAATCACTCTGAATGTAGCCCACATTATAAATAGCTTGTCAAATAATTACACTTATTCTTCAATCCACAATGAAACATTCTGAAAGTTGAGAAGTCATCCCAGATTGTCTGAAATTAATATCCCCGTGCACAATCCACATTTGACTTACTGACGTCTCTTTAAAGAACTAGATTTTCTTTCTTCCATCTCATCAATGGGAGAGGAGGAGGAAGTGCACAGCAGAGAGTTGTCAGATGGGTTGAAAGATGGACTACTGCTGTCCGCTTGATCAACGGAGAGAGATGTTGGGCGATCCTCCAGTGCCTATTTTTTTGGATAGGTTGGAAAAAGGGTATTAAATATTTTTAATAGTTGTAACATTAAGGAAAATCTGATGGATTACTGACAAATTTGCCAAAATACCGTCCTGTGGAATGTAGTTAGATCTTCCTTTCAACCTGCTGCTGCAGTGACGACATACCATAATACTATAACCCAACAATTCAAGCATTTTGACGCAGCAACAATGAATCAAGCATTTTGACGCAGCAACAATGACTCAGTGGGGGATTTTACACTGGATACTCTTTCATAACTAAGACCTGAGTTTAAACCCAGTCTTGATTAATAAAGTAAACGTCACCTTTGTCATATCTTGCGAGCGAAGGATAAATTTGGCAGAAGCTGGCAATAACACTTATAATTGCAAAGAGGAAATCTAACATGGGAAATACATTGAATCTTATGGTGAGGAAGGAAGCCATTCAACTCACTCAATCTGCACCAACCATAGTTCCACCAAGGTCCATGCTTTTATCTAGCTAGTTCCCTGACATTAAGGGACAATTTTGCATTGCCAATCCACTAACATCTTTGGACTGAGAGAGGAAATTGGTGCACCTGGAGGAAATCCACACAGACACAGCGAGAACGTGCAAACTCCACATAAACAGTGATGCAAACCGGGAATCAAACCGTGTCCCTGCCCCTGTGAGGCAACGGTGCTAACCACTATGCTGCCCTTACAGAATAGAATTCATGGTATGACAGGATCTTCTGAATTTGGAGATATGGTGTTTTATTGGAGTGAAATAGTGTGAGAATTACTTGCAGGTGGCCACATTGATCAGGCAATGAATGCTAGTCACTGGAAAGTATCCCATTTCCAGCAAGGACATCTTCACTTTAAGGAACACAAAAAAAACTCATCAAACAAAAATGTAAGAGAGCAAAATTGAAACAAAGTATCACTAATTTTCAACTTTTCTTAACTACCTACACACCAAGCATTCAAAGGCAATATTGAATAGTAATAAAATATTCAGATTTGTAGAGTCTACTGAGTTTTTTCTGGAATAAAGGTCAGTGTATCTTACCATTTTACTTTTCACAAGTTCTTCAATAGCACTAACAAGCTCTGCTGCACTGGGGGTCTCTGAGCTTGTAGGGCGGACTGATAAGCGAGAGGATGTCTGAGAAAAAGATACACAGAATGCTCATTGATAGAATAATTTGAGATTTGAGAACTCTTGCATTGATAGCCAAAAACAATAAGATTATTGTTTAAGATCTAAGGTTAGATAATTGTTTATGCAGGGTGTCCAGGCATTTCTAGTAAACAATTGCTGAGCTTTTTTTTAAAGGGGTCAAGGCTCACCATTTCTGAGGTATCCTCAAAGTATATTCGGATGTATGGATTTGTTTCCAGAACAGGACTGCTGGAATTTAGGAGATCTCTCGCCTCAAAAGCGATCTGACGTCAAATTATGACTAGTTGTATGGAATCGCATGCAGTCGGTAGAATATTGTGGGAACCAACAATAAGGATTTCTGGGTAGGGATACTTAACCAATCAGACTAAAGAACAAGTACATGGCCTCTATACGCTTCATGTACCATTAAGTACACAACAGACTGGATTTCCACATACTGGTTTCTAATAGAAAAGGAAAGGTATTTGCAACACAGAAGGTTCATTAAACACACCAAACAACTTTCAGCATTCTTTTTTTTTGAGAAAAAAAGATTGACATGGTTCAGTTGAACCTTGCAACAAAGCAAGCTTCACACAATTGGCCAATATGGTATAGAAACAACAAAAGCAATTAAAGTACAAAAGGCTAAGAATGGGGAAGCATAATGATCTAAATAGAAAGATAAGGAAATTGAGAAAATACAGAGACAGAACACAAATCAACATAATGCTGTGATAAGAGTACATTAAAAAAGAGAAAACAAAGCAATTAGTTACAGTATTTAATCAATCTTTTCACATTGTGAACAGACTTCATGTGACACACCGCATATTAATTATTATTAAATAATTACAAAGTTTTGTGAAGCTCTAAACAGACTGCAAGATAATTAGGAAACATCTAGCAATACAAGTCAAAACTATGACGTAAACTTCAAGTTTAAATACAATGAAAACAATTTCTTTCATTGTATAACATCAGCTTTAACTCCGAATGTTCAAAATTTATGCAGGCATCACACAAATGGTTAGTAATTTGACAATTATGCAACTTGAGAAATTTATTCTCATTTAGCTAGATTTCCATTATTTGTTTACACAGATGAATAAAACATTCAAGATGATTTTTTGGTGTGTTTTATCTGTGTTAAAAAATAATACATCAGGGATTTAATTTACTTTATGTTAAATTTTACAGGACAATAAACATTAAGGAAATCTTTAAAAATTAAATATTTAAATTACAAATGTGGATTTTTGAAAGGAACGTCGGGCATACATTATCTCAGGTTTATGGTAACGTGTCTTTTGTTGATTAAACCTGTAGGATGTGATGGTGAGGTCTTACCTTGTCATCCTGCGAGTCAGGCTGGAGAAGACTGTGTTGCTGAATTGCCATTGGAGGTGGAAGGGGCACAGCATCTGCCCCCTCTTCACCCTCTTCTTCCCCACAACTCTGCATTCCTGAAGATGAGGATTTTGACAATGTTCCACTACTAAGTCCTTCATTCCGTCCCCTCTGAGAGAAAAAAAGCACCAATTCAATTCAACACCAATTCAAATTAAATGCTGGATTACCAAAGCAAATCTAGATTTTTAATGCTGCTCGCATTGTGTTAAGCCCTGACTTGCTAGTGAAGACATTTTACAATTTTATTGTAAGACTTGAATTTTGTTTACTTGTTCGTGGGACGTATACACCATTGGCAGCCCAGTATTTACTGCCCATCCCTAATTGCCCTTGAGGAAATAACTGTGGCTGATTTCTTGAACTGCTATTGTCCAAGTGTTATAAGGTGTACCCACAGTGCTAATAGGAAAAGGATTCCAGGATTCTGACCCAGCAATAGTCAAGAAATGGCAATATAGTTTGAAGTCAGAATGGTGACTGACTTGGAGGAGCACTTTAAATTGGTGGTCTTCCTATGTATGAGTTGCTCATGTCCTCGTAGGTGATAAGTCTTTGCAGATTAGGAAGGTGCTGTCGTAGGAACTTTGGCGAGTTGCAACAGTGCATGTTGTAGATTAGATGCTACTGTGCATTTATGATGAAAAGTGTGAATATTTGAGGTGGTGGCTGAGGTGTCAAACAAGTGGGCTGCATTATCCTGAATCGTCTCAAGCTTCATATTATTGAAATTGCACTCCACGAGATAAGTGGATAGTATTCTCCAGATTTGTGCTTTGTAGATGTTGAGACAGGCTTTGGAGAGTCAGGAAGTAGGTTACTCTCTGCAGAATTCCTAATCTCTGACTTCTTCTTGCAGCTGGTCCAATTGTTGGCATTGGGGGATTCAGCGATGATAATGCCATTGAATGTTAAGAAGAGATGGTCTGACTCCTTTTTGATGAAGATGGTAATTGCCTGGAACTGCATGGTCAAGACTGAACATTGTCCAGGTCTTGCTTCAATATCCAAGAATGCAAATGGTACTGAACATTGTTCCATCATTTGTGAACATTGTCATTTCTGACTTAATGATGGAAGGAAGATTATTGATGAAGTAGTTGAAGATGATTGGGCCGAGGACACTACTCAGATGAGGTTCGCCTGCAATAATATCCCTTGACTAAAGTGATTGACCTCCAACAATTATAACCATCCTCTTTTGTACTGAGTACATCTTCAAGCACTGGACAGCTTCCCTCAGATTTCCACTGATTTCAGCCTTGTTAGGGCTGCTTGATGCCACACTTGGCCAAGTGTTGCCTTAATGTCAAACGTAGTCACTTTCGCTTTAACTCTTGAATTCTGCTCTTCTGTCCATATTCAGAACAAGACTGTAACGAGATCAGTAGCTGAGTGACCCTAGCAGGACCCAAACTGAACATCAATGAGCAAGTTGTTGTTTGATAGCTCAGTCAGCAACACCTGCTGTCACTTTGCAAATGATCAAGGGCACACCCATGAGACAATAATTGGGTGAGTTGGATTCAATCTGCTTTTTGTGGCGAGGACACACCTGAGCAATTTTCCACAGTCAGGTATGTGCAAGTGTGATTGGAACAGCTTGGCTAGGAGCATGGCCAGTTCTAGAGCATGAGTATCCAGTAGTATTGACAGAATATTGTCAGGACTCACAGCCTTTGTTGTAACAGGTGCCTCCAGTGTTCCTTAACATCATTTAGAGGGAAATGATTGCGTGCTGACTGGTATCTTTGTTGCTGGGGATCTCCGGAAGAGATCGGGATGGATTCACTCAGCATATCTGGCTGAAGATGTTCACAAATGCTTCAGCATATCTGGCTTAAGATGGCTGCAAATGCTTCAGCACTAATGTGCTAGGCTCCCCCATCATCAAGAATTGGCATCTTTGTATAACCTCCTCTTTCAGTTAATTGTTTAATTGTCCACCATCTTTCATAACAGCATGTGACAAGACTGCAGTGTTTAAATCACTGGTAATGGAAATTTTTTAGCTGCCTATTGCTGCTTCCATTGATTAGCATGCAAATAGTCCTATGTTGTAGCTTCATCAGGTTGGCACCTCATTTTAGGTATGCCAGGTATTGCTTCTGCTTTGCTCTCTTGCCCTTATCATTGGAAAGTCTGTGCCCTACTTGATGGTAATGCTAGGAGTGGGGAATATGCCATCAGGTTACAGTTGTGGTTGCATACGATTCTGCTGCTGTTGATGATCAACAAAGCCAACTTGTTGATGGCCAACTTTGAGTTGCTAGATCTGTTCAAAATCTATCCCATTTACACACAACATGATGGAAGGCATGATCTCCAAAATGCTGTCATGAAAAGACGCATCTGTGACAGGTAGATTGGTAAGGACAAGATTAAGCAATTTTGTTCCCTCTTATGATTCTTTAGGACTTGGCCATTAATGATGCTATCAAGCTATTCTTAACGAAGAAGTCGCTCACCCAGATTACATTCTGTACCCTATTTACTCTCACTGCTTCCTCCAAGTGGTGTTCAACATGGAGAAGTACTGACTCATCAGCTGAGGGAGGGTGGTAGGTTGTAACCAGCAGATTTCCTTGCCTATTTTTGATGTGACATCATGAAGGTTCATAGGATCCAAAGCTAATATAAACACTGCCAGGTCAACTTCTATATACACTGTGCCGCAACAATGGGCCTGCCACCAATGGAATATTAGCTATGAGGACAGACTGGGTAAACTGAGGTTGTTCTCCCTGGAAAGATGGAGGATGAGGGGTGACTTAATAGAGGTGTGTAAAATTGTGAAGGGCATAGATAGCATGAAAGTGGAAAGTTTTTTCCCAGGTTGGAGGTGACATACACAAGGAGTCACAAGTTCAAGGTTAAGGGGGCAAGAGTCAATACAGATGTCAGGGGGATGTATTTTACACAGAGGGTGGTGGGGACCTGGAATGCACTGCCAAGCAAGGTGGTTGAGGCAGACATGCTGGGATCGTTTAAGACTTATCTAGATAGTCACATGAACAGACTGGGAATAGAGGGATAGAAACGAATGATCTAGTTGGACGCATGAGCGGCGCAGGCTTGGAGTGCTGAATGGCCTGTTCCTCTGCTGTACTGTTCTTTGTTCTTTGAATAGGGCATGCCCAGGAATGTGATGGTGGTGTCTGGAACATTTTAAAGTATGTGAGTTTTGCAAGTATGATTATGTCAGGCTGTGTCTTCACTGTGGGACAGCTCACCCAATTTTGCCACAAGTCCCACAAGAGTGGCTTTCTAGACCATTTCAGAGAGCACTTAAGAGTCAATCACATTGCTATGGGCCTGGAGTCACATGTAGGCCAGATGAGGTAAGGATAGAAGATCTCCTTCCTTAAAGGGCATTATTCAATTAGATGGGTTTTTACGACAATCAATAATAGTTACCATTAGATGAGTTCTTAATTCCAAATTGATCATTTGGATTTAAATCCTACCAGCCGTAGTGGAATTTGAACTCATGCCCTCACAGCAATAAGATGGGCTGCTGGATTACTAGTCCAGTCATATTGCCACAATGACACTGCCTTCCTCTCCAAAATATTGTCGATGTTATCTTATCAATTCAATGGCATTATATCTATCCTTTTGCTGTACTTTACAATTAATACTTTTGGTCTTTTTTAAATCTTCTGTTGTGAATACAGATCATGTTAATGATCTTTGTTCCTCTAATTTGAAATTTGATGATAAATATTCTTTTAGTTTAATGACTGTGTAGAAATATTTAATTTTTAAATTATTGTTTACACTTACTGTGGCTTCAAAGCCTGTTATTTTTGAGACAGCCCTGAACTAAAACAGAAACCCCAGTTTTCAGGCTTCTTAGAGTTGTAAATTGGAATTACTGGCTGTGACATCAGACTTCAGAAATATCAGCCCATGGCTTAGGTTGCCGGAGGATGCTTGGTTTTTTTTATATCATTGGTCTCTATGGGAATCATAATATTATCAAATTTGTTTGATCTTCTGCACTTTGGACCATGGTTATAATGGTATCTGTCCCATTCTGTTAAGATTTTGGCAGCTAATGCCAGCCCAATGCCTTTGTTTTATCTCTAGCATAAATTTTCTACTTCCTGGAAATCTTCCAGGTTCACTCTACCTGTAAGATAACTGGATCTGCTTTAACTTACAATGCTCTATTGCCCTATATGGGATTGGGAGTTACAGATAGTTCTATGGTCTGGTACGTATAGATATGATCGGCACAATATGTGGGCCAATGTAGTGTTCTATGTTCTATATCAGAACATTAGAAAATGATAGAATTTGTTACTTTACAGATTAACCATTATTTGAACATTTAGATTAACAGTAAGATTTTCAGCAATGCCTACTTTATACATTTCTGGAGCTCAGCTCTTCAATATTTAGGTCATTGGACGTATTTGTCAACATACACTTACAAACAGGTAGCCATAAGTATTCCATCAAACCTATGTTTATGAACAATTATTTTCTCCCAAAGCTTCAATTTGTGGTTCATTATTCAATTATTTTGCTATTAACTCGAGTTCTATAACTTCAGTAGTCTCGTCCTCAATGCAATTAATTACTGTGCTGTATTTTCACTCCACATTCTTCAACTTCTATCAGTGTCTGTGATCTTCTTGTTGTAAATGATGGAATAAATACATTATAAACCCATCAAAGCCCTTCAACTGGACAGTAAAAATTCTGATGGCCATTCTGGTGAAAGCTCCCAACTTAACACATTAACTCTCCGTTTTTCCCATCACTGATGCTGCCAGATCTGCTATTTACAGCATTTTCTGTTTTTATTATTAAATAAAATGTTTCTTTCAAATCTTCAAATATGTATTTCTCAGCAGTTGATTCAGTATAATTCTTGATGGTTCTAGTGTTTGTGCTAATTTATCCATTGACATTCTTGAGTCCAATGCTTTTTTTGGGCTTCCAGGTATCTAACCCACATCTACTTTTCATCTGTAGCCCTACAGTACAGAAGAGGCCCTTCAGCCCATTGAGTCTATTCTAACAAAACTACACTAAATCTATAGTGATCCCACTTTACATCATTTGGCTCACAGCCTTGAATATTATGACATTTCAAGTGTTCATCCACATATCTTTTAAAAGTTATGCAGATTCCTGCCTCTGTTACCTTCCAGGCAATGCATATCAGGCTCCAACTACCCCCTTGGTGAAAAAATATTTCCTGAAATCCCCTCTTAACCTCCTGCCCCACACCTTAAACTTATTCTCCTCGTTATTGGCCTTACAACTAAGTAGAACAACTGCTTCCTATCCACCCTGTCCATATCCCTCACAATCTTTTACACCTCAATCAGGTTTCTCCAGAGCTTCCTCTGCTCTACAGAAAACAACCTGAGCTTATTCAGACTCTCTTCATAGCTCAAATGTTCCATTCCAGGCAATATCCTGGTGAGTTTCCTCTGCACCCATCCCAGTGCAACCGTATCTTTCCGATATAGTGAGGTGACCAGGCTGAAAACAGTATTCCAGCTGTGGTCTAACCAAAGTTTTGTACTACTCCAACATTATCTCTCTGCTCTTGTAATTGATGCCATGACTAATTACGGCTAGCGTCCTATATGCCTTCTTAACTATTTTATTAATATGCCGTTCAGGAATCAGTGGACAAGTACCCTAACGTCCCCCTGAGGTTTTTAGTGTCCTGCCATTCAATAAGTACTCGCTCATCTTGTTACTCTTACCAAAGAGCTACACCTCACACTTTTCATCGTTAAATTCCCTTTGCCACTGATTAGCCCATCTGACCAACCCATCCATAGTTATCTTTCTGCAACTTAAGGTCTTCTTCCTCACCATTAACCATCTGCCAATCTTTGTGTCATCCATAAATTTATTTATCATTTCCCCATAATCCTGGTTTATATATATACAAACAAGGGACCTGGCACTGATCCCTGTGCTATGCTATTAGACACCTTCCTCCAGTCACGCAAACAGCCATCTAATACTACCCTTTGTCTGCTACCACTAAGCCAATTTTCAATTCAACTTGCTAAGTTACCCTGAACCCCATATGCTTTTACCTTCTTTATCAGTCTTCCACATGGAACTTTGTCAAACACTTTGCTGAAATCCATAAATTACATCAACTACACACCTGATCACTCCTCAAAAATTCCATCAAATTTGTTAGGCATGATCTCGCACTGACAAAGCCATATTGACTACCCCTGATTAAATATTGCCTCTTCAAGTCGAGATAAATTCTGAAGGAGAGAATTCCCAACACTGATGTGAGACTCACTGATCTGTAACTCCCTGGTTTAGCTCCTACAACACTTTTTGAACAGTGAAATTACATTAGCTCTGGCACCCTCTCTTTGCAAGAAGTCTCACAACACCAGATTAAAGTCCGACAGGTTTATTTGGTGGCAAACGCCACTAGCTTTCGAGGCTCTGCCTCTTCGTCAGGTGAATGGGGAGTTCGGATCACAAACAGGGCATGTAGAGATACACACTCAGTTTACAGAATATTGATTGTAATGCGAGTCTGAAAGGTGCAGACAATGTGAGTGGAGAGACGGTTAAGCACAAGTTAAAAAGATGTGTATTGTCTCCAGACAGGACAGTAAGGGAGATTTTGCAAGCCCAGGCAAGTCATGGGGGCTACAGGTAGTGTGACATGAGCCTAAGATCCCAGTTGAGGCCGTCCTCATGTGGGGAACTCTATTCAGTGACTCTGTGCTGCGTGTCATGAAGGCTGTCTTGGAAAACGCTTACCCGAAGATCAGAAGCCAAATGCCCGTGACCGCTGAAGCGTTCGCCAACAGGAAGAAAACAGTCTTGTCTGCTGATTGTTGAGCGGTGTTCACTCATCCGTTGTCTTAGCGTCTGCACAGTCTCCCAAGTATACCATGTCTAAGGACATCCTTTCCTGCAGCGTATCAAGCAGACAACTTTGGCGAGCTGCAAGAGTATGTGCCGTGTACCTGGTGGATGGTGTTCTCACGGGAGATGATGGCAGTCTATATCAATAATCCAGCATGTCTTGCAGAGGTTGCTGTGGCAGGGTTGTGTGGTGTTGTGGCCACTGTTCTCCTGAAGGCTGGGTAGTTTTTTGAGGTTGTTTCAAGACAAGAAGTGGGAGTGTGGGAATGGCCTTGGTGAAGTGTTCGTCTTCAACAATGACATGGCTTAGCTTCTCTGCTCTGGGGAAGTACTGGATGACAAAGCTCTGGAGAAGATGTCATAGCTTCTCTGCTCCGTGGAAGTACTGGGCGACGAAGGGACATGGATGCTATCAAATCACGTGAGAACACTATCCAGAAGCTACACAGTACATGTAAAAAGGAGCTTAAAAAGCAAATTAGGAGAGCCAGAAGGAGTCATGAAAGACCTTGGCGGGTAAGATTAAGGAGAATCCCAAGGCCTTCTATAAATACGTGAAGGGTAAAAGGATGAGAAGTGAAGGGATTGGACCTTTAAAGGGTGAAGGGGGAAAAGTTTGTGTGGAACCAGAAGAAATGGCAGAGGTGCTTAATGAATATTTTGCCTTGGTATTCATGATGGAAAGTGATCTGGGAAGTTGTACTGCAAGTCTGCAGCAGGCTGAAAATATTGAGTATGTGGATGTTAAGAAAGAGGATGTGTTGGAACTTTTAAATTCTATCAAGATAGATAAGTCGGCGGGACCAGATGGGATGTACCCCAGGTTACTCAGGGAAGTGATTGCAGAGCCCCTGGCGATGATCTTTGCATCATCAATGGAGACGGGAGAGGATCTGGAGGATTGCAGATATGGTTCCTATTTTCAAGAAAGGCAACAGGGTAGCCTGGGAAATTACCGACAGGTGAGTCTGACCTCAATGGTTGGTCGGTTGATGGAGAAGATCCTGAGGGACAGGATTTATGAGCATTGAGAGAAGTTTAGCTTGATCAGATATAGTCAACACAGTTTTGTCAAGGGCAGGTTGTGCCTTACGAGCCTAGCGGAGTTCTTTGAAAATGGGACTGAACACATTGACGAAGGAAGAGCAGTGGATGTGATTTACATGGATTTCAGCAAGGCATTTGATAAGGTCCCCCATGCAAGACTTGTTGAGGCGGTGAGAGGGCATGGGATCCAAGAGGCTTTGGCCTTGTGGATCTGGAACTGGCTTGCCTGCAGAAAGCAGAGAGTAGTTGTGGTTGGGTCTTTTTCTGTATGCAGATCAGTCACCATTGGAGTGCCCCAGGGATCTGTTCTAGACCCTTGCCGTTTGTTATTTTCATAAATGACCTGGATGAAGAAGTGGAAGGATGGGTTGGTAAGTTCGCTGACAGTACGAGGGTCGGTGGTGTTGTGGATAGTCTGGAGGGATGTCAGAAGTTGCGGCAAGACATAGATAGGATGCAAGGGTGGGCAGAGAAGTGGCAGATGGACTTCAATGCAGATAAATGTGTAGTGGTCCATTTTGGCAGGAACAATGGGACGAAGGAGTACAATATCAAGGCTAGGAGTCTTAGTAGTGTTGAGGAGCAGAAGGATCTTTGGATCCGAGTCCATAGGACTCTTAAATCGGTCTTGCAGGTGGAGGATGTGGTTAAGAAGGGTATGGTGTACTGGCCTTCATTAAACAAGGGATTGAGCTTAGGAGTTAGGAGGTAATGCTGCAACTTTATAAGACCCTTGTCATACCCCACTTGGAATACTGTGTGCAGTTCTGGTTGCCTCACTACAGGAAGGATGTGGAAGCTATTGAGAGGGTGCAGAGGAGATTTACAAGAATGTTGACTGGATTGGGAGGCATGACCTATGAAAATAGGTTGAGGGAGCTAGGTCTCTTCTCCTTGGAGAGACAAAGGTTGAGATGCGACCTGATAGAGGTTTATAAAATGTTGAGGGGAACTGATAGGGTGGATTCTCAGAGGCTATTTCCCAGAGCTGTAATGGTCGCTATGAGAGGGCACAGGTTTAAAGTGCTGGGCAGCAACTACAGAGATGTTAGGCGTAAATTTTTCACTCAGACAGTGGTGAGCGAATGGAATCAGCTGCCGTCGGCGTGCTGGAGGTGAACTCGCTGGGGTTTTTTAAAAAAATTTCTGGATGAGTATATGGGATTAAACGGGATTGGGAGTTACAGATAGTTCTATGGCCTAGTAGGTATGGGTATGATCAGCACAACTTGTGGGCCGAAGGGCCTGTTTGTGCTGTAGTGTTCTATGCTCTATGTTGACATACACTTGCAACTTGGCCAACGTTGTCTATGTGATACACTGCAGGAAAGGATGTCCTCAGGCATGGTACATTTTGGAGACCAATGCAGACGCAATGGGAATGGATGAATGAACACTGCTTGACAATCACCAGGCAAGACTGTTCTCTTCCTGTTGGCGAACATTTCAACACTCATGGGCATTCGGCCTCTGATCTTCGGCTAAGTGTTCTCCAAGGTGGCCTTCATGACACAGAACAGCGCAGAGTCACCGAACAGAGACTGATAGCCAAGTTCCGCACACGAGGACAGCCTCAACCGGGATCCTGAGTTTATGTTACACTATTTGTAATCCCCATGACTTGCCTGGACTTGCAAAATCTCACTTACTGTCCTGTCTGGAGACAACACATATCTCTTTAATCTATCCTTAATGCTTCTCCACTCTCATTATCTGTACCTTTAAGACTTGATTAGCTATAAAGACTCGCATTATAATCAGTATTCTGTAAACTGAGTGTATGCCTCTACATGCTCTGCTTGTGATCAGCACTCTCCACTCACCTGATGAAGGGGCAGTGCTTCGAAAGCGAATAACTTTTGCTACCAAATCAACCTGTTGGACTTTAACCTGGTGTTGTGAGACTTCTTACTGTGTTTACCCAATCCAACATCAGTATCTCCACATCATCCTCCCTTTGACCAGACATGAATTACATCTTTAATCTGTAATTTCCTCCCTTGCATCTCACAGCAGCCTGAGATACAAATGAACCATTTGTCCACTTTTAAGCTTCAATATCTCCTCACGCCCTATATCAAACTGTTCAAGAATCTTAGTCTTTCTCCCCAAATTCAGTACCTACATCCTCTTTCTCCCAAATGAAAGCAGAAGAGGGGAGGGATGTCCTCTGGTTCCATTGCCCCATTGATACCTAATGGGTCCTACTTTTTTCCTGGTTTTCCTCTTTCCCTTAACACACTTACAGAATGTCTTGGGATTCTGCTAATCTTTCCACACTTCCTCTGCTTTCCTACTTACTTTCTTGTGTTCCCTTCTGCACTTCATGTTGCACTAAGGTTTCCACTGATTTGCTCCCTTTGTACCTGCTAAAAAACTTTTTTTTTCTTGTCCAGTCTTGTATATTCCTACACACCCAGGGTTCTCTGAGCTTGTTGCTCCTACATTTCACCCTAAATTGTACACTTCCCAATTTCCTTTTGAACATCCCTCACTGCTCTGCTGTAGATTTTCTCACAAGAAACTGTTTCCAATTTACCTTGGCCTGATCCTACCTTATTTTAATAAAATCTGTCTCCTCCCAATCCAAAACTCATTTCTACAGATTATAGAACATAGAACACTGCAGCACAAACAGGCCCTTCGGCCCACAAGTTGTGCTGAACACATCAAATCCTACCCAGCCATAGACCTATCTATAACCCCCAATCCCATTGGATCCCATATACTCATCCAGAAGTCTTTTAAAAGACCCCAGCGAGTTCGCCTCGACCACCACCGACGGCAGCCGATTCCATTCACTCACCACCCTCTGAGTGAAAAACTTTCCCCTAGCATCCCCTCTGTACTTGCTTCCCTGCACCTTAAATCTGTGCCCTCTCGTCGCAACCATTTCAGCCCTGGGAAATAGTCTCTGAGAGTCCACCCTATCTATTCCTCTCAACATCTTGTAAACCTCTATCAGGTCGCCTCTCAACCTTCGTCTCTCCAGGGAGAACAGTCCCAGCTCCCTCAACCTGTCTTCATAAGGCATGCCTCCCAATCCAGGCAACATCCTTGTAAATCTCCTCTGCACCCTTTCAATAGCTTCCACGTCCTTCCTATAGTGAGGCGACCAGAACTGCGCACAGTACTCCAAGTGTGGTCTGACAAGGGTCCTATAAAGCTGCAGCATTACCTCCTGACTCCTGAACTCAATCCCTTGATGAATGAAAGCCAGTACACCGTAAGCTTTCTTAACCACATCCTCCACCTGGGAGGCCGATTTGAGAGTCTTATGGACCTGGACTCCGACCCCAAGATCCCTCTGCTCTTCCACACAGCTAAGACTCCTACCTTTGATAGTGTAAGATTATCTTTTTCCTTTTCCATAAAAAACTTCAAGCATACTGGTATTGTGGTTGCTATCACTAAAATGCTCTCTACTGCCACCTCAAATACCTGTCTGCCTTTATTTCCCAGAATTAAATCCAGCACTGTACCTGTCCCTCGTTGGACCTTCTACATATTACATAAAAAACTCTCCCGAATACATTTCAAGAAACCCACTCCTTCCAAACCCTTTGCAGTATGGCTATCCCAATTAATGTTAGGAAAATTGAAATCCCCTAATATAATTACCCTATTGTAATTTTCACACACGCCAGTGAATTGTCTACATATCTGCCCCTCCATTACCTACTGACTGTTTAGGGGCCTGTAATGCACTCTCAGCAATGACTGTTCCCTTTTAATTCCTAAATTCTTGTTTAAGTTGTGTCAAGTTTCAACCAGATTTTTCAGTTTTCTGCTACTGACCTCATCCACAGTTTCTTCCTGGGGTGTAGCAGCACTCTCATCAGAATCTTTTTGAGCCCCGGTATCAGCACTCTTCCGGACATCCCTGCTCTTTTTATGCTTGTGAGCCAGTTTCTTCACATGGCCATCTGCTTTTCCACTGCTGAGGCGTCTTACAGGGCTAGTGAGCCACTTCCTTAGAGTGTTACCTGGACGCTTTGGGCCTGGTGAGCTTTGCGTTGTACTCACAGAGTGGGGTTGAAGTGAGGTTACTGAGGCAGGAGGACTTGCATCGTTGCTGGATACTGAAAGTGAGTCTGCAGAAGAAAAGCATATAACACCTTAGTGGCAAGGTATTTATTTTTTCAAATAAAATAGTTCACCACTGAAGTACAAAACTAGTTGAGCATGAAACACTGACATACAAACCATTGAAATTTTGCACAATACTACTTTAGATTCCTTCTGCCTCACTCCTTTCTGCAGCGCACCAGCAGTCACAGCTTGTATTACTTTGTCATCTTCCAACTGCCATTTGACTGGCTCACTTTACAATTTCCCCTTCCTGTAGGAAGCATCAAGTCTGCAATCAGCAGATTAGATACAACTGGAAACTTGCCATGTTAGAATCATAGGATCCATACAGTGCAGCAGGAGGCCATTCGGCTCCCCAATTCTACACTGATTCTCTGACACAGCATCTTACCCAGGCCCGCCACCCATCTTGTTCCCGTAATGCCAATCCATTTATCCTGCTAATCCCCTTAACTTACACATCCCTGGACACTAAGAGACAATTTAACATGGCCAATCAACCTAACCTGGAAGTCTTTGCATTGGGAGGTAACCAGAACACCTGGAGGAAACCCATGCAGACACAGGAAGAACATACAAATTTCACATAGTCACTCGGGTTGAACCCAGATCTCTGGTGCTGTGAGGTTGTAATGCTAACCACTTGCCATCTATGTTGGATGTTTAAATGGGAATGCATGGATTCTGTAAGTGGATAGGTCAATCTTTTTGCATCTTTGCTTTTTCTTGTATGGGAATAAAAGGTGAAAATATAAAGATAAAGAGTAGAGAGCAGGAATAGGCCATCTGGCCC
This sequence comes from Sphyrna mokarran, assembly GCA_024679065.1. Lineage (NCBI taxonomy): Eukaryota > Metazoa > Chordata > Chondrichthyes > Carcharhiniformes > Carcharhinidae > Sphyrna > Sphyrna mokarran. The sequence goes on from JAGIQG010000002.1 coordinate 108,557,360, forward strand.
CTCGAGCCTGCTCCGCCATTCAATAAGATCATGGCTGATCTTTTTGTGGACTCAGCTCCACGTATCCAGCTGCTCACCATAATCCTTAATTCCTTTACTGTTCAAAAATTTATCTATCCTTGCCTTAAAAACATTCAATGAGGTAGCCTCAACGGCTTCATTGGACAGGGAATTCCATAGATTCATAGCCCTGTGTGTGAAGAAGTTCCTCCACAACTCCCTCTTATTTTGAGGCTATGCCCCTAGTTCTAGTTTCACTCACCAGTGGAAACAATTTCCCTCCTTCTATCCTATCCCCTTCATAATCTTTGTATAAGACCTCCCCTCATTCTTCTAAAATCCAATGAGTATAGCCCCAATCTACTCGGTCTCTCCTCATAAACCAACTCTCTCAACTCCAGAATCTACCTACTGAATCTCCTCTGCACGGGAATCTCCCTCCCATGCCAGTATATCGTTTCTCAAGCAAAGAGACCAAAATTGTACACAGTACTCCAGATGTGGCCTCATCAGCACCTTATAGAGCTGCAACACAACCTCGCTGTTTTTAAACTCCATCCCTCTAGCAATAAAGGACAAAATTCCATTTGTCTTCTTAATTACCTGCTGCACCTACAAACCAACTCCTTGAGATTCCTGCACAAGGACACCCAGGTCCTTCTGCACAGCAGCATGTTGCAATTTTTTACCATTTAAATAATAGCCCATTTTGCTGTTATTCCTACCAAAATGGATGACCTCACATTTACCAGCATTGTACTCCATCTGCCAGACTCTTGCCCCACTCAGATTATCTATATTCTTTTGCAGACTTTCAGCATCCTCTGCACACTTTGCTCTTTCACCCATTTTAGTGTCATCTATGAATTTTGACACACTACCATTTGTCCCCAACTCCAAATCATCTATGTAAATCGTAAACAACTGCGATTCCAACACTGATCCCTAAGGCACATCACTAGTCACTGAACACTAACCAGCATAACATCATTTACCTCCACTTTTTGCTTTCTGTTAGTTAACCAATCCTCTATCCATGCTATTACCTATAACACTGTGCACCTTTATCTGATGTAGTAATCTTTGGTACAGCATCTTGTCCAATGCCTTCTGTAAATCAAGATACACCACATCCACAGGTTTCCCATTGTCCATTGCACTTGTAATGTTCTCAAAGAATTCCACCAATTTGTCAAACAAGATCTGCCCTTCATGAACCTATGTTGTGTCTTACCAATGGAACAAGTTATATCCAGATGTCTCGCTATTTCTTTCCTGACGACAGATTCAAGCATTTTCCCTACTACAGAAGTTAAGCTAACTGGCCTTTAGTTACCTGCCTTTTGTCTACTCCTTTTTAAAACAATGACATCACATTTGCTGCTTTCTAACCTGTGGGAACCATCTCAGAGTCCTGCAAATTTTGGTAAATTACCACTAGTGCATTTGCTATTTCTCCTGCCATCTCTTTTAGTACCCTGGGATGCATTCCATCAGGACCAGAAGACTTGTCTACCTTTAGCGCCATTAAGCTGCCCAACACTACCTCTTTCGTGATAATGATTGTTTCTAGGTGCTCACCTACCATAGCCTTCCTGTCATCAATTTTTGGGGCGTTATTTATGTGTTCCACTGTGAATACTGACACAAAATACCTGTTCAATGCCTCAGCCATTTTCTTATTTCCAGTTGTTACATCCCCCTTCTCGTCCTCCAAAGGACCAATGTTTACTTTTGCCACTTTTTCATTTTATATATTTGTAGAAATTTTTGCTATCTATATTCTGAATTAGTTTACTCTCATAATCCATCTTACCTTCCTTTATAGCTTTTCTTGTGGCTTTCTACTGATCTTTAAAGATTTCCCAATCCTTTAGATCCTGACTAATCTTTGCCACTTTGTATGCATTTTCTTTCAATGGTCTAAATTTTTACATATAACTTCTGGTAAATTGAACACTTTTTATTGGTTCATTAAAGGCCTTACGTTGCAACACCTTTATCTAAATTCTTACTCAATGTCCTAGATATAGTCATAATAATGGCAGCAATTGTTTGTAATCTCTTCAAACATCACGTACTTGAAAGTTAGAATCAGGAATGACCACATGACCTACTGTTGTGTGCTGGTGTTTTGAAAGAAATTAATCCTGCTCTCCTGCGCATTCCCCTATCTTTGCAAACTTTATCATGTAAATCATTTCTCCAATTCCTTTTTGAAAGTTACTGCTGAATTTGCTTCCACCGTCTTTTTCAGGAATTCCATTCCGGATCACCATAAAACATTGCATTTAAAAAAGCCTCCACATTTCGACTGATTCTTGCATCAATGTTCTTAAATCCTCAAGTTATTGACCCTTCTGGAACAGAAAACAGTTTCTACTTATATAATGACAACCCTTCATAATGTTGAATTGGATACAGCAAACTCGGTGGGCCCAACAGCCCAGCTGTAGTGCCCAAGGTTTGTGCTCCAGAGTTTTCTACTATTGATCAGTAAAAAGGCTTAATTGGACTATTTTCTAAACAATGATGATAAAGGTGACCTGATATATAACGCTGCGTCAACTTGACAAGAGTGGAAAACACCCAGTTATCTCTTGTCCAGAAAAGTAGGACGAAAATCAATCAGTTTATTCTCAAACATCAGCAATTTGGTGAAAGGTATTATCAAAGTGCTAACAAACAGCATTTACTCAACAATATGAGGTTTCATCTGCATACCATAGGTATGCAGACATACCATAGGTATGTCTCACCAATGCTGTTACAATTGTAGCAAGGCCTTCATACTTTTATACTCCAACCCCTTACAATAAAGGCCCACATTTTGTTTACTTTTGAAATTACTGGCACATGAATGCTGACTTTTTATAATTCATGTACAAAGACACCCAGATTTATCTGTATTGCAGCATTCTGTAGTCTCTCTCCATTTAAATAACATTCCATTTTTCTGTTCTTCCTGTTTAAGTGGACAACCTCTCATTCTTTCATTTCATTCTCCATCTGCCTACTCACTTAATCTATCTGTATCACTTTGCAGAGTTTATATCCTCACAATTTTCTTTTCATAATCATCAGCAAATTTGTCTACAACTCAATTAATCTCTTTATCCAAGTCATTAATATAGATTGTAAGTAGTTGAGGCCCCAGCACTTATCCCCATGGAACGGCACAAATTGTCTGCTACCTTGAAATGACTCATTTTTCCTGTCTCTGTTTCCTGTTAGTCCTCTATTCATGATAACGTATCACACACAAAGCTATGATTTTTTTTCTGGTTTGGTAACTTTTATGTGACATCTTAACAAATGCTTTTGGAAATTGAGAAACACTACTTCTACAAGTTTCCCTTTATGTAGCCTGCTTGTTAAATCCTCAAAGAACGCGAATAAACTTGTGAAATACAATTTCCATTTCACAAAATCCTATTGGTTCTGCCTATTAGGACTCACATCACTCATTGCAAACTGAATTTAAGTTTCACATTATGATCACTCTTACCTACAGAATCCTTTTTCATGACACGTTGCACAAATTTCAGGTTGTTACTCTTTTCAGACTGTGTACATTTTTTACTTGGGACAGTTATTTCTATCCATACCACACCCATCTGAGGTTACTTCAACAGCCATAAGATTGAAACACTAAATAACATAAGAAATCTTATGATAAATTACCAGCTTTCTGAATCACTGATCCCAAACAGATAATTTACTCTGGAACAATCAAAGAAGAGAAAGCAGATGATTGCTTGCATCCTCTTTCATGAGTTAATGTTTAAGTGAATGATTACATCATTTAAAATGCTTATTTCAGTGGTAACAGCATTGGAGTATTTTCAGAGTCAGAAGACTGAGTATAACATTTTCTTATGTTCAGTCTTCTGGCCCTAAAAATACTTCAATGCTGTTTACCACATCGACAACATGTTTTAAATTCCCGCTACCTTCTGAATAACATTTCTTGTGCATTCATTGTTGGATTTATTAGTGCTAATTTTATATTTAAAGGCCTAATTTGAACCCTTTCACAAGTGAAGCACTTCCTTTAGCTCTACACTGCCAAATCCATACACGATTTTGAAGAATCTTATTAAGTTGCCTGTATTAGATATTGAGAAAATAGCCTGTTGAGTTCTTGTAGTTGAACTCTTTCATTTCTGTTTTCATCCTTGATAACATTGTGCAAAGTGGCACAGAGGTTAGCACTGCTGTCTCACAGCGCCAGGGACTCAGATTCAATTCCTGGCTTGGTTCACTGTCTGTGTGGAGTTGGCATATTCTCCTGTTTCTGCGCAAGTTTCTTCAGAGTGTTACAGTTTCCTCCCACAGTCCAAAAGATGTACTGGTTAGGTGCATTGGCTATGCTAAATTCTCCTTCAGTGTACCCGAACAGGCAAGTGAGTTGACAAGGGGATTTTCACAGAACTTAATTGTAGTGTTAAGCCTACATGTGATACTAATGAATAAACTTTAATTTTTTTTTCATTATTTCCAGTCTCCAAGTTTCTACATAAAATTAACATAACTCTTCAGGTTTTGAATTCTATTCCTCCATAAATGAATCCCAATGATTTTTTAAAATTTGTTTTGTGCCTTTGTTGTTATGTTCCTACTTCTAAACATTTGCAACTACGTACCTCATTGAATAGATACAGTGCAGAAGGAGATTTATAACAGCAACCAGCTGGCTCCAGTCCCCCTAAATCCAACTGTGTCGTCACCCCATTTAGAATCTGATTTTGCAAGAATTGTGCAGCCTTATTATTGTTTCTACCAAAATACATAACTTTTACACCTACTTATATTGAAATCTATTTGACATTTACACAGTCATTACATGCTCCTTCTCAGTATTATGTAAAGTGAACTGAATTGACTGGCTATTAGCACTTACAATAATAACGTTCTGAAGATATTATGGGGACCACATGTTTGCTTGAAGACGCTTGAAACTATGCCAACACTATCTCTAGAATTCATGTTTGGCTGTACCATGGTTCAAAATGAGGCATTTTCCTCTCATTAGTTGCCTGATTGTCTGATATCATTCTTGACTGCAAATAGAACAGATTTGGAGCTTAGCTATGGTCTTTGACTGTGGAACTGCCCAGCGTCTTCTGCTGCTAGTAGCCCTATGGTGTATTTTGCTAATTGTCAAAATAAGATGCTACAATCTAAAGTACATTAAGGTCATAACTAAAGTCATATGAAAGTACTACAGTCTAAGTTATGACTGGTGTGTTCCTGGTATGCTACTCTACCCTCTACAGTGAACCATGGTTGATGTCCTGGCATAACTGTGATGGAGGAGTGAGTCATATGTTAAGACAATGAGCTGCACTGTGGCACAATGGTTAGCACTGTTGTCTCACAGCACTGGAGACTTGTATTGGCTTTCAGCCTTGGGGACTATGTGGAGCTTGTATGTTCTCCTAGTATCAGTGTGGGTTTCCTCTAGGTGCTCTAGTTTGTGGTATCCAAACGAACACTTGAATCCTGCACAGATCAGTTGGTGGGGGATTCACATTCACCTTCAACCTCTCTTTACAACAATCTGAGATCCTTATCTGCTTCAAGAAGACAGCCATCATCCCGGTACCTAAGGAAAACCAAGTAGCATGCCTTAATTATGATTAGCCAGTGGCTCTGACATCCATCATTATGAAGTGCTTCAAAAGGCTAGTCACGGCATGAATCAATTCCAGCCTCCGTACTACCTGGATCCACTACAGTTTATCTCTGGCGCAACAGGTCCACAGCAGACGCCATCTCCCTGGCCCTGCACTCAACGCTGGAACACTTAGGTAACAAGGATACCTATTAATTGAATACAGCTTAGCCGTCAACACCATTATTCCCACGAAATTCATTTCCAAACTCCGTGGCTTGGGCCTTCGCATCTCCCAATGTGACTGAATCTTGAACTCTCTAACTCACAGACTACAATCAGCAAGGATAGGCAACACCTCTCCATGAGCATCCTCAGCATCCACAAGGCCGTGTTCTCAACCTTCTACTATATTCCTTATATACTTATGACTCTGTGGCCAAACTTGATTTTCAAGTTTGCTAATGACAACACCGTAGTGGGTTAGATCTCAAACAATGATGAGACAGAGTACAGGAATGACATAGAGAATCTGGTAAACTGGTGCGGTAACAATAATCTCTCCCCTAATGTCAACAAAATGAAGGAGATTGTCATTGACTTTAGGAAGCAAAAAGGAGAACATGCCCTTGCCTACATGAATGGGGACAAAGTAGAAAGGGTCCAGAGCTTTAAGTTTTTAGGAATTCAAATCACCAACAACCTGGCCTGGTCCTCCAATGCTGACACTATAGTTAAGAAGGTTCACAACATCTTTACTTTCTCAGAAGACGAAGGAAATTTGCCATGTCAGTTACAACTCTCATTAACATTTACAGAAAGCATTCTTTCTAATTCTATCGGCCACTAGTGGTGTGCCGCAGGGCTCGGTACTGGGACCTCTTCTATTTGTAATATATATAAATGACTTGGAAGAGGGAGTAAGTGGAGTGATCAGCAAGTTTGCAGACGATACAAAGATGGCTGGACTTGCAGATAGTGAGGAACATGGTCAGGCGATGCAGCAGGACATAGGCTGGTAGCTTGGGCAGATAGATGGCAGATAGAATTCAAATAAATGCGAGGTGATGCATTTCGGGAGAAAGAATGTAGAGGGGAGGTATATGATAAAGGGTAGACCTATTAAGAGTATAGAAACGCAGAGGGAACTGGGGGTGCAGGTGAACAAGTCTCTGAAGGTGGCAGAGCAGGTGGAGAAGGTTGTGAAGAAAGCATATGGAATGCTAGCCTTTATAGGAAGGGGTATAGAGGACAAGAGCTGGCCTCTAATGTTGCAGTTGTATAAAACGTTGGTTAGACTTCATTTGGAATATTGCGTCCAGTTCAGGTCCCCTTTACTACCAGAAGGACGTGGAGATTCTGGAGAGAGTGCAGAGGAGGTTTACCAGGATGCTGCCTGGTATGGAAGGTCTGAGTTACGAAGTGAGGTTAGGCAAATTGGTCTGTTTTCCTTAGAAGGACGTAGACTTAGAGGAGATCTAATAGAAATATACAAGATTATGAAGGGTATAGATAGAGTAAGCAGGGTTAACCTTTTTCCTAGGATGGACACAAATAGCATGAGGGGTCACGGGCTTAGGGTGAGGGGGGTAAGGTATAATTTGGATGCTAGAGGGAGTTTTTTCACAGAGGGTGGTGGGGGTATGGAACACACTGCCAAGTAAAGTGGTGGAGGCAGGCACTCTGGAGTTATTTAAGAGATACTTAGATGAGCACATGAACAGAATGGGAATGGAGGGGTACAGAAAACTGATTTAAAATAGGGATTATGACCCTTGGGAGTCCCTGGGAGTGTGTAAATAGATGATGATATTGATGTATTGTTTTTATCCTACAGGTGCTTTGGTCCGCCTTGCTGTCTAACAAGGGGCATACACGCGATGGGTCGTGAGAGGGCTGCTCTTGGATTTTTTGAGAGTATCCTAGTGCTTCACGTCATTAGTGTACGCTTGACCTGGACCATTTGATGGGCAACACGACAGTTCAGTGACTATCGCTGTGCTGTGCAGATACATGGATTTGGGCCTGTGTCTGTGGGAGTTTGTGCATTCTCCCCGTTCTTGCGTGGATTTTCTCCGGGTGCTCTGGTTTCCTCCCACATCCCAAAAATGTGCTCTTAGGCTAACTGGCAGAACAAATTCTCCCTAAATTGTCTCAAATTTGATTTCAATCCATAGATCTATAAACATAGACAGGGATCACGGGTAGAGGTGGGAACATCGGAGTTCCAGCGTGGGCTTGTTGGGCCAAAGGGCCTGTTTCCCGTGCTATTTTGTTCTTTGTTCTTTGGCTTGGTATGGTTCTTGCTCTGTCCAAGAGCACCAGGAACTACAAAATGAATGTCGCCAATCCTTCACACAAACAGCCTCCCCATCCACTGACTCTTTCTACACTTCTTGGCAAAGCAGCCAGTGTAATTAAGGATCCCACGTATCCTGGACATTCTCTCTCTTCCACCTTCTTCCATCGGAAAAGTCTCAGGTCATGTACCAACCAACGTAAGAACAGCTTCTTCCCTGCTGCTGTCAAACTTTTGATGGACTTACCTTGCATTAAGTTAATCTTTTTCTATACCCTAGCTATAATTTAACACTACAAATCTGTACTCTTTTATTTTCTTCTCTAAGAACAGTATGCTTTGTCTGTGTAACTTGCAAGAAACAATACTTTCACTGTATGTTAACATGTGACAATAATAAATCAAATCAAATTAAATCAGTCCAAAGATGTACTGCTTAATGCATCAACCATGCTAAATTGCTCCTTAGTGTTCTAAGATACATAGGTTAAGTGGATTAGCTATGGTGCCATGGTAAATATGCAGAGTAACAGGGATAGTGCAGGAAGACAGGCCTGAGTAAGATGCTTTGTCGGAAAGTCATTGTAGACCCAATGGGTTAAATGGCCCTCTTCTGTATTATAGGGATTCTATGAAAATAGAAAATTATAGACTGTAATGATATGGCCTATATTGCATGCTGTCCAACTGTGGACTGCTAGATGTATTCTTAATCTGCCCCACTTACCATGATGGTAGTGCCACAAAACATGATGGATGGTGTTGACTGCTAACAATGCTATAAGGAACAGATATTTGCCACAGGTATGTTCATGAGCACAACGTTCTACAGGCTACTTGTTCACACTGGTTCACTCATGACCCAATGCAGGGCTAAATTGGCAGGTTAAACATGGTACAACTGAATCTTTCTTATGGAGAGCAGTGAAATATGTCACCTAGGCTACAGTTTGAGGCCTTGCCTAGAGTTAATATAATAGCCTTTAATCTAATAACCTGCACTCAGGTTTCTTAATGCACACTGCTAATTGAGATCATTTAATTCAGCAGAGACTAGTGGTGAAATGTGGGATCTTTCTGGTCTGAAGGACTCAAGATTATGTAACAATCAATTTTTTAACTTTTGCAGAAGAATGCTTAATTGCAGATTGTATGATTTTACTTTCAATTTTCATCAGAACTGACTGGGTTATCTTAAACTGTTCTGAAGAACATGAGTAAAATCTATCCACTCGTTAAGGTTCTTAATACAGTATGCTGAATAACACAGCTGAGAGAAAAAAAATTATTTCCTGACCACAAAGACAAAAGCTGAAAAAAAAATCTAATATATAAACACTAAAAATGTACAAAGTTAATTTATTTCTAAATATGAAAAATGGTTAAAACATTAACCATTCCTTTTTTCTGAGACATTCTCTGATCTGCACAAGTATACAGTTTTGTACGTATTTGCTTTTTGATGTGTGCCTTTTTACTTGTCCTGAATAAAGGGGTTTAGTCATTGTGCAATAGGAAATTCCAAGCACATGATTACTCTTCATGCTTAATTTATAAAGAGAAGCTGAGCTCATACAATTTTCTGTTTTTTGTTCTTGTGCATTTATGCCACCTCTGTAAAATAAGAATTAGCCAGTGAAAGACAAACAAATATTTAAAGAGAATCACTGAAGGTTACACTTCTGTAAAAGTGAATATCATTAATGCTGATATCCGTGTGGTTTTAAAATCAAGAATTAATTTAATGTCCTCCACCACGGCAAGTTGGGTGGTGTGGTGGGGGGAGCATTTTATTTGGTGGGATGGAGGTGGAGAGGAATCTCTCCTCCACCCTGATTAAATCAGTGATGAGAGGGTAATTAATGCCTAATTAAGGGTCTGATCCTGTTGCCAGATCCATCCTGGCTTCTTCCCGAGCTGCTAAGTGTCATAAATGTCAGTCTTTATAAGAAATAGGAGCAGTAGTAGGCCATCCAGCCTCTGGAGCCTAGCCTGCCATTCAATAAGATCATGGCTGATCTGCAGTGGTTCAGTACCACTTTCCCGCTTTCTCCCCGTGACCCTTAATTCCTTGTCAATCAAAAACCTATCCACTCTTGACTTAAATATATTCAGCGAGGAAGCCTCCACCACTTCAACAGGCAGAGAATTCCAAAGATTCACCACCCATTGTGTGAAGAAATTCCTCCTCAACTCTGATCTGAACTGCACCCCCCAATCTTGAGGCTGTGCCCTCTAGTCCTGCTATCTTTGTTAAGCGAAAAGGGTCTCTCAACCTCTACCCTATCCATCCCCTTCATTATCTTATACATCTCTATAAGATCCCCTCTCAGCCTTCTAAACTCCAACAAGTAAAAACCTAGTCTATTAAGTCTCTCCTCATAATCCAACGCCCTCATCTCTGGTATCAGCCTAGTGAACCTTCTCTGCATCCCTTTCAAGGCCAATATATCCTTCCTCGAATGCGGTGACCAAAACTGCACACAGTACTCCAGCTGCGGCCTCACTAATACCCTATGCAGCTGCAACAGAACCTCCCTACTTTTATATTCTATCCCCCTAGCTATAAAGACCAACATTGCATTCGTCTTCTTGCTCACCTGCTGCACCTGCAGACAGTGTTTTCGCGATTCGTGCACAAGGACTCCCCAGGTCCCTCTGTACTGTCGCATGCTGCAGCTTTTCACCATTTAAATAGTAATCCTTCCTACCATTATTCCTATCAAAGTGGATAACCTCACACTTGCTAACACTATACTCCGTCTGCAGTCCTTGCCCACTCACTCAACCTATCCAGATCCCTCTGCAGGCTTTCCACACACTCCACGCAATTTGCTTTTCCACTCATCTTTGTGTCATCAGCAAATTTCGTCACCCTGCACTCAGCCCTTTCCTCCAGATCATCTACGTAAATGGTAAATAGTTGAGGTCCCAGCACTGATGCCTGGGCACTCCACTAGTCACCAGCTGCCAATCAAAATAGCACCATTAATACCTACTCTCTGCTTCCTATTAGACAACCAATCCTCTATCCAGTCTAATAACTCACCCCAACTCCCTGCACTCTAACCTTCTGCAGCAATCTTTTGTGAGGCACCTTATCAAATGCCTTTTGGAAATCCAAAAACACCACATCCACCGGTTCCCCTCTATCTACCGCACTAGTCACTTCCTCACAGAACTCCAATAAGTTCGTCAAGCACGACTTCCCCTTAACGAATCCGTGCTGTGTCTGTTTGATCAAACAGTTCGTATCCAGGTGCCTCATTATTTCTGCTGTGAAAACAGATTCAAGCATTTTTCCAACTACAGACGTTAAACTAACCGGCCTATAATTCCCTGCCTTCTGTCTGCTACCTTTTTTAAACAGCGGCGTAACATTAGCCGTTTTCCAATCTTCCAGCACTTTCCCGGAATCCTGCGAATTCTGAAAGATAATTACTAGGGCATCCGCTATCACCTCTGCCATTTCCTTGAAAACCCTGGGATGCATTCCATCCGGTCCCAGGGACTTATGTATCATCAGCCCCGTTAGCCTATCAAGCATGACCTCTCTAGTGACTGTAATCTCATCAAGGATCTCATCTCCTATCACCCTTCTATCCTTAATTTCGGGCAAGCTATTTACGTCTTTCTCCGTAAAGACTGACACAAAAAAAACTTATTTAAGGTCTCTGCAATATCCTTATCAACCACCACTAAATTCCCCCTCTCATCCTAGCATTAACTCTGGCCATCCTCCTATTCTTTATATGTTTATAAAAACTTTTATTGTCCTTTTTGATATTTTGAGCTAGTTTAACCTCATATTCTATCTTTCCTTTTTTAATTACCTTCTTAGTCATTCTTTGCTGTTGTTTGAAACTTTCCCAATCCTCTGATCGCCCATTATTTTTAGCCGCTCTGAATGCCTCAGCTTTTGATTTAATACTCTCCTTAATTTCCCTCGAGAACCACGGCTGATTTTCTCCTCTCTTACAGTCCTTCTTCACCATCGGAATATATTTCTGCTGAATACTGAGAAAGGTCTCTTTAAAAATCCTCCACTGTTCCTCAGCCGTCCTACCAACCAATGTACTCCTCCAATCCACAGTCACCAATTCCTCTCTCATCCTATCACAGATCCCCCCGGTTCAAGCATAGTACACAGGTCTGGGACACTACTACTACCTCATCCTCCATTTGCATCGTAAATTCTACCATACTATGATCACTCGTCTCTACAGGATTCCTCACATGAATATCCCTAATTCTATCTGCCTCTTTACATAGCATCAGATCCAAGATAGCACGCTCTCTCGTCGGTTTTGTAACATACTATTCAAGGAACCCATCCCGATAGCATTCCAAAGCCCACCGTGTCTGACTTGTGTCGCCCAGTCAATATGCAGATTGAAATCTCCCATTACTAACGCTGTTCCATTTTTGCACGCATCTCTTATTTGTTTGTTTATAGCCCGCCCCACCTCAAAGTTGTTATTTGGGGGCCTATAGACCAAATCCACCAGCGTCTTCCTCCCCTTACTTTTTTTTTTTATCTCTATCCACATTGATTCCACATTTTGCTCCTTGGGGCCTATATCCTCTCTTACTACCGCCCTGATACTATTCTTAATCGACAGAGCCACCCCACCCTCTTTTTCCTCCTGTCTATCCTTCCTAAACACCTGATAGTCCTGGGCATTCAGTTCCTAGTCCCTGTCCCCCCACAACCTCCGCAACCATGTTTCCGTAATGTCTTCAGTCAATTTACGTACTCTACATGACAACAAGCCGCGCCCCTAGCCAAGCTGTTCTAGTACAGCCACAACACTGGAATCTAGGTGGTAATGGGAATTTACCAAGTACTTTTGACCACAAAAAAGCAGGACAAATCCAACCCAGCCAATTACCCACATTTCATTTTGATCAGCAACAAAAGTATCAACGACAATGCTGTCAAGCACCACTTACTCAGCAATAACCTGCTCACTGATGCTCAATTTGGTTTCTGCTAGGATCACTCAGATCCTGACATTATAGATTTGCTCCAAATATCGTCAAAAGAACTGAACTTAAGAAGCAAGGTGAGAATTAACCCTCTTGACATCAAAATGCCTGAGAAAATATGATGCCAATGGGAATCAGGAAAAAATACTCCACTGGTTGAAATCATACTTAGCCCAAAGGAATATGGTCATGGTTGTTGGAGATCAAATATCTCAGCCACAGATTGCTGCAGGAGATACTCAGGCTAGTATTCTAGATCCAACTATCATCAGCTACTTCATCAATGGATTTATCCCCATCATAAAATCAGGAATTGTGATGTTTGGCACAATGTTTAGCACCATTTATGACTCCTCAGACATTAAAGCAGACTGTGTCCAAACGAAGCAAGACCTAGACAATTTTCAGGCTTGGGCTGCTAAATGGAAAGTAACATCTGCGCCATGCAGTGTCAGTCAATGACCATCACCAACAAGAAAGAATCTAACTATTTCCCGATGACGTTCAAAGGCATTACCATCATTGAATTCATCTGGTGGCACAGTAGTTAGCACTGCTGCCTCACAATGCCAGGAGCCTGGGTTCAATTCCCGGCTTGGGTCATTGTGCAAAGTCCACATAGACATTCTCCCTATCTCTGCGTGGATTTCCTGCGGATACTCCTGTTTCCACCCACAGTCTGAAAGACATGTTGGTTAAGTGGTTTGACCATGCTAAATTCTCCCCCAGTGTACCCTAACAATCACAGGAAATGTATTAAATGTAAACATACTTGTGACACCAATAAATAAACTTTAAACTATCAACATCCTGGGGGTTACTACTGACCAACCATATAAATTCTGTGGCTACAAGAATAGGTCAGAGGATGAAAACTTTGTGACAAGTAGCTCATTTTCTGAATCCCAAATGCCTGCCGACCATCTGCAAATCACAAGTCTGGGATCTGATGGAACATTCTCCAACAGCACGAGAAGCTTAACAATAACCAGGATTAAGCAGATCACATAAATGACACACCATCCACCATTTTAAACATTCATCTCCTTCATTGTCAATAGCAGTATATATACACTTTCTTCAAGATGCAGTGCACCAAGGCTCCTTCACCAGCACAACCAAACTTCCAAATCCATGATGTCTACCATCTCAAAGGACAAGGCCACAGATGCATGGCAACACATCATTTTTATGTTTACTTCCAAGTCATGCACCATCTTGTCTTGGAACTATATTGCCATTCCTTCACTGTCGTTAGGTTAAAATTCCAGAATTCCCTTCCTAACAGTGCCTGAATAACATGGAGTGCAGCAGTTTAAGAAGGTGGTTCAAGGGAAATTAGGAATTCTGGTCTAGCCAGTAATGTTCACGTCTATTAAAAGAATAAAAAAAAGTAACACTGTGGAGCATGACAGGCAAACCCAACCCTACTTGCTTGTGAGTTTAGTAAGAAGTCTTACAACACCAGGTTGAAATCCAACAAGTTTATTTGGTAGCAAACACCACTAGCTTTCAGAATGCTGTCCCTTTGTCAAGTGAGTGCAAATTCTATTCACAAACAGGGCACATAAAGACATAAACTCAATTTACAAAATAATGATTGGAATGCAAGTCTTTACAGCAAAATCAAGTCTTAAAGGCACAGACAATGTGACCAGAGAGAGCATTAAGTGCAAGTTAAAGAGATGTATATTGTCTCCAGACAGGCCAGTTAGTGAGATTTTGCAAATCCAGGCAAGTCATGGAGGTTACAGTCTTCCTTGGTTCTCTTCCTGTTGGGGAACACTTCAGTGGTCATGACACTTGGCCTCTGATCTTCGGGTAAGCGTTCTTCAAGGCAGCTTTCACGACACACAACAGCATAGAGTCACTGAGCAGAAACTGACGGTCAAGTTCCGCACGAGGACAGCCTCAACTGGGATCTTGGGTTCATGTCACACTATCTGTTAGCCCCAAACTTGCAAAATCTCACTTACTGTGCTGTTTGGAGACAATACACATCTCTTTAACAAAGAACAAAACAGCACAGGAAACAGGCCCTTCAGCCCAACGAGCCTGCGCCGCCACCCCGATGTTCCCACCTCTACCCGCGATCCCTGTCTATGTTTATAAATCTATGGATTAAAAACCAAATTTGAGACAATTTAGGAAGAATTTGTTTTGCCAAGTAGCCTAAGAGCACATCTTTGGAATGTGGGAGAAAAACTGGAGCGCCCGGAGAAAACACATGCAAGCACGGGGAGAATGCGCAAACTCCCACAGACACAGGCCCAAATCCATGTAACTGCACAGCACAGCGATAGTCACTGAGCTGTCGTGTTGCCCATCAAATGGTCCAGGTCAAGCGTACACTAACGACGTGAAGCACTAGGATACTCTCGAAAAACATCCAAGAGCAGCCCTCTCACGACCCATCGCGTGTATGCCCCTTGTTAGACAACAAGGTGGACCAAAGCACATGTAGGATAAAAACAAGTACATCAATATCATCATCTATTTACACACTTCCCAGGGACTCCCAAGGCTCATGATCCCTATTTTAAATCAGTTTTCTATACCCCTCCATTCCCATTCTGTTCATGTGCCCATCTAAAGTATTTCTTAAATAACTCCAGAGTACCTGCCTCCACCACTTTACTTGGCAGCGCATTCCATACCCCCACCACCCTCTGTGTGAAAAAACCCCCACTAGCATCCAAATTATACTTTACCCCCCTCACCCTAAGCCCGTGACCTCTCGTGCTTAACCCTGTTTACTCTATCTATACCCTTCATAATCTTGTACACCTCTATCAGATCTCCTCTAAGTCTAAGTCTTTCTAAAGAAAGCAGTCTCAATTTGCCTAATCTCTCCTCGTAACTCAGACCTTCCATACCAGGCAGCATCCTGGTAAACCTTCTCTGCACTCTCTCCAGAGTCTTCACGTCCTTCCGGTAGTAAGGCAACCAGAACTGGACGCAGTATTCCAAATGAGGTCTAACCAGCGTTTTATACAACTGCAACATTAAAGGCCAGCTCTTGTACTCTATACCCCTTCCCATAAAGGCTAACATACTATATGCTTTCTTCACAACCTTCTCCACTTGCTTTGCCACCTTCAGAGACTTGTTTACCAGCACCCCCAGGTCCCTCTGCGTTTCTATACTCCTAATAGGTCTACCCTTTATCATATACCTCCCCCCTATATTCTTTCTCCCGAAATGCATCAGCTCACATTTATCAGGATTGAATTCCATCTGTCATCTGTCCGCCCAAGCTACCAGCCTATGTCCTGCTGCATCGCCTGACAATGCTCCTCACTATCTGCAAGTCCTGTTCTTAACGCTCTCTTTACTCACATTGTCTGTATCTTTAAGACTCGATTAGCTGTAAAGACTCACATTCCAATCATTATTTTGTAAATTAAGTTTGTGTCTTTGTATGCCCTGTTTGTGAATAGAACTCCCACTCACCTGACGAAGGGTCAGCAAGTGCTCTGAAAGCTAATGGCTTGCGCTACAAATAAACCTGTTGGACTTTAACCTGGTGTTGAGAGCCTTCTTACTGTGTTTACCCCAGTCCAATGCCGGCATCTCCACATCATGCTTGAGAGTTCCCAGAGGACATTATTCAAAAGAATGTAGTGCCTGATTAAGGGGCTTGACATTGAAAACAGGAGGGATAGGTGGAGGGCTCAAAGCCACCCTTTGCCATTACTGTCAATCCGCTTCCTCAAATCTCCTCAAAACCCCTTTCTACCATTTTTTTCACCTGTGCCTGCCTTCCTTCTTTCATCTAAGGCATCTGGTGGGTGTAGTGCCTGTCGCAGCCACCACCTCCTGGTACAGCAACTGAGTTCAGAGTAGTTGCCAATCTCTGATTGCTTGGCAGCTCTCAGCATGCAGATGATTTAACCTGTGGATCAGCACACCTCAAGCGAGGGCAAGGTTGAGAAAGGCCAATAGTGAGCCTTTCCAAGCGGCACGGGATGGTGGCAGGCCTTCTTGAAAATGTGTGATATTGGAGTCTGCTCCAACATACTTAAATAGGAAAATAAAGTCTTTTCATTTTAAAACTAATCCGAAAATCCTTATGTCCAAATACTTGCTAGCTTGAAATGTAAATATTTAAAAGTTATACTTAATTTATGTGCTTGTTTCTCATTGTTTGCTTGACATGTTCCAACATTGGACATTAATTCATCTACACAGTTAATGGCATTCCTTTACAAATCACTGGTCCTGTTCCATATGGACCATGAAGCTTATTTCCTTTTATGTAATTTAGTGCCTCATCTTTCACCCATTACAAGAAAACAGCAACAGGACTATGCTATTTTATTTGTAACATACTGTTGAACTCCCAACTGTGATTGTAGCAAAAGGTCAGCATATTCAGTAACAACATACAGATGGTACTGTTTAAATGAAAGGGGATGGGAGTAAGAAGCTCCATATGCATGCGTGCTGCTCCCCCATCACCTCCCTTTCACATCTGGTTATTCAATTCCTCAGACATAATTTGATGAAGTCACAGTTCACACAAAGTCCATAACTGACACTGAGTTTTAATGTCATGAACACTGATCATTTGCCAAAGTCATCACAGTGTTTCATAACATAGAAAGCACATACAGCTAACCTTACCCATAACCTTCACCGTTCTTGAAGAGTGTCAATTAATATATTTATTACTTATTTAGCAATGAGGATTCAGCATACAATTCCAGCCGTCTTAAAGCCTTGTCATCACCTATATGCAGTGTGTTTAAAAAAACGGGAAAGTTGTGGTGTAATGGTATTGTCACTGGAATAATAACCAGAGACCCAGGGTAATGTGCTGGGAACCTGGGTTTAAATCCCACCACAGCAGATGGTGAAATTTGAATTCAATAAAAATCTGAAATTAAAAGTGATCATGGCCATGAAATTCATTGTTGTAAAAACTCACCTGGTTACCTAATGTTCTTCAGGGAAGAAAACCTGCCAACTCCACGTGACTCCAGATCCATAGCAATGTGGTTAACTATAAATATCCTTTGAAATGGCCTATTGAGCCATTTAATCAGTGGCAATTAGGGATGGGCAACAAATGTTGAATGAAGTAAAAAAAATGTGTACGTCTCCAGATAGCTAAGTCACGGGACAAAGCTCAGTGATGTAAGATGAGGTTTGTACTTTTCTGCATGGCAATTGTCTTTGTGTGAAATCACCATTGATTAATATTTGAGACTCATTATTCTTGTCCAAGCAATTGAAGAAACTTTCTCAACCTTGCCCCTCGCGCCTAAGGTGTGCTGATCCACACGTTAAATCACCACCTGTCAGCTCTTCTCCCCAAAGGGAGGAACAGCCTAAGGCCATCTGGACTAGAACAACTTTATTGGGACTTTGCATTCGTTGGTGGAACTAATGATGAAATTAGCAGAGTGAATTGGAGAATTTTCAGATCTTGGTCAATTGCCTAAAATGACAATGAATTAATAAATAAATTAAGATAGGAAGGAGGAAAGATCTAAGAAGGAAAAAACTAAGTCACTAACTTAGCATTTCAGGTTGAAATACAATTCTCTGGATAATACTCTATTTAAGCCTAATCAGCTGAAGCAGATTGTATCTGTTTTCCTTATGATGGAACTATTTTCTCTTCTCAGAGAACACAAAATGAAATGATTCATCAGTCCATTCACATACCAATTAGAGAATAATTAAACAGATTCAACTCTGATCACCTTAAATCATTTATGTTGTTGGAGAACAGGGAGACAGTTTCTAAAACATTTAAACTTCATAGCTTTGTCCACTGAACTCTGGTTATTGGCCTTACTACAAAAACCATACACATAGGAAGCTTTCCTAGAGTTGAATTATAGAATCTTAGATTTTATCAGTTAATTCTTGTTTTTCAAAATGCTTCAGAAGGATATATAAAATCTTTGCATTTCCAGAACATTCAAATAAAACTTTATCACCACCTCCATAAAAGCATTAAGTGCCTTTTTTTATTGACACATCAAACACTACGTTCCAGTAATCACTTAACTGACCACTGCATGGACACAATTTTCTTTTCAATAAATAACGTTTAACTGTGAAAGCAGTTGAAACATAAATTTTGATTCCTGGTTGAGATGTGGATTCTATTTTGGCTAGGAGCATTCCTCAAAATTCTCTTTTCCCACAAGCTACACCTCTTTGGTGATATTTTTATTAAACTGACTTTTAAGGTACAATAATTCATTTCACATAAACATCAATATAAATCCAAAAATGCATTTGCCCTCAATGACACAAACCAAAGTTAATGACATATAATATTTAAATGTAAATAATTACATCTTGAACAAACTTCAATTCTGTGTACAACATTTATAATTCTGTCCTTCCTCTCTCACGCCATCAGTAAATAAGTATATAAATTTACTTGTCTGTTGTAAGTATACTTGTAAGTATATAAATTTATATACTTGTAAGTATATAAATTGACTTGTCTGTTGAGGTAGTATGGGCTGAGATTAGAAACAGGAGAGGAGAGGTCACCCTGTTGGGAGTCTTTTACAGACCTCCTAATAGTTCTAGAGAGGTTGAGGAAGGATTGCGAAGTCAATTCTGATTAGGAGTGAAAGTAGTAGGGTAATTGTGATGGGGGACTTTAACTTTGCTAATATTGATTGAAATAGCTATAGCTCTAGCTCGTTAGAGGGGTCAGTTTTCGTACAGAGTGTGCAGGAAGGTTTTTTGACTCAGTATGTAGAGAGCCAACTAGAGGTGAGGCTACATTGGATTTGGTGCTGGGCAATGAGCCAGACCAGGTGTTAGGCTTGGAAGTTAGTGAACATTTTGGTCATAGTGACCACAATTCGGTTACGTTCACCTTAGTGATGGATAGGGATAGGCATGAAGCTGGGGGCAGTAGTTATAGCTGGGGCAAGGGTAATTATGAGGCCATCAGGAGAGAATTAGGGTGCATAGATTGGACTAGGAAACTACAGGGACTGGGAACATCTGGAAGGTGGTGCTTATTCAAGGAGCAGCTGCTGCGAGTCCTTGATAAGTATGTCCCTGTCAGGCAGGGAGGAAATGGACGAGTAAGAGAGCCTTGGTGTACGAAAAAAGTTGATTTGCTGGTTAAGAAGAAAAAGGAGGCTTATGTCAGGATGAGGCTTGAAGGCTCAGATAGTGCCATGGATAGCTATAGATTAGCCAGGAAGGAGGTAAAAAGTGAATTGAGGAGAGCTAAGAGGGGACACGAGAAGATGTTGGCTGATAGGATAAAGGAGAATCCTAAAGCTTTCTTTCGATATGTTAAGAATAGAAGATTGGTTAGGACAAGATTAGGGCCAGTCATAGACAGCAGTGGGAAGTTGTGCGTGGAGCCTGAAGAGATTGGTGAGGCACTGAATAAATATTTCTCTTCGGTATTCACGCAGAGTGCTGGGAATGTAGCTATGGAGAGCACTGAGGTACAGGGTTGCAAATTGGGGAGTATTGTAGTAGATAGGGAGGATGTGTTAGAAATTCTCGAGGGTTTGAAGTTGGATAAGTCCCCTGTGCCGGACGGGATTTACCCTAGGATTCTCTGGGAGGCAAGAGAGGAGATTGCAGAGCCTCTGGCTCTGATCTTCAGGTCGTCGTTGGTTACGGGTGTGGTTCCGGAGGACTGGGGGATAGCGAATGTGGTCCCGTTGTTCAAGAAGGGGAAGAGAGACCTTCCAGGGAATTATAGGCCAGTGAGTCTTATTCTGTTGTGGGCAAAGTATTGGAGAGAATAATTAGGGATAGGATTTATAGTTATTTAGAGAGTAATGAATTGATTGGAGATAGTCAGCATGGTTTTGTGAAGGGTAGGTCGTGCCTTACTAACCTCATTGAGTTTTTTGAAAAAGTGACTAAGGAGGTGGATGGGGTAAGGCGGTTGATGTGGTATATATGGACTTTAGTAAGGCGTTTGATAAGGTGGCCCATGGAAGACTTCTACAGAAAATGCAGATGTGTGGAATAGAGGGTGAGTTAGCTAATTGGATTAGGAATTGGCTGGCAGATAGAAGACAGAGGGTGGTGGTTGATGGGAGATATTCATCATGGAGTTCGGTGACGAGTGGTGTGCCTCAGGGGTCTGTTGTGGGGCCCCTGCTGTTTGTAATTTTTATAAATGATCTGGATGAGGGTATTGAGGGATGGATCAGTAAATTTGCAGATGACACTAAAGTCGGTGGAGTGGTAGATATTGAAGAGGGGTGTTATAGTTTACAGAGTGACTTGGACAAGTTGCAGAGCTGGGCCGAGAGGTGGCAAATGGAGTTTAATGTGGAAAAGTGTGAGGTAATGCACTTTGGCAGGAACAATAAATGTGTAGAGTATAGGGCTAATGGTAGGGATCTTAATAGTGTTGAGGAACAGAAGGATCTTGGTGTATGTGTCAATAGATCCCTGAAAGTAGGCAGTCAAGTGGATAAAGATGTTAAGAAGGCATATGGAGTCTTAGCTTTTATTGGTAGGGGGATTGAATTTAGGAGCCGCAGCATCATGTTGCAACTGTACAAAACTCTAGTGCGGCCGCACGTGGAGTATTGTGTGCAGTTCTGGTCCCCGCATTATAAGAAAGATGTGGAGGCTTTGGAGAGGGTACAGAGGAGGTTTACCAGGATGTTGCCTGGTATGGGAGGGCAGGTCTTATGAAGAGAGGCTGAGGGATTTGAGGTTGTTTTCGTTAGAAAGGAGGCGGCTAAGAGGGGACCTAATCGAAACATATAAGATGATTAGAGGTTTAGATAGCGTGGACAGTGATAGCCTTTTTCCTAGGATGGAGAAAGCTAGCACGAGGGGACACAGCTTTAAATTAAGGGGTATGAGTTATAGGACGGATATCAGAGGTAGGTTCTTTACTCAAAGAGTGATTAGGGATTGGAATGCCCTGCCTGCAGCTGTTGTAGATGCGCCAAGTTTGGTGGCGTTTAAGAGGTAAATTGATAAGTATATGGAAGAGAAGGGAATGGTTTAGTTTGGAGGGGCATTGCTTTTTATTTTGGTCGGCACAACATCGAAGGCCGAAGGGCTTGTTCTGTGCTGTATTGTTCTATGTTCTAAATTATTTTTTACATAATTGAATAATTGGATTTGGAAAACATAAAAGAAAACTGATTCATAAAATAGTCAATTTTTGATTAGTTAAAAATGACAATACTGTGAAATGTTCTAAGGAAAAGTTGCTGTAAAGATTCAAAACCACATGTTGGAGCCTTGAGGGACCATGTCCTGTTGATTCATTCCCATCATATTAGTGCTCATGCCAGTTTGAGCAAGACACTATGCAGACCACAAACGTAAAAGAAATTCACAAAATAGAACCATCTGACAGTTGATGGATTGTAAATGGAATCTTCAAAGTTTCTCTTCTTTTAATTTTTTTTAGAAGCAGCTCAATCTCTGTGAATAACTGACTTCCTGTGGTCTGCTGTAAAGTGAGCACGCCCGAGGCTACAATCATGAACCTTGAGTGAATTCCGACAATACATTAGCTAAAATTGTAACTATCAGAGCCACTATTTCCTCACATTATGCACAGCCAAGTAACACCAGTAAATATGGTCAAGTCATGATTGAATCCAAGCACTACAGAGAACTTGAATAACTAATTAATTAAATTTGGTCAAATGGAGAAATATTCAACCAACGTATTCTTAAAAATTGCTCAAAGCATGCAAAAATGCCAGTTGTCCCATGCCAGTGTTTTGCCTGCTGCAGAATAATTGAGCGTTTTATTTAACTGTCATTATCATCAAATGGAATTTAATACTGTTCAAGAATGGCATAGATGAGTAAAGGTCATGCTTCTTTCTCATAACAGACAGATCTTCTTTCAACAACACTGATCGAGGAGAATGTCATATAGGAAAAGAGACATACTCATTTGAAGAGTCTTGAAAAATATCAAAAAAAGACTTGTATCTGAGAAATATGGTGATTGTAAAGTAAACAAACGTTAGTAATACAATGTCAATAGTGCACAGTTTGACTTATTCCATGCGTGAATCACATTTCAATATTTTGGAACTGACTGCTGAATGATAACTTAATTCATTAGTTACCTTTAAATTCATAATTGTGGATTATTTTGGACTGGTATGAATAAAAAGAAGGGAGGAAATAAAGGAACTCTCATTAATACAGCAAGTCTTTTTTCAAGCACATGAACAAGTCAGAACTCATAAATGACAGAAAATCAAGAGAATTTTAGTAGTGTAGTGCAAGAGTCAAACAAGACTTGAAACTTCCTATCATTACTGAACTGTTTGATTTATTCTGCAGATTTCAATAAACCCGAGAATGTTAATATATCCTATAGGTGAGTTCAAGAATTTGCCAAGTTGCCTGCCTGTAGCCCTGAAGAAATTATATGGCATTTGTCAGTTACTTTGCTTTACCATTGTGTTTTGAAGAAAAATCATCAACTTGAAACACAGCTCAATTTTTCTTCTTCACAGATGCTGCCTGACTGCTGTGTATTTCCCAGCATTTTCTGCTGTCCTTGGTCGGAATTTTCCAGCCTCCTCTGCTCCCCATAGCGGGGTCAACTTTGGAGGGAAATGGGAGATTCTGATTGTGGGAAGTGCCACAAAATCTCAACCCTAGAGTCTACTTTCATCTGCTTGTCAAAGGTCCCTGACAATATTCAATAATATAAACAGTTCATCTTGTTTCCCAGATTATACTTTTTCCTTACTCACCACCAAAACTAGATCAAGTACAATTACTGCTTGCATTATTTTGTTTGTACAAATCAGCTAATTTCTTCATAACAAGCCACTGCACTTCAAAATAGTACATTACAGGAAGCAACATACCTCTGTAAGACACAATAATCCACTTTATAAATACAAGTCTTTATGCCATTACTAAATTCTCTGCATGTGGACAGCTGAACATTTTATAAAAAGCTAACCTACCCTTGTGCAGCAGTAATCATTAGTCAGGCTCAACATATTTAGACAAAATGTGCATCAACAGAGAAAAGCAATAAAGTAGTATACAAAAATACATCAGTGGTTACAAACATTCCCTCTCTTTCCTCTTCAACAACTTCCTGCTGTTCACAGAACATTCTATTATTTAATTTCATGGATGTGGTCCAGATCAGTATGAGCTAGTACTGAATACCAACGGGGAGAATGCGCAAACTCCCACAGACAGAGGCCCAAATCCATGTATCTGTACAACACAGCGATAGTCACTGAGCTGTCGTGTTGCCCATCAGATGGTCCAGGTCAAGCATACACTAACAACACGAAGCAATAGGATACTCTCGAAAAAGATCCAAGAGCAGTCCTCTCACGACCCATTGCATGTATGCCCCTTGTTAGACAACAAGGTGGACCAAAGCACCTGTAGGATAAAAACAAGTACATCAATATCATCATCTATTTACACACTTCCCAGGGACTCCCAAGGCTCATGATCCCTATTTTAAATCAGTTTTCTATACCCCTCCATTCCCATTCTGTTCATGTGCCCATCTAAGTACTTCTTAAATAACTCCAGAGTACCAGGTATATAAATAATAAAAGATTGGTTAGGGCAAGATTAGGGCCAGTCAGAGATAGCAGTGGGAAGTTGTGCGTGGAGCCTGAGGAGATAGGAGTGACACTGAATGAATATTTTTCATCAGTATTCACGCAGGAGAAAGACAGTGTTGTCGGGGAGAATACTGCGATACCAGGTTGTAGACTGGGTAGGATTGAGGTTCATAAGGAGGAGGTGTTAGCGAATCTTGAGGGTATGAAAATTGATAAGTCCCCTGGGCCAGATGGGATTTACCCTAGGATTCTCTGGGAGGCTAGAGAGGAGATTGCAGAGCCTTTGGCTTTGATCTTCATGTCGTCGTTAGCTACAGGTATAGTGCCGGAAGACTGGAGGATGGCAAATGTTGTCCCTTTGTTCAAAAAGGGGAGTAGGGACCATCCTGGAAATTATAGACCGGTGAGCCTGACTTCTGTTGTGGGCAAGGTCTTGGAAAGAATTATAAGGGATAGGATTTATAAGCATCTAGAGAGGAATAAATTGATTAGGGATAGTCAGCACGGTTTTGTGAAGAGTAGGTCGTGTCTCACAAACCTTATTGAGTTTTTTGAGGAGATGACCAAAGAGGTAGATAAGGCTAAGGCAGTTGATGTAGTGTATATGGATTTTAGCAAAGCGTTTGATAAGGTTCCCCATGGTAGGCTACTGCAGAAAGTGCAGATGCATGGGATTGAAGGTGATTTAGCAGTTTGGATTAGGAATTGGCTAGCTGATAGAAGACAGAGGGTGGTGGTTGATGGGAAATATTCAACCTGGAGTGCAGTTACAAGTGGTGTACCTCAAGGATCTGTTTTAGGGCCACTGCTGTTTGTCATTTTTATAAATGACCTAGATGAGGGTGTAGAGGGTTGGATTAGTAAATTTGCTGACGATACCAAAGTGGGGGGAGTTGTAGACAGCGAGGATGGATGTTACAGTTTGCAGAGGGACATAGATAGGTTGCAGAGCTGGGCCGTGAGGTGGCAAATGGAATTCAATACGGATAAGTGTGAGGTGATTCACTTTGGTAGGAATAACAGGCATATGAAATATAGGGCTAATGGAAGGACCCTCAATAGTGTTGTCGAGCAGAGGGATCTTGGGGTACAAGTACATAGCTCTTTGAAAGTTGGCACCCAGGTTGATAAAGTTGTTAAGAAGGCGTACGGTGTGTTAGCTTTTATTGGTAGAGGGATTGAATTTAGGAGCCGTGAGGTTATGTTACAACTGTACAAAACTCTGGTGCGGCCGCACTTGGAGTATTGCGTACAGTTCTGGTCGCCGCATTATAAGAAAGATGTGGAAGCATTGGAAAGGGTGCAGAGGAGGTTTACCAGGATGTTGCCTGGTATGGTGGGAAGGCCTTATGAGGAAAGGCTGAGGGACCTGAGGTTATTTTCATTAGAGAGAAGAAGGTTACGCGGTGACCTAATTGAGGCGTATAAGATGATCAAAGGACTGGATAGGGTGGATAGTGAGAGCCTTTTTCCTCGGATGGTGATGACCAACACGAGGGGACATAACTTTAAATTAAGAGGTGGTAGTTATAGGACGGATGTCAGAGGCAGGTTCTTCCCACAGAGGGTGGTGAGAGCCTGGAATGCCCTGCCTGCAGCAGTTGTGGACTCGCCTACTTTGGGGGCATTCAAATGTTTGGTGGATAGGCATATGGATGATATTGGAATAGTTTAGGTTAGAGGGTCCACGGGCCGGCGCAACATCGAGGGCTGAAGGGCCTGTACTGCGCTGTAATGTTCTATGCCTCCACCACTTTACTTGGCAGCGCATTCCATACCCCCACCACCCTCTGTGTGAAAAAACTCCCTCTAGCATCCAAGACGCTAGATGCTTGTTTATGGTTTTCTGTACATGAACCACGCATATAGGGAAGTCTACATTAAATAAAAATGTTTTATATGTATTGGCTTTTTTCATCCTTTTAGCACAAATTTACTTGATTTAAATAAGTGACAGTCACTTTTGTATCACAATCCTACTATGAAAATCAATAGAATGCTTGATTAGGTTGTTTTGAAAAAAAACACAATTTGAAGATTCATAAAAACTTTGGACTGATAAACAACCAACAGCGTTGTAAAAAACAGAATTTCAGGCTAAAACAGAGCAAATCTTCATAAAATGAAATGACTAAATTAAAAGCCTGGATAAAGTTGCCAAAAGATTCCTGGCTCATTAAACCAACATCAATATATTTTTAGTCTGTACAGTTAGAAACCTTCCCTCCTGTCACTTGGATAGTTTAAGTTCCATTAAGAGATAAAGATATATACAGAGTTATGCTTTGAAGAATTACGTATAAAAAAAGAGCAATGGGTGTTTAATTTTTTTGGAGTTATATTTCTAGTATGGGTGAAATACAAGAATAATCTAGTAAGGAGAATAAAGTATGCACCATCATATAAATCTATTTTAACAATATAAAAGCATGTATTGATGAAATTCTGCTCACTGGGTACAATGGATTCTTGATACAAGAATAACCACCAATTTGATTAGTTATTTCATTAACAGTGACCAAATGGATGCAAGATCTACATCAAAACCAAATTAAGATTTGTTGATTATACATAAAGCGGAAGACTGTAAATTTCAAAATTTGCCGAATATACGAAGCTTGGACGTGTGGCAAATAATGAGAACAATATTACTCAACTGCAACAGGCACAGATCAGCTCGCAGAATGGCCAGACAGATGGCAGATGGAATTTAATACACATAAGTGTGAGGTGATGCATTTCAGGAGGGATAGGGAAAGAAAACACAAGCTTAATGGCACAGTTCTGAAGATTGTGCAGGCACAGAGCAAATGTAGGGTTGGTGTGCAGAGATTTCTAAAGAACAAAGAACGAAGAACAAAACAGCACGGGAAACAGGCCCTTTGGCCCAACGAGCCCGCGCCGCCACCCCGATGTTCCCACCTCTACCCGCAATCCCTGTCCATGTTTATAGATCTATGGATTAAAAACCAAATTTGAGACAATTTAGGGAGAATTTGTTTTGCCAATTAGCCTAAGAGCACACCTTTGGGACGTGGGAGAAAACCGGAGCTCCCGGAGAAAGCCCACGCAAGCATTGGGAGAATGCGCAAACTCCCACAGACACAGGCCTTACCCCCCTCACCCTAAGCCCATGACCTCTCATGTAAATGTAAAGGTACATTTTGAGAATAGAATGCAAACCATACAGGATCTAGGGCTTCATGAATAGAAGTACTGATTGCAAAAGTATGAAAGTTATGCTGAACTTTTATCAAGCTCTCTTTTGGCCACAACTAGAATATTATATCCATTTCTGATCTCCACACTTCAGCAAAGATATAAGATCCCTTATGAGGGCGCACAGGAGTTTTACCAGAGAGTTCTAAGGATGAGCAATTGTTAATACAAGATTATGCACTAACCACACCAACCAGTACTGGTATTTTTATTCCACCCCAACTCCTCTGCTGTGGAGTGACCCTGAAAATTCATTGCCATAACTTTATTGCCTGATCTGAGCACAGTGAGAGGTTCATTAAGTTCTTCCGCTGCTATCCATAGCCTCTGGTTGCTCAGTTTTCTTAGCCTCTTCTCACCTTCCCCATCATATGCTTTAAGGTTCACTGCCATTTTCAGGCCTCTTTTTTAAGACGCATCAAGAAGTGGTGATTGAAGAACTGTAGGAGCCTGGCTTCTCAGAGAAATGCAGGAAAAAAGTATTTAAGTTTTGAGCACTAAATGGACTACATTCTTTCTACAATGGGCAAAGGGTCATCTGGAGTCGAAACATCAGCACTTTTCTTTCCTTGCAGATGCTGCTAGACATGCTGAGATTTTCCAGCATTTTCTTCTTTTGATTTCTTTCTACAAACATTGCTAATGGCTTTCTCTACATTTTAAAACAATATATTATTACTCATTGTTTAATTTAGTGAACCGACACTAAGACCAATGAAATCAAAAAACTGAAAATAACAGGAATATTCAGCATCAGGCTCTGATGAAAGGTCAAACCTGATATATCTGCTTCTTCCTCTAAAAATGCTGCCAGACCTGATGAATGTTTCCAGTATTTTCTATTATAATTTTAGATTTTCAGGATTTGTGGTATTTTGCTTTCGTCCAAAACTAATGTACCTGGGTAATCCTGGTAGCCATGGCTAATGACTGGAAGCCTGACAGACTCTTTAAACTGCAGTTAGAAATAGAATTTACTTGGAAAACAAAACACAGCCTGAAAGCCACTATGACCTTAAGAAATGGCAGAGATTACGTAAATTATAATATTTTTGAAGTACTAGTTAGATCTACCTTGCTGTTCCACAGCAATGCAATTCATATACAGCACTATGATCAGCCACTGGTTTATGGTAACAGTTAATAAGATTTTCTTTTTACTGCATGGGATTCCAGGATTTTTAATAGTGCCTGAGGACTAAATTCACAATTCCATCTGTTTTGCCGTGAAAAGCAAAAAACTAAGGTCATGACTATGTACTATCATATCACCAGTTTGCAAACTTACAGAAAAAGAAAAGAGCTACATTTATCAAATATTACCTATTTGACAAAATGCCTATTGTGGCATTATTAGAACTTTTCCGTTACTTCAAATTGTATATAAGTATAAATGCAGGACAATAAGGATTTATTTTGAAGGCACAGGAGAAAGAAATTTGTGATAGTCACAATAAAGCCAGCAGAATTAAGCTGTGAATCAGCCATAGTGAAATACTGCACCAGATACCAGAGAATATTTATCACTCAGACATATGATGTCTTTGTCTGGGCAGAGCAGTCTGATCGGGCTATAAATTTTGGAGAACTGACCCTTTCCATTTAGATCTTCAATCATTCTTGTACTGAAGTTGCCAACTTTCCTTTCTTGCCCTAAGTCTACACTTATTCTTGTTGGTATACATTTGAGATTTCCTTTAAGTAAGAAATGATCTTAAGGAGCTTAAGGTAACAGGTAGATATCCTGAACATAAAAGCACACCATCATTTCAGTCAATATTCAGTTTAAATATTTTATCAATTTTAGTAATTAAAAACAAACTGTAAGGGGGTCAATGGTGGTTGACAAAGTTGAACAGTTTATCGGAGTAAGACATTTTCAAATAAAATAATTATTTCAATTATTGGTATACCACTGCTGCAGAAATGTAGAATGGCATCTCAAGCAGATGATTTACCAAGAAACCCTGGCTCCTCAGGAGCACATGGGATCTTAAGAAAATTCTAAAAAGAAAAAAAATTACACAGGCTTCAATTTGCTAGATGCTAATAGCAACCAGCTTTTGCCAATCATAGATCTTCCAGTCCAGGGAATTAAAATTACATCATACTTCCGATGATATCATCAGGGTTATGATTTTTCTGCTTGAATTAGGTCATTAACAGGTGGCCAGCACACTACTGGAATAATTACAAGGAGCTGGAACATTTCAGAAGTGCAAGGCAAACACATCCCACAACCCACCCCTCACCTCTGTCTGCTCAATATGTGCTGGATGGATTGGGTTCATCTGCTTTTGGATGTGTAGGTACTTGCAGATATAAACGTGCACCCAACATCATGCTACAACAAACTGTATTAAAATGGCAGGATCCTTGCTAAGGGTTTTAATGAACATTTTATCATTATCAATTGTTTTCTTTTGTTGCAAGAAAAATATTCAAACTTTAAGCCTCAGTGGTTAGATGAAAAGTTAACATATGAGTAGAAAAAGCCATTAGTCCAAGATCCTTCAGTCGTATTCTAATTTCAACTGTTGTATCAATTCAATTCCCCATCAGATAAATAGTTTATCCAATCTAACTGTCTTTGTGTCACTATTATTGACAGTCATAATTTAAAAAGGAATCTATTTTCACAAAAGGTCAACTTTGTTCAATAATCATCAAAATTATACCCACATATACACAAACAAGGGGCTCTCTCTTGGTGATGTTTATAGTGAGTGGAGGATAATTTTTCAGAAAATATTCTGCAAAAAAATGTTGATAATCTGCTGATTTTTAATGATTGAATAAATGAAATTATGCTTTTTTACAAAGTATTATGTGAGTGCTTGTCTTAATTTTCAGGCTCATATATGACTAAATCCACACGTACAAAAGACAGTTTATTTGAATGCTAATAAGAAACGAAGTGATGTTTCAGTTGTACAGGTGTTATGAACAGGATTAGGAGTGAACTCAAAGCCTTGTACTTTCCCTCACAGCTTGGCTGAGGACGAAGATGCTCGTGTTCCTCAGCCTGAGTGTGTGGGGTCAAAACAGCAGAAAACTTCCATAGGTTTAAATAAAGGATCATTTATTTGCACAGTTTGCAGAGATGGAAATGTAATGCCAATCATTACTCAGCACTCTCATGTGGTCAAAAAAAAAATATTTAGAGAGAATGATGTATGTTTATAGGTGTACACAAAAAAAGTTCATAATGTGTGTCTGGCTCTACTCTTGAGTTGTAGTTTAGATCAATTTAAATAGCTGAAGTTGGATATCAGGATTATTGCAGGATTTTCTCAAAGAAATCAGCATTCAGCAAGACATGAAGCTAGGGATTTGAGGTTTTCACATCAGGAAGTCAAATTTCTTTACAGACTAAGAGCTTTTTTATGTTTTACAGCACTTAATTTGTAAAATAAATTACAAGATTTCCATGAATACTGTTTATTTCAAGTGAGAGGAAAATATGGATTTGTTTTAGAATGAAGTGAACTCTGCTCATGTAAGCTTGATTGTCCTGTATAGCCGAACTTTGTTTGAGAATTTTGAAGCACTGTTACTTTAATTTGGAAGAACTTGCTCCAAATGTTTAACTTTGAGCTTGAAACAGATCATACTGCCCAGCAGTTCTGACTACTTGATACACTCCTGAATTTGCAGATATATGCCTACCCAATATTCAAACACTTACTCCCTCTTTCCAGTCTTATATTTTACAGCAGTTTTTTTGGTCAATCTTGCAAATGGGCTGAATTTTAATGAAAATATGGCAGTAGTGTACTTTTATTAAATGTAAAAAAAAGTCATGGCCATTTGGGAAAAATGGAACAACAACTACAAATGAGTAAGTGAGTAAGAAATAAAATGGACTTTAGTAAGGCTTTTGATAAGGTGGCCCATGGAAGACTTCTACAGAAAATGCAGATGTGTGGAATAGAGGGTGATTTAGCTACTTGGATTAGAAATTGGCTGGCAGATAGAAGACAGAGGGTGGTGGTTGATGGGAGATATTCATCGTGGAGTTCGGTGACGAGTGGTGTGCCTCAGGGGTCTGTTTTGGGGCCCCTGCTGTTTTGAATTTTTATAAATGATCTGGATGAGGGTATTGAGGGATGGATCAGTAAATTTGCAGATGATACTAAAGTTGGTGGTGTGGTAGATAGTGAAGAGGGGTGTTTTAGTTTACAGAGTGACTTGGACAAGTTGCAGAGCTGGGCCGAGAGGTGGCAAATGGATTTTAATGTGGAAAAGTGTGAGGTAATGCACTTTGGCAGGAACAATAAATGTGTAGAGTATAGGGCTAATGGTAGGGCTCTTAATAGTGTTGAGGAACAGAAGGATCTTGGTGTATGTGTCAATAGATCCCTGAAAGTAGGCAGTCAAGTGGATAAAGTTGTTAAGAAGGCATATGGAGTCTTAGCTTTTATTGGTAGGGGATTGAATTTAGGAGCCGCAGCATCATGTTGCAGCTGCACAAAACTCTAGTGCGGCCGCACTTGGAGTATTGTGTGCAGTTCTGGTCGCCACATTATAAGAAAGATGTGGAGGCATTGGAGAGGGTACAGAGGAGGTTTACTAGGATTTTGCCTGGTATGGAGGGCAGGTCCTATGAAGAGAGGTTGAAGGATTTGAGGTTGTTTTCGTTAGAAAGGAGGCGGCTAAGAGGGGATCTTATTGAAGCATATAAGATGATTAGAGGTTTAGATAGGGTGGACAGTGATAGCCTTTTCCCTAGGATGGAGAAAACTAGCACGAGGGGACACAGCTTTAAATTAAGGGGTATGAGTTATAGGACGGATATCAGAGGTAGGTTCTTTACTCAAAGAGTGATTAGGGGGTGGAATGCCCTGCCTGCAGCTGTTGTAGATGCGCCAAGTTTGGTGGCGTGTAAGAGGTTAGTTGATAAGTATATGGATGAGAAGGGAATGGTTTAGTTAGGAGGGGCATTGCTTTTTATTTTGGTCGGCACAACATCGAAGGCCGAAGGGCCTGTTCTGTGCTGTATTGTTCTAAGGTTGTGGAATGCCCTGCCTGTAGCAGTAGTGGACTCGTCAAGTTTAAGGGCATTCAAATGGTCAGTGGATAGGCATATGGATAGCATTGGAATAGTTTAGGTTAGAGGTCATAAAATTGTTTCCATTGGTCGACGCAACATCGAGGGCCGAAGGGCCTGTACTGCGCTGTTATGTTTCATTTTCTAAAATAGGAACGATCTTTTGCCTTGACACAAAAAAGTCACTTGGGCAAAGTACAGGAGAAATATTGATGCATGTGGAATCATAGCCCAATGCCTTTGAGACAGAAAAGCTGAGGAAATACGAGATGGAAAATATATATACACTCAAGTTTAGTAAGTCTCCCAACACATTGGAGTCAGAGCTATCTTGATGAATATGAATCATTTTGAAAAAGATTTCAAGTGATGACAGTTACAGGAAGTGGTGATAATGAGAGCTCGAAGGAAGGAAAAATATTTAAGATGAATAGATCTTAAATCTATTTCAGACAACTGAAACTTCTGGAATTAATCAAACTGAAGAGATCCACTGAAAGCTATTGAAGTTGGTTAGTCGAGCCTAACTGCAGGTAGTAAATCAATATCGTTGAGCTATCCTATTCTGTGACCAATTGCCCTAATCTTGTTTTACTTTGTTCTTGACATTGTTTTGGTAACTCAGTCACCATGAAACCCAAATATCAAATCTGCAAATCATCTCAAAAAGATAATAAAAGAAAACCTTAGAAAGAAATACTACTAGTCTTTCCAGTGGTTGATTAGTCAAGTCAAACCAAATCTGCCTTTTATACAAAATGCTCCCAAACTATTACAAGTAAATATTTTATTTGTGCCACTGGAGAAATAATACTTCCAAAATAACATATAAAAGATGCAATATGATCATCCTACTTCCATGACATCTGCCCTCCAATCATAGACTGAGGTTTTCTTTGAAGAATATAAGGTGACGAGCACACATGTTTTTGGAGCTGTCCATTATACAAGTGCATGAACATATGAAACAGGATCAGCTCATCCAACAGATTGGTCTCATTCTTCATTCTGTAATCTTTGCATAGCATCAGGCCCACGCAAGTTGTTGTCCCATAATTCCCCAAAGTATATAGCCACAATTCTTCCATTCAAACATTTTCAAAGATTTCTATTTGGAAGGGACCAAAACTGCAAATTGGACTCTGAAAGCGGCCTAGTTAAGTTCTTATATAAGGAAAATACAGCATTTCTTGCATGTCAATATAGTCAAATTCCCTAGTTTATTTCAATAGCACCATCACAACACTGGTCATGGACCTTCAGTGACTCTTGACATATAGCCGTAAGGGGTCAGTGGTGGGTGACAGAAGAGTTTATTGCAATGAGGTACTTTCATTCAAAATATCACTCACTTAGCAGCCTTGGTTTCATGAATGGAATTGTCCTTGCTCAGCATATAATGCAACATCGAAACACAAAAAAACTCTCCCCAGAAATGGGAATATCTATCCATCATACCTAAACCCACTTGTGACTTGCCTTTTCCATACAAAATCCCAAATAATTACACATATCTTTATGTCACTTGCAAACAAGTTGATAATTCCCCCAATGCCTGTATCCAGATTGTTGATAAAAATAAGAACAAGAAGCCCAATTCCAGTGAGTTAATTGCCCTAACAGAATGTTTGCTGTAACTAAGTAATTTATCCAGAGTGCAAACAGGTCCTTGTCCAGTCTAAATTCTGTAGCAATTCACAAGTGTTATGAATCAGGACAGAAGCTCAAAAGTGTTGAATCATGAATTTTGCTTCTTGAATTTGGCAAGGATGAGCATGATATGTTTCACTTCAGATATGATTCAACTTCAAGATACTTCATGGTAGTTGTTGTTGATCGTCCATCGTCGTTGAAGAGGACCTTGACACCATTAGTCATTTTGAGGCTGGATGCAATGCGTTCAGAGATGACTGATCAGGCCAATTCGGGTACGGAATGTCCTGGCACATATTGGACAGACTTGTGTAGGTACTGTAGTTGTTGTACTGGTGGCTCCTGACTTGCGCAGTTCGCACTTAAGTTGTGCTTCAGCAATGCACCTTGTTTCATAAGCTTGACAGCACCAGGTAAGGTGGTTTTGTGTCAGCATTTCCCAAGTGGTTGTGTCCATGTCAAGCGACTTCAGGAAAGCCTTGAGTGTGTCTTTGTAACAGTTCTTCTACCCTCCATGCGAGTGTCTTCCAGCAGAGAGTTCCCCAAAAAGGGGCTGCTTGGGTATGTGCTTGTCTGGCATATAGATGACATGACC
This sequence comes from Sphyrna mokarran, assembly GCA_024679065.1. Classification (NCBI taxonomy): domain Eukaryota; kingdom Metazoa; phylum Chordata; class Chondrichthyes; order Carcharhiniformes; family Carcharhinidae; genus Sphyrna; species Sphyrna mokarran. The sequence goes on from JAGIQG010000002.1 coordinate 108,592,334, forward strand.
TGCCCACTGGGTCTGTGCTCTTATCAGCAGTGTGTGGACTGATGGTAGCTCTAGAGAGAACTTCAGTACCTGGTACTTTGTCTTGCCATCTGATGCGTAATGTTCTGCGAAGACAAGTCATGTGAAAACGATTGAGCTCTCTTGCATGCCTTCGATACACAGTCCATGTTTCACAGGCATTTAAGAGGGTAGTGAGTATCGCAGTGCTGTAGACCTTCCGTTTTGTTGCTGGGCTGATTCCTCGACATTCCCATACAGTGAACCGCAGTCTACTGAAAGCAGAACTTGTCTTTGTTATTCTGCAATTAACTTCTGTATCAATAGTCACTGCTTGAGAGAGACTGCTGCCAAGTTAACTGGTCCACTGCCTGTAGTTTCTGTCCTTTGATTGTGATTATGGGTTCTGTGTATAGGGCATGAGGAGCAGGCTGGTGCATGACTTTGGTTTTTTTAATGTTGAGGCTGAGTCCAAAGTTGTTACAAGCTGTGGAACATTTGTCCATACTGACTTGCATCTGTGGCTCTGAGCCAGTAGACAGGGAGCAGTCATCGGCAAAGAGGAAGTGTCTCAGAACAGTCTTCTTGTAGAATGGTATGAAAGGTGAAATCATACAGGATTAGAGAGCTGGTAAGATGGATACAGAACTGCTTGGCCATAGATGACAGAGAGTAGGAGGAGAGGGATGCTTTTCAGGAAGGAAGGCTATGACTAGCAATGTTCCACAGGGATGAGTTCTCAGACCTTTGCTGTTCATAATATATATAACTGATTTGGAGGAAAATGTAGCTGGTCTGATTAGTAAGTTCACGGATGGTACAAAAATTGGTGGAGTTGAGATACTGAAGAGGATTATCAGAGGATATAGCAAAATATGTGCCGGATGGAGACTTGGGTGGAGAAATGGCAGATGGAGTTTAATCTAGCCAAGTGTGAGATAATGCATTTTGGATGCTCCAATACATGTAGAAATTATATAGTAAATGGTAGAATGCCTAGGAGTATTGACAGGCAGACAGAGCTGGGCATACATGCCTACCGGTCAATGAAATGAGAGGGGACATAGCTTTAAATTGAGGGGTGACAGATGTAGGTCAGATGCCAGAAATAGGTTCTTTACTCAGAGTAGTAAGGGCATGGAATGCCCTGCCTGCAACAGTAGTGGACTCACCAACATTAAGGGTAGTTAAATGATCATTGGATAGACATATGGATGATGTTAGAATAATGTACGTTAGATGGGCTTTAGCTTGGTTTTCTTAGATCGGTGCAACATTGAAGGCCGAAGGGTCTGTACTGCACTATAATGTTTTATGTTCTAACAAGCCCCTAGAGAGCTTTATCAAAGTTTTTTTAAGAATATAGTAAACAAGTATACAAAAAAAATTATTAATACTTTTAACAATTACAAACAAAAAAAAGTATTCAATTAATGGTTAATACAGTAATGTATTAACCCTTAATTGAATACTAAAGCTGTTCCAACAAACCAAAACCCTTTTATAGATGAAACCTTTTTCAGAAGCTTAACACAGCATAGATTAAAATCTCACTTGACTGGACTTGAATCTTTTCAAAGGTTGCACTTTCCTTCTGGAAGTCAAAGCATTGCCTTGAGATAACCGGCAGACTTTCCAAATAGAACAGGGAGACAGAGACAGAGAAGTTAGCTTCTTTCTTGCTTGATGCTGCTCCTAAAACTAAAAAACTAAACTGCAGCCTCAGAAGTCTCTAAAAACACAGTGGCTACAAGAGCTGGTCAGAGGCTGGGAATACTGTGATGAGTAACTCACTTCCTGACTCCCATCACCTACAAGGCAAGTCCAGAGTGTGATGGAATTCTCCCAACTTCCCTGGATGGCTGCAATTCAAGAAGATTGACACCATCCAGGACAAAACAGCCCTCTTGATTGGCACCTCATTTACAAGCATTCAATCCCTCCACCACTGATACTCAATAGTAGCCATACGTACCATCTACAGCAATTCACCAAAGATTCTTAGACAGCATTTTTCAAACTCATGATCACTTCCATCTAGAAGGACAAGGACAACAGATAAATGGGAACACCACTATCCGCAAGTTCCTGTCCAAGCCATTCAACATCCTGACTTGGAAATATATCATCGTTTGTTTGCAGTCGCTGGGTTAAAATCTTGGAATTCCCTTCCTAACGGCATTGTGGGTCAACTCACAGAACATGGATTGCAGCAATTCAAGAAAGTCACTTAGCAGTATCTTCTCAAAGGCAACTAGGGATATTGCAATATATGCTAGCCAGCCAGCAAACCCCATGTCCCATGAATGAAATAAAATAACCTGAAATCTTAAATTCACTGAGCAAAAAAAAACTGTCCAAAAACAGATGACCTTTTGTCCTAACAATGCATGATCATAAAACAAATCCCGAAGTAAACACCAACAACCCCATTTAAAAAGCAATAAAAGGCCAATTCCAGTCAAGTCAGCAACAATATTGACACCACTGAAGCTTCAAAAATCACATTTAAAAAAAACATTTCATAAAGGGACACTAATATCACACAAAACCCAACCCTGCTACATGATCTTCATGAGGTACTTTGTCAAAGACTTCTTTGAAAATCCATAAAATGCATGAGATGGTTATGTTCATAAGATATTGAGCAGGCTTCCAACATCTGCCAATTTTGTGATCTCCTCATAAAATTAAACTAAAAAAAATGGTGAAATATCTATATGCATCTTCTTTCATTTTGATCCAAAGTGGAGCAAAATAATGTAAACAATAAGCATAACTGTTTATCACATTTGTACTATCAACTAAACATGTTCCAATGGCATTAAAAAAAAAACTTCTACAGAATAGCATCATAAAAGTAGATTCTTTCAACTACAAACATCTCTGCATCAGGCTCTGGGGTAAATAGTTTTGCAACATTTAAGGGATAGGGTTAAGGAACTGGAGATGCAGCTTGAAGATCTTCGTCTTATTAGGGAGAACGAGGAGATAATTGACAGGAGTTATCAACAGGTGGTCACACCAGGGCAACGAGAAGAAGGTGCGTGGAAAGGGGAAAACTCGGGTGCTGAAGGGCACATTGGAGAGTGTCCCCCTTCATAATAAGTACTCCTGCTTGAGTACTAACGGGGGGGACAACTCGTTTGAGGGAGCCAGCAGTGGCCCGCTCTCTTAACCTGAGCCAATACGCAAAAAATCTAAGAAGAGAGGAAAGGCGATACTAATAGGGGACTCCACTGTGAGGGGTTCAGATAGGCGTTTTTGTGGACGCAGGACAGAGTCGTGGATGGTGGTTTGTCTTCCTGGAGCTGGGATCCGGGCTGTTTCTGGACGCCTCCCAGACATCCTAAAAGGGGAGGGTGAGGAACCTGAAGTTGTAGTGCATATAGGTACTGCAAACATAGGCAGGAAAAGGGAGGCAGTCATCAAAAGGGATTATAGAGAACTGGGTAGGAAGCTGAGGAGGAGAAAAGCGAAAGCTTTTCAGGATTGCTGCCTGCGCCTCAGGAGAATGAGAGCAGGAATGAAATGAGGTGGAGGATGAATGCATGGCTGAGGGACTGGAGCAGGGGGCAGGGATTCAGGTTCATAGGTCATTGGGACCTCTTTAGGGGCAGGTGTGACCTGTACAGTAAGGACGGGTGGCACTTGAACCCTAGGGGGACTAATATCTTGGCAGGTAGGCTAGTTAGGGCAACTGGGGAGTCTTTAAACTAGAAAAGCTGGGGGGTGGGAATACCGATGGGACGGTGAATAAGGAGGTTAGTTCCCAGGTAGGGAAGGACTGTAGGCACTCTGAGAGGGGGGTTAGGCAGGTGGTGGAAAAGGGAAATATCCTGACTGAGGGGCAGCGGTGTGTCTATTTTAATGCCAGGAGTGTAATAAATAAGGTAGATGAGCTTAGGGCGTGGATTGCTGCTTGGGAGTGTGATGTGGTGGCCATTACAGAGACTTGGTTGTCTCAGGGACAGGATGGGTACGTCAGGTGCCGGGATTCAGGTGCTTCAGGAGGGACAGGGTTGGGGGCAAAAGAGGAGGTGGTGTGGCACTGTTGATCAGGGGCAGTATCATGGCTGTAGAGAAGGTGGAAGACGGGGAGGGATTGTCTACGGAGTCTCTGTGGGTGGAAGTTAGGAACAGCAAAGGCTCGATAACTTTGCTGGGTGTATTCTATAGGCCTCCCAACAGCGGCAGGGAACTTGAGGTGCAGATAGGGAAACAGATCCTAGATAGATGTAGAAATAACAGGGTTGTCGTGATGGGAGATTTCAATTTCCCAAACATTGACTGGAATATCCCAAGGGTAAAGGGTTTGGATGGTGTGGAGTTTGTTAGTTATGTTCAGGAAGGTTTCCTGACACAGTACGTGGAAAAGCCTACGAGAGGAGAGGCTGTACTTGACCTGGTGCTTGCTAATGAGCCAGGGCAGGTGTCGGATCTCACGGTAGGTGAGCATCTTGGGAATGGGGATCATAATTCTACCTCTTTCACGATAGCGATGGAAAGAGATAGGATCAGGCAGGCTAGGAAGGTGTATGTCTGGAGTAAGGGGAAATATGAAAACATTAGGCAGGTAATTGGACACATAAACTGGAAGGAGGTGTTCTTGGGAAAGAGTACAGAAGGGAAGTGGAGGTTTTTCAAGGAACGTTTGTCTAGGGCACTGCAAGACAACGTCCCGAGGAGTCAAGGAGGTTCAGGTAGGACGCGGGAACCGTGGGGCACGAAGGTAGTGGTGAACCTAGTTAGGAAGAAAAAAATGGTATATAAAAGGTTCAGAGAGCTAGGGGATGTTAGGGATCTAGAGGAGTATAAGGTGTGTATAAGGGAACTTAAAAAGGAAATTAGGAGAGCCAGAAGGGGTCATGAGAAGGCCTTGGCAGGGAAGATTAAGGAGAATCCCAAGGCCTTCTACAAATATGTGAGAAGTAAAAGGATGAGAAGAGAAGGGATAGGACCTATAAAAGGTGAAGGGGGAAAAGTCTGTGTGAATCCGGAAGAAATGGCAGAGGTGCTTAATGAGTACTTTGCCTCGTTATTCACAGTGGAAAGTGAACTGGGAGATTGCACTGCAGGTTTGCGGCATATGGAAAAGATTGAGTATGTGGATGTTAGGAAAGAGGATGTGTTAGACCTGTTAAATTCTATCAAGATAGACAAGTCGCCGGGACCGGATGGGATGTACCCCCAGGTTATTGTGGGAGGTGAGGGAAGTGGTTGCAGAGCCCCTGGCAATGATATTTGCGTCGTCCATGGAAACGGGAGAGGTTCCAGAGGATTGGAGGATTGCGGATGTGGTTCCTATCTTTAAGAAAGGGAACAGGGATAGTCCAGGAAATTACCGACCGGTGAGTTTGACTTCAGTGGTTGGTAAGCTGATGGAGAGGCTTCTGAGGGATAAAATATATGAACATTTGGAGAAGTTTGGACTGATTAGAAATAGTCAGCATGGTTTTGTCAAGGGCAGGTTATGCCTTACGAGCCTAGTTGAGTTCTTCAAAAATGTGACTGAACACATTGACGAAGGAATGGCGGTGGACGTAGTGTACATGGACTTTAGTAAGGCATTTGATAAGGTCCCACATGCAAGGCTTCTGGAGAAGGTGAGAGGGCATGGGATCCAAGGGGCTTTGGCCTCGTGGATCCAGAACTGGCTTGCCGGCAGAAGCAGAGAGTGGTTGTGGATGGGTCTTGTTCTGCATGGAGGTCGGTAACCAGTGCAGTGCCCCAGGGATCTGTTCTGGGACCCCTGCTGTTTGTCATTTTCATAAATGACCTGGATGAGGAAGTGGAGGGATGGGTTAGCAAGTTCGCTGACGATACAAAGGTCAGTGGTGTTGTGGATGGTCTGGAGGGATGTCAGAAGTTGCAGTGGGACATAGACAGGATGCAAGACTGGGCGGAGAAGTGGCAGATGGACTTCAACGCAGATAAATGTGTAGTGGTCCATTTGGGCAGGAATAATGGGATGAAGGAGTACAATATAAGGGGTAGGAGTCTTAGCTGTGTTGTAGAGCAGAAGGATCTCGGAGTCCGGGTCCATAGGACTCTTAAATCGGCCTCGCAGGTGGAGGAAGTGGTCAAGAAGGCGTACGGTGTACTGGCCTTCATTAATCGAGGAATAGAGTTTAGGAGTTAGGAGGTAATGATGCAGCTTTATAAGACTCTTGTCAGACCCGAGTTGGAGTATTGTGTGCAGTTCTGGTCGCCTCATTATAGTAAGGATGTAGAGGCTATTGAAAGGGTTCAGAGGAGATTTACAAGGATGCTGCCTGGATTGGGAGGCAGGCCTTATGAAGATAGGTTGAGGGAGCTGGGACTCTTCTCACTGGAAAGACGTAGGTTGAGAGGCGACCTGATAGAGGTTTATAAAATGTTGAGAGGAATAGATAGAGTGGACTCTCAGAGACTATTTCCCCGAGCGGAAATGGTCAATACGAGAGGACACAGATTTAAGGTGCAGGGAAGCAAATACAAAGGAGATGTCAGGGTAGGTTTTTCACTCAGAGGGTGGTGAGTGAATGGAACCGACTGCCGTCGGAGGTTGTTGAGGCAAACTCACTGGGGTCTTTTAAGAGACTTCTGGATGAGTATATGGAAAAGAATAGGATAGGGGGTAAAAATAGATAAGTCTGTGGATTGGTAGATGTGATCGGCGCAACTCGTGGGCCAAAGGGCCTGTTTGTGCTGTATTGTTCTATGTTCTATATAAAACCTTGGTTAGGTCGCATTTGGAGTGTTGCGTGCAGTTCTGGTCAATACACTACCAGAAGGATATGGAAGCTTTGCAGAGAGTGCAAAGAAGATTCACTAGAATGTTGCTTGGTCTCAAGAGTGTTGGCTATGAGGAGAGGTTGAATAAACTAAGATTCTTTACATTGGAAAGACAGAGGCTGAGGGGAGATCTGATATAAGTCTACAAAATTAAGAGAGGCATAGGCAAGATAGATAGTCAGAAGGTGGAAGTGTCAATTACAAGGGGGCACAGATTCAAGGTGAGAGGGGGAATGTTTATGGGAGATGTGTGGGGACAAGTTTTTCATGCAGGGAGTGATGGATGCCTGGAACATGATGTGAGAGGAGGTGAAGAAACAGATACATCAGCAACATTTAAGAGGCATCTGGTGGGGTACGTGAATAGGGAGGGAATGGAGTGATACAGAGCAAGTAAGGGCAAAAGGCTTTTTTTAGTTTAGTTAGGGCATTATGATCAGCACAGGCTTGGTGGGCCAAAGGGCCTGTTCCTGTGCTGTACTTCTTTTGGTTCCTATTTCTTACACTACCTGAAGATGCAGAGATGCGTTAAATTATTTCCATGATGCCAGTTATTGTAACCTATTTATATTTCTACTCAGGTACAATGAATGCTTAGCTGGCTCAAAAGATTATACACACAAAATTTTGAGAAACAGTATGAATGGCATATACCTGCCCTGCTATGCTTCCTAGTTGTTTAAAAGGTGAAAGTGGAATTCGTTGAATCTTCCCACACTATCACTAACTGAATCAATTTAACCCTGGGAATTATAGGCCAGTGAGTTTGACGTCAGTGGTAGGGAAGCTGTTGGAGGGGATTCTTAGAAATAGGATGTATAGGCACTTAGAGTATTGCGATCTGATTAGGGATGCGCAGCATGGATTTGTTAAGGGGAAATTGTGCCTTATGAATCTGGTAGAATTTTTTGAGGAGGTGACAAAAACAGTGGATGAAGGGTGAGCCGTTGATGTCGTCTATATGGATTTTAGTGAGGCGTTTGACAAAGTCCCTCATGGGAAGTTAGTTGAAAAGGTCAAGGCTAATGGGATACAAGGACAGGTAGCTAGATGGATAAGTAACTGGCTTGGTAATAGGAGACAGAGAGTAATAGTGGAAGGGTGTTGCTCTAGCTGGAGGTCGGTCACTAGTGGTGTGCCGCAGAGCTCGGTACTGAGACCTCTTCTATTTGTAATATATATAAATGACTTGGAGGAGGGAGTAAGTGGAGTGATCAGCAAGTTTGCAGATGATACAAAGATAGCTGGACTTGCGGATAGTGGGGAGCATTGTCAGGCGATGCAGCAGGACATAGATAGGCTGGTAGCTTGGGCAGATAGATGGCAGATGGAATTTAATCCTGACAAATGCGAGGTGACGCATTTTGGGAGAAAGAATGTAGGGGGGAGGTATATGATAAAGGGTAGACATATTAAGAGTATCGAAACGCAGAGGGACCTGGGGGTGCAGGTGAACAAGTCTCTGAAGGTGGCAGAGCAAGTGGAGAAAGTTGTGAAGAAAGCATATAGTTTGCTAGCCTTTATAGGAAGTGGTATAGAGTACAAGAGCTGGCCTTTAATGTTGCAGTTGTATAAAACGTTGGTTAGACCTCATTTGGAATACTGCGTCCAGTTCTGGTCGCCTTACTACCGGAAGGACGTGGAGACTCTGGAGAGAGTGCAGAGGAGGTTTACCAAGATGCTGCCTGGTATGGAAGGTCTGAGTTACGAGGAGAGGTTAGGCAAATTGGGACTGTTTTCCTTAGAAAAACATAGACATACAGGAGATCTAATAGAGGTGTACAAGATTATGAGGGGTATAGATAGAGTAAACAGGGTTAAGCTTTTTCCTAGGATGGACTTGAGTAGCACAAGGGGTCACGGGCTTAGGGTGAGGGGGGTAAGGTACAATTTGGATACTAGAGGGAGTTTTTTCACACAGAGGGTGGTGGGGGTATGGAATGCGCTGCCAAGTAAAGTGGTGGAGGCAGGTACTCTGGAGTTATTTAAGAAATACTTAAAAGGGCACATGAATGGAATGGGAATGCAGGGGTATAGAAAACTGATTTAAAATAGGGATCATGAGCCTTGGGAGTCCCTGGGAAGTGTGTAAATAGATGATGATATTGATGTACTTGTTTTTATCCTATAGGTGCTTTGGTCCACCTTGTTGTCTAACAAGGGGCATACACGCGCTGAGCCGTGCGAGGGCTGCTCTTGGATTTTTTTTCCCGAGAGTATCCTCATGCTTCACGTCGTTAGTGTATGCTTGACCTGGACCATTTGATGGGCAACACTACAGCTCAGTGACTATTGCTGTGCTGTGCAGATACATGGATTTGGGCCTGTGTCTGTGGGAGTTTGCACATTCTCCCCGTGCTTGTGTGGGTTTTCTCCGGGTGCTCCGGTTTCCTCCCGCATCCCAAAAATGTGCTCTTAGGCTAATTGGCAAAACAAATTCTCCCTAAATTGTCTCAAATTTGGCTTTTAATCCATAGATCTATAAACAGAGACAGGGATCGCGGGTAGAGGTGGGAACATCGGGGTGGCGGCATGGGCTCGTTGGGCCGAAGGGCCTGTTTCCAATGCTGTTTTGTTCTTTGTTCTTTGTATTTTGGTCAGACAGGAGTGCATTTCCTGTGGCATAGATTACAAATTTGTGGAAATCAGACCTTTATCTTTGCCAGTGTTGTTTCCTTTATAAATCACAACCTGACACAAAAAGCCCAGCATGGTGGCTAAATATTTTTTTGCAATAGGGTCCAAATTTTCTTGAGCAGGAAACATACAGCTGTTTTATTTTCCAGAATGTGATTAATAGCTTTTTAATAGAAAGTGATTAGTGATGTTGCCAATTCAAAAAGAGAAAAAAATACAAATAGTCTAAACAATTATCCAACTAAAAAGCAAAACATTTGACAATATGGGCAACAAAACTGAACGAGAAAACGGAGAAACAAAATAACTTTGAAAAAAATTCAGAATAAAACAAGTAAGTAGACAACAATTTTGAAGGTAATCCAGAATTAAACTCAACAGAAAAAATAAAAAGCCAGTAGTCACCCTATAGTATATGGAACTGAGATCAGAATTACACACAAATCTGCTTGTGAGAATAGATTAATGCTTTGTAGCAGGTAGGTTCTACAGAAGCTATTCATGTGCCCCTACCTTTCTAACATTGAGACCTGAACAGTCCAATGCGCTCCAAACCTTGCCCTATATTCTACCTTCTATGAACCTGTGGTCATTCCAGACTCTTGTTGCCTGGTCACCCATCTGTGCTCACCAAAGTACATGCGCTGCTGAATAAACAATGCATCAATTTTAAATTTTTTTATCCTTGTTTTGAAATCCCACTTGGGCCTCGTTCTTCCCGATTTCTATAATCTCCCCAGTGTTAATTGCTGCTTTCTTGACAGCCATGCCTTCAACTGCTAAGGCCCTAAAACTCTGGAATTTGTTCCCTAAACCTCTTCATCTCACTGTCTCTTTGCCTTCTTTAAACCTCTTCTTAGAACCACTTTTATCAAGCTTTGTCCATCTATTCTTTAATCCTGATGTGCCTAGAATCAAATTTGTTTTGATATACACCTGCGAAGCACATTCGACATCTTGCTATATTAAAGGCATACATAAACATTATATTATTATTGTTGTTATGAAATTTGGTCACTCAATCTTCTCAACTCACTTCTGCAGTAAGGAAACAACTTTGGTTGGGTACAGAGGGGTATAGGACAAGACAGGCTAATCTGTGACTTGCGAAACGATCTATTATCCAGTTCTGATCAAGGTCACCAAACTAAAAGCAGAATACTGTAGATGCTAGAAGTTTGAAATAAAAACAGAAAACATTGGAAAAACTCAACAGGTCTGGCAGTAGAGAAAGATGTGGAGATGCTGGCGTTGGACTGGGGTAAGCACAGTAAGAAGTCTCTCAACACCAGGTTAAAGTCCAACAGGTTTATTTGGTAGCACAAGCCACAATCTTTCAGAATGCTGCCTCTTCATCAGGTGAGTGGAAGTTCTGTTCACAAACAGGGCATATAAAGACACAAACTCAATTTACAAAATAATGGTTGGAATGTGAGTCTTTACAGATAATCAAATCTTAAAGGTACAGACAATGCAAGTGGAGAGAGGGTTAAGCACAGGTTAACTTTCGTTAATGTGACTTTTTGGCATACCATCTAATGGTTTTTACATTCTGCAATTCATTTGAATGGAATTCGAACTTTAAAAGTTGAAGAAAAGCAGTTATTAATAAAGTAACATTCATAGAGCATCTCTGTCACAATAAATGTCAGAAAGTTCCTCACAGCAGCATTACAGAAGAAAATATGTTACCCATCTTTATAAGATGATCGAAACTTGCCTTTTTGACTAGATTTTGAAGAGTGTTCTATAGGAGGAAATTGAGGTAGAAGAGATGGAGAGTCTATGAAGGGCACTGCAGAGTTTAGGGCCTAGGCTAACAAAGATGTGTTCACCACTAACGAAACAATTAAAATCATAGATATACAACAGCGCATAATTAGAGGAATGCAGATATTTCAGATGGTTGTAGGTTTGCAGGAGACACCAGAGATACAGACAGGTGAGGCTATGCATGGTTTTAAGAATTTTTAAATCAAGAAGGTCAAGGATGAACAGGACTTTGGGCATTTTAAGAAACAGGTAGCAGAGTTTTGGGGGGTAGAATTTGGGAACTAGCGAGGAATGTGTACTCAAGTCTACAGGTAAGGATGCAAAAAGGAAACTTCTGTATCAGATGGCTGAGTTGGACAATGTAACGGAGGTGGAAATAGGTAGTCTTAGATATGGCACACATGACGTTGGAAGCTCATCTCAGGATCAAATAACACTATGATTGTGAACAGACGGTTTAGTCTCAGACTGTTGCCGGGCTGGAGTTTACATCTAAGGAACAAAGATAAAAAGATACATTTTGCAGAATATAGGGAAAAAGCCTTAATGGAAAGAAACCATTTGGACAACTTAAATGTTTATTTACATGAAATCTGGCGTATAACATGCACTGTTAATGTTTTTAATATTGGGCCAAAACTGGGCAAAAACTTGGTAAAGTCGGGTGTGAGGCCATTAACGTGATCCACGCCCTCGCAGATGACCACTTTATCAAGGCCTGGGAATGGCGCAATTCAATTTGTGCCCAAAATGGGCACAACGGTGATTTAAATGCATTTACACGCATTTCAATTGAATTAATTTAACTAATTAATGAAAACCTACAACTTTATCAGCATATCCCCCTTTACCACTGTTTTCACCAAATCAAAATCGCGCTGAAATGGACATGCTGAATAAAAGTCTATTTTGGCTGCTCCAGCTGCTGAAGAGGTGAGTTCCAGAGCTTCCACCGACTCAGGTCGGTCGGGGGGGGAGGAGGGAAGCAGGTTAGTTCATTCTTTAGTGGGGAGTGGCGATCATTGCTTGGTTGGGAGGAGGGAGGCCAGATAATTCTCTGGGGGGGGTGGGGGGAGGCAGGTGGTTGGGAGGAGTTCTCTGATTGGGGGATGGGTGAAGCCTGATCGCTCATTTGGGTGTTTGGGGGGGACAGGGGGAGCAATGAATCTCTGATGGGGAGAACGAGTGGTCTGCTGCCACTCTGCAGGCGATCGGGCGGGGCGGGGGGGGGAGGGGGAGGTAGCAGGGAGTCACGACTGGTCTGGGTAGTTGATGGGGAGGGCAGGTGGATAAGGGGGCAGTGACGTCTACAGGGGCCATTGCTTCTAATTCTCTCTCCCAGGCTGCTTTCTCTGCACTCTGCAGCTCAGGAGTGATCTGACACAGGTGCGTTTTTTCAAATCTTTTCTAACTGCACATATGCAGTTCAGAGCTCTGACTGTTTTGGGCACTTTAAGCCCCGCCCACAGTGTCGCGATTTTCTCTCCAGGCTAACTGCGTATGGGGTGTTTGAAAGCAGATTTCCAAGTCAGATCTGAATTGCACTCAGATTCAGTACTTAGAATGAAAATGGTAAAATCAGGCCTGTTGTCTAGAAATAAATAAGCGATTATACACAATAGACTTCTTCAACCATGTTTACTAAAGTAGTAACACTAAGACAGGGGAGTAACTTATATGCTGGTTTAATATATAAATCAGTTCTCTCATTTCTTGAAATCATCACTCAACAGCTAAACATGAACAAAGTGGACTCATTATCATGGATTATTCTTTTCTTATTTTGTACACAATGTACAGTTAATTTAATTTAGATACAAAGATTGTACAAAATTCGCTGTTCAAATGTCAAAGCTGCAAATAGTAAGGATATATTAAATATCCCACTGCCAAGTTATATAAAATGCATAAATTACTTTGTGCACTTGTTACTTGTAACACCTTCTTTGTTATTTTGTGAAATGAATTTCTTCAACAATATAAATATGAAGCTCTAGTTCACCAATTAAATAAAACCACTGCTAATAAATAATGTAAATGTGTTAACAGAATAAAGGCTTATCATATGTATTTCTTGAATAATCAATTTTGCTTCAGTCAGTTTTGGAAGTCCAAAACAGATTCTACCAGGGTGATCATCATTATTAAAAAAAAACAAAATGGATAAAACTTGAGAAAATCTAAAAATTGCCACTGACTCTTACCTAAATCAAGAATCCAGAATTTACAGTTGCTGGAGGTCCTAGGACTAGAAGAAGAGTTCACTGAACAAACAGACTGCAGCCCATCGATTTCTTTCTTGCCTTTTGGCATGGTGAGGACTCAGGAGCTGACAGCACCTAAATATCGAGGAGATTGAACTCCCCTTTACATTACACCATGTCTTCATGAAAATGCTTTCATTGTTTTAACATTCTTGATCCATTGTCATGACTTCATCAAATAGCAATTCACCGCCCCCCCGCCCCCCCCGAGAGATCCTACCCAGAGTGACTCAAACACAGCTCTGGAGGCTAAGCTTTTCATCAGGGGATAGTTACATATGCATGATTCACAACTACCGTAATTACTTTAGTTACAGCTCCAGCCTTAGATTATTTGTTTGCATTCAGTAAAAACATTAAATCAAGGAAGATGTGAACATTAGTTTATATATAAAGTCTAGTGAAGCTTACATAAATTAATTCTGATTTACTAAATATATCCTGTTCAGGCTGAATTTTGAGGAATGTTGATATTTAGAATCAAATTGTAAGACTTAATACCTAAGCGTATTATGATAACAATAATTACTTGTATCTACATTTTGCAGTTTATGAAAAACACAAATTAGAAGCTAATTGGAAATTTTTCCTATTAAAAATACATTGTAAAATAAATCAAAAAGATACTTTAAATCCTTGTACTATTTGAATGAAACATCATATTACCCTGATCAGGATGGTTTCTACAATATATAACATAACAAATTAAGAAATAATTTGCTGTAGAGCACAGAATTACAGTTTGATTAGGTAAACCAAATAATTAAATAGGCTTGGCAACGGGTGGATGGTAGGGGGATAGTTGACTGCAAATTGAAGAGGGGAAGGAGATAATTAGTACTAGGGAATATAGCAGGTCATTAATAAACTTGTAGAATGGACAAGTAATTGACAAATTAAATTTAACACAGATAAACGTGAGATAAGTACATTTTGGTAGGAAGACCCGGGTGATCTTTGTTACTTGGCGAGTACAAATTTGGGTGTGGTGGAGGAAGAAAAGAGTTCTTGGCAAACAAATACACCAATCATTAGAAGTTGCTTCATTAGTTAGGAAGGCCAAAAAAAAATCAAACCAAGCATATTTTATTTCTAGCAGATAGAAGTGAAACGTAGGGAGATTATGCTAAACTTTTATTATCTTTCGTTAGGCCACACTTAGGATTTCTGCATGTAGTTATAGTTGTTATGTTCTATAAAAGATATTGAGACAATATAGTGCAGAGAAGATTTACAAGGATGAGAGCAAAAATATATGGGTATACGTATCAGGAAAGGATTGGCAGACTAGAACTACCTAATAGAGGTCCTTAAAATTAGAACCATAAAACTCTAGAAAATTACAGCTCAGAAACAAGCCTTTTGGCCCTTCTTGTCTGTGCTGAACCATTTTTTTGCCTACTCCCACTGACCTGCACTTGCACCATATCCCTCCACACACTTATCATCCATGAATCCATCCAAGTTTTTCTTAAATGTTAAAAGTGACCCGCATTTACCACTTTATCTGGCAGCTCATTCCACACTCCTATCCCTCTGCGTGAAGAAGTCACTCCTAATATTCCCTTTAAACTTTTCTTCTTTCATCTTAGCCCATGCCCTCTGTTTTTTTTCTCCCCTAGCCTCAGTGGAAAAAGCCTGCTTGCATTCACTCTATCTATACCCATCAAAATCTATACACCTCTATCAAATCTCCCCTCATTCTTCTACACTGCAGCAAATGAAGTCCTAACCTATTCAATCTCTCTTTGTAACTCAGCTTCTCAAGTTCCGGCAACATCCTCATGAACCTTCTCTGCACTCTTTCAACCTTATTTACATCCTTCCTGTAACTAGGTGACCAAAACTGTACACAATACTCTAAATTCGGCCTCACCAATGCCTTATATAACCTTATCATAACACTCCAACTTTAATACTCGACACTCCAGTTTATAAAGGCCAAGGTACCAAAAGCACCTTTACGATGCTATCCACCTGTGACGTCACTTTTAGGGAATTCTGTACCTGTATTCCCAGGTCCCTCTGTTCAACTGCACTGTTCAGGGTCTTATGTTCTGCTTTGGTTTGTCCTTTCAAAGTGCAATATCTCATATTTGTCTGCGTTAAATTTCATTTGCCATTTCTCAGCCCATTTTTCTAGTTGGTCCAAATTCCTCTGCAAGCTTCGAAAACCTTCCTCACTGTCCACTACACTCCTATCTTTGTATCATCAGCAAATTTGCTGATCCAATTTACCGCATTTACCATCCAGATCATTGATATAGATGACAAACAACAATGGACTCAACACCAATCCCTGTGGCACACCACTAGTCACAGGTCTCCACTCAGAGAAGCAATCCTCCACAACCACTCTCTGGCTTCTTCCACTGAGCCAGTGTCTAATCCAATTTACTACCTCCTCATGTATACCCAGCGACTGAACCTTCCTAACTAACCTCCCATGAGGGACCTTGTCAAAAGCATTGCTAAAATCCAGATAGACAACAGTCACCGCCTTCCTTTCATCCAGTTTCCTGGTAACCTCCTCGAAAAACTCTAATAGGTTGGTCAAACATGACCTACCACACACAAAGTCATGTTGACTTTCCCTAATAAGTCCCAAATATTTGTAGATCCTTTTCCTTACCACACCTTCCAATAACTTGCCTACTATTGATGTCAAACTTACTGGCCTATAATTTCCCATTATGAAAGGCTTTGATAGAATGTATACAGTGAATAGTTTTACTTGTGGGGAAGAGCAAAATTGGAGACCATTGATAAGGTAGTCACCAAGAAATTCAATAGTGAATTCAGAATAGGTTGTGGATCCTGTTTGAAGTGAAAAGTAAAGATGCATTTAAGAGGAGGCTAGAATAACAATTGAGGGAGAAAGGAGAGGACTACATTGACAGATTTAAGTCTGTGTTGAGTTTGCATATTCTCCTCATGTTTGCATGGGTTTCCTCTGGATGCTCCGGTTTCCTTCCACAGTCCAAAGATGTGCGGGTTAGGTTGATTGGCCATGCTAAAAGTTGCCTCTTAGTGTCCTGAGATGTATAGTTTAGAGGGATTGGTGAGTAAATATGTAGGGATAGGGGAGTGGGGCCTGGGTGGAATTGTGGTTGGTAGACTCAATTGGCCAAATGGCCTCTTTGTGTGCTGTAGGGTTTCTATGATTTCTGAGATTAAATAATAGATGTAGCAGAAAGCTTGAGTGGAGCATACATGTTGACATAGACAATTGAACAAAATGGCTTTTTTCTTTGTTATGCTATGTAATTTTTAGTAATGCTATGCAATTTTTAAAAATAGAAATGCCTCTTGTTTGATCTTTTATAGTTGTTTGATTCTGCAGAGGCTTCTGAAATAAATTGACTAAGTTAGTACTTAATTCAATTGTGGGGAGCCATTTTAAAAGTTCTAAAGTATGAAACAAATGATGTGTGAAATAAAACAGACCAATACAATTTTTTTAAATTGAATAGATTTTCCATTCAGCTTTATCAACAAAAGCCAGAATGAAGGAATTCTTCATTCTGCAGTCTACACTTTGCAGTACAGATGTGGAAAAGGCCAAATGATGGTGGGCTGAAGTGTTCCATTCACACTTCAAATTTTAATGAATGGAATTGTTGAAGATATTCAACAAAAATATATTAACTATATTCCTTTTCAAATTCATCTGAAGTTACATTATTTCACAAAATAATTTCATAATTGGTAAGATCTTTAACTTGTCAAAAGATTGATGCTATAATGATAGATCATTGATGTTGATTAATTCAATTACAAAGATTTCACATTTTTAAGTTTTCCACATCTATTTTTAACAATAAAAGCAACAAAACTGCTAACATAGAGAAAAAAACTCACAGTGCAAATGGAAACAGAATTAACAGAATAAAATATTCACTACCAATACATCCTCAGACCAATAAATGGCCTTTAAACTGGACTACTGGCAGGAGAAATTCACTAATTTATTGCACTCTGTACAATGCAGTAATCTGGAAGATTATTTACTTGAAACAGACATCCACAAACAACATAATTATTTTTCAACAATTCACACCATCTTAACTCACATTTATTTGTAGACATGGGGTGGAATTTCCCAAGAAGTGATTCTGAGCCGGATTCTCCAATCTCACCTGCAGCTAGGTTCTCTTATTCTATTGCGGTGAATGGAGGTTTAGCTGAGTGCCAAATTCTCCATTCGTGCTGGTGGGGTGTGAATGACCGGAGAATTCTGGCCAGTGTTATTTTGGGTGAGAAAACTGGTGTGATTCACACCAGAATTAGATCATAATTTTCTCACATGTAGTCATTTTTTGGGAGAGGGTTGAGTTCTGAGAGGAGCAGGGCCTACAATACTGCCAAATCCGGCTTCACAGAGATCGGGTGCCATTTTTATAGGGCGCCCTGACCTCAAGCTGAAATTGACGATGCCCTCCCTCCCCACATGGGACCCCTGCCCTCACTGGAGGGATGTTTCCCCAACCACTTCCCAGATGACTGGGAAGTGGTTGGGGAAACATAGAACATAGAACACTACAGCACAAACAGGCCCTTCGGCCCACAAATTGTGCCGATCATATCTATACTTATCAGGCCATAGAACTATCTGTAACTCCCAATCCCATTTACTCATCCAGAAGTCTCTTAAAAGACCCCAGCGAATTCGCCTCTACCACCACTGACAGCAACCGATTCCATTCACTCACCACCCTCTGAGTGAAAAACTTACCTCTAACATCTCCTCTGTACTTACCCCGCAGCACATTAAACCTGTGTCCTCTCGTAGCAACCATTTCAACTCTGGGAAATAGCCTCCGAGAATCCACCCTATCTATTCCTCTCAACATCTTATAAATACTGTGATGCTCCTAATGGAGTGCTCTTCATGACCTCTCCGCCCCGTGAATCTGACTCCACTCCACTTCATGTCCCATCTCCCACCCCTTTGGCACTGCCCTTGGCATCCTGGCCATGCTTATCTAACTGTAGCATAGCACTGGCAGGTGGAGACTGCCCAGGCATGTCCTCGACCATCCAGAGGCTTCAATGGCATCCAAGATCTCGCCTACAAACCCCACTTTACATGTCCCTCATGCCTGGTCTCCATTTGTGGAGAGCCGTATTGATTCTCTCTGGGTTCTCACAGCATTTGAGGGTTGGAAAATCCCAGGAGCAGGGAGAATCTGGCCTCAAATAGATGAAACATAATTAAAAATGCTAATCTGATTCCCGTCTAGTAAGGGCGGGAACCAGATTACATCTGGAAGCGGTGGCTGAGAGGATTACCTTTGGGGTTTGTGTCAGCGTTGAACACGTTAAACTCCTCAACTGTGATTCTCCAACCCCACTCAGCCCTAACACAATCTGTGCTGGGCACGATGCAGCTGGAAAATCACGGCCATGGTTTTGTAATAATCTACCAGGTACAAATTGTATAATTTGTAAAATAACACATTATTATTCCCTTAAGAACTTAAGCATTAAAACTGCATTTAAAACTAAAACATTTAAAGCATTAAGCATTTAAAACTAAAAGGTTTAAACTAAAACTAAAAATTTCACTAAAACGTTTGATAAGGTTCCCCATGGTAAGCTATTGCAGAAAATACGGATGCATGGGATTGAGGGTGATTTAGCAGTTTGGATCAGGAATTGGCTAGTTGAAAGAAGACAGAGCATGGTGGTTGATGGGAAATATTCAACCTGGAGTTTAGTTACTAGTGGTGTTCCACAGGGATCCGTTATGGGGCCACTGCTGTTTGTCATTTTTATAAATGACTTAGATGAGGGTGTAGAAGAATGGGTTAGTAAATTCGTGGATGACACTAAAGTCGGAGGAATTGTAGACAGTGCGGAGAGATGTTACAGTTTGCAGAGGGACATAGATAAGCTGCAGAGCTGGCCTGAAATGTGGCAAATGAAGTTTAATGTGGAAAAGCGTGAGATGATTCACTTTGGAAGGATTACAGAGTATTGGGCTAATGGAAAGATTCTTGGTAGTGTGGAGCAGAGATATCTCAGTGTACGTGTGCATAAATCCCTGAAGTTGGCACCCAGGTTGATAGGGTTGTTAAGAAGGCGTACGATGTGTTAGCTTTTATTGGTAAGGGATTGAGTTTCAGAGCCGTGAGATTCATGTTGCAGCTGTACAAAACACTGGTGCTTGGAGTATTGTGTACAGTTCTGGTTGCTGCATTATCAAAGATGTGGAAGCACTGGAAAGGGCGCAGAGGAAATTTACTAGGATACTGCCTATATAGGATATAGGATATGGTGAGAAGGTCTTATGAGGAAAGGCTGAGGGACTTGAGATTGTTTTTGTTAGAGAGAAGAAAGTTAAGAGCTGACTTAATTGAGGCATACAAGATGATCAGAAGATTAGATATGGTGGACAGTAAGAGTCTTTTTCCTCAGATGGTAATGGCTAACACACGGGGATACAGTTTTAAATTGAGGGGTGGTAAATATAGGACAGATGTCAGAGGTCGGTTCTTTACTCAGAGGGTAGTAAGGGGATGAGATGCCCTGGCCTGCAGCAGTAGTGGACTCACCAACTTTAGGGGCATTCATCTGGTCATTGGATAGATACATGGATAATATTGGAATAGTTTAGGTTAGAGGTCATTAGATTGGTTCCACTAGTTGGTGCAACATCAAGGGTCAAAGGGCCTGTACTGTGCTGTAATGTTCTATGTTCTAAGCTGCAATAACCTGACTATAACTTGTGAATGATTACGTTTGCAACCCAACACCTGATTACCTGAATTCTATGAATTTGTATACGTGCAGCTCAGCATGTCCAAACTGTAGCTGAGACTCAAAAGCAGTATTAATTATGATACAGTGAAAATCTGACCTGTACACAGAAAACTACAAATCTATAACACAGAATAAAGCTTCTGGCACCACAAACCAATATTTTAATTCTGGATGGCTGAAACCTATTTTTACTACTTGCTTGAAGAAAACATTATTTTAAAATCCATTTACAGGACGTAGGCATCACTGATTAGCCCATCACTTACTACCCATCTTAAGTTTCCCTTGAGAAGGTAGTAGCTGTCTTCTTGAACTGCTGCATTCTCTGAGGTGTAAGCATTCCCACAGTACTGTTAGGGAACAAGTTCCAGGATTTTGACCAAATGATAGCGAAGAGTGATAATGTATTTCCATATTAAGATGGTTAGTGACTTGGAGGGGAATTTCCAAGTGATGATGCTTCAAGATATCTGCTGCCCTTGTCTTGGATAATAGCAGTCGTGGGTTTTCAAGATACTGCCACAAATCCCTGGAGAGTTCTTGCTGTGCATTTGTAAACACTACACACAGTTGCACTGTTCGTGACGGAATGGGTGAATGTTTGTGGCAAGTGCACCAAACAGGTTGCTTTGTCTTGAATGGTGTTGAGCTTTTTGAATGTTAGGAGCTGCATTTATCCAGACATGTTGGGAGTATTTCATCACATTCATGACTTGTGCCTTGTAGATGGTGAACAGGCTTTGGAGAGTTTAGAGAGGGCAGCACAATGGTTAGCACTGTTGCCCCGCAGTGCCAGGGACTTGGGTTCGATTACAACTATGAGTGACTGTCCATGTGGAATTTGCATGTTTTCCGCATCTGTGTGAGTTTCCTTCAACAGTCCAAAGATACATAGGTTGGGTGGATTGGCCATGCTAAATTCTCCCTAAGTGTCTCAAGTTGTGTAGTTTAGTGCGGTAATTACATAGGGATAGGGCCTCGGTGGGATGCTTTGCTGGAGAGTCAGTACAGACCTGATTAGCCAAACAGCCTCCTTCTCCATTGTGAGGATTCTATGGGAGTTAGGAGATGAGGTAAGCACCATAGGATTTCTAGCCTTTGAACTGCTTATGTAACCATTTATAGAACTACTCCAATTCAGTTTCTGGTTAATGTTAGCCCAGGTTGATAGTGGGGGGGTTCAATGATGGTAATACCATTAAATGCTAAAGGGAGATGGTTACATCTTTTCTTGTTGGAGATGGTCATTGCCTGGCACTGGGACATTAATGTTCACTGCCTCTTATCAATCCAAGCCTGGATATTGTCTAGGTCTTGCTGCATTTGGGCATGGACTGATATAGTATCTGGGGAATCACAAATGATACTGAACATTGGGTAATCATCAACCAGCATCCTCACTTCTGACCTTATGATGGAAGGAAAGTCATTGATGAAGCAGCTGAAGATTGTTGGGAAGAGGACATTACCCTGCAATTAAATCCTAGAACTGAAATGATTGACCATCAACCATGACCATCTTCCTTTGTGCCAGGTATGGTGCCAACAACCAGAGGTCAGACCCTTAGAACATAGAACACAGAACATAGAACATTACAGCGCAGAACAGGCCCTTCGGCCTTTGATGTTGCGCCGGCCAATTAGGAACAAGCAGTGACCCTCTAACCTAAACCATTCCCCTTTCATCCATAAACTTATCTACTAACCTCTTAAACGCCACCAAACTTGACGCAGGAAAGGCATTCTATACCCTTACCACCCTCTGGGTAAAGGGCCTACCTCTGACATCCGTCCTAAAACCACCACCCCTTAATTTAAAGCTATGTCCCCTCGTGCTAGCTTTCTCCATCCTAGGAAAAAGGCTATCACTGTCCACCCTATCGAAACCTCTAATCATCTTATACGTTTCAATAAGGTCTCCTCTTAGCCGCCTTCTTTCTAACGAAAACAACCTCAAATCCCTCAGCCTCTCCTCATAAGACCTGCCCTCCATACCAGCAACATCCTGGTAAACCTCCTCTGTACCCTCTCCAATGCCTCCACATCTTTCTTATAATGTGGGGACCAGAACTGCACACAATACTCCAAGTGCGGCTGCACTAGAGTTTCGTACAGTTGCAACATGATGTTGCGGCTCCGAAATTCAATCCCCCTACCAATAAAAGCTAAGACTCCGTATGCCTTCTTAACAACCTTATCGACTTGACTGCCTACTTTCAGGGATCTATCCACAAATACACCAAGATCCCTCTGTTCATCAACACTATTAAGAATCCTACCATTAGCCCTATACTCTACACACTTGTTATTCCTGCCAAAGTGCATTACCTCACACTTTTCCACATTAAACTCCATTTGCCACCTCTCGCCCCAGCTCTGCAACTTGTCCAAGTCTCTCTGCAAACTATAACACCCCTCTTCACTATCTACCACTCCTCCAACTTTGGTGTCATCCGCACATTTACTAATCCATCCTTCAATACCCTCATCCAGATCATTTATAAAAATTACAAACAGCAGGGGCCCCAAAACAGACCCCTGAGGTACACCACTTGTCACCGAACTCCAAGATGAATATCTCCCATCAACCACCACCTCTGTCTTCTATCTGCTAGCCAATTCCTAATCCAATTAGCTAAATCACCCTCTATCCCATACATCTGCATTTTCTGCAGAAGTCTTCCATGGGCCACCTTATCAAACGCCTTACTAAAGTCCATATATACCACATCAACCGCCTTACCCCCCATCCACCTCCTTAGTCACTTTTTCAAAAAACTCAATGAGGTTAGTAAGGCACAACCTACCCTTCACAAAACCATGCTGACTATCTCCAATCAATTCATTTCTCTCTAAATAACTATAAATCCTATCCCTAATAATTCTCTCCAATACTTTGCCCACAACAGAAGTAAGACTCACTGGCCTTGATAGATAAAAATTTATATATATATTCCTGGCCTGTTTTTGCACATGCGATTTTACCATGCAGATTTTTCCATAGGGCAAAGTTTTGATTCTGTTAAAGTCTTTAGTGAAAGAATAACTAGAAAACTTCTATTTAAAGAAATAATGCTGCAATAAAGGTACTAATTTGACTGCAAATGTCTATTTCTCTGCTAGCTCATATTGTGATATATCATAGAAAGGAAATGTTATCAACATTTGAACCAGCCAAGAAATCAAAAAAAAATTCAGAGACGATACATAGCAACCTCATTGGTATTATTGTGCCAGAAACATCTCATCTCTGATCACAACTTGCTACCTAAATAGCTAATGCAAGCTGTAAGTTTACATTTGCAGTATTGTAAGTTCTATTCAAAGAAAGAAAATTCACTTCAGATTATTCATGAAGTTAATAAGAAATGCTTCCAACCACTCAGCTAAACTAACACAGATGTCTGCATTAAGCCTTGGCTGCAGTGAAGACAATTCATCTTCTACATACTGACTTGTTATGCTGAATGAAACCAAACCCTCTGACAGATTGTTAATTGATCCCATGCCCAAATACGTAAGAAACAGCAGATCTGATTCTAGATTGTTCTCGATTGTTCTGCTGAAATACCAGATATACCCTCAAGGGAACACAGGAAAATAGGATTTAGGAATAGGCGTAGGCTGTTTGACACTTTGAGCCTGCTCTGCCAATGGTCATGGCTGAACTGGTTGTGGTCTCAATTTCACTTTCCTGTTTGTCCCCCCATAACTCTCCAGTATCTTGTCTATCAAAAGGCTATCTAACTCAGCATTGAAAACATTCCATGAGTCAGCCTCCAATGCTCTCTGGGAAAAGAAAATGCTAATGATTTGCTGAAAGAAGTAAGTTCTTCTTATCTCTGTCTCAAACTATGTAACCACATCCCCAGTCCCCTCGAGACCTTATATGTTTCAATGACCTCTCATTCTTCTAACTTCCAATGGATATAGGCCCAACTTGCAAGCGAACAGGAAACCATGCCATATCTTCTGACCCCAACATCATTAATTATGCATCTGGAGATTTAGCACTGTATCCTGTGGCACAGTGGGCTTGATTGTGTATAACCTATCATATGTGGGTGCCATATTTAAAAGGTGTCCACAATCAGTGACCCACCATTGAAACAAAAAATGGGGGCCGGACAATGGCACAGTGGTTAGCACTGGTGCCTCATGGCTTCAGGGACCCGGATTCAATTCTGGTCTTGGGTAACTGTCCATGTGGAGTTTGCATGTTCTCCCCAAGTCTGCGTGGATTTCCTCCGGCTGCTCCAGTTTCCTTCCACAGTCCAAAGATGTGCAAGTTAGGTGGGCTGGCCATGCCAAAATGCCCCTTGGTGTCCCAAGATATGCAGATTTGATAGATAATACATGGAAAATGTACATGGGGTTATGAGGATGAGGGTGGGTTGGGGAGGGGGGGGCTGGATAAGATATTGCGTAAGAGATTCAGTGCAGACTCAATGGACTAAATGGCTTCTTTTGCATTGTAGTGATTCTATGATCTTCTGAAAACAATGAACTCTTGAACAAGATGTATTTCTAGGAGCACACTGAGGCTAGAAAATGGGCCTGTTTCAGGCTCCAGGGTCACTGGCAGCTTCCGTCCTGAATTCTAGAGGCAGCACTAGGCATTCTTCAGGTGAGTCCCAGCTTCTGCATGCCACACTGTTCCAGATATGTTCTGGACCAGCATGTCTTCCCACTGGTGGTGCAGAAAATAGGGCATGGGAATAAGACTTCAGAGGGGCTTTCATCTGCATCGCAATAGCAAGATGCATATCAGTTTCACACTAACGGGTTTCCAATGCACCATGACAGGCAGCTGTGGAAGAACCCCATGAAATTCACACTGGCATCAAAATGATTTTTGGGCCTCCAATCGACTTCTTCCCCTGCCCACCACTGAACCCATTGGTCAGGGCATGGGAGAATTCTGCTTTTTATTTCAAGGTAAGTTCAAGTGTGAATTGAATCCTGAATGAAGGATGTAGAATAATATTCAATATCACATCTAGTCCATCATGCTTGTGGTATGAAGAATGCCCTGAAAGCACGTATAACTTTCTGCTTCATAAAAATATTGGTGGTAAACGATTATTGTGATTCTGAAATCCTCTCTAACCTGTTCCACAGGCAAGTGTTCTGAAGAGCTGCTTCTTTTTTGTAAAAGAAATCCTTTTTTTTGCTTTCAGTCTCTTTCCATGTCATAGACCATTTCATGGAGCAGCAATATGCCAATGTATATCATTCTAAGAAAGGATAATGATGCCGTAGTGCCTGGTGAGTGCCTCTGCCAATTAAAATTGTGAATTTGCTAATTGGGCTGTAAATAGTTGAATCTTAAATACTGATTCTTGTACCACACTAGCCTGTCAATCTGAAAATGACTGTTTTTTCCCCTACTTTGTTTTCTGGAATTTAACCAAATATTTAGTTCAAACTAACTCATTACTTAATCCCACAAGGCCTAGATTTTTGTGTCATAACCTCTTATTTGGCACCTTATTGAATTTTAAAGCAGTTACCAAGGCCCGAAGTATTAGAGTCTAAAGACTCTGTGGACCTGGATTTGGAAATCTGGCCTTCATTTCCAACAGATTTTATTTTCACCAGTAGGGGAACAGGCATGACTCATACAGCAGGAAATCTGAACTGAACAGGGCCTTTTAAACTGCACCCTGTTTTCACTGTCGGCCATATGTGCGGGAATATGATTTTTTAGAATAGTTGTAGGTGTTTGTGAAGGTTTGATAAACTCTGTAGAACCATCAAGCTGTGAAGTTACTTAAATCCCCAGTTGCTGACTTATTCTATGTGTCTCAGGAACAATATAATCTGGGCCCAAGTATGGGAAGGGGCAGCTTGCATTTCGAAGCAACCCTAATCATTCCAAAGGACCGTATGCCTGACTGGGGTTTGAGTTCAAGGAAAAAGAAACTACCACTAGCTAGAATCTGCAGCACATTCAACAATTTCTCAGTGTTTGATTACTAGGATTCAGTTTCCATACTGGTCCAAGTTTCCAGCCCTTTCAAAACAAATGGCAATACTGGAGCACCTGATTTGTTTTGATTTGGACAACACTGGACTGGACTTTAGTCACAACCCTTTCTAGCTTCTTGCAGTCTTGGACAGAATAGCCATCATATCAAGCTGTGATACAACGAGGAAGAATGTTTCTATGGTGCATCTGTAAAAGTTAGAGAGAGTCATAGCTGACATGCCAAATTTCCTTAGTCTTCTCAGAAAGGAGAGGTGTTGGTGAGTTTTCTTAACAATAGCCTCGGCATGGAGGGACCAGGCCAGGTTGTTGGTGATCTGGACATCTAAAAATTTGAAGCACTCAACCATTTCTACCTCGTCCCCATAGGCAGGATATGTTCTCCACGATGTTTTCTGAAGTCAATGACTATCTCCTTTATTTTGTTAACATTGAGGGAGAGAATATTGTCATCGCATCAGTTCATCAGATTCTCCATCTCTTTCCTATACTCTGTCTTGTCACTGAAATCCGACCCACTACAGTGGTGTCGTCAGCAAACTTGAAAATCAAGTTGGAGTGGAATCTGGTCACAGTCACAGATCACAAAATCAGAGAATAGCTACAGTACAGAAGGAAACTATTTGGCCCATCAAGTCTGCACCGACAATCCCACCCTATACCCGTAATCCCAAATATTTACCCTGTTATTCCCCCTGAAACTAAGGTCAATTTAGCATGTTTAATCAACCTAACCTGCACATCTTTGGACTGTGGGAGGAAACCGGAGCACCTGGAAGAAACCCACGCAGACACAGTGAGAATGTGCAAACTCCATACAGTGACCCAAGCTAGGAATTGAACCTTGGACCCTGGCACTGAGGCAGCAATGCTAACCACTGGCTGCCCATCACTGTGCCACCAAGGTATATAAAGATATAGTAAGGGGCTGAGGACACAGCCTCGTGGGGCACCGGTGTTGAGGATGATCATGGAGATGCTGTTGTCTATCCTTACTGGTTGTGGTCTGGGGGTTAGGAAGTCTAGGATCCAGTCGCACAGTGAGGCGCCAAGTCCCAGGCCATGGAGTTTGAAGATGAATTTCCTGGGAATAATGGTGTTGAAAGCTGAGCTGTAGTTGTTAAATAGTCTCACATAGCGTCTTTGTTATCGAAGTGCATCTGCACCATTCCCCATAGCTGATATCACTAGCTTGGCTTTGGAGGGCAGAAGCAGCAAAATGACACATTTGTCAACTTTATGATAATGTGCTACTGATTGGCATCTATGTTTCACATTTTATATATCTACATATATACACAGACACATATGTAGACATACATTTACAATACAATTAAAGATAATTTGTTTAAATATTCCCTTTAACATATTTGATCTTAAGTTAACGTATTTGATCTTGATCCATCCTGCGAGAAGTCTGGATTATCTGGATAATGATTAAATTAGTACAAATAAAAGAATAGTAATACTAGGGTACTGATGCAAGTTTGGGCTAAAATGAAACTTCAGATTTTAGTCAAGTTCAAAAGAATTGCAATACAAGACCTTCGCAGTGGAAATTACATACCGATAAACAACTGTTCATTAATAATGAATGTGTCTTCTTGAATATTTCAATTTAGAACGTAAGAAATAGGAGCAGGAGTAGGCCATCTGGCCCTTCGAGCCTGCCCCACCATTCAAGAAGATCATGGCTGATCTGAAAGTGGTTCAGTTCCACTTACCCACCTGCTCCCCATAACCCTTAATTCCCTTGTTGATCAGAAATCTATATTCCTGTGACTTAAATGTAATCAATGAGGTAGCCTCCACTGCTTCAATGGCAGAAAATTCCAGATTCACCATTCTCTGAGAGAAGAAGTTCCGCCTCAACTCTGTTCTAAACTGACTCCCTCTTATTTTGAGGCTGTGTCTTCTAGTTCTTGTTTCCTAAGTGGAAAGAATCTCTCGGCCTCTACTCTATCGAGCCCCTTCATTATCTTATATGTCTCTATAAGATCATCCCTCAGCCTTCTAAACTCCAAGTACAGGCCCAATCTACTCAATCTCTCCTTATATGGTAACCCCCTTATCTCCCGTATCAACCTCGTGAACCTTCTCTGTACTCCCTCCAAAGCCAATATATCCTTTCACAAATAAGGGGACCAAAATTGCACACAGTACTCCAGTTGCAGCCTCATCAGTACCTTGTACAATTGCAGCATGACCTCCCTGCTTTTATATTCCATCCCCCTCACGATAAAGGTCAGCATTCCATTTGCGTTCTTGATCACCTGCTACACCTGCAAACCGAGTTTTTACAATTCATGCACAAGGACCTCCAGGTCCCTCTGTACAGTAGCATGTTGTAATTTATCACCATTTAAATAATAATCTATTTTACTATTATTCCTTCCAAAGTGGATAACTTCACACTTGCCAATGTTATACTCCATCTGCCAGATCCTCGCCTACTCACTCAGCCTATCCAAATCTCTCTGCCGACTTCCTGTGTCCTCCACACAATTTGTTTTCCCATTCATCTTTGTGTCATCAGCAAACTTTGTTACCCTACACTCAGTCCCCTCCTCCTAATCATCTATATATGATAAAGAGTTGGGTCCTCAGCACCGATCCCTGCGGCATGTCAACCAGAAAAGCACCCATTTATTCCAATTCTCTGCTTCCTCTTAGTTAGCCAATCCTCAATCAATGCTAACACTTTACCCCCAACTCTTTAATTTTCTGCAGCAACCTTTTGCAAAGCACCTTATCGAAAGCCTTCTGGAAATCTAAAAACACATCCACTGGCTCTCCTCTGTCAACCGCACTCGTTACATCTTCATAAAGATCCGGTAAATTCATCAAACACGACTTTCCCTTCATGAATCCATGCTGTGTCTGTTTGATCAAACCACTCTTTTCCAGATGTCCTGCTATTTCTTCTTTAATGATGGATTCTAGCATTTTCCTGACTATGGTCGTTAAGCTAACTGGTCTGTAGTTACCCGCCTTTTATCTACTTCCTTCTTTAAACAGCAGCAGCACATTAGCTGTTTTCCAATCAACTGGCACTTCCCCAGAGTCAAGCAAATTTTGATAAATTACTACTAACGCATCTGCTATTACTTCTGCCATTTCTTTCAGTACCCTGGATGCATTCCATCTGGGCCCGGGGACTTGTCTACTTTTAATCACATTAGTCTACTAAGCACTACCTCTTTAGTAATAGCAATCATTTTAAGGACCTCACCCCCTACAGTCCCACAACCATTAATGTTCGGTAAGCTATTTGTGTCCTCTACCATGAAGACTGACACAAAGAACTCGACCATTTCCTTGTTCTTTTTGTAAAAGAACAGAAGAGAAATGAAAACTGTTAAAATATAATCAGACTGGGTGTGCAAAGGAAGGGAGTGTTTTATAAAATGATATTGTTGGTAGCTGAAACAAACTGAAGCAAATAAAAACCAAACAAATTCCTCTGTCTAACAAGAGAACTACTGAGGCTCTCAGAAGACTTTTAATATCTTTGTATTCATTGATTCAGGAAGAACAACCTTAAATACCATGGAGAGTAAAAGTTTGTTTTTCATGCTGTTGTTATGGCACTTTGTTTGCTGGCTACATGTTGGTAATTTAGCCAAAGTGCCCAAACAGAGAATTGATATTATTTCATCCATAAAAATTACAATCAAGATGATGGGTCTGTAAATCAGGCATGCCCCCAACTTTCCAATATATGATGCCAGCACGCAAAACCTTCTCAGGAATTTTAAGGTGGAATTCTGTTCCAATTGTCTAAAGAAAGTCATAAAAAATTTTGTCAAATGGCAGGATGACAATAATCTCCCATTGAATGTCAATAAAATGAAGGAGCTAATCATTGACTTCAGAAAACATAGTGCAAGATATGTCTACATCAAAAGTGATGAAATGGACATGGTCAAAAGCCTCAAGTTTCTATGTACTCAGATCACCAACAATCTACCCTAGTTCCTCCACTCCGATGCTATAGTTAAGAAAACCCACCAACGGTTCTACTTTCGCAGGAGGCTAAGGAAATTTGGCATATCCATTATAACTCTCACCAATCTTTATAGATGTGTCCTGGAAAGCATCCTACCTGGATGTCTCTTAGATTGGTAAGGTTCCTGCTCCGACCAAGATTTCAAGAAACTACAAGGAGTTGTGAACACAGACCAGTCCATCATGCAAAATAGCCTCCCATCCACTGACTCTATCTACACTTCTCTCTGCCTCAGAAAAGCAGCCAGCATAATCAAGGACTCAACACACCCCTGTCATACTCTCTTCCACCTCCTTCTGTCAGGAAAACAATACAAAAGTCTGAAAGCATTAACCAATTGACTCAAGAATAGCTTTTTCCCTGCTGTCACAAGACTTTTGAATGGTCCTACCATATATTAAGCTGATCGTTCTCTTCAGTCTGCCTCTACCTCTTCATTCTACCTGCAATACTATATGTTGCACCCTATCTTTTCCTTCTCGCATATATATTCTGTGATAAATTTATGTTTTGACTGAATAGCGTACAAGAAACAATACTTTTCATTGTATCCCAATACATACGACAATAATAAATCTAATCAAAGTTAGCTTTTAGTTCTGTTTATAACTGAAGGGTTTACCTTCTTAGTGCCTCTAGTTACTTTGGTCTGGCATAATGTTTAGCAGCTGGTATTAATTTGGTCAAAAGATTATATGCTTAACTTCACCTTGATGCATTAAATAGTCACATATTACCATAAAGTGTGTTATAGTATCACTTACGTGAATTGAAGGGAAGGATTCTTTCATCAATAACTAATTGAGCAGAGGGATTGTTTTTAACATGAAATGCACAGGAACAATGCAATCTCTAAAAGATTAAAAATTTGCCACTTGTCAAACCAATGAGTGATATTAGGCATGGGAAGATGCAACCAAGCTCAAAATTCAAATCTACTGGGTGAATGCTACAGTTACTCTGAATGGTTATGGACTTGTAAAAATATAGTTTTTTAATGCAAACAAGCTGTAAAAATATTTCTTTAATCATAGGCATTACAATTCTGGATACCAAAGTCCAAGTTGAGATTGGAAAAAACTGTGGGTTTTGCTCAAGTGCAATAGGAGGATGGATTTAAGAGAGAGAAAGTGCATCTGCAATTCTGTTGGGTAGGTTACACTAAAATTTGTCAAAACTAGTACGTGGGCATTATCAGATTGCAATTAAATAAATATATTAACATACTGTATTTGTAACAAAATGGGTCTCACTGTTTGAAAGCTCTGAAATACATTTAAAGCAAACATATAAGCAAAAACAAAATACCATCTAATCTGCTGAGTATTCCCAGCATTTTGTTTTATTTCAGATTTCAAGCATCTTGTATTTTGTATCCAGCATTAGTATTTTGCTGAATAATGTCCAGCAGAGTAGGAACTGGCTAGAACTGCCCAAATTTTCTTTCAGCTTGGTTGATTGGCACATAAATTGGGAGGCAAAAGGCTAAGGATCTACAAAATATTGACTTTTAAATCCAATAATTTTAACTAAGGTTAAGGTTCATTATTTATCTTGGGGAAATAATTAGTATAGAGAATTGATAGAAGAATTTTGCTTTCTGTTCATTTTACGTTTGGGATTTAATCAAACACTTTTTCTAACATTTTCTGTTCTTATTTCAAATATTGAGCATCAACAGTATTTGATTTCTGTTAATGATTCTACTTATCCCATTTATACCTCCTCTAGATCCATCTTTTGTTTCTGTACTTAGCATGTAACTATCTCCTTTTCCCTTCTCACATCAGCCATTTAATCTCTGCCGCTGCCTACTCTATCTGTACTTTCCTTTTGATCTTGCCATGGCAGGGACAGGGCAGGAAAATGCTGCGAGCAGTTCAAAACTCCACTCACTTTAGTGGAACCAGAAGATCCTGCTGGTGGAAGGGACTGTAATATTCCAACCAATGTTTAAAATATTCCATCCAATATTTAAACTCCATTTGCATCAAAATAGTCTCCAGAGGCAACAGGATAGCTCAGTAATAAGGCACAAATCTATTAAGGGAGACAAACTCCATCCCAAAAGACAGGCCCCACGGACAGACTCGAAGAAAAAAGTAATATTTTGGAAACTGAAGCTGACTTCTCCCTGGTTTCAAATAAAGACATCATTAAAATGATTAGTTTTGCAACTTGTGGTGCTAGACGTTAATAGCCAACATATTAGTTCTGCATCATGAGAATGGAATTAGTGCCAAGTCCATCACATGGATGCTCAACAATGACCAAAAATCTGACCCAGTTCTCCACTGACAAATTAACAAAGAAGCTACATATGCAGCTAAAATGAAACACTGAATTAGCAAATGAGTTGAAACGATATCAAAATACTGACAAACCTAACTCTGCTATGATTTTGAGCCAATTCTAGGGATAGTTCTGTATAATTTATTTTCGCCCCTTGCTACCTCTCAATTCCTTATGCACCTCTGGATTTTATGGGGCATTATGGTCCCTAATTACCTGCTTAAAAAGTCTTCTGATCACACTGGTAGCTGCCCCTCAGTTATTTAAAGTTTAAAGCTTATTTATTAATGTCATGAGTAGGCTTATATTAACATTGCAATGAAGTTACTGTGAAAATCCCATAGTCACCATATGCCAGTGTTTGTTCACTGAGGGAGAATTTTTAGTATGACCAAGGGAGGGGCATCTATACAGGAGGGACGGGGAACAGTTGTCTGGGAAGGGCACCCATATTTTAGCTGGGAGGTTAGCTGGAGTGTTTCGGCAGGGTTTAAACTAATATGGAGGGGGGGTGGGGAGATAGAGGGAACTGGGAGTGGGAGAGAGATGGGTGACAGGGTAATTCCGGAGAGTAGGAGGGAGGATCAGAGAGTGCCTGAGGACCTTCAGTGCATGTGTTTTAATGCGAGGAGTGTGACTGGCAAAACAGATGAACTGAAGGCAATAATGTTCGAGAGGAAGTTAGAAGTGGTGGCGGTGACTGAGACGTGGCTAAAGGAAGGGCAGGACCGGCAATTGAATATTCCGGGGTATAAGTGTTTTAGGCAGATAGAGGTGGTTTGAGGAGAGGAGGGGGAGTGGCGTTATTAGTTAAGGATCACATCATAGCAGTGCAGAAGGAGGGTGATATGGCTGAGTTAGGAATTGAGTCACTATGGGTGGAGTTGAGGAATAGGAAGGGAGAGGTTACTATGTTGGGTGTGTACTACAGACCGCCCAACAGTCCGCGGGCCGTGAAAGAAGGGATATGTAGGGAAATTTTAGATAAGTGTAGGAAGAATAGGGTAGTTGTAATGGGAGATTTCAATTTCCCTGGGGTAGATTGGAAGGTGCCCAGAGTGGAAGGTGCGGACGGGGAGGAATTTGTACAGTGTGTTTTAGAAGGGTCTTGGAGCAGTATGTGGATAGCCCGACTAGAGAGGGGGCTATACTGGATCTGGTTCTGGGGAATGAGCCAGGGCAGGTGGTTGACGTTGTAGTAGGAGAGCATGTACATAGAACATAGAACATTACAGCACAGAACAGGCCCTTTGGCCTTCGATGTTGCGCCGACCAATATAAAAAGCAATGCCCCTCCAAACTAAACCATTCCCTTCTCTTCCATATACTTATCAACTAACCTCTTAAACGACACCAAACTTGGCGCATCTACAACTGCTGCAGGCAGGGCATTCCACTCCCGAACCACCCTTTGGGTAAAGAACATGCCTCTGATATCCGTCCTATAACTATCACCCCTTAATTTAAAGCTGTGTCCCCTCGTGCTAGCTTTCTCCATCCTAGGAAAAAGGCTATCACTGTCCACCCTATCTAAACTCTAATCATCTTATATGTTTCAATAAGGTCTCCTCTTAGCCGCCTTCTTTCTAATGAAAACAACCTCAAATCTCTCAGCCTCTCTTCATAAGACCTGCCTTCCATACCAGGCAACATCCTGGTAAACCTCTCTGTACCCTCTCCAATGCCTCCACATCTTTCTTATAATGTGGGGACCAGAACTGCACACAATAATCCAAGTGCGGCCGCACTAGAGTTTTGTACAGTTGCAACATGACGTTGCGGCTCCGAAATTCAATCCCCCTACCAATAAAAGCTAAGACTCCATATGCCTCCTTAACAACCTTCTCGACTTGACTGCCTACTTTCAGGGATCTATGCACATACACACCAAGATCCCTCTGTTCATCAAGACTACTAAGAATCCTACCATTAGCCCTATACTCTACACAGTTATTATTTCTGCCATAGTGCATTACCTCACACTTTTCCACATTAAACTCCATTTGCCACCTCTCGGCCCAGCTCTGCAACTTGTCCAAGTCCCTCTGCAAACTAGAACACCCCTCTTCACTATCTAATGTGTCTAATAGTGACCACAACTCTGTCTGCTTTAGGGTATTAATGGAAAAAGATGAAGCCTGCCCTAAGGGGAGGGTGTTAAACTGGGGGAGGGCTAGATATAGACAGACTAGGCAGGATCTTAGGGATACCGACTAGGATAAGCTGTTCGAGGGTAGGTTGACACTGCACATGTGGGAGTCTTTCAAGGGAAAACTAAAATTTTTGCAGGAAAGACACATGCCGGTAAGGAGGAAAGATGGGAAAGGTAGGATTAGAGAACCGTGGGTTACTAGGGATGTTGAGGACTTGGTCAGGAAGAAGCGGGAGGCGTACGTTAGATCCAGGCAACTGGGGACAGAGGCAGCGCTGGAAAAATATAGTGAGTGTAGACGGGATCTTAAAAGGGGTGTCAGAAAGGCAAAAAGGGGCCATGAAATGGTTTTGGCAGGTAGGATTAAGGAAAATCCTAAGGCATTTTACTGCTATGTAAGGAGCAAAAGGATGGTTAGAGGGAAGATTGGACCTCTCAGGGACAGAGGAGGGGAACTATGCTTAGAGCCTGAGGGGATGGGGGAGATCCTGAATGAATACTTTGCGTCGGTATTCACGCGGGAGAGGGGCCTGATGTCTGATGCTGGCTTTGAGGAATTTGAGGACCCGTTAAAGGAAATAATCATTACGAGGGACGAAGTGTTGGGGCTTTTAGGTAGCATAAAGACTTATAAAGCTCCGGGCCTGATGGTATTTATCCCAGGCTGCTAAGGGAGGTGAGAGATGACATTGCTGGGCCTCTGACGCAAATCTTTGTCTCTTCTTTGGACACAGGGGAGGTCCCAGAGGATTGGAAGATTGCAAATGTAGTACCGTTGTTTAAAAAGGGTCAGAGGGATAACCCAGGGAACTATAGGCCGGTGAACTTGACTTCAGTTATAGGTAAGCTAATGGAGAGGATTCTCAGGGACAGGATGTATGAGCATCTGGAGCGCTGCGATCTGATCAGGGATACGCAGCATGGCTTCGTTAAGGGGAGGTCGTGCCTTACGAATCTAGTGGAATTTTTTGAAGAGGTGACAAAAACGGTTGATGAAGGACAAGCCGTTGATGTCGTCTATATGGATTTCAGTAAGGCGTTTGATAAGGTCCCTCACGGTAGGCTGATAGAAAAGGTGAAGGTGCATGGGATACAGGGCCAGGTATGTAAATGGGTTGAGAACTGGCTTGGGAGGAGGAGCCAGCGGGTAGTAGTGGAAGGCTCTTTTTCCAACTGGAGGTCTGTCACTAGTGGTGTGCCACAGGGCTCTGTACTAGGACCCTTCTATTTGTGGTGTATATAAATGACTTGGAAGAGGGGGTAGGTGGTGTGATCAGCAAATTTGCTGATGACACTAAGATGATTGGATTGGCGGGTACTGAGGAGCAGTGCCTGGCAATACAACATGACATAGATAGGCTGGTAGATTGGGCAGACAGATGGCAAATGGAATTTAATCCGGATAAATGCGAGGTGATGCATTTTGGCTGGAATAATGTAGAAGGGAGTTATAGGATAAAAGGTAAAACTATCCGGAGTATAGAGATGCAGAGAGACCTGGGGGTGTAAGTTCACAAGTCTCTGAAGGTGTCAGTACAGGTGGAGAATGTGGTAAAAAAAGGGTATGGTGTGTCAGCCTTCATAGGAATGGGTACAGAATACAAGAGTAGGAGTCTGATGTTGCAGGTGAATAAATCGTTGGTTAGGCCTCATTTGGAGTACTGCGTCCAGTTCTGGTCGCCGTACTACAGGAAGGATGTAGAGACCCTGGAGAGAGTGCAGAGGAGGTTTACCAGGATGCTGCCTGGTATGGAAGGGCTGTCTTACGAGGAAAGGTTGAAAATACCGGAGTTGTTTTCCCTTGAAAGACGTCGGCTGAGAGGGGATCTTTTAGAGGTATATAAGATTATGAGGGGTATAGATAGAGTAAATGGTGGTAAGCTTTTTCCACCATTAGAAATGGATAGAACGAGGGGTCACGGGCTCAGGGTGAGGGGGGCTATGTATAAGACGAATATTAGAGGCCAGTTTTTCACACAAAGGGTAGTGGGGGTGTGGAATGCACTGCCGAGTAAGGTGGTGGGAGCAGGCACGCTAGGGTTGTTTAAGGGTCTCTTGGACAGCCACATGAGCGGTCTGCAGATAGAGGGATATAGCAGGACTGTTTGAATATCGGGAGGACCAAATAGTAGTAGACTATCTTTTAGTTTCGTCTCAGGAATGTCTTAGTTTTTTTTTAGCATGTTTAATTAAGTCTTATTTGTTTCCGCAGGCAATTCGGTCCACCTTGTTGACCAACAAGGGGCATGCATGCGGCATGTCGTGCGAGAGCTGCTCTTGGAGGTTGCTTCAGGAGTTGCCTAGTGCTTCACGTCGGCAGTGTATGCTTAAACTGGACCATCTGATGGGCAACATGACAGCTCAGAGACTATCGCTGTTGCTGTGCAGACACATGGATTTGGGCCTGTGTCTGCGGGAGTTTGCGCGTTCTCCCCGTGGGTGCGTGGGTTTCCTCCGGGTGCTCCGGTTTCCTCCCACATCCCAAAAATGTGCTCTTAGGCTGATTGGGTAACAAATTGTCCCTATATTGGTCCCTATATGGGAATCTTCAAAAATAGGCATAGCCTATTGACATAAAGTCAAGGATACGTCATTAAGACGTTAGGACGGCGGCGTGGGC
Organism: Sphyrna mokarran; assembly: GCA_024679065.1. Classification (NCBI taxonomy): domain Eukaryota; kingdom Metazoa; phylum Chordata; class Chondrichthyes; order Carcharhiniformes; family Carcharhinidae; genus Sphyrna; species Sphyrna mokarran. The sequence continues at coordinate 108,629,609 of JAGIQG010000002.1, forward strand.
TCGTTGGGCCGAAGGGCCTATTTCCCGTGCTGTGTTGCTCTTTGTTCTTTGTTTGTTCTAACCAGCACATATTTTTGGACTGAGAGAGGAAATTGGGGTATCCAGAGAAAACAAACACAGACATGAGGAGAAAGGGCAGACTCCGCACAGACAGCGATATGAGCCAGTAACTGAACACTGCTGTAAAGCAGCAGTGAAACACTATGTCACCATGCTGTCCTTTAAGACCGGGAATTGTATTGTTTGGTTTAAGGCAAGATGACTGTCCCTATCTTGGGAAAAAGATCTACCTTAGAGAGACAGCAGGCCAATCAGATGGCCACTGTATTAGGCAGGAGTAATGGGCACTGCTAGGGATTACAGCCAGCCCAAGTCAAGAGCAGCCCAGATTTGTGAAAAGTCCAGGGTATTACTGGGGCCTGGCAGGCTGGCACCGGCAAGGGGATTAGGTTTGAAAGGTCATACAAGGAGAGTAAATGAGCAAGTATAATCTTGGAGGGGGGCTGCGTCCGCTGAGCTTAAGAGATTCATGAAGGTGGTCCCCTATCTTGCCTGAAACCAGTCCATGCAGCTGAAGCTGCAGGGTTACGAGTGTGGCATGTGCAATTTCCTGCAGTGCATAATAGTGGCAAGCCATTTGGGCAATCCACCACCTCCAGTAAAATATCTGATAGCTTGGGAGTGGGTACATAGAGGATGGGCAGTTTTGGATCACTAGATTTGATAATCACCCCTTTCAAACCCACTGGCAGAAGAGTAAAATATAACCCACAGTCACCACATCCCATTCTGGAGCTAAGGGCTATGTCACTGTAAAGCCTTATAGGTGGTATGTAAAAAGCAACATGGCAACTTACTGGCGTAATATGTTGCTTAATTTACAATGGATTAGATGTCACAGTGAAACTCTAAAGCATACAGAGAAATTTGTATGGTTCATTTATTGTTAAAAGTTAAATTCTTCTTTCTGGGGTATTTTCATTCCTTCAATTTTTTTGATCGCCAAGATGTCAGATACCCACCGCTCATTTCCAGGGTCTCCACGATGACCATGCTGAACCCAACAATTAGGAACTATGTGGAATGATCTAGTGTTAGACCATTCCCTCCTTTTTAGGGAAACAACATTTTCCCACGTACTGTCCCTCTAGTGAGAAGTAGGTGAGATTAGAAACCATTTTATCAGACATTACACAGGTGCATCAAAATGCTCCAGAAACTTTTTTTTGGGGGTCATTATACTTAATGGAATGATAATAAATAATCCATTATGATTAATAATTTTGGAAGTGACAATATTTTACAGCGATGCTGGTTAATGGATTCTCTTAAGAATTATTCGTTTATCTCATTAGGAGGTAAATATAAAGCTTCAAGAAAGTCAATATCTTAGCTTTGAAAACTGGTGAACACTTGGTATTTAGAAAGTCAGGTGTTCATTCCAAACACTTAAAAACCATCACTTTCTTTCACTTTGAGAGCAGCAGGCATTACTTCCCCAGCAACCATGGGAAGGCAAATACTATTTGTGCAAAGCATTATTTCATTTTACAGTAAAACACTGTCAATTATTTTCTTTGACAATTTTATATGCATCTTTCGAGAGTCACAAATAATTTTCTCATTATTAGACTGTTCATATCGGTCCCACAGTAGTTACATAAAACAGATTACTGTGGGTCACCCTTCAGCAATAGGACCTTCAGACAGTATGCTATTGGCTGGATATTCTGATCTTTTACCAGCCAACAAAGGGACATAGTTAAACTGAGAATCTCTTTGCAAGTAAATTCTGTTGACTATATTATTTTTTAAACAATAAAATTCAGGCATACTTTGAACAAAAAATATCACCATGGACTGTGCTTTCTCTTTAAGTACCAGGTAAGCAATATTTGAATCTATTTGGACCTATTTTCTAAATGGTGAGTAGTTAAAAATTGCAGAGGTCCAAGTGCAAAAATCACTAAAAACTAGAGAAGAGTTCAAAAAAATTTTTAAAAGGCAAATGGAGTTTTGGCCTTTAGCTCCAGGAGACTTGTGGTAGTGTTACCCCTTTAAGATAGTTATCCCTGATGGTCACGTGATCCAGTTGAACTCTACGAAGAAACAGTGTGGGAATCCAAACGAATCAGGTACAAGGGACCTGGGATAGGGAGGAACCTCAGTTGGGGTAAAGGAGATGGAAAGTAGATGTGTATAAGAGAACATAAGAAATAGGAAGTAGGCCATCCAGCCCTTTGAGCCTGCCCCGCCATTCAATAAGATCATGGCTGATCTGAAGTGGATCAGTTCCACTTTCTACTTTCTCCCCATAACCCTTAATTCCCTTATCGATCAGAAATCTATCTACCTGTGACTTAAACATATCCAACGAGGTAGCCTTCAGCACTTCAATGGGGAGAGAATTCCAGAGATTCACCACCCTCTGAGAGAAATTCCTCCTCAACTCAATTCTAAACTGCCCCTACCCACTCCACCCTTCCCCTTATTTTGAGGCTGTGCCCTCTCGTTCTGGTTTCTTTTCTAAGTGTAGAGAATCTCTCTATCTCTACCCTATCTAGCCCCTTCATTATCTTATATGTCTCTACATAGAGTTTTGTCAGACCCTTGCTTGTGTAGACATAAAATAATGTTGGTAATAAACCCTTTATACTTTGAAACCACAATGAATGCCTTCAAAGTTATTACAGGACTAAAATGCAAAATATATCTCTGCAGAAGTCTCTCAGGATGGTGTCCTAGGCCCAGGCCCAGCCATCTTCAGTTGTTTCATCAATGACCTTCCTTCTATTGTAAGGTAAGAAGTGGGGATGTTGTCGATGTTTGCACAATGTTTGCGACTCCTCAGATGCTGAAGCAGTCCATGTTCAAATGCAATGTGATCTGGACAATATCCAGACTTAGGCTGACAAGTAGCAAATAACATTTGCGCAACACAAATGCCAGGCAATAAGAGACATTCTAACCACTGGTCCTTGACATTCAATAGCATTACCATCACTAAATTCTCCACTATCAACAACATCCTTGGGATTACCATTGACCAGAAATTCAACTCGACTCACCACATAAACACAGTGGCTCGAAACACTGCAGTGAGTAACTCACTCCCGACTCCCCAAAGGCTATCATTGACAAGGCAAAAATCAGGAGTGTATTGGAATACTCCCCACTTGCCTGGATGGGTGCAGTTCCAACAACACTCAAGAAGCTTCACACCATTCAAGACAAAGCAGCCCACTTGACTGGCACTACATCTACAACATCCACTCCCTCCACCACTGACTCAGCAGCAGCAGTTGTATTATTTACAAGACGATAACCATCTTCTGCAGCAATTCATCAAAGATCTTTAGACAGCCTCTTTTAAACCTACGAACACTTGCAACTAGATGGACAACAGCAGCAGATACATGGGTATACCATCACTTGCAAATTCCCCTCCAAGCCACTCACCGTCCTGACTTGGAAACATATTGCCATTCCTTCGCAGTCGCTGGGTCAAAATCCTAGAATTTCCTCCTTAATTGGTCAATCCACAGACATGGACTGCAGTGTTTCAAGATGGCAGCTCACCACCACTTTTTCAAGGGCAACTAGGGATGGGCAATAAATACTGGCCAGCCAGTGACACCCATGTCCCAAGAATTAAATAAAAAGTTGAAGTTATGCAGCAACTGAATAAACTGCATTTGTAACACTTTATTCAGTTCTTTGGGCGACACTTGGTCAGCACTGCTGCCTCACAGTGCCAGGCACTCGGGTTTGACTCCCAGCTCGGGAAACTGTCTGCGTGGAGTTTGCACATTCTTCCCACCTGCATGGGTTTCTTCCAGGTGCTCCGATTTCCTCCCACAGTCCAAAGATGTGTCGGTTAGGTTGATTGGCCATGCTAAATTGTCCCTCAGTGTCAGGGGGACTGGCTAAGGTAAATGCATGGGGTTATGGGGATAGGTCCTGGGTGGGATTGCGGTTGGTGCACACTTGATGGGCCAAATGGCCTCCTTCTGCACTGTAGGATTCTATGATTCTATGACCATCACCTCAGGAAGGATATATTAGTTTGGTGTGAGTGCGATTTTGATTCACCAGAATTATAACAGGGCTAAAAGTTAAATTATAACAACAGATTCCATAAACAAGGCTTGTAATTGCTTGAGTATTAAAAATTAAGGAATAAATTATTTTAGGAGAGTTACACATGATAAATGGTTGATAGGGCAGAGAGAAATGATTTCCTCTGATGGTAGTCTATGATCAAAAGGCACCACATTAAAATTACAGCTAAGATGTTCAGGGTGATATGCAGAAACACTTCTTCACAGAAAGTATATGCACATTTGAACCTCTCCACCAAAATGCTAATGTGGCTGGGGGTCATTTGAAAATTTCAAATTTGAGATTGATATATTTTTATTAGGCAACGGTGGGAGATGGGAGGGAGTTAAGACACATATCAGCCACAATCAAACTAAATGGTGGATCAAACTTGAGGGACTGAATGGCTTACATCTGATCAAAATCTGTTTTTTTAAAACTTATAAGACTCAAATTTGGATCTTTAGCTTTAAATCCAAATGGAGGATCATACTGTCAATTTGCAAGATACTCTAGAGTTGAACTCTGTCTAAACATAAAGATTTAAATGCTTCCTTTATAAATCAGCTTTGCATAGCAATCAAGTTACTCAGCTAAGCAAATACAAATCATGGCTCAGAATAACTTTGCTGTATAAACATAGAAATTGCTGAAGAAATTAAGAGGGAAAATGTTTTAAAATAATTTCAAAAACTAGAAGGCAAGCAAGGTTAGTTCTGAAGTGCAAGTATAGATAAGGGGAAGACAAACATACAGGCTTAGATTGTGTAGACCAGAGCCTTAGAAATTTACTGTGAAAAACATTTCTCAACTTCCTCATTTTTAAGGTATTTTATTGTCAATGATGAGGACCTTCCAAGATTGAGAGATAAACAGTTCCCAAATTTTTGTTGCTTCACCTGAAGCAACTAGGCCAGAAGTTCATTTCATTGCTTCAAAATGGGGCCAGATTTTCACCTTGAAGACAGGATTAGGAGACATAGAACGTAACAGCGCAGTACAGGCCTTTCAGCCCTCGATGTTGCGCCGGCCAGTGGACCCTCTAACCTAAACTATTCCAATATCATCCATATGCCTATCCACCGAACATTTGAATGCCCCCAAAGCAGGCGAGTCCACAACTGCTGCAGACAGGGCATTCCACGCCCTCACCACCCTCTGTGTGAAGAACCTGCCTCTGACATCCGTCCTATAACTACCACCTCTTAATTTAAAGTTATGTCCCCTCGTGTTGGTCATCACCATCCGAGGAAAAAGGCTCTCACTATCCACCCTCTCCAATCCCTTGATCATCTTATACGCCTCAATTAGGTCACCGCGTAACCTTCTTCTCTCTAATGAAAATAACCTCAGGTCCCTCAGCCTTTCCTCATAAGGCCTTCCCACCATACCAGGCAACATCCTGGTAAACCTCCTCTGCACCCTTTCCAATGCTTCCACATCTTTCTTATAATGCGGCGACCAGAACTGTACGCAATACTCCAAGTGCGGCCGCACCAGAGTTTTGTACAGTTGTAACATAACCTCACGGCTCCTAAATTCAATCCCTCTACCAATAAAAGCTAACACACCGTACGCCTTCTTAACAACTTTATCAACCTGGGTGCCAACTTTCAAAGAGCTATGTACTTGTACCCCAAGATCCCTCTGCTCGACAACACTAATAAGGGTCCTTCCATTAGCCCTATATTTCATATGCCTGTTATTCCTACCAAAGTGAATCACCTCACACTTACCCGTATTGAATTCCATTTGCCAAAAACAGATCTGTTTGTGTGTCACAATTCCATCTCTGGTTGAAAGCTGACTGAGTTTTGGATTTTCTCTTAGCTGTGCCTTTAAAAGATATGGAAATAGATTTCCTATCCAATTAAAGTTACTGAGGTCAGGAATGGAGGTGAGTTTCAGACACCCATCAATGAAGCTATTGGTTGCCTGGAGGAAGAGTGTGTGCCAAAACCTGCATTGCACTACAGAGACGTGAGATGGCACAGGTGAGTCAGAGACCAGGAACCGTGAAGGAAAGGAGTTGGCAAGAAGTGGCTACCTCATTATGCAGTAAGGGAACCCCTCTATTTAGCGTAATCTCCCTCCAACTCCAATCTCTCTCCCTGCACAAATTAGTGGATTGGCAGCCTAAGGTCATTCAGTCCATTCAAACCTGCACCTGCATTCAAACCTCCACTACCCTATCCCTGTAATTCCACATATTTATTCTGCTAATTCCCCCTGATACAATGGCATGTCCAATCTAACATGGCCAAAGCACTTAATCTACACACTTTCAGTGTGTGGGAGGAAAGCAGAGCACTGGGAGGAAACCCACATAGACACGGGGCGAATGTACAAACTCCAAGCAGACAATCACCCCACTGATGAACAAACACCTTCCAGAGCCTTACTATCCCCAAGGTTGACACCTCTCAAGAGCAGACTACCAGAACGACTGACGCAGTTGCAGGGGAGGTATTGCAGAGCATCACCTCTCGGCACAAGGGACTGACCCACAATGCCACATCAGTTGTGATTCTGATGTGGCATTTGAACCTGCGATGCAGTATCAGTTGTGCTTCTAATGTGTTTCCTGCATTGATAAAACATGGGTGATGCATTGCAGTGCACAGCCTCAGGAATCTACACTGATGAGAGCATAGACGTCTGTAACCATCCGCCTAGAAATTGCAGTCTCTTTCAACACAGTTATCTCAAGGTTTCTTTGTCTCTGCTTGTTGATCATGCTTCACAGTAGTTTCTCCTCTGTATCACTTGTTCTTCTGCTTCCTGAGACAGGTGCTGGCCCTCCCATGCAGGCTGATGCTCCTCAAATCCAATGGCTTTGGCTTATGAAGGTTCAGCAACCATTTTATTTGTACCCTTCCTTTTACTCAGATACAGTCTTAGCAGCCAAATCGTTTGACCATGTGATACTACAAAGGTGTCAATCATCTGACCTGGCCAAGTTCTTTATAATGCTTTCTAATGCTGACACCTGCTTTGACCTTGATAAGCTGCTACAACTTTAACTTCAACTGAGTGAACCCTTTAAACTGAAGAACAGTTAAATGCTTCAAGCCTCTGTGACATGCCCCAGAAATAGTCCTTGTCTCCAATCAGCTGATCAGATTCATGCAGCTGCTAATGAAACAATTCTGTGCCTTTAAGAAATATATTCGTAATCACGTTTCTGTCTGTAGTTTTTTTAAACAAAAAAAGTTATGGGAGCTTTTTATAAGAATGAGTTTAATTGGCCTCATTATGGTGTGGGCCTGTCCTTGGGAATATTGGAAAAGGCTGAAATGAGGTGGGACATCCAGCCAAGCATGTCCTAGCCATTTCATTTACTGGCATGGGTCTGTTCCAGCCTGATCAGGGACAGGAAAATCCAGCCTAAATATTGTTCACAAATACTGCTGCCTCACCACTGACCAGGTTTTTCTGGCCCTACCTTCAGTGGGACCCGTCTGTCATAGAAAGGCAACCAAACATCTGTTGACTTTCTGATCCTGCCAAAATCCTGGCCATTGAATGCAATGACACTGTTGTCCATTAGAAACAGCACATGCCACTCACAGTAGCAAAAATCTTAATTGAGAATAACAGTTAAGAATACCAGTCTGAATGATGATGTGATTAACATGCATCTTCAAACGCGATCATGTTAAAATTCAAAATTGAAAGTCAGCAAATTTGTCAATTTGTTTATTAAAGAAATGTGCAATCCACTGGGCAGCCCATTTTAATGAAGAGTACAAACTTTTCATTGTAATTTTCTACACAATCTAATGATGCAATAGTTATGAAAGTATAAAATAGAGCATTCAATTAGTAACGCCATGCAGACAAGATATTTCATTTTTTGGAATTTTGGTGCCACTGAGACAAGTGCTGCTTTGGTATAAGACAGTGCTGGACTGAGAGAGGTTGTATTAGTTTTCCTTGTGCATCTCAAGAGGCTGGGTTATAACTAAACTCCAGAACATTTCACTGTTATCAAGGATTTTAAATCAAAATCATACAGATATAGATATTTTTAAATTCCAAGTGCTGTTTTTGCAGTGGAATGCATGAACTGTTTCTAGGATACTAATTCTCAACAAGAATTCATACAATTTTTTAATATTTACAGTCGTAATTACAGCAGAGGTATTTGTAAATAGCCTCTTCTACTTGGACAGAGTTTTATGGCCTTGCTCATCCTAAAACTGTAAAATCCTGCCCAAGGTCAACAGACCTTTCCATGGTTCATCCATTGCCCGTTCCAATTCATGTGGTGGGTAGGACAGTAAAATTCTGGCCTTCTTATCTCTGGGCTCCATCGCAGCCATGAGATTTTTCCAGATCCAGGATTTAGTTTGCTCATTCTTTTGTGATTCGAAGGGGGACATATGTATTAGGAGATAGGAGTTTCCCAGAATCCACTATAGTTTTAAAAGAAAAGTTATTCCTCTGCCCACATGGATGTGGAAATGAGGCATATTACAGTGCTGAGAATGACCTTTGAGCAAGTTATTAAATTTGACAAATTTATTGAAGCAAACTGAATTACGAAAAGGTTATTTGATGTATTACAATTGTGAAATCTAACGCGTATCAATTTTTCCTTGAATTCCTTTATATAATTGTGAAATAATTCTTTAGCTCTTATAGTCTCATCTTCCTCCCCCAAGAGGTAATTGGTGGTGCTAGGAGGTCTGTTGCTACTGGGATTCAATTTTAAGATCTGCAAGTTCTTGAACAGACAATGGCCAAATCAAATCAGTGCTAGGTTTTATACCAACGTTGGGTGACCGTTTACACATTCTCTCTATGTCTGCATGGATTTTCTCTGGGTGCTCTGGTTTCCTCCACAAGAACGTGCAGGTCGAGTGGATTGGTCATGCTAAAATGCCCCTTAGTGTCAGGGAAATTGGTAGGGCAAACAGATGGGGTTACAGGATAGGACCTAGGGATTGTTGTCAGTGCAAGTTTGATGGGCCAAATTCTATGTTGATTGTAAATTCTATGATTCTAAGTGCAGTTGTTGAACTTGGAATTGGATGCCAGCAGGAGAGAAGTGAACCAGCATATTAACAAATTATTCCATTGTCAGTTGGTCTTACCAACAGGAGTAGAGCTCCCAAAAATAAAAATAGGAAATCGTGAGTTGGGCCAATTCCTGACATTGCTTCCCACCTGACAGCGTCGACCCATGTTACTGTCATGGCTGGGAAATGGGGTGATCTGAAGATTGTACTTCCATCTCTAAACACAGGCCTGAGGTGGAAACAAGGACAGGCAGATGCTGAAGCTGGCAAGCTAGGACATTGGATCATTTCTGTAAATGTGTTTGTCACCCTAACCCTTATCCACCCCTCATGTCCCCTGTACACCCCCTTAAATCTCCTATGCTCCTTCTATATACCCTATGAATTGTCCACAATCACTCAACATGTGTCCATTATGACATAACTCAAGAGCTCTACACTAACACTGGGAGATCTTTGAAATGCTCATAAAATGGTCAAATGTGCAAACAGCCAAAAACCTCTTCAAAACATTCATAAAACTATCAAACAATGCATACAGCTGTCTTTACAACTGTGTATAACATATCTGGTGAGCAAAGTTCATTAGTAATTTTTAGCTTAAACAGGCATTCATAATTAGACTGCATATAGTAGTCTTTGAAGTTGCATGAACACGTCCATTTGTTTAATTTTATTCCCTCCAAAATTCAGTCGATGGACTTTACATTACAACATGTACAATTGTCCACACCTTTTGAATTTATTTGTCAAATTCCAGGCTAGGCTTTCCAATGCCTCAAAACACCTCTGAAGATCTGTGCACCACATCTCTTAACAAAATGAGGCTATCTCCATGAAAACAATGGAGGTCTAAAATTCCTACCCTGCAATGAGATATGCAAATGCAGAATTGCAGGTTAGCCACCTACATTCCTAGCCTGAATCATAAAATTCCACATGATGGGAATGGAGGCAAGAATTCTGGAATTCTATTCCATCCACCATTTTCGAATACTTCTCACCTCCACTCCAACACATCCAGATCATGAAAATTTGGCCTAAAAGTTTGGGTAATTGTGTTCCACAGGCATTCCAAACAAACAAACATCAAATGGACTGACTGTAGCTGGACTTCAGAGTACCTCAGATAGATCAAACAGTTTCTGAATTAATTACATTTTTCCAATGTAACTCAGGATTAAAGAGAAACACAATATAAACTAGAAGCATAAATATGCATCTTACCTTTATGGTTGAAAATACCCTCCATTTCCATACTGCTACGTGAATGTGCAATACATAGAACACTGCTGGGAACAACTCCTTCTGCAGCAGGGGACCGATCAGTTGTCCGGACCAGGCACCAGTCGGGTTTATCATGAGGCCTCTCTAAAACCTCCACAGTCTGACCCCGGCGAATGCTCAATTCATTGCTGTTGGTTGCTGAGAAATCATGGATAACGACTGTTAACTCGCAGCCACCTGATAACTGTGATGGAAGGAAAAGAAACACAAAAATGATGCAACATACTGACCATATGAAAAATCAGATCTTTCTTACAGAAACAAACAAGAAAACTCCTTCATAACAAAAAATTGTCTAACAAGAGATATCAATAAAGATTTAAGGATTACATTGAGCAAGCCACACAATTTATTTCAAATAAATTTGTATTAAAAAGCTTGAGTCAGAATTCTAATTATTAGTTTTATACATTTCTATGATTATATCTTGTCAAAGTGGCATCAAGGTTGAAAAGGAAACTGGCCTGTTGATGTAGTGGTGTCAGGCGTGCAGAAAATGGGTTTGAGTGAGGAAACCTTAAGGATTAGTTGCTGATGCCATATTGGTGTTTCCTCAAACAATACTGAGTATATTTCAAAAATTACTGCATTGACAATAAAGTGCTGGAGCTACAAAATGGGCTAAGTAAATGCAAGGCATACTTAAGTTCTCGCTCACTTGCTGACACTTAATTTATGCAAATTCCATACTGGCACTTGCACCACGTTGCCAAGGTTGTGAATACACGTCTCACTCCGGAGATTTGAGCACACTATCTAAGTTGACACTTAAGTGCATTACTGGAGAGTGCTGCACTGTGGGAAGGTGCAGATGAGATTTTAAATAGAGGTTCAGTCTGTACAGTGAATATGAGATCACATGACATCATTCGAAGAATGGTGGAGCACTCCGCTGTGTCCTGGCCCATAACCACTGCTACAGAACCTTGCTTCCAGCATTTCCTACATTACACATGAAAATTCAGGAGAAACTTTGCGCAGAGAGAGATAATAACTTAAGAAGTCCTGAGGATTTATCTACCTTGAAAGCCGTAGGTGAGGTGTCTAAAGATTGGAGAGTAACAAATGTTGCGCCTTTGTTTAAGAAGAGCTGCAGGAAAAGCCTGGGAACTATAGCCAGTGAGCCTAATGTCGGAAGTGGGTAAGTTGTTAGAAGGTGTTCTGAGACACAAGATCTACAGGCATTTTGAGAGGCAAGGACTGATTACAAATAGTCAGATGGCTTTGCGAGTGGAAAATCATATCTCACAAACTTGACTGAGATTTTGAAGGGAAACCGAGAAGGTACATGAGAGCAATGCAGTTGACGTTGTTCACGTGGACTTCAGCAAGGCCTTTGACAAAGTACCACATGGTAGGTTGTTGCATAAAGTTGAATCTCACAGGATCCAGGGTGATGTAGCCAATTGGTACAAAATTGGTTTGACGGCAGAAGACAGAGGGTGATTGTAGAGGGTTGTTTTTTTCAAATAGGAGGCCTGTGACCACCGTGTGTCTCAGGGATCAGTGCTGGGTCCACTGTTATTTGTAATTTATATTAATGATTTGGATGAGTATTTATAGATCACAGTTAATAAATTTGCAAATGACACCAAGATTGGTGGACAGTGAAAGGGAGGAAAAAATAGGATGCCAATTTGGTGAAATGGTATGTAATGGAGGAAGCATAAACACTTGCAAAGACTTAATGTCCTGTCAATTTTATGCAATACAACTTAAAAATATTTAATTGGCTGCTTTCGGTATCCTGCTTTCTCTTTGTTTAAATAAATCTTCTACGCTGACATAAGGCCTAATCATCTTCATAATGCAGTTTGGAACTGGCAAGCTACCGTTATTAGGACCAACAGTGAACTGCCAATGATGAGTGAATTCTCAGCACTAAAAAGCTTTGCTACCCAATGTAAAGCAATGGTGAGCAACCTTGAGGCCACATGCAACCCATCAGGGTTCTGAATGCAGTCCATAAGACATTTTGACTGTTGACTATTGCACATGCACAGGATTGCCAAATTCCACTGGTTTCCATCCTATGTAGTTTTTGCCTAATGGTGTGACTGAAATGATACACACAAAGCAAGCGCAAGCGAGGCACATTCTGATTGCACACAATATTGACTGTGACAGCTGTGGGAACCAACTGTGTCCAATCATAACGTAAATATTTCTTTTGCTTTTACCACTTTCTAATACTTGTTACTAAATATCTGACGTGTATTAAACATACTCAGTTTAATGGTTAGTGAACAAGCCCAATTTCAGTCTTGCAGCCCACTATGAAGATAGAGGGCCATTCATGTGGCCCATTCACCAGCCCAGATTGCCTATCATTGATGTAAAAAGTCAAAATAGGGACAGATTTTAAACATTTGAAATGGCAAGCCTGTTTTACATTCTTCCAATTTACCATCAGCACTCAAAATATATATACATACAATGTATTAACTATTCATTTTATGATTTTAATTAAATTGTATGCAACTCCTTTAATGGCTCTCAAGTGTCCAGAGAAAATATTTTGGCTAGAATTCTCTGGCCATTCACGCCGGAAAATTCTCCTGTTTTGCCACAGCACACCCATCCGCAGGATTCCCATTGGCATGGGGTAATGTCAATGGGAATGCTCATTGGCAGGACCAGAGAATCCTGCCGCCAGCAAACAACTAAGCACCCACTCCGGCAGAAAACATGCGGTTGGGAGGGCAGAAAACCTCACTCCTCCTCCCTGAAGTAACTGACAGTGAACCTCTTGGGTTTGACCTAGAGATCTTAACTCTCTGTTCATCAATCATTTCTGAAGAAAACTGTGCTTCTTTGCAGTTGAGGCAGTCAACAATGCATGTCTGGATGGGTAAAGATTGTCTTTCTACAAATATATCTGTTACAAACTTTGGGTTTGCCTTATATAATATTTCAAGGACCTAGGTGTTGGTTACTATTGTATAGAATACAAACATCTTTCTGCAGTGTCCTGTACCTAATAATAAATAGTATAATTCGGGGGAGTGACAGTAATATTAATATTCTTGTGATCTGAATGTCTTTTTCATGAGGTTGCTACAGTGGCTAGCACTGCTGCCTCATAGCACCATGAACCCACATTCAATTCTGGCCTTGGATGCCTATCTGTGTGGACTCTGCACGTTTTCTTAGTCTTTGTACGGGTTTCTTCCTAGTGCTCTGATTTCCTCTCAATCCAAAGATGTGCAGGTTAGTTGACTGGAAATGTGCCTTAGTATCAGGGGACTAGCAGGCTAAACATATGGGGTTATGGGGATTCGGCCTGAGTGCGATCGTGGCTGGTATGAGCTTGATGGGCTAAATAGCCTATTTTTGCACTGTAGGGATTCTATGAAAGTAATGTCTTCTTCTCTAAGCTTTTAGTGTACAATAAAAGAGTGAATGACCAATTGCAAATTAATTTATATTTATAGTATTTATGATTTGTTATAAATGGCAATTGAATATACAGAGAAAATGATGCAATCAAATTTTATCTTAATCTAACTAATTACAGAAATCTTAAGGATAATGAAACTAATAAAAAATATAGCACATTATCCCTTGTTGTGCACTTATTTAACTTTGTCTGGTTATCCTTCCAATTCTGATCATTTCTGGAGAATGAGGTTTTGCTTACTTGGCCAAAGTTTCTTCCCCAGACTAACTTATTATCCCAGTTGGAGAAAGTGACATTTTCTCTGACACCTTCACTAAGCAAAAAGTCACCAGTAGACCTGCTAATAAAAATGGTTACATCTTCTGCAAATCTAAATCCTGAATTATTTCCACGAAAGAAATTATTTAAAAAATATGTTCCTAAACATTATAGCAACACAAAGTTTGCTAAGACTGGAGCTCAGAAACTGTGCCAATCATTTTTTACATATACTAGGAACCACAATGCTTTTAAGCTGTGCACTTCAATTAGAAGTAAAAGATTTTAAAAATGTGAATACGTGAGGTGCTTAATGTGATCACAGTGATGCTTATTATTTGAAGCATAGTTTTAAGGAGCGAAAAGCTGTTATCACCTATGCATTTCTAATAATACGTCAATTTAAATAATTTTCCTGCTAATTTACTTGCACTTGAATTAGCTCTGACAAGATATGGATCATTCAGACTACATAAAAGTTATAATGGAAAAGATTCAACGTTTTAACATTTAGAAATATATTAAATGTTTTGGTATGGATTCCATCTTGAAACTTCTACAATGAGCAGAAATTATAGCATATTTAAACCTACAGAAATTAAATAGGAAAATAAAACAGCATCATTAATGGAGTAAGCCTCAGCACTTTATTTGCACATTGATAACCAGCTGAAGAGCAGTGACAATCTGATTTCAAAGTGCCATTTCAATAAACAATTAGGGTTATAGTTACAGTATGTCTCATTAAGAGAAAAATATTCCTGACATTCCAGCTTGGCTGAGGAGGTTGTGAGAGCAGCAGTTTCATCAAAAGTATCTAATACTGCAAGTGAGAGATATATGGAGAAATCTAAAAAAATTCAGTGATATTCTAACAATCCAACAATTATTGTTACCACAGCAGCGATAAGGAACAGAGTACGCATGCAAACAAGCAGCCATTAACAAAGAACATCTATGATGCAGTGTTAAAGATTTAATTTTTAAACTTAGTTTTAGCTATTATTTCAAAAATCATGTATTAAAACATTTGTACAAGAATGGTTGGATATGTGGAAGTTAAAAGTGGAAGATAAAAATTCCACAGCCTTCCACTAAGCTGTCTGTTCATGGCAATACACAAATGAACATAATTATTGTATTAAGTAATGATCATTTGGAAATGCATGAACCAATCAATAAATAACTTGATTTTAATAAATCGTTGCTACGTTTGAATTCCACAACCTAAACTTCATCCTCTTTAGTTTGGAGGTTGGGAATTTTGAGTCCCAGTGGTCTTCAGTCCTTTTGAGCATGCGCTGGCTGGGAACTGGCTGCACATGCTCTGTAATACCTTTCTACATTTTTCAGGCTGAGGACCATCCCTGCAGATGAAGAACGGCACATGATAGGCAGGTCAGATGACCTAATATGAAATGCTATTATCAAGTAGATATCCAGAAAGAAGGACAAAAGAGGGAGACCAGGATAGATCCCAAAAGGAAGCCCCAAATAAAGGAATTAAAGCAGGAGTCAAACATAGGTCTTAAGTTAAAGAAAGCAGAGGAATAAATTAAAGGTTTTGCAATCAGCAGATTTTAAACAAAGTGGATATGAGAGAAGCCCTGAGGATTCAAGAAGACAGCTGAATGTTCATGAATCATGCAAGCCACTGGGACAAATCTGAAGCAGTGGTATTCTACTTGGTATGGCCAGAGATCTGAAACTGTTCTTGAAAGGCAATAGTTGAGTGTCGGATTTTTTTTGAAAAATGAGGATGGGACTGATTAGATAGATCGAAGAATGCAATACATGCTTTGTATGTTGATTTTCAAAAGGTGTTTGATAAAATGCCTGGTGGTTTCTTGTACTAAATTAAGTCACATGGTATGAGGAATTGCAGCAAAATAGATTGAAAGTTGGTTTGTAGATAGGAAATGAAGGTAATTGATATTACTTCCAGTGGAAAAAGGGTGTAAGTCACATCCCAGCAATCAACAACATTAACAGCCTGCCTTTAACAAAGGAACACATCCCATATGTATAATCAGACAAAAATTGATTCTGAGCCAAATAGAGATACTAGGATGGGTGATCAGCGTTTTGGTTAAATAATTTTGCAGGAGGGTTTTAAAGGCAGAAATGTTTAGAGAGAGAAAACACCAAAGCTTTGGGCTTTATAACTGAAAGCATAACTGACAGTGATGGCAAAGAAAGTGAGAACCTCATGAGATGCTTCAGTGGAAGGAGCACGATTGTTAGCAAGTTGTCAATCACTGAGATAGGGTGAGGAAAGGCTTTAAGAGGATTTTAATATACAGATGAGGATTTTAAAATCAAAGTCTTGGCCAATCATGGCCTCTTATAGGTCAGCAAAATTATGGATGATTTTTGATTAGGATTTGGTGCCAAATTGTGGATGAGTTTAAGTTTATGGTGGAGTAAGTGGGAAGACAGCCGAAGAAATTTGAAATAATTGAGTATTAATACAAAACCAAAATTCAGCAGTTGCCGGATATCTGAAATAAAAATGGTGAATGCTAGAAATATTCAGCAGGTCAGATAACCTGTGTTGAGAGAGAACAAAGTTGATGTTCCAGGTCAATGAGGGTTTCTGTCAGAATTGGAAAAAAGATAAGACATTTATCAAGCTTCAATAGATAGATATGGGAAAGGTTGGGGGAACAACAATATAGATATAGACCTTGGGGTTAAAGGGATCAAGGGATATGGGAGGAAGGGGGGAATGAACATATTAAATTCGATGATCAGCCAAAATGAAGATGAATACTGAAGCAGGTTCAAAGGGCCGAACGATCTGCTTCTGTTTCTAGTTTCTATGTTTCTATTAAAGAGGAAATATTAGGATGAGTGATTAGGAGTCTGTGAATAGGTTGCAAGATAGGAGAAATTAAATGACTAAAAGGACGATAGTTCAAAGGAGATTGTAATGGGGCAAGTACAAAAACAAACGTAAGTCTAGAAGCAAGTGGCAGAATCATCACCAACAGGTGCTACTACTTAAAAAAAAAAATGGGGACAGAGATTATGAACTGAAATTGCTGAATGCAATATTCAAATCCAGATGACGCCAAAGCATCTATCAAAAAATGAAAAGTTATTCCACAAGCTCACATTCAATTTTACTGGAACTAAAAGATTGAGATTGGAGAGGTCAATGCAAGAATGGGATGGAAAATTAAGGTAACAAAGTGAAATCCTGTCTGTTGACTGAACAGTGACATTCAACAAACTGGTCTGATCCGCGTTTGGTGCCTCTCAAGAAAAAGTACAAAGAACAAAGAACAACACAGCATGGGAAACAGGCCCTTCGGCCCAACGAGCCCGCGCTGCCGTCCTAACGTCTTAATGACATATAGAGACCAATATAGGGACAATTTGTTACCCAATCAGCCTAAGAGCATATTTTTGAGATGTGGGAGGAAACCGGAGCACCCGGAGAAAACCCACGCAACCAAGGGGAGAACGCGCAAACTCCCGCAGACACAGGCCCAAATCCATGTGTCTGCACAGCAACAGCGATAGTCTCTGAACTGTCATGTTGCCCATCTGATGGTCCAGTTTAAGCATACACTAACGACATGAAGCACTAGGCCACTCCTAGTAGCAGGATACTAAATTGAAAGACATGTAAATTTGGGGTTTTTGGGGTTTGAACAGTTGAGTTAGGTGGTGGTAGAGGGAAGCGGCTTGTGTTTAAGTATCAGGGCACTATAATACACTCCTTTAGAATACTGAAAGCAGAGATAGGATAAGATGTGTTTGGTGATTGCATCACACAGGTGGTAATAATGGCAAGGAATGATCCATTGAATATGGAAGCTGGTAGAGTGGGAGGTGAACGTAAAGGGAACTCTAACGTTATTCTGGGAGGGAGAGAAGGAGGAACAGAAGTACATGGAATGGAATGGAATGAACACAGTTGAGAGACCACGGTGGAGGAGAATCTTGGACTGAAGAAATAAAAAAGACAAATCTGAAGTCAAGTTGGCACTGTCAGAACAAATGCAAAGTAGATGAAAAATGGCTCAATACCTGACAGTAAATGTGATAAGAACAAGTGTAGTTAGTCAAGGTATCTGTGGGATTTTGGTGGAATTGAACAAGTCTTTTTCCAGAGACAAAAAGACTCAGGGAAGTCAGAAATAAAACTATACATGGGTTAAAATTGATGAAATTTTCCATTCTGAAAAGGCAACAGTGCCAATGTACTGGAAAAAATGGGGATGGGGACATGAGTAGGACATGAATAAAAAATGCTCCACATGTGCTAAAGATAGATGGTTGGGTTCCATTCAAAGAGGAAGTAGAGATTTTAGGGGAATGGAGGTGAAGGATTGAACACATATGGTGAAAAACGGAACAACGAGGGCAGGGAATGGTGGAAGATATTGGAAAAGTTGCTGATGTAGCTGAAAAGAGATCAAAGAGGAGGAAAAAAATCGACTTGAGATCAGAAGAAAACAAGTCCGTGAGCAAGATGCACCTGAAACAATAGATATACCAGGGAAGTCCTGTTTTGGATCTTGGGAAAGACGTATAAGCGGCTATGCAAAATTGTGGGACATAAGATTAGAGACAGACGGAAAACGTTCACAGTGGATTATGACAATCTTGATGGGGTTATGATACAGAGAGAAGGTAAGAGTCATCAATAAATTGGCAATTAGCCTCTGCCAGGTACAGATCTGCGAACAAAAACAATAAGAAGTCTCACAACACCAAGTTCCTTCGTCTAATGAAGGAGATTGAGACTCTGAAAGCTAGTGCTGTCAAATAAACCTGTTGGACTTTAACCTGGTGCTGTGAGACTTCTGACTGTCCTTACTCCAGTCCAACACTGGCATCTCAACATCACAGCTAACAAAAAACAGTGCCACCTTTGCCCGCAACTTGCCATGAATGTAATGCAATACTTTCCTTTTCGCCTCCCAGAGCAGACAATGATTTATTTCTACTTCGTACTACTTAGTAGATTTAGTCTGCTGCTCGTAATTCAGAGACTGCTTTGTAGAATTC
Source organism: Sphyrna mokarran (assembly GCA_024679065.1). Taxonomy (NCBI): domain Eukaryota; kingdom Metazoa; phylum Chordata; class Chondrichthyes; order Carcharhiniformes; family Carcharhinidae; genus Sphyrna; species Sphyrna mokarran. The sequence goes on from JAGIQG010000002.1 coordinate 108,648,701, forward strand.
CTCAGTTCAGTTCATAAGCATATCCCCAGGTTTCCATTTTTATGTTAGTTTGATTTTTTACCCACACCCTCTCTGGCCTTGGTAGAATTATAGAGTAGAATCATAGAATCTCTACAGTGCAAGAGGAGGCCATTTGGCCCATCAAGTCTGCCCCAACCACAACCCAGGCCCTATTCCCGTAAATCCCACATTATTGCTTTGCTAATTCTCCTGATAGAGTCAATTTAGCATGGCTGATCAACCTATCTTACACGTCTTTGAACTGTGGAAGGAAATCCAGACATACATGAGAAGAATGTGCGAACTCCACACAGACAATGACTCAAGTCTGGAATTGAACCCAGATCCCTGGCACTGTGAGACAGAAGTGCTAACCACTGTGCCATCATGCTGCCCCAAATGGTCTCCGACATTGGACATCAACGGAACAAGGAACAGCACCTCTTCATTCAATTAGCAGGTAATAGACTCCTGGATCCAATACTGGGTTCAAAAGATTCATTTCATAACCTATGCCACCATTTTCTTCAGTAAATGACATTGTTTTGCATTTACAGCCCTAGATTTTTTAAATTTTATCTGTCAAATTGTGCCTTTGACTTTGCACAATCATCCCTTATATTTATCCTGCCTTGTGTTTCGTTAATTTCTTGCCTCCTATTTCTCTGCTTCATAATTGGTAAAAACATTTTATATTGCTAACTCTTTCCAATTCTGACAATGAGTCAATGACCTGGATCATTAACTATTTTTCTCACCACATGTATTGTCTGACTGCTTTTTGGTTTATTAGAATAGTTAAGCTCGGAGTTAATAAAAGCACAGTTGAGGGTTTCAGTAGCAGACAAGCTGGAGCAAAGACAGAGATGCGCAACATTACAACTGTGGAAATAGGCTCTTTGTAATGGAGAAAATATGTTGTTGGAAACTTAGCTCAGAGGAGAGTTCCTACAATGGTGAGTTCATTTCAAAAGTTGCTTGTGAATGATAATTTAGACAAACATAGGGAAAGAATTACACTGAAATTTGATGACATAAAAGTGGAGTCATGAGTTATGGAGGGCAGACAAGAAAATGGGGTTAAGACCACAATAAGATCAGCCATGATCTTAAAGAACGGCAGAGCAGGCTTGAGAGGCCAAATGAATACTCCTTTTTCTTATGCTCTTACAAAAGGGTTGACAAACAACAAGGTGCAATTTAAAATACTTCAATCAGGTATAAACATATTGGGAGGATAGGTAGACAGGTGGCATAGGAAATTTATTGTGGTGAAGTATCTCAGGATATTTGATAAAGGTATAAGTTAGCATACTTTGGGCCAGATAAGGAATTGGTTTATTCCTGTAAGCACAATTGATATTGATGACAGTGGTTTGGCATAAGGACTGGCTTAAGACTGAACTCCTGTTGGATGAGAGAGCCAGTTCTGTTCATCATCTTTGTTAGTTGAAAGCTGTAGGAGAACTGCCTGCAAGTTTATGATACAAAGATCTGGACAGGAATATGATTTTGGACAAGAAAATTTGAATATTAGCAAATCTAGATGCTATACAGGAATGGTCCTGGGACTGAAGGCCTCGAGCATATTGCTCAAGCCAACCATGTTTATGCTTTGCAAGTTGCAAGCTCAAAAGACTGGATAGCATGATGAAGTACTGTGTGTTAAAATTACGAGGATGCATTGCTAGATAATAAATCTACACCCCCATCTTGTACAGGACAAAAAGTACTATACCCTCCTTGTATAAGACCTTGGTTAGGCCTCATTTAGAATATTCTGGCGTGGGAGAGAAGTTTCAATTTTAAAGGCATAGAACTAGTGATATCAGGCATGCCAACTGTCTATGCTTTGCTGTATCATTATTTTCCACTGACTTCAATGCAAGAGAAGTATAGTGGTAGTGATTTAAAATTGTCAATGTTTAAGATCAACAATACTGTTCCGCCTTCACTGCACTCAGCCCTTCATATATTGCTGATATCAAGGCTCTGAAATAGCTTCAAATGATTAAGGTTCAGTTCAAAAACCTTTAGTTACCAATAGTTACATATAAATCCCAAACTATTTCTTATGATTTGTAAGTGTGATTTTTGACATTTATCATGGTTTCAGCAATGCAAAATCAATTATTGTATTTAACAGATTTTAGGAAGCAATACCTCTTGTAACTAAGAAGTAAAAATGACACAGCTTAAAGAATACAAGGTCTTTGATATATTTGCAATACAATTTTATTTACCCACAGTTTTCAAAACATCTTTAAAATACAAATAACTGTTCTTCTTTGCTCCAAATCTTTTACTTAGCTGTTTTTCACGATGTTTATTTGCATTAACATCCATGGTGGATTTGCTGAATTTTAAGATACTTATTTGTTTAATTTCTTCCACCACTAGAAATATATTTCTTCCCAATCAAATTTCTCCATGGATCTATCGATTTTACTAAGGCAGTTGTTAATGTAGTGCTAAGTATATTGTTCTTCTCAAAGTCAAGTTGCCAATAAACAGCAATTTGAACAAATGGTAATTGGCTATAGTCCAGGCCAGCCTGACTATTGCAGCCACAATATCCAAGTTCAGCATTAAAGCTTTACTGACCCCAGTGCAAACATGTCAACTTATCTCAAAGAAAGATTTATTCACAAGTGATTTTATTTAATATCTTAAATTTAATAAAATATTAAAAAAAGTTATATTTTTCCTCCTGCTGTATCTCAATGATGTTTGGCGAATATTTTGTGTAATTTGAGATGGTTAGAAAACTGGGCAATTCTTCAGGAAAGGTGTGGAAAATAAATGGTTCTGAGGACAGAAACTCGAATTAAGGAGCTCCTTTTCTCTGTTATATACTCAAAAAACCTTCCAACAAAGCTAAAATTGTGTTCGTGTATTAATATCTGGGAACAGATTGGAACTGGAACTGGAACTCAAACCTCTAGCTCTCAAAAGAAAGCAAATGTTAGTTCTTGTATATATTTTAATCTGTTCTGGGAATATGGGAAAGATTACACTGCTAGGCAACCTAAGATGAGTCTTCCTTTTCAAACCTTGAAGTCTTTGTGATGATGGCATTTCCACAATGAGGAAGATTGAGATTTCAGAATGGTGGCCCAGAGACAATAAGGAAAATAGCAAGTCAGGAGAGTGTATGACTTGAAGGGGAATGAGGGGATGATGTTCATATAACTTGATCTCCACATTCCCCTTTTATTCAGTTTTTTATTCATACAACATTGCTACTCTTCTTTTTCATGGTAGAGGTCACAGAGGAGGGAGATGCTGTTGAAGTGCCCTTAGTGAGTATCTGCAGTGAATCCTGTAGGTCATACATAGTGCAGCCACAGTAACCCGGTGGTGGATGGGTGAATATTGAATCCAGTGACGGTGTGCCAATCAATTGAACTGTCCTCTCCTGGACGGTGCTGATCTTCTTGAGTGTTGCTGTGGCTGCACCTATCCAAGCGAATGGTGAGTATTCCATCACATCCTTGAGTTTTGTAGATGGTGGAAAGGCATTGAAGGTGGTGAGCCACTTGATGCGGAGTACCCAGTAGGGGAATAATATCATAGCATAGAAATTAAATTTCTAAAAGGTAATAACAATGTGTTTATATAAGCAGCCTCAATGTATAAAAAATGTTGCAAAGTGCTTACAAATGCATAATTCGGAAGACTAAAGCTAAGCCAAAGGACCAGGACATTGTTAAGAAGGCGCATGGTGTACTGGCCTTCAACAATCGAGGAATTGAGTTTAGGAGTCAGGAGATAATGTTGCAGCTGTGTAAGACCCTGATCAGACGCCACGTGGAGTACTGTGTTCAGTTCTGGTCGCCTCATTACAGGAAGGATGTAGAAGCCATGGAAAGGGTGCAGAGGAGATTTACAAGTATTGCCTGGATTGGGTGGCACACCTTTTGAGGATAGGTTGAGACAGCTTGGCCTTTTCTACTAGGAGAGATGAAGGATGAGAGGTGACCTAGTAGAGGTGTATAAGATGTTGAGAGGTATTGATCGGATGGATTCTCAAAGGCTTTTTCGCAGGGCTGAAATGGCCACCATAACAGGACACAGGTTTAAGGTGCTGGGGAATAGGTACAGAGGAAATATCAGGGGTAAGTTTTTCACTCAGAGTGGTGTGTGAGTGGAATCAATAGGGTCTTTTAAGTGACTTTTAGGGACTTAATAGGATTGAGGGTTATAGATAAGCCTAGTAGGTTGAGATATGATCGGCACAACTTGTGGGCCGAAGGGCCTGTTTATACTATAGTTTTTCTATGTTCTAGATACCACAGATAGGGAATGACCAAATGCTTGTTTGAAAAGGTGAGTTTGAAAGAGGAAAAGTAGGTAAGAAGCTGAAGTAGTTAGGAAATTCTATGTGGGATCAAGGCAATTGAAGGTATATCCACCAAGGATGGATTGGGGGGATGCAGAGGAAAGACAAACAAAAGGTCAAGAGAAATTGTGTTCCTGGGGCAAGGGTATTGGCTGTAAGGTGAGTGGCAGTCACAAGATCGGGAAGGGTAAGGCCATGAAGGGATTTAAACATGACAATGGGAACTTGGGAGAATGTAATTTAATGATGATGTGCAGCTGGGATTTGGTGCAGGATAAAATACAGGCATCAGAGTTAAGCATGAGCTGTAGTAGATGGATGATGGACCATGGTTTTATTAGAATTGTCAGTCCTGGGACGTAGATAGTTTTTATAATGAACAGGAAATGGGGTCAGGAACTCAGTTTAGGGTTGGATTAACATCAAGGTTGAAAACATAGTAACTCACCTAACAAAAGCTGTGGAATCACTGACGAAAGAGAATGAGTTAAAATGTCAGCTGGCATGGGGACTTGGGAAGCTTGATTAGTGAATGATATAGTTTTAATGGGTGTAGGTGGAGCTGTTAGATGGGATTGCATAAAGAGGTGAGAAAATGTCTTGAGAAAGAATGGGTTCAGGATTGGGGGGGGGGGGGGCACACGGGAAGGGCTGATGGTAGTTGGCATATATTCATCTTGGCTGGTGACTGGATCAATAAGAAGCAGAGGAGACAGTTGAATGGATGGTCTTGATTTTAGTATTTGTTGGCGTTGACGACTAAGGGAGCAGGTTGGAAAATGGGGGGTGTGTAAAGGGAAGACAGCAATATATGAAATTAGCTAGATACATCACTGGTCTCCAAGGCATTACTGAAGTAACTGTCAATTTAACAGAGGTGAAGGGAGGACTGATAAGGTCTGATTTGATCCCATCAGGTCTGGGGTGGTTGAAAAGACCAGTTAAATCTGTACATCATAGACTTGCAGCAGAAAACATGTTGCTATACTCAAGCGACAAGAGCAATTTGATGGTCACATGCACATTGTAACAAATGATGCACAAAAGATTGAAACAATTGGGATTTTGGAAGTGCAATTGTAAATGCCTTGGAAAAAGATAATTGTATATTGTGCAGGAAATGTGGCTATTTAAAGGACAAAGATCAGTTACTTTTTAAAAATATTATTGGTTTTTCATTAACATTTTATATAGATTTTAAGTGAATATGAATATTCATAAGTAAGGGCTTTTTAAAATAATAGTGATCTGTGGTCCATACATCGTCACTGATTGCTTCCAGTTTATCAGCCTGATTTGCTGATCAGATTATGATGTCTTTGCTGGATCACTGAGCAGTGAAGCTAAATAGAACTTGCTGTCTTTGAGATTTTTGGGGAAGATCTAATAGAGAAATGTTCTCATTTGTGACACATTTACCAAATGCAAACTTATTTATAATGCTTCAAAAAAGCAACATTTGATACAAAAGACTTCCTATGTTCCCAGTAAACATAAAGATCAAACTATGAGATGTACTTGGAATAAAGCTGCACACAGGTATGTAAGACACCAAAAAAATTTATAAATACTGCTATAATATTAATAAATTTCCAGTTCAATCAGTAAGCAGAAATTGTGCAAAGTATTTTGAAGTGTGCTGAAGACATCTAGTGGCAGCTGTAAAATGCTGCACCCAGCTTCAAAAATATCAAATATGACACAAATGGCTACACAGAAAGTCTTTAATATATTTGGCAAGCATTAGAAAAGTAGATAATTTGTTTTAGATCATAGTATTAAAGATTTTGTGAAAATGATTTAATAATATATCCAAAAAGGGTGAAGTAGCTGCCACTGCATCACTGGAAACTGAGTAAATAGTCCATGGCCATTATGAAAAATGGCCTCCATTTTTGCAGACTTCTCTAAGTTACCAGATGTCTCCAAGCACTTCACAGACAATGAAGTACTTTCAGGTGACAACATTGTTGTAAGATGGAAACACAGCAGCTAATTTGTGGACTGCAAATCTCCACAAACAATGTGATAATGAGCAGATCATCAATGTTTTTAGTTGTAATATTGATTGAGAATACTTGCCACGTCATCAGAGATAAAACTTCCCTGCTCTTCTTCCAAACCACAAAATCTTTTACTATTTCATGAGCAGCCCAATAGAGTTTTTGCATTTTCAACAGTGCAGTACTCTTACGTGACTGTGTATTAAATTGCCAGCTCTTTTTGTGCTCAGGCACTGCAGTAAGACTCGAACTACAGCCTTGAGACTCAGAGACGAAAGGGCCATAGCTGACATCGTCATTGTTGGATTATTCAGGCTTTAATTTTTTTTTCCCTCAACATATTCCAAGATTGTTGTTATAAAGCAAACAACAATTTAGTATTAGTTAACTACACACAATTATAATCCAAAACAGGGATCACACGAGAGCTATTTAAATATTGATCAGAAAAATACAAATTGTGGTCTTGAGGTCAGTGGACTGAAACAACTTTATTTTGCTTTGTAGCAAAAGGAGGTTCCACCACCATGAGAGATATTTAATGAGTAAGAGAAAGCAATCCAATCTTTCAGTTGGTTATAGAAAATGCTCATCTTAATCTGCATACTAATTATTAGTTTCTGATCTCTTTTGCTTAGCTAAGGCTGTGAGTTATACACATAGAAGCAAGTATTCAGTTCAGTTGACTTCAAATCATGTTCAATACTTGTTGTTCAAACATGATCAAGAAGAAAACTGCAAATATAATGAATTAATCAAGAGAAGGTAATGAGGAGCATGAGATAGTTAAAATAAAATTGTCTCAAAAATCTCAGCTGCCTAATTAACGAGCATAGAATAGCAACAAGGGTCCAGAAAAGCTTTTCAGCTATCATGCAAGAGATGCTTGGGATATTCTATATGGTTTGTTGTGTTAACATGATGATTGGCAAGTGACAATAAAATAGCGTACATTTTTACAGATTCTACAAATTGAGTGCATGCCCCATTTCTACAAAAGTTATGAACAGGATCACATCTTCAGGCTTCTCCTTCAAAACTTGCAATTCATGAAATTCACAGACACTGACAAAATCAGTTAAAAAGTTCCTTTTAGATTTTTAAATTTCCTCTCATTGATGTCAATGTGCTTGGTTGGTTCTGAGGCTTTAATATTCTTGTTGGCATTTGTTGAGTTTTTAAATCACATTTTTAAAAAATGCAGCAACAGCAACTTAAAGATCACAGTCACAATCATTTTTAAATTATTCAATAACCCACTAAATTCTAGTTTTTACGAAATTCCTGCAATGATATACTTAATCACAAAGACTACTTTAGGGCCTCTTTTGTACATAAAGTAATTCAGATTTGCTTAATTGAAATAAAAATGGAAATAAATAGAAAGAAGAATTATTAGAAAGGGTGGAAGTAATTAAAGTGGATAAGTTGCATGTTTCAAGTGGAATGCATTCTAATTGTTGACAGAGGGATGAAAATTGTAGAAGCCATAATCTTCCAATTTTCCTTTGGCATCTTGTCAGAGGACTGCAAATATTACACCCTTGTTCAAAAAAGGGAAGGAAAAGACTGGGAATAATAGGCCAGACAGGTTAATGTTGGTGGTGGGAGAGCTTTTAGAAATTATAATTTGGGAAAAGATTTAACCATCATATGGATAAGCATGAACTTATAAAGGAGAGCCAGCATTCATTTGTTTCACTAACCAAGTTTTCAGAAATTGCAGAAAAGGTGGAATGAAGCCTGTCCTTTCAACGTTACACAGGGACTTCCAAAAGATGTTTGATAAAATACCACATATTACGCTTGTTAGTCCATGAGATATAAGGGGCAGTAGCGGTATGGACAAATTGCTAAGGAACAGAAAACAGGAGCTGTTTTTCAGGTTGGAGAGAGTTATACTGTTGTTTCTGTGGTTCAATACTTCGGGCTTCAGGGCACATCTTTGAAAGTTGCAAATTACATGAAATTTGGAAAGGTAGTAAGGAGTGAGAAAGATAGCAAAAATTCAAGAGAACATAGGATACTGGAATGGGCAGGCACATGGCAGATGAAATTCAGTGCAGAAACATGAAATGATACATTTGGATAGGAAGGATGAGGGAAAAAATAAATTTTAAATGGCTCAATATTAAAGGGGGCATAAGAAACAACTAATCTGAGAGGCTTCTGCACAAATCTTTGAAGGTGGCAGGATAGGTTAACAAAGCAGTTAATGAAATCTAAGGGATTTTGGGATTTATAATCTGGGGCATTGTATGTAAATGTCAGTAAGATGTGCTAAATATATGTAAAATATTAATTTGGTTCCAGTTGGAGATTATTATCCAATGTGTGTGTGAATTAACATTAAAACATACAATGATGAGAACAAAAGGCAAGTTATCATTTCATAAATCATAACTCAATTAATAATGACCAATTACAACTTAGAATATTTCCATAATAGCAAATAGTTATGTTTAAACTTTCAACTTAATAAAATCAAATTTGAATGTTATAGCTCTTTGCCACTTGAGAAGTGGATCAAAAATTGAAGAATGTGTGTTTGTTTTTAGAATTGATGTTGAATATTGTCTGAAGGAAACAGAACAAGTGTGCAATTTACGCTGAAGTCTCGATTCCTAATTTCAATGTTCTGACCAATGAAACCAAGCATGCTGAATGCTGTTTTCACCACTCTGTCCATCTGTGACTCCACTTTCAAGGAGTTATGAAGCTGTACCCCTTGATCTCTTTGTCCTATAACTCTCCCCAATGCCCTGCCATTAACTAAGTAGGTCCTGCTCTGATTCGAACTACCAAAATGCATCACCTCACATTCATCTAAATTAAACTCCATCTGCCATTCATTGTTCAAGATCCTGTTGCAATCCTAGATAATCTTCTTCACTGTCTACCATGCCACCAATTTTGGTGTCATCTGCAAACTTACTAACCATGCCTCCTAAATTCTCATCCAAATCTTTAATATAAATAACAATGGAACCAGCACCAATTCTGAAGCATACTGCTGGTAACAAAGCCTCCAGTTTGAAAAACAACCCTCTACAACCACCAAATTTGTTTCTGTCGTCAAACAGATTTTGTATCCAGTTGGCCACTTCACCTGTATCCCATGAGATTTAGCTTTATATAGTAACTTGTCAAAAGCTTTGCTAATGTCTAGTAAACAACATCAACTGCACTGCTCTCATCTACTTTTTTGGTTACTCCTCCAAAAATACTCAAATCAAATTCGAGATCCATGATTTTTCACTCACAAAGCCGTGCCTCTCTAAAGGCCTGCAATGATAATGACAGAAATTGAATGACCTACTTCCTTGGATATATATTTCATCACTGTTGGATACAGAAGGAAAGGATTTATTCTGTTTCAATTATAGGCAAAGGGAGTTTAACTGTCCATTTTCACTTTATGCATCTCTGTCAAATTACAAAATCGAATAGAAGTTAATCCAGATATTCAATATAAAAAAGTGAGTACAGGCCACACCATATGAACAAAGGGAGAATTCCTGAATTTTTGTGATGTATTGGGAAAAAATCCTTACTTCTTGTGGCAGTGACAAAAACATAACCTAGTGATCAACAGTCATAAAATAAGATGTTAACATTTTCTAAATATTTTCAATGATTAATATGATTCTTAATGTGAAAGACTGGAGTTATCATGAATGACAGACAAAATATAATATTTTATATTCATCTCATACTTGAAAAATTTTGAGAAAGATTGTCACATTTATTTTTCACAAAGAAACTACCAAAATATTTCATTATATTCAACACTCAGTCAAATTACAGTAGTCATTGATATTGAAAATAGAAACTCTAGATATAACTTTTTTCTGGTTCAATTGATGGACTAGTTATATTGAAGGACATTCAGATGTAGGACACCGGATTATATAACGTTTCTGTAATGATGCTTCTTCATATCAAAAAAACCACTAGGAAAACTGACAACAAGGAATTGAGTTCAATTTTCCAGCATTTTGACTTTGACAAATGGGACAACAACTTCAAAATTTAAGACGATGATTCAACTGGATTAAATTCAAAATAAAAGGATTCAAAGAGCTCTGGTTTTTGTTTTACTTTTGTAATGAAGAATGGAAGAGCATTAGGTAATTACTTTAAATATTCACAATGTGTTTTACCTGAACATATAATGGATGAAATTGCTTCTATTGAATACTGCAACCACCAGCTTACAAATCATCTCACAAAAGCAAGGATATTTTGTTCACACTCACACACAGTTATTTTTTACTTGCTCATTACAATTTCACTTACCTCTTGGTGAATTTATTACAACCTTTTATAATGCCCAACCCTTAATCCAATTAGAATGATACATTTTGTTAAGTGAAAAAATGCATCAAATTCACAAAGCTTTCTGATGACACATTATTTAGCCTGTGTGGTGTTTTACTTTGCGTTTTGCAAAAATATCATGACAAATTACTGCATTTAGGCATTTATAACTCAATGTGTGACATTTCAGAATCCATAGCCAATTCGTACCATAGTTCCACATAACTGACGGTAGCGTTTATCAAATAATAATAATTCTGATTATGTATAGCATGAAAACCATAGGTGATCTGTGATTATAGTAATGAATATCTTTTGACTGTCAACAAGTTGGTGATTTTTTAAATTATCTAAATTCGTAACTCTTGTCATCTCGGGGGCTCTGGATTTGTTTGCCTTATCTTTCGCTTTTGAGATAACATACATTTACGTGCCCAAATCATCTCTTCTTTGAAGGTAGCCCATTCATCAGCTACTACTTCTCCTGCTAACCTTTGACTCCAATTTATTTGTCCCAGATTTGACCTTATCCACTTGAAGTTGGTTTTCCAGTTAATTGTTTTCCCTGTGTCATTTTTTTGTCCTTTTCTACAGTCAGCCTAAACCTTATGATGCAGTGATCAGAGTCCCCTAATTCTTTTCAAACTGACACTTAATTCATTTTAGTTCTAAACAGCAGATCCAGAAATGCCTCCTTCCTCATAGGAATAGTTTCATAAGAAAATTTTCCTGAACACATTTGAAGATCTCTTGACCCTCTCTGGCTCTGCAATACTACTACCCTGGTCCATATTTAAATAATTAGAGTCTCCCAGTATAAATATTTGTATCTCTTTGTAATTTCCTTGCAAATTTTGATCCTCCACATTTTTACCACTATTTTTGCCTGTAGACTATAGATGTAATTGCATCTTCTTTTGTTCCTTAATTTTATTTACCACAAAAATCATCCATTAGTTGAGATGATAAATCTAGTTAATTTACAATTTTTATCTTCAATTAATTATTAAGCAGGGTTATTTATACTCAGTTGAACAAATACTGCTGCTTATTTTATTAAGTAATAAATTATTATATTTTTATTAAAACTCCATACATCTACATTTTTATTTCCCAACATTAAAGTTAAAACACTTTGTTTAGTGCTATTTCAAATTACGATAGTGCACAATTTCTCTGTGCACTTAACGTTTCCCAACCTCCATGTATTACCTCCTTGTTAGAATTGTCATTCAGTTTCAATACCTTTCCCAAACGTCCATTATTCCTGACTGAGGAACTTGAGTGTGACAGCAGTCTTCTACTTCATTTTTTAAGCATCATCTTAAACAAATATCAGCTGTCTTATTCTGATTTCCAAATCAAAATAATGAAAGTATTACCAGACCAAACAAAATCAAAGTAAATCACACTTCATGCAAAACAAACAATTTAAATTAACTGAACAGTCCTGGCATTAGTGTTATACTCAAGTTTGGAAAATATAAATGTTTGAAAAATGGACATTTAGGATGCGTACTCAATCAGGTCTATAAGAACAAACTATTCATAATTTTGGATCAAAATAATTTAAATAATTATTATATTTGCCTCATTAACACAATCCCTGAAGTCAATACTCAAAAGTTTTATGAAACAACATAAGATTTTTATTTTATTGAAGGATAACATTCAAATTGTGTAATCTAGAACAGATCATGTGAACTTTTGAATAAAAAGGTCTTTGACAAATTAAGTGTTATTCTCTTTCATATTTTCTCCTGGTAATTCCTGAAAATGATCTTAGTTTTTCCAGACTATTTCAATTGCATGGAAATGCAAGTCAGAATGTTTGCAGGAGGAAGCTTGCACTTAGAAAAAGGCTAACATTTAACCACAGGTAATTTCTCCTATTTTTACTAACACGACTGAAAATAACATTTGAATGACAGAACTGCAAATTCAGATCAGCTGAATGATCTTTATGAGGCCATAAATACATTGAGTTTTGTTTCCCAACTTTTAATAATTTTGGCACAGGATAACGAGTCTCTCCAAACAAGAAGAAGCAGCCCTCTCTACTTAACTATATGAGGTGGCAAAAAAATCTAAACTATTTCACGTGACATCAAATGAAGAGGTGTAATACAGCCTTTCACAAAACAATATCACATCACTTGATTTTCAAATATATATTTTAGTCATTTATTAGGGCTATAGTAAGATAGCAGTTATGCTGCTGTATTAGTAACTAGGAAACATCAACTAATGAAATAAAATGGAAAATGCTGGAAATACTCAGCAGGGTCTATGGAGAAAGAAACAAGTTACCATTTCAGATCAATGACCTTTTATTACAGCTGGGAAAAGTTAGAAATGCCATTTGCCTAGTTCGGATGTAAGTTATTGACCTAAAACACTAACTCTGCTTCCCTCTTCATAGATTCTGCCAGGCCTGCTGAGCATTTCTAACATTTTCTCTTTATATTTCTGATTTTATGAGTCAATAGTATTTTGCTTTTAGCATGAACTAACATTCGTGAGACATAAGTTCAACCCCTACCATAACAACTGGCAATTTAAATTCACTGAATTCAGTAAATCTGGAATTATTGAATTGCTGTTAAAAACCTATCTGGTGCACCAATATTCCTTTAGAGAAGGAAATCTGCCATCCTTACCCAGTCTGACCCTCTGCGACCTGCAGGAAGGCAGTTGACTTTTAACGGCCCTCTGATATGGGCAAAGAATCAAGTACGTGATTGTGTTCAAGACTCAGCACTACCTTCTCAAGTGCACTGAAATTTGGGCAATAAATGCTGGCCTTGTCAGAGATATCTACATCTTCTGGATGAATTAAATAAATCTTTTAACTAAGTATAAATAACTGGCAGAAAAGTAACAAATTGACCTTTACACAGTATAAGCAAATCCAGTGTGTCCTGTTTTCTGATTTAGAAGGTTATAGTTTAGAATTTCATGTTGTGTTTAAAATAATAATGAGCATAATGTCCAATGCATTTTGTACTGCATTTCATTTAACAAATGGGTTCTAAAATGCTGGCATTATCAATAAATCAATCACATGAGATATTCAGCCCTTAAATATTCACTGCATGCTAGGTTTCTTTATTAGAATACCCAATTAATCAGAATGATTCTGATACAGTAACAGATTGTTGTAGCAATCAGGAACTGGCACTAAATATACAGCTGTAATAATGAAAACGTGGCAAATAACACAAAAAGCAATAAGAACTGTCGCTTCTGTAAACCAGATTAGAATTGGTGAAACAATTTGGGTTCAGCAAATACTATTTATTTGTTGACTCGATACAGGTGAATCTAACATAAGAGGCATGTAGAGTCAATATCATAAAAACAGAAAGGTCTGCATTTACTTATCTCCTTTCATAAACTGAAGATGCCTCAAAAATGTTTTACAGTAAAATGAAGTACGTCTGAAGTGCAATTCATTGCTGCAGTGTAGGAAACCCAGTAGTCAATATCTTTGCACCAAGCTCCCACAAATAGCAATGACTAACAACCAGGATAATGTATTTTAACAATAATAGTTGAGGGTTAGATATTGGTCAGGACTCGAGCTGTTTTTCAAAACAGTGCCTTGGGATCTATTATGTCCACCCGAGAGAGCAGACAGAGCTTCAGTTTAATGTCTAAGACAGCACATTTGGAAGTGCAATATGCTCTGGACTGGTGTATCAGAATAGTGCTAATACCGAGACCAATTACACAGTCACATGAAACAAAGTAAAATTCCTTTATATTCAAGTTCTATTTGCTTCACAAATAATTTGCAAAAAAAGCAAACAAAGCCAGTTCCAGTCATGTAGACATTCAACTGGAAGTTGCTGAACTGCACTGCTACACGGTTATATTGATAACATGGAGTCTCCAAATATCAAAACATACTGGGATATTAAAATCAATTTGACCTTAATGATTTGAATTTAACGGAACGTTCCATGTGAATTGCAAATTTAAAATCCTGAATCTGAACGAAATTGAATAAATAAAAAAGGAAATCTCGTAGAGATAAAAACTGAATTTTGAGTCACATAACCACTACTTCTTCTGAACTCAACTGCAGATTATCACTTGGAGCTTCCTTGTGTTTACTGCTTCAGTACATCAGAAGAATTCTCTCACACACACACTTATTCAAACTGTAGAGATGCATGAATCAGTGAAAGAAGGTCAACATTTAAAAGCAAGACTTCTCCTTGTAACACTGGTTGCATCTACAAATTGTTGCAAGTTCACTCAAAATGATATTTTTTTGAAACCACCATAAAGTACATTAAACAAAATAAAACAGAGACATTTTTTCATCATAAATTGGTTCAATTGTAGAATTAGAGAACATTTTATTACATTATTCCTCAGAGTTTTCAGCTCGTCTAAGAATGAAAATATCAAGACAATGGAGTTCTGGCTGAGAAGATATTGATTAAGGCAAATAACCACTATAAATAGCACAAAAAACATCATAAATTGATAAGAAGTAATGCTTTGTAAATGAATGTTACTTTCTACAATCATACAGAGATTATGCTATTAAATCAGGTTTTAAGAGGACTCCATTGGACAAGTATAAATCTATTAATTCTCTCATTAGCATGATCATTCACAAAATCATTACGGATAACTCACAATGTAAACTTCTACTTAAACTGCAATTCCATATGTTGGCAAAACTAGTTGTTTGAGGACATAGCATTTTTAGCTATATGATAAATAACTGTTTCATTCTCAGATTACCATGATATTTCTTAGCAGGCTAGAATTTAACATTTTGTGCAAATTTATTAAATGATTAATGGTTCAAATATCACCTGTACCTGCTTTTTGATATGCACGTACACATGATGTAGGATCAACAGAAATTTCAAGAATGAGAACTGTCATATCTTGAAGAACAAATTTATTTGAGATTCTTCTACACACAAATCTATGCAATTCCAAAGGCCATAAAATTAATGCAGAATTATTTGATACTGGAGTTAGATTGGGTAACACTCTGACCAGCAAACAATAAGCATAGGAAATGAAGACCACAATACATTTATACATTTTATTTGATTATTAAGACATGTGCACCCTGCAAGTATAAACTGTGATATAAAAATACTTACCCAATTTTGATGAGGCATAGCTAAGGAACTCAGTAGCTGTGTCACAGACTCCATACTTCCAATTGTACTTCCAGCTGAGCTGTTTAAATCCATTATGATTTTCTCATATTACTTCAAAGACTGAGATTGTGTCAGATATGTTTTTACCCAGACTGATAAGGATTATTTGCTTACTTTGTAGAAAAGTAAAACTATGTTTATGTCTGAAAATTCTGGGCACAATAGCTGCTTTTCAATTCGCTTCACATTAAAGGTCAAATATCCTAACTAACAGGCTCACTATTAATTCAATCTCTAACTGAGGGCATCTATAGTCAGACAAGAACAATGCTTCTCGAATATTCTTAAGTTCAGCATCAACAAATGCAGAACAGCCTTTCCCAATTTCAAATAATGGGTTTGCTTTAAAAGCAGTGAGTGGGCAGTGGTTGCCTCCTGTCTTTATTAAGGACTGCCTATTTTAACTTATTATTCACCAGAGTATCTCTCCCATCTACACTGAAATGTGTAGACAAATTCAACTGGAAAAGCATGGATGAAAATAATCTAATAAAATAAATCATCTCATGTTGGATGTGATCCCAGTGCAGTAGGATGAGACTACTGGCAGGATAATGGCAAATTGGTCTCACTGAGATAGTCACAGTGTGCTGCTGTTTCCATTTGAAGACCAGCAGCAAAATGTTATTCTGATGCTGAATGAGATTCTCAGGTCAGTCCGGATGAGGAAGGAAAAGGAAGTGATCAGGAAAGGAGCAACTGGTAGCCACAGATATGATTACAAGAGGTTGGGATCTGAACAGTTAAGAGTGTTTAGGGTACCTAATGTTTCAAAAATGATAGGAAGCTGGAAGGTGATGGAGTAGCCCTATTAATTAAGGATGTCATTACTACACTACTGAGAGATGACATTAGCTTGATAGAACAAAATATAGAATCAATTTGGCTGTGATAAGAAATAGGAAAAGGGGTCATTTAATCATTATTTTCTGGCTCTTAAAACCTGACCAATTTTCTGAGCTAACACTCATCTTTCCAGGTTTGTATGGTGTTTCTCTCAGTTTGAGTGTAATTTATAGACTTCCTACATTAGGTCAGAGTAGCCGTGAAGAAACAGAGATGTGTAAGAAATGTACCATAATAATCATGCATGATTTTGATCTACATGTAGAATGCAAAATATATTGGCAAAAAGCAGCATGGAAAATGATTTCACAGTGCATTATGGACAATTTCTTAAAGCAGTAGGTTCTGGAGCCAACCAGCAAAAAGGCCTGGTAATAAGCAATAAAACAGAATTGATAACCTCATTGTAATACAACCTTCAGAAGACATGATGGAATTTCACGCTCAGTTTGATGGGAAATGATGTGAAGCTAAGACTGATGCTTCAAACCTGAATAAAGGCAAATTTGTTTGCTAGGTAAAGTGAACTGAGAAACTCAGATAAAAAGTAGAACAGAAAGATATAGATGTAGACTTCTAAAAAGATATTTAATAACCCACAGCAAAAACCCATCTCAGTGAGGAATAAAGACTCTTTGAGAAGATGCATATTCCATGACTAAAGGAAGATATTAAGGATATCAAACTGACAAACCTGGAAACATGAGTGGTATCTCAAAAAACTGGTCAGATTTTGACAGTCAGAAAAGAATGACTTAAAAAAAAAAGGTAGAAAGTAAAGTAGAGTGAGAGAGAAGAAACAGACAGCATGGGTTTATTCAAGTATTTCAAAAGGAAAGGAGTAACTAAAGGTAGTGTTGTTCCTCTAGACAGGGAGTATGGGGAATTGTTATTGGAAAACAAGGAAATGGCAGAGATATCTTCGCTGTAGAAGATTAGAAACATTTTCAAAGATAAATGAAAAACAAAATGCAACTGGAAGGGAGGAACTTAAAACAATCCCCATCATCAGAGAAATGGTGCTGAGAAAATAAATGGAACTATAGACAAATGAGTCTCCAGGGCTAGAATGCTTGCATTCTCAGATCTTAAATAAGTGTTTGAAAAGATAGCAGATACATCAAAATTCCTTAGATTTGGAAGGGTTCCAGTGGATTAGAAAATAGATAAAGTAGAACCTTTATTCAAGAAAAAAGGAATTCAGAAAGCAGAAAACTGCAGGCTAGTTAGCACAACACCTTTCATAGGGAAATGGCTACAATTCATTATTAACAAGGTTATGGAAGGATACTTAGAAAATCATAACGTGACCAGGTAGAGTTGTTGTGATTTTGTGAAAGAGAAATCATTTTATCTGATTTAGTAAGAATTTTGTGAGGAATTAAACAAAGCGGATATAAGAGAATCTGTAGATGTGGTGTATTTTGATTCCCAGAAGAAATTTGATAAGGTGCCACTTCAAAGATTACTCTGTAAGAAAAGAGAACATGGTGTAGGAGGTAAAATATTCTGAGGCTGGAACAGAATCTGAGTCCTTGGCCCTATCAGGCAGCAGTGCTGACCACAGTGCTACCATGTCGTTAAGGGAAGGTGGCGAGTGTGCAAAGGATGTTGGCAGGTTAACTGGGTAGACGGAGTATAATGAGAAAATGTAAATTTATCTACTAAGGCAGAAAGAATAGAAATGCATATTATTTAAATAAACATTACAGAACTTGCTGTTACTGAAGGATATAGGTGTCCGTGGATCAAGCAAAGTTAGTATTTAGGTAAAACAAGTGATTAGGAAGGCACGTTTATTGTAAAAGTATAAGAATTGTATATAAAATCAACAATGTGTTACTACAATTGTATTGGGGTTTGATGAGATAACACTTGGAAAACTATATAGTTTTTCTCTTTATTTGAAAAAGATATAATGGTGTTCGAAGTGGTTCAGAGATAGTTCACTTGACTCTTCTGAGGATGAAGGGCTCATCTTAAGAAGAAAGGTTGACCCTATATTTACTGGCATTTAGAAGACTGAAAGGTAATCTTATTTAGACATACAAGATCCTGAGGGAACTTCGAAGGGTGGATATTAGATGTCTCTATTTGCAGAAAGACTAGAGATAGTCTAGCAATAAATGATCTCCTTTCTGAGATGGAGATGAAGAGATTTTTTTCTTACGGAACGTCATGATATCATCTTCTCCAGAAAGCAGTAGAGGCTGGGCTATAGATTTATTTGGCAGGGGAAGAGGAAAGGGGTGGCAACAGGAAAGTGAGTTGAAGTGACAACGACATCAGCCATAATCTTAGTGAATAGCAGAGAAGGTTTGAAAGATCAAATGGCCCATACTTACTCCTGAGGCTCATGTCCCTCACGTTCTTGCTTCTGTTAGCTTCACAAAAAACGCAAGTAGAAAACCTTTTTTTTTGGTGAAAGTCTTAGCAGTCCCTTCAAGGGCTGCTAGTTGGCTGCTGTGCACCTAAGGAACTGCTACAAAGTGCAAGGCACACATTGTGATCATCTGCAGTCCAATTTTGGAAAGAGGCCTGAAATGGATAGTAAGCCCTAAATTTGCACATCTCACCCCTGGTTCTTTTGTCAATATTGATTTTCTCTGGTTGTTAATCCTGCTGCCACTTGATGCTGACACTTTTTTTTGCTTTATCTCTTCTAAACATTGTATTGAGATAGTTATAACCATTCACATGTCATCTGAACACCACATTTTTGTTTACTATATCCTTTACTACTCCCTTTGTGGTTTTTTGCATTAAGGAATCTTTTGTTATTTAATCTCTCCTGTCATTTTTTGTTCATCTTGCCTCCTTCTCTCTTCTACTGGCTTAAAAACTTAGATGTCTATCTCCCTTCTGTTCTGATGACAGGTCATTGATCTAAAGTATTAACTCTGTTTCTGTCCACAACTTGATCTGCTGAGCATTTCCAGCATTTTTCAATCTGTGGCACTAGAAGTAGGGTACTTTCAAAAAGTCTATTTTCTGAATAGTCACAATATGTGTTCGGGTGCTCTAATTTCTTTCCACAATCCAAAGATGTGTGGGTTAGGCTGAATGGCCATGCTAAATTGACCCTAGTATCAGGGGGATTAGCAGGATAAACATGTGGAGTTACGGGAATAGGGCCTGGGTAGGATTGTGGTCGATGCAGACTCGATGAACCAAATGGCCTCCTTCTGCACTGTAGGGATTGCACAATGATCCTTGAGAAGCTCTGAATGCAGTGCAGCATTCAGTATAGCACATGATCTTATTGCAGTTTCCTCAGGGACAGGCAATTAGGTAAATGTAACATTGAATCAAACCAATGAGCAGAAAGCAGATTTCTCTGGCATGTTATCTCAGTTTTTTCTAACAGATCCTCTTCCCATTGGATGGCACATTGCCTGGTCATTTCCGTCTTAGAGAAGAGTGATGGGGCTTTTCTTTGGTGGGTGTAAATGCCCTAAATGTAACTGATTTATGTAGTTGTAATTCATTTTGCCATAAGCAAAAACCTACTCAGGATCAGCACTAACTGGAAATCTCACTCAAAATTATCACATGGGTGACTCATGCACTATAATGTGTTTTCCATGTTTTTTTTCTGTAGCCATGGTTAGGAAGTAAATGGAGAGAGAGATATTAGGTACATATTTGCAAGACAGCCCTTCTTGTGCTATTGTATCCAATTATAATGTACCAGTTAGTAAGACATCGCACAGTGAGTGGAAAATTGAGGCTAACGACTAATGCAAGAATAGCGCATTACAGTTGAAAAGGAAGATTAACCTATGGCAAATTACAATACCTATTAGGCAAGAGGTGATATAAACAGTGATGTTTCCACAGGTCAAGGTTAGTACTAGAGCTTTCTAGTTCTCTTTCTCTCTAGTAAGCTATTCCTGAATGGCAGAGGCTGGTAAGCAAAGACCAGCACCAGCTTGATAAATAAATCAGCATCTTTTGTGTGTAAAATGTCCTAGTTCAAAGAAATTTAACAACAGAAACAGCAAGTGTGAAAAATAAAACTATAGGCTAATATTTTTATAAAGGCAATAAATAAAATCTCTCTGCAATGCTGAAAATGGAAGCAAGGACAGATTGAAAGGAAATCATTAAAAAGTTAAATGCCACGCACAGCTTTAAAAAAAATGGAGAAATAATAATAATATGTCCCTAAGATTACCAGACCAACAGACAGCTTGTTTTGAGTGTATTAATTAAAGTAGCAAATTGGATCATGCGCAAAATTGTGTTTCGCATTTCTGTACGTCAATAAAGCTGGTTCTACCAAGCAAAAATTCACAATAGGTATTCCTAGTGTTCTTCTCAGTTATTATAAGGGAAAATATTAGGTGATAATCTTTCATTATAATTTCTATGTAGCGTTATGAACAGATGTCATTTCATTCTCAAAGATTACTGAACTGAGAAGTTGAAATCTGAAATGGCTGATTGACAATCATAATGACACAATGAGAAACTGTTTTGAAAAATGATTGGCTTAGGGAGCTAATGATTGGCAGGTCAGCTTGGAAACCTAAAACATCATGGTCTGGATTTTGTAGTGGCAAAGATGGCAAAACTGAGAACAACTTTTGGGATCCACACATACATAGTTAAACATGGAAATTCAAAAGTTGCTACCAGTGATTTTACGCTTTTCCAAGGATCTCTGTTGAGATTGTCCCAGAACGTGTTAACTTAGAAATCAGTGAACTGACAAGAACTTTCACTCTTAGTCTGGATGTATAATATTTGATAAAATTGCACCCGAATGAAGAGTTACGGGCTTTTACTGGTCTACTCAGTTTATCATTACTGCTACACAGTCTCATTAGTCCTGAAAGAGTAACTTTATATTTTTGAATGTCAAATCTCCCCCCTTATGATAGCCCTAAAAGCCCTAGTTTTTAAACTGCAAAATCCAGACACAATTAGAATCAGTGTACATTTTATGATCATTTAATTACTGCAGAATGCTATTTTTCTACTGATTAGGAGAACTGTCATTTATATTGTGCCTTTCAAAATGTCACTGACGTTTTGAACAGTGGCAGTGTAGAGAAATTATTAATGTTGGGATACCTGAAATTATTTTTCAAAACAATCTACAAATGGACTCAGACATATCAAGAAGTCTCACAACACCAGGTTGAAGTCCAACAGGTTTATTTGGCAGCACTAGCTTTTGGAGTCTCAAGCTCCTTTATCAGTTGAACGAGGACTTGAGTTCATTTGTGAACACAAGTCCTCACTTACCTGATGAAGAGCTTCAGACTCCAAAATCTAGTGCTGCCAAATAAACCTACTGGACTTCAACCTGGTGTTGTGAGGCTTCTTTCCGTGCTTATCACATCAAACACTAGCATCTTCACATCTCAGACATATCCATAGTGCTGTTGAAATGGTATGAGAATAGGCATATTCTCTAAATCTGTTAATCTAAAATTTGTAGTGCAAACAGTTCCAGTATTCTATGAATATATTTAGATTTACTTTGTCGATATAGATTTGACATGAATTTCCTACAATTTTGTGATCATCGTTCAAAGCAATGAATAATATTTCAAACTGAAAGAAGTACTAGTCTATAGACAACTCCATAGCTCTGGTCCATGGCACAAATGTGATTTTATTGAAAGCAGACACTGAGAATGCAGTGGGTAAGTTGCCATACTGGAATGTGTCTAATAAACACCCCTTTCAAGAATAGGCACACTTGGAAGAATTTATAGCTGCTTCAAATGGCTTTAAAAAAATAAACAGTCACAGAATCACTGGTGATAGATCTGTTGACATTAGAACATAGAACATTACAGCGCAGAACAGGCCCTTCGGCCTTCGATGTTGCGCCGACCAATTAGGAACAAGCAGTGACCCTCTAACCTAAACCATTCCCATTTCATCCATAAACTTATCAACTAACCTCTTAAACGCCACCAAACTTGGCGCATCTACAACTGACGCAGGCAAGGCATTCCATACCCTTATCACCCTCTGGGTAAAGAACCTACCTCTGACATCCGTCCTAAAACCACCACCCCTTAATTTAAAGCTAAGTCCCCTCGTGCTAGCTTTCTCCATCCTAGGAAAAAGTAGATGTTGTCTTAACACCTACTGACAAATCATTATTGAGTTAACTAACTCCCCTAGTTCTATGCTAATTACGTTCTGATACACAATTGATAAACTTTAAAATGAAATTTGTCAATCATGAGTTAAATCTAGTAGATACTTCAAAGTTTTTAATGTTAACCCTACTAAAAGAAAATTTTCAATGTGAAACTTAAAATTGTTTCCTCGTGAAGTTAATTTGTTGTGTGTCCTCTATGAGAATAAGGGATTCTTCTTCCTTTCTTGAAACTTGATATATAATAACAGCTAATAACATGGTATTGCATGGAAACAACATTAATATCAGCATCTTAATAGGCACAGATCATATCCAATCAACATTCCCCTGCATTGAAGAATCCACAAATGAGGAGATAAGTTACAGTAAAGAAATTCACTCAAGAACTTTTCATTATGATTTTCTATGATTTCTATGATTATTAGATGATTCATTAGCTGAAATTCTGTATTATTTTAGATAATTTAATTTTGTTAAAATTTTACACATCAGCAAAAACATACAAAATGTTTATTCTAATAAAATATTTGAACAGAAGACTGCAATTGACAGACATTGTAACATCAGTTGAGTCTTTGATTTGGATTTGGAAACTCCAATATTCTTAACATTGGAGCACTGAACATCCAAAATGGTATTATCTATAAATTATATAATTGGTCAAACAGATGTGATAGATCAAATATATTTCAGATTATTTGATATTTGTCCAACCTTGTTGGAGCAGAGCACTTCATTATGTATGTTGTTAAACTGACTTTTTCCTATACCCTGCTAATATAATTTTTGCCTCGAACGATCCTGGCAAACAATAGGGCAAACAGTATTTCATCTTACCCAAGGAAATTTAATTAAGAACGAAAGCTGAACAATTTGGAAAAAACAATGAATTAAAATGGAGGAATTAAGAGTCAGCATAGGTACAGAATTAAAGCAAAGAGAGACTGAATGGAGAGAAAAAGACATAGGAAAGAAAAGAAAGACAAAATGTAAAGATCTTGAAGAAGAATTTATTATTTTCAGGAATAGGATTCAGCAGTTCAAAAACAGATTGATTGGCACTATTTTATCAACTGTCATGTCATCAAAAGGATGCGAAGCATCAATTCTGATTTTTCTGTTGGGAATTTAATCTGAGTTTAATCTGTAATCCAGACATAACTAGTGAGGTTGAGGGGCTATATGTGCAAGGCAAACTGCAAAGCAATAGCCAAAATCCTCGCTTGTGACTGGGATTTTCCAGTGCTGCTGCAAGGAAACGAAGTTTTAGCTGAAATGCCAGATTTTCTGTTGTTATTCGCATCAGGTCTCCCATGGAAGAATCCCATCCAATATCTTTTTTTCCCAATATTTCTGTAGAAAAGTTTTGGTCATCCAGTATTGGATGTCTGGCAAGCAATCTGAAAATTTAGTGTTGGTGAAACTGAGAGCGGTGGAGGTAAGATAGACCTGGATGTCATCAACACACATGTTGAAGAACTCAGTATTTTTTATGGTGTCTTCAAAGGGTAGCATGTTGAAGAATAATAGGAGGGGCTAAGGATAGTTCCTTGGGAACACCAGTCATTATAGTGCAAGAGTGGAAAAGAAGCCATTGCAGGTGATACCAGACAAGTATAGACACACCTAGCTGGACAGCAGTGGACAACAGGATTATGGTGTGGTCAAACATGTCAAAGGCTGTATGTAAATAGACTGAGGGGACAAGGACAGACAGTTTGCATTTGTCACATTTGTCTAGAATGTTGTTTGTGACTTTAAGAGCTATTTCAGTACTGTGGCAGGGATGAAAACCTGAATGGCAGGATTGAAACATGAGCTCCTGGCAAGATGGGATGGATTGGTGGTGGTGGAAATGAAGAAAGGGAGGTTGTAAGTCCCAAGTGCAGTCAGGTAAAGGGCTGGTTCTTTGAAAGCAGTGATAAATGGAGTGTACATGTAGAGAATCATTATCAACTCATATTTAGACCACGACGGGAAATTGGGGGTCTAGCAGTTTAACAAGTTAGATGACATCACAGAAAAAGATGAGAATTCAATGCTAGAGTAGGCAGGAGGCTTTAAAGGAAGTTTGGCCTCCAGTGGAAGTAACTGAAGAGCCAGAGACAGCTGATCAACTGGTCTTGATTTTAGTGACAAAGTAATCTGTGAGCTCCCTGGTTTTGTGAAGGGTAGGTCGTGCCTTACAAACCTTATTGAGTTTTTTGAAAAAGTGACCAAAGAGGTGGATGGGGGTAAGGCAGTTGATGTGGTATATATGGGCTTTAGTAAGGCGTTCGATAAGGTGGCCCATGGAAGACTTCTGCAGAAAATGCAGATGTATGGGATTGAGGGTGATTTAGCTAATTGGATTAGGAATTGACTAGCAGATAGAAGACAGAGGGTGGTGGTTGATGGGAGATATTCATCGTGGAGTTCGGTGACAAGTGGTGTACCTCAGGGGTCTGTTTTGGGGCCCCTGCTGTTTTGTAATTTTTATAAATGATCTGGATGAGGGTATTGAAGGATGGATTAGTAAATTTGCAGATGACACTAAAGTCGGTGGAGTGGTAGATAGTGAAGAGGGGTGTTATAGTTTGCAGAGAGACTTGGACAAGTTGCAGAGCTGGGCCGAGAGTGGCAAATGGAGTTTAATGTGGAAAAGTGTGAGGTAATGCACTTTGGCAGGAATAATAAATGTGTAGAGTATAGGGCTAATGGTAGGATTCTTAATAGTGTTGATGAACAGAGGGATCTTGGTTTATATGTGCATAGATCCCTGAAAGTAGGCAGTCAAGTCGATAAGGTTGTTAAGAAGGCATACGGAGTCTTAGCTTTTATTGGTGGGGGGATTGAATTTCGGAGCCGCAACGTCATGTTGCAACTGTACAAAACTCTAGTGCGGCGCACTTGGAGTATTGTGTGCAGTTCTGGTCCCCGCATTATAAGAAAGATGTGGAGGCATTGGAGAGGGTACAGAGGAGGTTTACCAGGATGTTGCCTGGTATGGAGGGCAGGTCTTATGAAGAGAGGCTGAGGGATTTTAGGTTGTTTTCGTTAGAAAGGAGGCGGCTAAGAGGGGACCTAATCGAAACATATAAGATGATTAGAGTTTAGATAGGGTGGACAGTGATAGCCTTTTTCCTAGGATGGAGAAAGCTAGCACGAGGGGACATAGCTTTAAATTAAGGGGTGGTAGTTCTAGGACGGATATCAGAGGTAGGTTCTTTACCCAGAGGGTGGTAAGGGTATTGAATGCCCTGCCTGCTGCAGTTGTAGATGCGCCAAGTTTGGTGGCGTTTAAGAGGTTAGTAGATAAGTTTATGGACGAAAAGGGAATGGTTTAGGTTAGAGGGTCATTGCTTTTTTCTAATTGGTCGGCGCAACATCAAAGGCCGAAGGGCCTGTTCTGCGCTGTAATGTTCTATACAGTTGAAGGTGAGAGC
The DNA here is from genome assembly GCA_024679065.1 of Sphyrna mokarran. Lineage (NCBI taxonomy): Eukaryota > Metazoa > Chordata > Chondrichthyes > Carcharhiniformes > Carcharhinidae > Sphyrna > Sphyrna mokarran. The sequence goes on from JAGIQG010000002.1 coordinate 108,674,959, forward strand.
AGAGGAGACAGTGGAGAGGTGTTTAAGAAGATGGTCTGCAGTAGAGAAAAGAAACTGGGAGTTTTGTTTTATTTCAAGATTATCCTGAAATATTGGGCAGTTTTATTACATGAGAACATAAGATGTTTTATGTGGCCCAACCACATCTGGTAGTGGATGACTACACCAGGTGTCTGTCATATCCCTTCAAGCCTAAATTCCTAACATTGAAGGTAGCAAAGATGAAGGTTATATTAGGGAAATGGCAAGGGTAAGAGAGAATAATGGTTTCATTGCATCCATGACATCAAAGTTGAAATGTGGCTGATCACTAATTGCAGAAATGTTGCGACAAATGGAGTGCATAATGCTAGCTAGGTGGGATTATGAAAGTGCAGTTGTAGGTGAATTGGAGAAAAGTTTTTTTTTAACTAGGGGTAGTTCCAGAAGGAAGGAAGGTAGGGAGTTGTGTGTAGAAAATGATAGAAGAAAATGATGAAGAAGAGGCCTTTTTTGTGATTGATACAACAGGAGTAGTGTGACCATATGTAATGACAAAGTCAAGGGGGTGGCTGTTAATATGAATTTGGGAGATTTATAGGGAGGATAAGAGAATAAATTCTCGAAGATAAGTTGAGATGAAGGCTGAAAAGTCATAGAAACTAGAAGCAGGAATAGGCCATTTGGCCCTTCAAGCCTGCTCTGCCATTTATTTTGATCATGGCTGATCAGCGAATTTAAGATCCTGATTTCCCCCTTCCCCCATATCTTTAGCCCCAAAAGCTTTATCTAATTTCTTCTTGAAATCACACAATGTTTGTCCTCAACTACATTCTATGGTAGTGAATGCAACACATTCATCATCGTCTGGGTGATGGAATTTCTCCTCACTTCAGCTCGAAAAATTTTACTATTTATAATCAAACTATGACCCCTGGTTCTGGAACATCACATCATTAAGAACATTGTTTCTGAATCTATCCTGAGTATCCCTGTTAGAATTTAATAAGTTTCTACAAGATCCCCTCTCACTCTTCTAAACTCCAGTGAATATAATCCTAACTGACTCAGTCTCTCTGCATATGACAGACCTGCCATCTCGGAATCAGTCTGGTAAACTCTCGCTGTACTCCCTCTATAACAAAAGCATCCTTCCCTCAAATAAGGACACAAAACTGCACACAATACTCCACTGGAGCACCCAAAGGAAACCCTCACAGACACAGGGAGAAAGTGCAAACTCCACACAGACAGTGCCCCAAGACTGGAATTGAAACTGGGTCGCTGGTGCTGTGAGGCAGCAATGCTAAGCACTGTGCACCAAGTCGCCTTATCTATTTTAATCCTATTTTCCAGCACTTGGTCTGTAGCCTTGGACAGTGATAGCCTTTTTCCTAGGATGGAGAAAGCTAGCACGAGGGGACACAGCTTTAAATTAAGGGGTATGAGTTATAGGACGGATATCAGAGGTAGGTTCTTTACTCAAGAGTGATTAGGGAGTGGAATGCCCTGCCTGCAGCTGTTGTAGATGCGCCAAGTTTGGTGGCGTTTAAGAGGTTAGTTGATAAGTACATGGAAGAGAAGGGAATGGTTTAGTTAGGACGGGCATTGCTTTTTATTTTGGTCGGCACAACATCGAAGGCCGAAGGGCCTGTTCTGTGCTGTATTGTTCTATGTTCTATGTTATGGCATTTCAGGTGCTTACCTAAATGCTTCTTATATGTTTTCCTGATACTGTGCCATGAATTCTAGATTCACAACATGGTGCCTTTCCTGTCAAACACGTTCAGAATCTTGCATGCTTCAGTGAAAAGAGAGCAAATAGAGGCCCAATTTACTCAGTCTTTCATCATAGGACAACGCTTACAGATGGCAGTGGTTAACACTGCTGCCTCTCAGTGCCAGGGACACAGGTTCAATTCTCAGCTTAGGTCACCATCTGTGTGGAACTTGCACATTTTCCGTGTCTTTGTGCATTTTCTTCGCGTGCTCTGGTTTCCTCCCACAGTCCAAAGATGTACAGATTAGGTGCATTGCCAAATTCTCTGTGTATCCGAACAGGTGACTAAAGGATTTTCACAGCAACTTTATTGCAGTGTGAATGTAAGCCTATTAGTGACTAATAAATAAACTTTACTTTTACTTTGCTTTACTCTTATTCCAGAAACCAACCTAGTGAATCTTTGCCATATTGCCTCCAATGTGAGTAAAGTCTTCCTTAAACATGAAGACCCAAACTGCACAGACCACGTACGGTCTCATCAATTGCAGCAAGACTTCCTTATTTTTGAATTAATGAAGTTACCTCTCACTCTTCTGAACTGCATAGAATATAACCTCGATTTAGGCTGATTAATGGAAGAGACAGAGTAATGGTGAATGGTTGTTTCTCAGACAAGGGAGGCATATAGAAGAGTTCCGCAGGGATCAGTATTAGGACCATTGATTTTCTTGGTCTATATTAAATGACCTAAACTTGGGTGTGCAAGGAACAATTCCAAAACTTACGAACAGCACAAAGCTTGAAAGTATTGTGAATTCTGAGAAAGACAGTAATTGACTTTTCGAAGATTTGGATGGACTGGTGGGATAAGTGAAGATTTGGAGATACCGGCATTGGACTGGGATAAAAACAATAAGAAGTCTCACAACACTAGGTTAAAGTCCAACAGATTTGTCAGGAACTCCCCCACCCAACTGACGAAGGAGCAGCCAGTTCTGAAAGTTAGCAGCATTTGCTACAAATAAACTTGTTTATTTGGTGACGTGAGACTCCTTACTGGGATAAGTGAAGACGTGGCTGATGAAATTTAATACAGAATTGTGAATTAATACTTTTTAGGAAGAGGAATGAGAGAGGTAATATGAAACAAAGGACAGAATTTTGAAGGTGATGCAGGACCAGACAACATACAGTGCACAATTCATGAAAATAAGAGGAGGTTGAGAAAGCAGGTTAATAAGGCATGTGGGATTTTGGTTTTTATAAACTGAAGAATAGAATACAAAAGCAAAGAGATAATGCTGAACCTTTTCAAACTCTGTCTGGCATAAATGGAGTGGGACTATGAGAGTTACTTTTGAAGAGGGTCATCATAGACACCATGCTCAAGGATAGGTCCTCTGATCATTTCTCTACACCTTGGAGTTCTGTGTTTTCATCTTCTTTTGCTTGCAAGAGCCTCTCATTTTCAACCAATAAAAAAAAGTAAACAACAGGACTAAGGAAAGAACATGAGGTGGATCCCCAGTGCACGTCTGATGTCTGCGTAAAGAAAATACAATTGTTCCCTGGCTCCCTCCTTAAGTATTCTCAACGTACTTAATGCATACAGCTGTTGTCCCTCAAGGTTTGAGCATCTTTGCTAGCCACATCAAAAATTCATTGGTTCCATCACTGACCATGGCTCATAATTCTGAGCACTGGATCCTTTCCTGGCCCTGAGGCAATTTGTAAAAGAGCAGAGATGACCACCTTCTCCAATAACCCTGCTATCCCCATGAAATACTGTGTTCAATTTAAGGTACCAAGCTTTAGGAAGGATGTGAAGAGAATAGGGAAGTTTACAAGAATGGTTTCAAGGATGAGGACTTTGCGGGATGGATTATAAAAACTATGAGAATAGATGGTTAAAGTGATTGAAAAGGCATCTGAAAATCATGAAGCATCCAGAAAAGTAGATGGGGAAAAACTGTCCCCAATGGCAGAAAGGTGAGGAACAAAAGTACAGTGCTTTAAGGTGAATGACAGAAGACCAAAAAGAACTTGATTCTCTGCATTGAGTTCTGGAATGCACTGTGCAAAAGTATGAAGGCTGATTCAATTGTGGTTTTCAAAAGGATATTGGATAATAATCCCAAAGAGGAAAAAAAAATGCAGCGCAATGGAGAATGTAGACAAGTTGCTTTTGAAGAGGATCATCATAGACACCATGGGCACATGGCCTCCTTCTGTGCCGTAGCCATTTGATTCTATGCATTTACTCAGCTTCATATCATAGGACAGTCCACCAATTCCCAAGAACCAATTTAGTGAAACTGCACTGTACCACCTCCAACGCAAGTACATCTTCCTTACAGATATAGAGACCAAAATTATGCATAGTACAAGATGTGGTCAACATATAAAATGGTGGTCAAGAGAATCCAGGACAAATGCATCTCACTGAAAAAAATGAAGAAACTAACTCATTTTAAATCAGGGTCTATGACCTGTCAGCGCCTAGTGGTTAAATTGCTTAAAGTCATTTCAAACATGTACAGACTTTTTCCAATTTAATTTGGGGTATAGTAGTCTTCAATTCCTTAACAATAAAAATCATGTAGAGTTTTTTGGAATTTACGTAATAGCGTTCCATGTTAATTTTCAGAACTTCCAGTGATGCCTGCAAATGAGCACAATTAACAGAAACTCCCAAAGGTGATTAATTCACCCCAGGTTGGCCTGCTTCTGATGCGGTGTTTTTAAAAACTAGAGCAAAAGATTACAGAAACTCAATTTAGGTTTACACAATATTTGTTCAAAATTCAGTGGGCTTTTTTGCTGTTTATACAGGTACTAGGTAATTGAACTGAAGAAAATAGTGCAATTAAGTAGGAATTTCAGGCCATAGTATTAAAGAGAGTTATTGCTGGTACTCATTTTGAAAAAGGATTTCTCATGGCGTTTTCAATGCATTGCTTGAACATTTACTTCTCTCAAAGATCAGTGATGTTAAGTTTGGCTCTAAATTTCACACTATGACAGCAGTTAGGCACTAATAGGAAGTGAAGATCTTCTTCAACTGCTGGAGAGTCTTTATGATCACACGAAAATTACAGCAGCTCTTCAATATGTCCTCAACCAACGTCCGAATGTAAGCATTATTTCCGTGGGTAAAGATCAGTAGCTAGAACTACAATTTGGTATTGCTTTTTCTAGTCAATTATAGTGCTTCAGCCACCACTCCATCTAACTCAATACAAATTAAAGATCAAACCTGATACTTTCCTCATTCATATTGTTCAATACCATATTAAACATCATTCTTATGGTTCATTTTCCAACTGTTTCTGAAGCACTTTGATACTTTTAAAGCTTCAGTGTCACTTCCAACTGAAACCTTGTGAAATTGTAAGCCACAAGAGGGCTTAAGGAAATAAAGTGCATGTTGAAATCGGAAGTCTGGCTTTCAACCATTTAAATATCCTTCACTTCTGGTTATAGGCCAAGAAAATGAATCTATAGCCAGCCTTCTTTGTTTTCTTACAAGCAGTATTTTTCTCTGTGAATAACACTGAAGGCACAAGAATGTAATCAGCATAAGCAACTTCTTTTTGACTTACAACTTTTCAGCATGAGCACAATAATCATAAATTACAATTTTTAATTAATTTTTTTTGTTGCTGCAAGCAATGCTTGCTGGCTCGTTGCATGAAAAATGCTTCATTTTCCTCTTTGAAGCACATCAACATGCATATTCACATTTAAACTTTTAAGATTTGTCATGGCATTTTGGCAGCAAAATAAAACATTAAATAAGTTTAACACATTTCCTTTCACAACATCATCTATGTTATAATTATGGCTTCTAATTTCGAAAGATTAAGAAATCCTAATTATTGGCTGATAGCTGCATTTTTAATTGTACAGAGAACTATTTCTGCAGCCAAATCATTGCAATGAAGTGCTTGGTTAAAAATTACAGAATATCACCTACCTTGTCACTGTCCAGAGTGTTCTGTGAGGTCCGTGATGCAATAGAGATTGTATCGGGCTGACTGCTTGCATCTCCCTGACTATCTAATTCTTCTCCATCCCTAAAATAAAATAAGATGTTTCATTACTAAAAAGAAAAGACTTTTTGTGGTCCTCAATTATTATTCATTATGAGGAGACAGAGGCATAATGGTAAAGTCCAGGAATCCAGAGGCTGAGGCTAATGTTCTGAGGACAGGAATTCAACTTCCACCATGACAGCTTCTGAAATTGAAATTAATTTAATAAATTTGGAATTGTAAAGCTAGTCTCAGTAACGGTGACCAAGAAACCATAGCCGAATATCATAATAACTCAACTGGTTACTAATGCCCTTTAATGAAGAAAGTCTGCCAATCCTACCTGGTTTGGCCTACACGTGACTCCAGATTCGCAGCAATATGAATAGCTATAGCTCTAGCTCGTTAGAGGGGTCAGTTTTTGTACAAAGTGTGCAGGAAGGTTTTTTGACTCAGTATGTAGATAGGCCAACCAGAGGTGAGGCTACATTGGATTTGGTGCTGGGCAATGAGCCAGACCAGGTGTTAGACTTGGAAGTTGATGAACATTTTGGTGATAGTGACCACAATTCGGTTACGTTCACCTTAGTGATGGATAGGGATAGGTATGAAGCTGGGGGCAGGAGTTATAGCTGGGGGAAGGGTAATTATGAGGCCATCAGGAGAGAATTAGGGTGCATAGATTGGACTAGGAAACTACAGGGACTGGGAACATCTGGAATGTGGAGCTTATTCAAGGAGCAGCTGCTGCGAGTCCTTGATAAGTATGTCCCTGTCAGGCAAGGGGGAAATGGTTGAGTAAGGGAACCTTGGTGTACGAAAAAAGTTAATTCGCTGGTTAAAAGGAAAAAGGAGGCTTATGTCAGGATGAGGCTTGAAGGCTCGGTTTGTGCAATGGATAGCTATAGATTAGCCAGGAGGGAGCTAAAGAATGAGTTGAGGAGAGCTAAAAGGGGACACGAGACTTTGGCTGATAGGATCAAGGAGGATCCTAAAGCTTTCTTTAGATATGTTAAGAATAGAAGATTGATTAGGGCAAGATTAGGGCCAGTCAGAGACAGCAGTGGGAAGTTGTGCGAGGAGCCTGAAGAGATTGGAGAGGCACTGAACAAATATTTCTCTTTGGTATTCACACAGGGGGATGTAAATGTAGTTGTGGAGAACACTGGGATACAGGGTTGCAAACTGGAAAGTATTGAAGTAGATAAGGAGGATGTGCTAGATATTCTTGAGGGTTTGAAGTTAGATAAGTCCCCTGGGCCGGACGGGATTTACTCTAGGCTTCTCTGGGAGGCAAGAGAGGCAATTGCAGACCCTCTGGCTCTGATCTTCAGGTCGTCGTTGGTTACGGGTTTCGTGCCGGAAGACTGGAGGATAGTGAATGTGGTCCTATTGTTCAAGAAGGGGAATAGAGACTTTCCGGGGAATTATAGACCGGTGAGTCTTACTTCTGTTGTGGGCAAAGTATTGGAGAGAATTATTAGGGATAGGATTTATAGTTATTTAGAGAGAAATGAATTGAGTGGGGATAGTCAGCATGGTTTTGTGAAGGGTAGGTCGTGCCTTACTAACCTTATTGAGTTTTTTGAAAAAGTGACCAAAGAGGTGGATGGGGGTAAGGCAATTGATGTGGTATATATGGACTTTAGTAAGGCGTTCGATAAGGTGGCCCATGGAAGGCTTCTGCAGAAAATGCAGATGTATGGGATAGAGGGTGATTTAGCTTATTGGATTAGGAATTGACTAGCTGATAGAAGACAGAGGGTGGTGGTTGATGGAAGTTATTCATCGTGGAGTTCGGTTACAAGTGGTGTACCTCAGGGATCTGTTTTGGGGCCCCTGCTCTTTGTAATTTTTATAAATGATCTGGATGAGGGTATTGAAGGATGGATGAGTAAATTTGCGGATGACACCAAAGTCGGAGGAGTGGTAGATAGTGAAGAGGGGTGTTATAGTTTGCAGAGAGACTTGGACAAGTTGCAGAGCTGGGCCGAGAGGTGGCAAATGGAGTTTAACGTGGAAAAGTGAGAGGTAATTCACTTTGGCAGGAATAACAAATGTGTAGAGTATAGGGCTAATGGTAGGACTCTTAATAGTGTTGAAGAACAGAGGGATCTTGGTGTATATGTGCATAGATCCCTGAAAGTTGGCAATCAAGTCGATAAGGTTGTTAAGAAGGCATATAGAACATAGAACATTACAGCACAGAACAGGCCCTTCGGCCTTCGATGTTGTGCCGACCAATATAAAAAGCAATGCCCCTCCAAATTAAACCATTCCCTTCTCTTCCATATACTTAACAACTAACCTCTTAAACGCCACCAAACTTGGCGCATCTACAACTGCTGCAGGCAGGGCATTCCACTCCCGAACCACCCTTTGGGTAAAGAACCTACCTCTGATATCCGTCCTATAACTATCACCCCTTAATTTAAAGCTGTGGCCCCTCGTGCTAGCTTTCTCCATCGTAGGAAAAAGGCTATCACTGTCCACCCTATCTAAACCTCTAATCATCTTATATGTTTCGATAAGGTCCCCTCTTAGCCGCCTCCTTTCTAACGAAAACAACCTCAAATCCCTCAGCCTCTCTTCATAAGACCTGCCCTCCATACCAGGCAACATCCTGGTAAACCTCCTCTGTACCCTCTCCATTGCCTCCACATCTTTCTTATAATGGCTTTTATGGCTACCAATATGGCTTTTATTGGTAGGGGGATTGAATTTCGGAGCCGCAACGTCATGTTGCAACTGTACAAAACTCTAGTGCGGCCGCACTTGGAGTATTGTGTGCAGTTCTGGTCCCCGCATTATAAGAAACATGTGGAGGCATTGGACTGGGTACAGGATGTTGCCTGGTGTGGAAGGCAGGTCTTATGAAGAGCGGCTGAGGGATTTGAGGTTGTTTTCGTTAGAAAGAAGGCGGCTAAGAGGAGACCTTATTGAAACATATAAGATGATTAGAGGTTTAGATAGGGTGGACAGTGATAGCCTTTTTCCTAGGATGGAGAAAGCTAGCACGAGAGGACATAGCTTTAAATTAAGGGGTGGTAGTTATAGGACGGATATCAGAGGTAGGTTCTTTACCCAGAGGGTGGTTAGGGTATGGAATGCCCTCCTGTGGCAGTTGTAGATGCGCCAAGTTTGGTGGCGTTTAAGAGGTTAGTAGATAAGTTTATGGACGAAAAGGGAATGGTTTAGGTTGGTGGGTCATTGCTTTTTCCTAATTGGTCGGCGCAACATCAAGGGCCGAAGGGCCTGTTCTGCGCTGTAATGTTCTATGTTGTTGACTCTTAACTGCCGTCTGAAATGGGCAACAAATGCTAGCCTTGCCAGCGACACCCATATTTCATGAAAGGAACTTTTAAAAATTATAATTCTTCTATTATTGTTTTTTTGCGCTGTCACAAGTTCAATATTAAATCTCAATACCCCCACTAAAAGAAAAACGTGTTCATAACTTTAATGCACGCAGATTGGTTATCATTTATGCTAACCAAATATTGTGTCCATTACCTTCCTCAAGTTCTTGAGCTTATTGTTGCCTTTCTGCTCCACATCCATTTCTACCAAAACTCCCGTCAGAATATTTTCAGTTCTGTTTCTACATCATTCATGGTTTTGCGACTGCCCTGACTAAACTTCCAAACATGACTGCAGCTGGAGGATTCTAAATTCTAAACTACGATGTGTTATCCTATCTTGTCCTTCTTGACTGCTCTTAGCATATAACTACATAATTAACTTAAGCTTTCATTGTCACTTTTCTATTCCACATTTTGCCCTTAGTGGTGAGCATACAATCCGGACAAACATTACAGCACAACTTTGAGGCTGTCAGATAAAGTGATAAACTTACGTCCTTCCTTCCTACTCAAGCAGGGCACAATTTTAAGAGGCTACAAATTATGCTCTGTTTATGGCTCAAACATCCTTTCTGTTGACATAGCACTTTTAACATAATAAAGCATCCCAAGGTGCTTCACAGACACATTATCAAATCAAATTTATCAAGCCACATTCGGAAATAATTAAATTAAAAAAGCAAAAGTTGCTTAAAGAGGTCGGTTTTAAGAAGCCTCTTAGGGGAGGAAAGAGGAAGGGCTAATGCAGGGAATTCCAAAGCTTAAGGTTTAGGCAATAGAAGCACAATTTCCAAAGGTGGAGTGATTAAATTTGGCTATGTGCATGAGGTCAGATTTGGAGAAGGCAGATATCTCAAAGGGTCATTTGACTGAAAGGGATTGCAGCAGTAGAGAAGGGTGGGCCCACTGAGGGATTCCAAAAGAAGGATCCTAAGTTTAAAACTGAAATGCTGTTGAACCAGTTAGTAAACACAGGGTCAAGTTAAGATATGGAATTTTGAATGAACTCAAATTTGTGGAAGGAGGAAAATGGGAAGCTGATCAGGAAAATGTTGGAATAGTCAAGTATAAAGCAGCACACATGAACTGAGTCAGGTACAGACTCAGGTGATGTTATGGTAGCAGTAGATGATTTTAGTGGTGGAATCCATAGTCTGAAGGCCTTGTCATGGTTAAATATATTAGGTAGATATTAAGCAAGAGGATGTGTCGGAGCTTTTGAAAAGCATCAAGTTAGATAAGTCGCTCGGACCAGATGGGATGTACCCAAGGTACTGTAGGAGGCGAGGGAGGGGAATGCTGAGCATCTGGAGATGATCTTTGCATCATCAATGGAGATTGGAGAGGTTTGGAGGATGTTGTTCCTTTATTCAAGGGAGGGAGTAGAGAAAGCCCTGAAAATAATAGACCAGTGAGTGGAACCTGAGTAGTTGGTTAGTTGATGGAGAAGATCCTGAGAAGCAGGATTTATGAACATTTGGAGAGACATAACATGATTAAGAATAGTCAGCATGACTTTGTCAAAGGCAGGTTATGCCTTACGAGCCTAACTGAATTTTTTGAGGATGTGATTAAACACATTGATGAAGGAAGAGCAGTAGATGTATATATGGACTTCAGCAAAGCAGTTGATAAGATGCCCCATGCAAGGCTTTCTGAAAAAGTGAGGGGGCATGGGATCCAAGGGGACATTGTTTTGTGGATCCAGAACTGGCTTGCCCACAGAAGGCAAAGAGTGGTTATAGATGGGTCATATTCTGCATGGAGATCTGCCACCAGTGGAGTGCCCCAGGGACCTGTTCTGGGACCCTTATTCTTTGTGATTTTTATAAATGACTGGGATGAGGAAGTGGAGGGATGAGTTGGTAAGTTTGCCGATGACACAAAGGTTGGAGGTGTTGTGGATAGTGTGGAGGGATGTCAGAAATTGCAGCGTAACATTGATAGGATGCAAGACTGGGGGGAAATGTGGCAGATGGACTTCAACCCAGATAAGTGTAAAGTGTTTCATTTTGGCAGGTCAAATAGGATGGCAGAATATAATAATCATGTTAGGACTCTTGACAGTGTGAAATATCAAAAGGCTCTTGGGGTCTGAGTTCATAGGATGCTCAAAGTAGCTGCACAAGTTAAAGCCGTGGTTAAGAAGGCATGTGGTGTACTGGCCTTCATCAATCGAGGAATTGAGTTTAGGAGTTGAAAGATAATGTTGCAGCTATATAGGACCCTAGTCAGACCCCATTTGGAGTACAGTGCTCAGTTCTGATCAACTCATTACAGGAAGGGTGTGAAAGTATAGAAAGGTGTAGAGGAAATTTACAAGGATATTATCTGGATTAGGGAGCATGCCTCAAGAGGATAGGTTGAGTGAGCTCGGCCTTTTCTCCTTGGAGAGATGAAGTGTATAAGATGTTGAGAGGTACTGATTGAGTGGGTAGTCAGAGATTTTTTCCCAGGGCTGAAATGGTTGCCACAAGAGGGCACACGTTTAAAGTGCCAGGGAGGAGGTACAGAGGAGATGTCAGGGATAAGTTTTTCACTCAGAGAGTGGTGGGTGCGTGGAATTGGCTGCCAGCAATGGTGGAAGTGGATTTGATAGGTCTTTTAAGAGACTTTTAGATAAATACATGGAACTTAGTAAGATAGTGGGTTATAGATAAGCCTAATAATCTCTTAAGGTAGGGACATGTTTGGCAAAACTTTGTGGGCCAAAGGGCCTGTATTGTGCTGTAGTTTTTCTATGTTTCTATGACATCCTTCAGGATCCAGAATAGATTTTTGAACCATCAATCTTTTCATTACAAAGGCTGGCTATACTCACATACGCGGCCTGACCGTCTCTCATGTTTTTAACCCCACTGCCTACAAAATCTTTGTGGCTTTTGCCACAACCAGATATAATTCCCCAACATCTTTCTTGCCCTCTTCTCAACTTCCTCTGTTTCACAGAAGTGTAACCCTAAAATCTCACCAAGTCTGCACCGATTCACAACAGAGCCTCTTATCCAGCCCTAGCCCCATAAGCCAATGTATTTACCCCCATTAAGTCCCCTAATCTATACATTTTGAGGTGCTAAGGGGGAGTTTAATGGTCTATCCATTAAATTGCAGATCTTTCAACTGTGGGAGGAAAATGGAGTACCTGGAGGAAACCTACGCAGACACAGGGGGAACGTGCCAACTCCAGACAGTCACCCAAGGCTGGAATCAAACTTGGGTCCCGGGTAAAATGAAGCAGTAGTGCTAACCAAAATGCAATTTATACAAAATTAAATTGTAGTTTAGTTGTCCCAATATTAAGGTTCACCACCACCTTTGCATCTCAATACAACATCAAGTTTAATACCTTCGCTCTCATCTTCAAATCCATGAGCTATGTCTCACCCCACCCTTCAACTTTGGCCTTTGAAGCATTTCCAATCCCTTGAGACCATTGCTGGAGGTGTCATTGCTCACCATTACTCTATTCCCTTGAAGTCATTCCTCAAGAACCCAAGGCATCCTTCTGTTCTATCCACCTTGAGAACCTTCATGGTCTGTATTTTCAAACAAGAATCAGCCAGCTCTTCTCAAGAAGGCCTGGTAGAGATTCCTTATTTTTTCCCTCTGTACATTTTTCAATATTAAAGATACCAAATAAGCGCAAGCAGTTGTATATTCTGATAATCCCAAAAAACAAAAGTTTTCTTTTAAAAGAATCAATTAAAAATATTTTATAAAATAACCAGACCAATAACTGTAGATGAAATAAGGATGAATTTTTTGCTTACCTGTGCTAAGAAAAAGATTTGAAATATAATAAAGCAGGATTCTCTGGCTATTAGTGCATTGTCATTATTCATAACTACTTTATTCCACCCACAAATCAGCCCATTATATTTGATATCTGAATGACTAGCCAATACCAGTTGCATGACACCTGGAAATCTAACTTTCATATATCTGTTTGAGTTCTACTGTTATCCCCTTGAAGTTAAAACTTCATATTAAGAAATATGAAAAAACTTATTTAATTATATTCTTAGAAATATTAAATATTTCTTAGAAATATTTATTAATATTTCTTAAATATTTCTTAGAAATATTAAAAAACTTCATATTAAGAAATAATTGCAAGAAATATCAATGTACATGCGCACATAAATGGATGGGCTAAAGCAGAGAGAAACAGACTGTTTTCAATGGTTGAGGGGTCGAGAACAATAAATTACATCAGAGATTTAGACCAATCAAAATATCTAATACAAAGGACTGACACTAAAATATACACTGGAGTTCATATTTGAAGCCGATATCAGGTCAACTTTTAAGAACAGATTAACATGCAGCTATAGTAAAGGAAAATAAAGTAGGAACAAGGTTTTCATATGAGATTAGAATACTGTTGGGATACATAATAAATACAAATACATACTTGTTGGGTTGAATGACCTGTTTTCATGTTATAATATCTATGTAAAACTATTTCAAGTTAAATATGGTCTAAGTATGCCGAACTAGAATAAGTACTCCAGGAAAGTGGAACTGTTAGATGTGAAATTGGAAGGAATTGATGGGTTTAGTGTGCCCAACATTCAACATACCCAACCATGGATGAGTAATATTGGCAAAAAAAGCTGAAACAGACAAAAAAGTAAAGCAAAACTTTAGTGCCCTGATCAGACTCTGCTGTGTCAGTGTACATGGAGTACCACAGCAGAGACATGCTAACTACGAAGACAATGCTGAGGAAAAACCATGAGATTGATTAATAATATCAAGCATTGACATATGAAGAAAGATTGAAGGCTTGAGCTTTTCCACTCCAAAGAAGCAGCCAGAGAAAGGTGCTTTCAACAATAATTTGTATTTATGTAATGCAATTAACATATTAAAATATTATAAGGCATTTTAACAGAGGCATAAAAAAATGACACAGAGCCCAAGAGGTAGATTTTAAAGAATGTCTTTAAGATAGAAAGACAGAGAGGTTCAAGAAGCGAATTCCAGAATTTAGGGTCTGGGCAGCGAAAGACACCAATAGTGCAGCAATTAAAATCAGGAATGCCCAAGAGATTGCAATTAGAGGACTGTAAATATCTAAAGGTTGTCAGACTGCAGCAGATTAGAACAAAGAACAAAGAACAAAACAGCACGAGAAACAGGCCCTTCGGCCCAACGAGCCCGCGTAGCCACCCCGATGTTCCCACCTCTACCCGTGATCCCTGTCTGTGTTTATAGGTCTATGCATTGGATCCAAATTTGAGACAATTTAGGGAGAATTTGTTCTGCCAATCAGCCTAATTTTGCCAATGCCAATCTCAGATTACTGAGATATGAGAAGAAAGGCCATGAAAGGATTTGAAAACTAGGGTAATGATTTTAAAATAGAAGCTGCTTTACTGGAAGCCATAATAGACTAGTGTGCAGGCAGACTACGGTCAAATAGGATTTGGTGCAAGTGAAGATGTGGGCAGTTGAGTTTCGAGTGAGAATGTGGGTGACCAACTAAGAATGTGTGGAATAGTTATGCCCGCAAGTAACAAAGGCACGAGTGATGATATCAACAGCAGCTAAGGCTGAGCAATATTTTGGAGGTGGAAGTCTTAGTGAATATGCAGACGTAGTTGAAAGCTCATCTTGGGGTCAAATATGACACTGAGGTTGCAAAATCTCAGATTCACACAGTGCCAGAAAGAGACATGGAGTTGTTGGTAAGGTGGCAAAGTTTGGAATGACTAAACACAATGAAGACAATAACTTTAGTCTTCTCAATATTTAATTGGAGGAAATTTCTGCTCACTCAGCCCTGAATGTCAAAAAAGTAGTCTGATCATTTAAACACAGTGAAAGGCTTGAATGAGATGTTAATGTTAAAAAAACTGGGTGCATTGTTTTATACGTGGAAATTGACATGTTTCAGATGATCTCACTTAGAGGCAGCATCAGGGTGAGAAATAGGAGGGGGGCAAGGACAAATCCTTGGGGAAAAAACCAGAAGTTGGAGCAATTTCAACATGAATTCTGGAGAAAATGGACAGAGGCTTGTAAAACTATATATTCAATGATTTTGGAGGGGAAAGGGGAGGTTGAGAATAGGGCAGTTGTTTGCAAGTTGGGTCAAGGAATTTTTTAAAAAAGGGGAGGGCGATTTGAATGAGAAAAAGATAGGACCTGAGGAGACAGAACCATTGCCATCTAATCTGGGGCCAAGAAGGGAAGTTGGGTGGTCAGTGGAAATACCAGGCTGGAAAGCAGGAAGTAAGTCTTACAAACAAAATGAGCTTTGTATGGCCTGAGGAGAGATGGGGAAAGCAAAGAAAAATACAAGTTTAGAGCAATAGCATGGAAGAGTTTAAGAAGAAATTTGGTCTAGAGAACTGGGAACAGAATAGAAAAAGACTACGTACAAAAGGTTATAAAAGGCAAAACCTGAATACTAACAGATGTTGCTGCCTTGAAAAAAGTCAAACTTCAAATATAACTGGAAAATCATAACAAAAAAACTACAATTTTATTTACTCAGTGTTGAAGATGATAGAAGAGGGTGAAATAATCTGTAGAAAAAAATAATTTAATTGTACAAATATCCTGCTGAGTACTGAAACTTATAACAATTATCCAAGGATGATTTTTTTTAAATGTTCAAAGAAAACTACGCATTAAGAAATATTCTGGAATTTAGTACATTTATTTCTATCGCCAAGCAATATTGTCGAGAGCCAAGACCTCATATTCTATATTTTCATATATAGCATGGTGGCTTCACAGCACCAAGGATCTGGGTTTGATTCTGGGTTTGGATGACTGTGTGAAGTTTGCACATTCTCCCTATGTCTGTGTGGGTTGCCTCCAGGTGTTCTGGTTTCCTACCACAGTCCAAAGATATGTAGGTTAGTTGGATTGGCAATGCTAAATGTATAGGTTTATGAGAATAGGGTTGGGGAGAAGGTTGGGTGAGATTATCTGTCACAGAGTTGGTGCAGACTCGATGGGCCAAATGGTCTCCTTCTGCACTGCAGGAATTCTATGCTTCTATATGTTATAGTATACTCTCATGGCTAATTTCTAAGAATTAAAAATATTTCAAATATCCTTTTTGAAGTGGTTAAGCTGTGCCTGTCTGGATTATAGAATGACATGAGCTAATACAGCAGTTTTGAAAACTGCCATACTCCCAATCTCTGAGATGACCCTATGGGCTGCAGCAGCCAATTTGAAAAGGAATTAAACAAACGCCATTTTCATTTCGTAAGCCAGGCTTGGCCAATCGGAGTTGATTCATACACTAGGAGAAAGAAGCTTGCAACTTCCTTTTAAGTCTAAATGGTTGGAACATTAGCAATTTCAAAGACCTAGACAAGATGCTGCACACCTTTTGTTAAAGCCAAAGTAGCAAGGTGGGAGTAATGTGACATGACCTCCTAACTGGGAGAACCAGAAATATTGTCTTGTGATGCTGCAAAGTTCAATCTGCCATTTTTCCATCTACCAAGAGGCAGCACAGTAAAGGGGGGCTCATCTATACTGTTTCTACTAGAACTTTTGTACCATCATCTCTGCATGATATCACATTGTGGAAGTCAACTCTACTGGAAAAGTGGATTATTCAACATTAGTTCAGCTTGCCACCCTTTGTGAAGGAATAAACTATTGGACTGTGACTGTGGATTCATGAAACAAGAATTCTTTTTTTCTGTGGTCTTTGCCTATTAAATCATTCTGTCTCTATTCCTGTTTTACGGCATGAGTGCACTAATAACTCTCCCCCACGACACCCCAAAGTTCATTCTATCTCAAGTTTACTGTGAGGTTGTTAATAGAAAATAAGATCACACCAAAACTGAGGGGTTTAGAACATATGCTGTTGCTTATAATGGGGGAAGCAAATCAAAACACCTTTGTTTACAAGGTGGCTGGAGAGAGGGTATATTAGCGCTGTTTAAATTGGCCCATTTGCAGTCCTTAACACTATAATTTAAGTTACAAAAATACAACTTGAAGGGAGCGAAAGATGTTCCATATAAAAGCAAAATACTGCAGATGCTGGAAATCTGAAACAAAAGCAGAAAATGTTGGATAAACACAGGGCCGGTCATGTTCATCAGGGAGTGCTGCAATCAAAGGCTCACACAAAGTGCTTAACTAAGGCATATTATTACCCCAAATGAATAGCCAATTTATTGCATGTGAATTTTCTTTAAAGAAAGTGTTGAAAATGTGGATTTACTGCACAATGGTTGAAGTAGATAGCATAATGACTAAAGCAGATAGCACTGATGCATTTAAATGCTTAGATATGAAAGAAGAGAATAGAGGAATAGGATAGGAAAAGGTAATTAGAATAGGAGGGGCTTGTGTGGCTTATAAACACTGACATAGAGAAATTATGCTCAATGTCCTGTTTCTGTGCAGTAGATTCTATGCAACATTTCATAAGTGAAAGGTGAATCTGAATTACAGAAATGCAAATTAAATCTCTGTAAATAATCTTTGTTGTAAATTTAGGTTCAAGCCAAGTTATCGAGCACAAAGAAATATGGTTGTGGTTATTGGAGGCCATTCATCTCAGCCGAAGGACATCACTACAGAAGTTCCTTAGAGCAGTGTCCAAAGCCCAGCTTTCTCTAACTATTTCATCAATAACCATCGCTCCAATGCAATGTTAGAAGTGAGATGTTATTTGATGATTTCAATGTACAGTAACATCTGCAACTTTTCACATACCAAAGCAGTCTGTGCCTATGTGAAGCAAGGCCTGAACAGCATTTAAGTTTGAGCTGAAAAGTGGCAAGTAAAAATCATGCCTTAAAAGTGTCAGGCAAAGACAACACTTACAAGAGAGAATCTAAACTTTCTCTTTTGATATTCAATGGCATCACCATCAATGAATCCCCTATTATCAACATTCTGAGGCTTATACCAACAATAAAAGGGGCTGGTCAGCAATATAAATACTGTGGCTACAAAGCAGTCAAAGGCCTGGAATTTTACCACTACCACTCACCTCCTGACATCCCAAACCTTGTCCATCAACTACAAAGTACAAGTCAAAACTGTGATGGAATTCCCTCCACTTACCTGGATGACTGTATTTCCAACAATACTCAAAAAGCTCAATACCATCCTGGGCAAAGCTGCACACTTAATTGGCACTTCATCCATCATCCTAAACACTTACTGTCTCCTCCACTATTTAGCAGGACAACAGCATATACCAAGAAGCACCGTAACAATTCACTAATGCCTCTTCACAGCACTTTCCAAACTCTCAGCTTCTACCACAAAGAAGATCACAGTTGATGCATGGAAGCAGCACCATCTCCAAGTTCCCCCCAAGGTACACTCCATCTTTGCTTGGTACCAAATTCTTGTTTCTTCATTGTTGATGAGTGATGAACTGTGAACTTCCTGTGGGAGTATCTACATCACATAAACACAAGAACTGCTGCAGTCCAACATTTCCTTTTCCTTTTTACCATATTGTTGATAAAATACAAATAAGAAAAAACGAAATACAAGCAATGCCCATATGATTGCCTCTCATTGAAATTAAACATTTATTGTATCAGCTGGTTTTGGAAAAAGAAATCATTTAAGATCCCCTTGAACTGCATCAATTCTTTTGGCATAAAACAAGGGCAGTACATTTTGTTCCCTCTATACTACAATATTTAAAAGTTGGACATCAACAGAACGTGAAAGCAAAAAAAAGACAAATAATGATTCAGAGAGAAAGACAAAGTTCAGATTCTGGGCTGTGAACCAAAATTAACCTATTTTTTCCTGATTATACAACACACAAAAATTAAATGTCAGGTTTATTAGGTGTTGCTGCAATCAAATTGCTCTTAATTTAGTGGTTGCTATGGCAACCAATGGCATCTGATTTTCAGTACTTTTCAGCAATATTTATAGAAAATGACTTCCTTCAATTTGCAAGATGAACAGAATTTTTGAACGACAAATGTTTTGAAATTTCACTTTTACAAGTTTCTTCTTTTTCCTTACTCTTGGCAACCCTCAAATAAGAAATCAAATGTGTTGGTAGCAATATTTCTAATAGGCCTGGCATTCAATTTTTGTGTAGTACTTGACATCCAGTATAATCAAAAGAAATAGGATAAACATTGGTTCACTATTTTAAAATATGGCACTTAGATGAAGTGAAGCACTGCAAAAGTAAGCTAACTTTTGCATCAGATGCCCCTGCAACCTGTGCCCGTATTACCTTCTTACTCCTTGATTCTCTTCGTAATCTCATTGCAGTGTTAATATAAGTCTACTTGTGACTAATAAACTTTAGCATATCCAATAAAAAAAACCATTGTGTTGCTGAAAATTACCTATAGACTTGTAACTATAGAAATGTTAAATATAATTTCAAAATTCTTTCAAGATGCTATTGCATTTTCTGACAATAATATTCCTGAAACCTATGCACCCATCTACTAGATCTTGCTAACTCTTCTACAAATATGAATCTATGGTACAAGGCAATGAATGTTTTCCATTTATGTCATGCTGTTACACACCTCTAATCCGCTCAATCTTAGCATCAAACCAAGTGAACAGGATTAGCTGTTAATTGACACAATGTGAACTTGTTCCTGTGGTAGCTCAGTTTAGGTAGCATTAAGTGCTTTTCATCCATTGGTTTACACTGTGCAGATGAATATTTATTTGCATTGCTAACATTAAATTACTATACATTTGTGGATAAATTGGAATTTTTACGGCTAAAATCATGGGGGGGGTCAACTTTGGTATGGGTCATTTTTTTAAGGGGGTTGACGTGTGCACTTTGCAACTCAAGTCAGAACCAAAAGATCTGTCACAATGCAGTAAGGTAAAAAGTGACAACAATAAAAAAATTAGTCATGATTCATAATGTGATCATTTTACTAATTTGAATAAATAAAAACAAAACTTAAACTTACTTACTGATAGTCATTTTCATATTATTTCTAGGACTTGATCCCTGAAAAACTAGGATTGACTTTTACACAAGTGAGTATGCAAAGTATCTTCAAAAGAGGGGGACAAGAAATACATGAATTGTGGAGCAATTGACTCAAATATAAATCAGATTTGCAACAATCTAATTTCTCATTGGATCTCAAACAATGAGACAGAGTACGGGAATGAAATACAGAATCTGGTGAACTGATGCGATGACAATAATCTCTCCCTTAATGTCAATAAAACAAAGGAGATAGTCATCGACTTCAGGAGGTGAAGTGGAGGACATGCCCCTGTCTACCTCAACAACAATGAGATAGAAATGGTCAAGGGTTCCAAGTTGGTGTCCAGATCATCAACAACCTGTCCTGGTCCCCTCATGCCAATGATATAGTTAAGAAAATGCACCAATGTCTCTACTTTCTCAGAATACTAAGAAATTAGGCATGCCTGCTACAACTCTCACCAACTTTTATAGATGCACTTTTGAAGCCATACCACAGCTTGGTATGGCTCTTGCTCTGCCCAAGAGTGCCACAGTGGCACAATAGTTAGCAATGCCAAGGACCTGGGTTCAAATCTGGCCTCGGGTGTCTATCTATGTGTAGTTTGCACATTCCTCATGTTTGCGTGGGTTTCTTCCGGGTGCTCCAGTTTCCGCCCACAGTCCAAAGACATGCAGGTTAGCTTGAATGGCCATGTTAAATTGATCCTTAGTGTAAGGGAGATTTTCATTGTAAATATCTGGAATTACGGGATTAGGACCTGGGTGGGATTGTGCAGATTCGATGGGCCAAATGGCCTCCTTCTGCACTACGGTGAGTCTGTGATTTTAAGACTACAAGAAACTACAAAGAGTTGTGAACAAAATCCAGTCCATCACACCAGTTAGCCTCCTATCCATTGACTCTGTCTACACTTCCCGCTGTTTCGGAAAAGCGGCCAGCATAATCAAGGACCCCATGCAACCCTGACATATTCTCTTCCACTTTCTTCCACTGGGGAAAAAATACAAAAGTCTGAGGTCAAGTACCAACCGACACAAGAACAGCTTCTTCCCTGCTGTTATCAGTCTTTTGAATGAACCTACCTTATATTATGTTGATCCTTCTCTACTCCTGAGTTATGACTGTAATATTACATTCTGCACTCTCTCATTTCTTTCCTTATGTATGGTATGCTTTGTCAACAATCAACAATACATTTCACTGTATATCAATAAATCAAATTATTTGTCACTCCCTCAACTGTGGAGTTTGCTAACTCAAACTCTGAACGCAGATGCACAAAATAATCAATAGTTTTGTTGTAAATTTGGTTTTAATTTTCATTGTTTAACGTGTGCATAACAAATCTGGGCATTTACGTACTCAGGTTTAAGTGGTGTTAAATGATGTCCGAAAGCTTACATGGGCTTCACTTCATGATTTTTGAAAAGAATTTGTTTAAAATTCAGTGTGGGATTCAATTAAGCATTGATGTTATCTTAGTTTACTGGCACATTATACAAAACAAGTACCACATTATTGTGTCTTGCAGCAATATGCAATACTCACCTTCTCCCTTTATGTTTGTGAGATGTAGGTTTGGGCAAGTGGATTGCTTCTTTCAGGGCACCTTTCAGATGAATTGTCCTTTCCTGTATAACCTCTCGTATATGCTTGATCCAATCTTGTTTATTTTCAATGCTGGAAGCCTTCAACAAAAATAATCATTCAAGACAAAAATGTACACATAATCAAGTCAAGTATTTCCTCTGAAGAGTGTACAATATGGAATTGTAAAGCAGTTATTTTTAAATAGGTTTCATTTATAAATTCTTTCATTACATTTAGAGGAATCCTTGCCCAGGCTTTAAAAAATGCAACCAGAAGAGTAAATGCTGGAAAATCCTAGCTATGACTGTAACACTACATTCTCTCCTTTTCTTCCCTATGTATGATATGCTTTGTCTGTATTGCACAACAAACGTTTCACTATATAAATACCGGTGACAATAATAAATCAAATTATCTGTCACTCCCTCTGCATGTCCGGCAGCATCTGTAAGGACAGGAAAGAGTTGACGCTTCGAGTCCAAATGACCCTTTGTCAAAAAAATGCACCTTGCTAACACATGCATATTATTTACAAGTTTAATATTACTAAAATGAGATGGACAATTAAATAATTGTCTTTTTGCTTTACTACAATTAAATTGATTTAATCTACTATGTGTTATTATCTTAATGTTGAAGGCCACGTCAAACGCTGCCCAAGACCACAAAGAACTACAAAAGGTCATGAATGTAGTCCAATCCATCATGCAAACCAGCCTCCTATCCATTGATTCTGTCTACACTTCCCACTGTCTTGGCAAAGCAGCCAGCATAATTCAACACCCTACGCACTCCGGACATTTGCTTCCACCTTCTTCCTTCAGGAAAAAGAAAAGTCTGAGGTCACATACCAAATGACTCAAGAACAGCTTCTTCCCTGCTGTTGTCAGACTTCTGAATAGACTTAATTTCATTAAGTTTTCTCCACACCCTAGATATGACTGTAACATTACAAAGGACAAAGAAAATTACAGCATAGGAACAGACGCCCTTTGGCTCTCCAAGCCTGCATGGACCACGCTCTCCAACTTAACTAAAACCCTCTACGCTCAAGGAAGCATATCTCTCTACTCCCAAATCATTCGTGTACTTGCCAAGATGTCCCTTAAAAGTCACTACACATCCACTTCCATTACCTTCCCCGGCAACGAGTTTCAGGCACCCACCATTCTCTGTGAAAAATCAACCTCATATGTTTCTTTTAAAGCTTGCTCCTAGCACTTAAACTTATACCCCATAGTAACTGATTCTTCCACCCTGGGAAAAAGCTTCTGACCATCCATTCTGTCCATGCCTCTCATAATCTTGTAGACTTCGATCAGATCTCCACTCAACCTCTGTCGCTCCAGTGAGAACAAACCAAGTTTCTCCAATCTCTCCTCGTAGCTAATGACCTCCATACCAGGCAACATCCTGGTAAATCTTTTCTGCACCCTCTTGAAAGCCTCTACATCCTTCTGGTAATGTGGCAGCTAGAATTGAACACTACATTGCAGCACAACACAAGTGCAGTCTAACTAAGGTTCTATAAAGTGGCAATACAACTTGCCAATTTTTAAATTCAATACCCCGGACAATGAAGGCAAGCATGCCGTATACCTTCTTGACAACTTCTCCACCTGGATTGCCAGTTCAGTGACCTGTGTACCTACTGATAAGGGTTCTGCATTACCTATCTGCATTTAACCTTCCAAAATGTATTACCTCACATTTGCCCAGATTAAGCTCCATCTGCCATCTCTTCGCCCAAGTCTCCAGCTGACCTACATCCTGCTGTATCCTCTGATGGTCCTCATCACTATCCGCAAATCCTCCAACCTTTGTGTCGTCCGCAAACTTACGAATCAATCCAGTTACATTTTCCTCCACATTATTTATATATATTGCAAACAGCAAAGGTCCCAGCACTGATCCTTGAAGAACACCACTTGTCATAGCCTTCCATTCAGAAATGCATCCTTCCATTGCTACCCTCTGTCTTCTTTGAACGAGCCGGTTTTGTATTCACCTTGCCAGCTCACCTCTGATCCCATGCAACTTCACCTTCTGCACCAGTCTGCCATGAGGGACCTTGTCAAAGGCCTTATTGAAGTTCACGTAAACAACATCCATTGCTCTATCTTCATCAATCATCTTCTTCAAAAAATTTGATCAAGTTCGTGGGACCCTCCCCTTCACAAAAACATGTTGCCTCTCACTAATATGTTCACTTATTTCCAAGTGGGAATAAATCCTGTCTCGAAGAATCTTCTCCAATAATTTCCCTATCACCGATATAAGGCTCACCAGCCAGTAATTACCTAGATTATTCTTGCTACTCTTCTTAGACAAAGAAACAACATTGGCTATTTTCCAATCCTCTGAGACCTCCCTTGTAAGAAGTCCAGGTTAAAGTCCAACAAGTTTATTTGATACTAAACCGACAAGCTTTCGAAAACGCTGTTCTTTTGTCAGTTGTGTGGTAAGTTCTGATCAGAAAAGGGCATATAAAGGCAAACACAATTTACAGAAAACTGATTGGAATGCGAGTTTTTTCAGCTCATTTGTTATTCAAGTCTTAAAGGTGCAGACAATGTGAGTGAAGATAGCATTAAGCATAGGTTAAAGAGATGTGTATTTTCTCCAGACAGGACAGTAAGTGAGATGTTGCAAGTTCAGGCTAGACATGGGGGTTACAGATAGTGCGACATGAAACCAATATCCCGGTTGAGGTCATCCTCACGTGTGCGGAACTTGGCTATCAGTCTCCGCTCAGCACCTCTGTGCTATCGTGTGTTGTGAAGGCTATCTTGGAGAAAGCTTACCCAAAAATCAGAGGCCAAATGGCCGTGACCATTGAAGTGTTTGCCAACAGAAAGGGAACAGTTTTGCTTAGTGATTATTGAGCGATGTTCATTCATCCATTGTCGTAGCTTTCTGAACTTTCCACACATCTGACGAAGAAACAGCATTTCCAAAAGCTTGTGGGTTTACTATCAAATAAACTTGTTGGATATTAACCTGGTGTTGAAAGACTTCTTACTGTGTTTACCTCAATCCAACGCCAACATTTCCACATTACGACCTCTCCTGTAGTCAGTGGGGATACAAAGATTTCTCTCAAGGCTCCAGCAATTTCCTCTTTTGCCTCTCTCAGTATTCTAGGGTACATCCCACCAGGTCCTGGAGATTTGTCTACCTTGATGTTTTTCAAGAACCCCAATATCTCCTCCTTTTTGATCTCAAACTATTTACACATCCTTTCCCAGACTCATTATCCACTAAGTCCTTCTCTTTGGTGAATATTACATTACAAAATTATATTTTCCACTCTCTAATTTCCTACTCCATGATCTGTATGTTTTGTCTGTATAATGTGTAAGAAACAACATTTTTCACTGTATGTTAATACATGTGACAATAAATCAAATCAAACTGATGTCTTGATTAGAGGTCAATTTCATGACTAATGTAATATCATTAAGTAATGTAACTTATTAGACATGTGGAATTCTCCAATTGGGGACTTTTTAGCTTTCATCATGCTAACGAGGGCAACTGAAGTGTGGAAGCCAGGTATTTTCCAAAGAAAGAGAAAGAAATAATAATTTCGGGAGAAAGAATGTAGGGGGAAGGTATATAGAACATAGAACATTACAGCGCAGAACAGGCCCTTCCGGCCCTCGATATGATAAAGGGTAGACCTATTAAGAGTACAGAAACGCAGAAGGACCTGGGGGTGCAGGTGAACAAGTCTCTGAAGGTGGCAGAGCAAGTGGAGAAGGTTGTGAAGAAAGCATATAGTATGTTAGCCTTTATAGAAAGGGGTATAGAGTACAAGAGCTGGCCTTTAATGTTGCAATTGTACAAAACGTTGGTTAGACCTCATTTGGAATACTGCATCCAGTTCTGGTCGCCTTACTAACGGAAGGACGTGGAGACTGTGGAGAGAGTGCAGAGGAGGTTTACCAGGATGCTGCCTGGTATGGAAGATCTGAGTTACGAGGAGAGGTTAGGCAAATTGGGACTGTTTTCCTTAGAAAGATGTAGACTTAGAGGAGATCTAACAGAGGTGTACAAGATTATGAGGGGTATAGATAGAGTAAACAGGGTTAAGCTTTTTCCTAGGATGGACTCAAATAGCACGAGGGGTCACGGGCTTAGGGTAAGGGGGGTAAGGTATAATTTGGATGCTAGAGGGAGTTTTTTCACACAGAGGTGGTGGGGGTATGGAATGCACTGCCAAGTAAAGTGGTGGAGGCAGGTACTCTGGAGTTATTTAAGAAATACTTAGATGGGCACATGAACAGAATGGGAATGGAGGGTAATAGAAAACTGATTTAAAATAGGGATCATGAGCCTTGGGAGTCCCTGGGAAGTGTGTAAATAGATGATGATATTGATGTACTTGTTTTTATCCTACAGGTGCTTTGGTCCACCTTGTTGTCTAACGAGGGGCATACACGCGATGGGTCGTGAGAGGTCTGCTCTTGGATCTTTTTCGAGAGTATCCTACTGTTTCACGTCGTTAGTGTACGCTTGACCTGGACCATTTGATGGGCAACACGACAGCTCAGTGACTATCGCTGTGCTGTGCAGATACATGGATTTGGGCTGTGTCTGTGGGAGTTTGTGCATTCTCCCCGTGCTTGCGTGGGTTTTCTCCGGGTGCTCCGGTTTCCTCCCACATCCCAAAGATGTGTTCTTAGGCTAATTGGCAAAACAAATTCTCCCTAAATTGTCTCAAATTTGGTTTTTAATCTATAGATCTATAAACACGGACAGGGATCGCGGGTAGAGGTGGGAACATCGGAGTGGCAGCGCGGGCTCGTTGGGCCGAAGGGCCTGTTCACGTGCTGTTTTGTTCTTTGTTCTAATAGTACTGAGTTTTGTTTTCCGCCTCCTTTGCTTGCTAAATAGAAGGATCTTAATTTTGATCCATTTCATTATTTTTTCGTTAAGAGCATGGGCGGCACAGTGGTTAGCACTGCTACTTCACAACTCCAGGGTCTTGGGTTCGATTCCTGGCTCAGGTCATTGTCTGTGTGGAGTTTGCATACTCTTTTTGTGCCTGCGTGGGTTTCTTCCAGGGACTCCGATTTTCTCCCACAGTCCAAAGATGTGCAGGTTAGGCTGATTGGCCATGCTAAGAAATTGCCCCTCAGTGTCCAGGGATGTGTAAGTTAGAGGGATTAGTGGGTATAATATGTAGAGATATGGGGGTAGGCCTGGGTGGAATTGTGTTTGGTGCAGACTGTAGGGTTCTGTGATTCTATGAGTTGGAACAGTGCTGAATCTCAGTCAACATTTCACACCTGAACAAGGCATGATTGGGGGTAGGTCTGAAATGACTGTTAAATTAGCTGAAATATCTCATATTAAAAAAAAGTTACCTTTAAAACAATTTTGTTGTCTGATGTCGGAGTCCGTCCAACCCATAATGCAAATTTACAATGATCTCCTTCAACGTGCTCTGTGACCCCAAGTTCTGAGGTCTATAAAACAGAGAAAATATTTGCTCAGTTAATGCATACATGGACAAGAAATTCTTATATTTTATGTGTCATTTTAAAGAGTATTGCTGCACCAATTAAATTTCTCAATGACCAAAAGCAGATAAGACGGCGCAATTAGCTGCATATATATATAAAACCAACAAAACATAAAATAGTAATATCAAAATGATAGCAAATTGGATAAACAAGTGTATTTGCTACTTTATTTTGTCCAATGATCTTCACAAAACATGCCAAAAATTTAAGTGCTGCTGTGTCTGCACTAAAATACATTTCTTTTTCATGGACCGTATTCTAAATAGTATATATATGTCAAACTTTATTCATTTTCTAAGGGTTTGTACTACTGGCACACTAGTCAAACATATTGCAGAAAGTGAAAGCTATAACGTAAAGCACTGTTTTTTAAAAATGTTATTCATTCACGGGGTGTGAGCATCACTGGCAGGTCCAGTATTTGCTGATCATCCCTAATTGTTCTTGAATGCATAGCTTTCCAGATCATTTCTGAGGGCTGTTCAGAGTCAACTAGATTGTTGTGGGTCTGAAGTCACATGTTGGCCAGACTGGGTAAGGACGACAGATTTCATTTCCTAAAGGACATTATTGAACTAGATAGATTTTTAATACAAGTTGTGATATTTTCATGGTCATCATTGATGGGGTTAACTTTTAATTCAAGTTTCATTAATTGAATTTAAATTTCACCAGCAAGCACATTTGGATTTTAACACATGTAGTTTCCTGGGCTTCTGGATTACTAGTCCAGTGACCCTCCCACTGCATCACCACCTGCATCACACGTTTTGTGGAATAGGCAACAGGTAATTACCAAATGCTGACATATCTTCAATAAATAGGGCTTGAAAATCGAAATGATAGTTAGAACTAAAATGGAGGGACCTGCAGTGTGTTAGGAAATCATTGGGAACTGATGTGGACTTTATCATGGTTTTTCAACGTTAACTACAACATTAACAGCCTGCTTCTGCATTTTCTACATCATGTCTGCATTTTCTGGCCATAGTGTATATGTAAGATGTTTTGCTGAATCTGTCAGAATTTCTAGTTTAAGGGACAAAGACTAAAGTTATGAATAGATAAATTCTACATGGATTCCTGAGGCTTCAGCAACCACTTGAATGGAAAGGATATCCAGGAAGTTTGCTTCCCAAGTTCTTGGTCTTTTATCCAGTTGGAAAACTGAAACTGCTATATTCTAAGGATGGGAAGAAGAAGATAGTTTCTCAAAACAAGCAAGTATAGATAGAAAAAATGAGGAGGAGGATGGTTCCTTGATTCTGCAGACTGATGCAAGGACTTCAAGAGGGCATGACAGGTAGACATGCACACTTCCGCAGCATTCTCCTGCACAACACTCCTCAGACTGAGGCACCTTGCAACTACACTAGCCCTCTCTTCACATATCCATCTGAACAGCCAAAAATTTCTCTCATTATATTTTTTGAGCCTTCTCACACAGAGGTCTCACAATCAATTTCTAAAAATGTTATCCTTACTTCCTTTCCACGCAATCAATCAATCTCTCTACTCTCATCTATGCTTTCTTTCCATGCAGAATAGATTGAACGAGGCTGAGAATTAGAGGAAAGTTTTGGTTCTTCACCAATAGTTGCCTTTACAGGCACTGGTACTGTATGTTCACTTGGCCCATTGGGAAGAAGGTCTTGTTCCACAAGGTGCAACTATTGGCAATGAAAACCCAGGAGAGCTCCAGTGTTCTGAGGAACTTGTGTTCACATATATTGAGAGAGCTATTCCCCAGTTTTCCGATAAGTTTTGGGATCTCTTCCTCCTCTGAATACAATTTCTATGCCCATCCCTCCTGTTCTATGGAGCAGCCTTTGTACTGCAAACATTAAGAGAGACACTTATGACTAGATGTACTTATAACCTTGGTACATAATTTTGACAGAGACTGCAGTTGTTTGAAAAGGTAGTTTTGACTCTTATTGGTGTTACTCCCACTTCTCAATGTTGCTAGTGCCATTCCTTTAGTTCTTCAGAAGTGTAAGATAGAATTGCATAAGCTGCTCCCATGCCATTGTGAAGACTGACAGCTGGCAAGTGCAGATGAAAGTGGGTGAAAAGCAAGTTAAGTAAACTGACATCCAAGAAGTTTGACATCACCTGGTAAAGTGCTGTGAAAACCAACCATCTTTCCACCCAGAAAGGATGCTGGGGATGCCCACATCCCCAGCATCCTCCTGCACAACACCTCAGATAAGGCACCTTGCAACTACACTCATTCTTCTCTCTCTAGCCACCTCATCACGTAGCCAAAAATCTCTTGCATTCTTAATTTTGAGCCTTCTCACACAGAGGCCTCAAAGTCAACTTCTAAAAAATGTTGGCCTTACTTCCTTCCTTTCCACACAATCCATCTCTCTCACCTCTCTGCTTTCTTTCTCACTGGAATGAGGCAGAGAACCAGAGGAAGGGTTTAGTCCTCCACTGATAGTTGCCTTCACAGGCACTGGTACTGTATTTCCACTTGGTCCATTGGGAAAACGTTTTGTTCCAGGTGGTGGCAAATATTGACAATGAAAAGCCAGAACAGCTAGAGTTCCAGCTTGTCAGTTTGCTGTGCTCTTGCCTAATTGTACCTGGCAAGTTTCACATTGCTCATGAAACCCAAGTTCTGGCTTAAAATAAGAATCAATTGCCTACTTGGATTGCTCAAATTACTTACTCAATAGATTCAGAGACATTTCCTGCTCTTTTCCAATCTTGTCTGGTGAAATTTGAAAATGGGCAGAATTATGTCCGACTTCCGCTCAGCTGCCACTTTGTAGGATTTTAGACCACAGCAAACTTACCCCCTTTCCAGAAGTTAAAACTCCACTCATATGGTCAGGCCATCATTTAAATTATCTTTCACAGTTAATTGCGTTATGGAGTATCAACCGTTATCAACAAATTGATCCTTTTGCAGTCACACAGATTGCAGGAGAAGGAAAATCAAGTTTTCATTTTCAATTAGGTGTTTAATATGTCTTAAAAATTTCTGGGATTTTAAAAATACTTCTATAAGAATATCAACATATTACTGAAAGTATAAAAGCGTAAAATAAATGTACCTTGCCTCTAAGCCTAATAATGTAGAAAATAAAGTTGGAGGTGGAAACCTTGAGAATCTGAGCACAATTAATTAAATACAATATTACAAATTACTCCATTTACACAGGTAATTATAACTCTCATATATGTTGGTGACGATTATGATTCTGCCTGATCCTTGAATGTCATGAAAAGTTGCCATGAGTCAAATGTGGAACTCTTAGCATTAGCGTTTGAAAGGTCATCATTTGGTCAATCAAGTGTTCATCAGCTCTCTGAATGAGCAAACACTGAGTGTCACTGCCCAGGTTTTTCCCTGCAATCCTCTACATTCTTCTTTTTCAATTAGTAATCCAGTGCCTTTTTAAATGCCTCAAGTGAATCTACCTCCAAGACACATGACAGTGCAAACTATTTTTAATAGTTTCTCTCATGATACCATTGCAGATATCTGTGCTCTCTCATTTTTAATCTTCCCACTGGTGGAAATAGTTTTCTCTATCTACCCTGTCTAGACTTTCATAATTTTGAATACCCCTATAAAATCACCCCGCAACCTACAGTCTCATCTTTCCAATCTAACTACTCAACTGAAATTCCTCATTGCTAGAATAATTCCAGTGACTCCTTTCTGCACCCTCTCTAGTGTCTTCACATCTTTCTAAAGTACGGTGCCAGAACTCAGTTCAATACTCTAGTTGAGGCCAGACTAATGTTTTTTGCTAGATTAACATAACCTCGCTGCCCTCTTAGAAAAGTATGGTAGTGTAGTGGTAATGTCACTGGATTAATAATTCAAAGGCCCAGACTAATGTCTCAGGGAATGAAAATTCAAGCTGCATTATGGCAGCTGGTTGAATTTGAATTCAATTAATTGATCTGGAATATAAAAGCAATCTCAGTAATGGTGACTATAAAATGACCATCAGTTGTTCATTTCACTAATCTGCCACCCTTATCTTGTTTGAATTAAATGGGAATCTAGACCCAGAGCAATATGGCTGACTCTTAACTGCCTGGGGAAATGGCATGGCAAGTCATTCACTTCATATGTTGGCCTCATCAGCAAAAACAAATCTTAACCTATTATGCCACCTTCAATGACTTACATTCTTCTGCACCCACTTCAGAATTATAGCCTCCATTTTATGTTGTCTCTTTGTGCCCTTCCTACCAAAATTTTCACATTTCTGTGCATCAAATTTCATCTGTCACTTGTTTGTCTATTCTATGAACTTGTCCATGTCCTTTAAAGATGTATACTACCTTCCTCACAAAGCTTTCAAGTTTCATATTATCCATAAGTTTTGAAATTGTGCCCTGTATGCCAAGGCCTAGGTCATTAAAATACATCAAGAAAAACAACAGATCCAGCACCAATCTCAGGGCATCTTATCACAAACAGCAATTCACCACTACTGTTTTCTGCTACTTGGCCAACTATGCATTCATGCTACTACTGTCTATTTTATTTATTGAGCTATAAGTTTGTTTACAAATCTGGTGCATGGCACTGTATCAAATGTCTTTTGTAAATCATATCAACAGCATTAATCTCCTTAAGAAATTCCAGCAGGCTAGTTCAATATGATTTGCTCTTAATAAGTCTGTTGTTTCTTAATTAACCTGCAATGTTCAAGTGATCATTAACTTTGTTCCAAATTATAGTTTCTAGAAGCTTCCCTATCACCAAAGTAAAACTGACTGGCTTGTAATTGCGGGGTTTATTTTCACACCCTTCAAATTTCTAATCCTCTGGCACCACCGCTTGGTCTAAGGAGGACTATAAAATTACAGCCAGTGCCTCTGCTATTTCCACACTCAGTTCCCCCCATATCCTTAGATGCATCTCATCTGGTCCTAGTATCTTAACAAATTTAAGTGAAGGTATTTAAGTAAGGTATTATCTAATACCTTAAGAAGTTTGATGAGGACTTGACTGTTGAGGTAGTATGGGCTGAGATTAGAAACAGGAGAGGAGAGGAGAGGTCACCCTGTTGGGAGTCTTTTATAGACCTCCTAAAAGTTCTAGAGAGGTTGAGGAAAGGATTGGAAAGTTGGTCCTGGACAGGAGTGAAAGTAATAGGGTAATTGTTATGGGCGACTTTAACTTTACTAATATTGATTGGAATAGCTATAGCTCTAGCTCGTTAGAGGGGTCAGTTTTTGTACAAAGTGTGCAGGAAGGTTTTTTGACTCAGTATGTAGATAGGCCAACGAGAGGTGAGGCTACATTGGATTTGGTGCTGGGCAATGAGCCAGACCAGGTGTTAGGCTTGGAAGTTAGTGAACATTTTGTTGATAGTGACCACAATTCGGTTACGTTCACCTTAGTGATGGATAGGGATAGGCATGAAGCTGGGGGCAGTAGTTATAGCTGGGGGAAGGGTAATTATGAGGCCATCAGGAGAGAATTAGGGTGCGTAGATTGGACTAGGAAACTACAGGGACTGGGAACATCTGAAATGTGGAGCTTATTCAAGGAGCAGCTGCTGCAAGTCCTTGATAAGTATGTCCCTGTCAGGCAAGGAGGAAATGGTCGAGTAAGGGAACCATGGTGTACTAAAAAAGTTGATTCGCTGGTTAAAAGGAAAAAGGAGGCTTATGTCAGGATGAGGCTTGAAGGCTAGGTTAGTGCACTGGATAGCTATAGATTAGCCAGGAGGGAGCTAAAGAGTGAGTTGAGGAGAGCTAAGAGGGGACATGAGAAGGCTTTGGCTGATAGGATTAAGGAGAATCCTAAAGCTTTCTTTAGATATGTTAAGAGTAGAAGATTGGTTAGGGCAAGATTAGGGCCAGTCATAGACAGCAGTGGGAAGTTGTGCGTGGAGCCTGAAGAGATTTGAGAGGCACTGAATAAATATTTCTCTTCGGTATTCACGCAGGGTGATGTAAATGTAGTTATGGAGAACACTGAGGTACGGGGTAGCAAACTGGAAAGTATCGAAGTAGATAGGGAGGATGTGCTAGATATTCTCGAGGGTTTGAAGTTGGATAAGTCCCCTGGGCCGGACTGGATTTACCCTAGGATTCTCTGGGAGGCAAGAGAGGAGATTGCAGAGCCTCTGGCTCTGATCTTCAGGTCGTCGTTGGTTACGGGTGTGGTTCTGGAGGATAGTGAATGTGGTCCCGTTGTTCAAGAAAGGGAAGAGAGACCTTCCAGGGAATTATAGGCCAGTGAGTCTTACTTCTGTTGTGGGCAAGGTATTGAAGAGAATTATTAGGGATAGGATTTATAGTTATTTAGAGAGAAATGAATTGATTGGGGATAGTCAGCATGGTTTTGTGAAGGGTAGGTCGTGCCTTACTAACCTCATTGAGTTTTTTTGAAAAAGTGACCAAAGAGGTGGATGGGGGTAAGGCAGTTGATGTGGTATACATGGACTTTAGTAAGGCGTTTGATAAGGTGCCCCATGGAAGGCTTCTGCAGAAAATGCAGATGTATGAGATTGAGGGTGATTTAACTAATTGGATTAGGAATTGGCTAGCTGATAGAAGACAGAGGGTGGTGGTTGATGGGAGATATTCATCGTGGAGTTCGGTGACAAGTGTGTACCTCAGGGGTCTGTTTTGGGGCCCCTGCTGTTTGTAATTTTTATAAATGATCTGGATGAGGGTATTGAAGGATGGATTAGTAAATTTGCAGATGACACTAAAGTCGTGGAGTGGTAGATAGTGAAGAGGGGTGTTATAGTTTGCAGAGAGACTTGGACAAGTTGCAGAGCTGGGCCGAGAGGTGGCAAATGGAGTTTAATGTGGAAAAGTGTGATGTAATGCACTATGGCAGAAATAATAAATGTGTAGAGTATAGGGCTAATGGTAGGATTCTTAGTAGTCTTGATGAACAAGAGGGATCTTGGTGTGTATGTGCATAGATCCCTGAAAGTAGGCAGTCAAGTCGAGAAGGTTGTTAAGAAGGCATATGGAGTCTTAGCTTTTATTGGTAGGGGGATTGATTTTCGGAGCCGCAACGTCATGTTGCAACTGTACAAAACTCTAGTGTGGCCGCACGTGGAGTATTGTGTGCAGTTCTGGTCCCCGCATTATAAGAAAGATGTGGAGGCATTGGAGAGGGTACAGAGGAGGTTTACCAGGATGTTGCCTTGTATGGAGGGCAGGTCTTATGAAGAGAGGCTGAGGGATTTGAGGTTGTTTTCGTTAGAAAGGAGGAGGCTAAGAGGGGACCTAATCGAAACATATAAGATGATTAGAGGTTTAGATAGGGTGGACAGTGATAGCCTTTTTCCTAGCATGGAGAAAGCTAGCACGAGGGGACACAGCTTTAAATTAAGGGGTATGAGGTATAGGACGGATATCAGAGGTAGGTTCTTTACTCAAAGAGTGATTAGGGAGTGGAATGCCCTGCCTGCAGCTGTTGTAGATGCGCCAAGTTTGGTGGTGTTTAAGAGGTTAGTTGATAAGTTTATGGAAGAGAAGGGAATGGTTTAGTTTGGAGGGTCATTGGTTTTTATAATGGTCGGCGCAACATCGAAGGCCGAAGGGCCTGTTCTGTGCTGTAATGTTCTTTGTTCTATTAACTCTTACTCCCTTCAAGTATTTGAATTATCTTCTCCTTTACTAAGACCTAGGCAGTATCTTTTTTCTTGGTAAAGTCAGACGCAAAGTATTCATTTAACACCTCAGCTATACTCCCTGACTCCAAACATAAATCCCCTTTTTGATTCATAATAAGCTCCAAGTCCTCTTTTCACTATCCTTCTATTATGTATATACCTATCAAAGACTTTAGGATTCCTTTAATGTTAGCTATTAGTCTCTTTTCATACTCTCATTTAGCTTCCTTAACTGTTTTTTTCACTTCCCGTCTGAACTTTCTGTACTCAGCTGAGTTCTTGGTTGTACTATCCAACTGATACCTATCAGAAGCACCATTTCTCCTTTACCTTAAACTCAAACTATTTTGTTATCCAGGAAGTTCTGGATTTGTCTGCCCTACCTTTCTGGGAATATACCTTAACTGCACCCAAACTATTCATTTAAGGTAGGCCATTGTTCAGTTAACCTTTTTCCTACCAATCATCAATCCCAATTTGCTAGCCCAAATCTAGTCTCATCCATTAAAGTTTATTTTCCTCAAATTAATTTTCCTCCTATGTTGTTCTTTGTCCTTTCGCATAGCCATGCTAAACCTTATGATACAATGATCACTGTCCCCTAGATGCTCTTCTGCCGACACTTGATCTGCTTTGCTCACCTCATTTCTCCGAATCAGGTCCAGCAGTGCCTCCTTCAGCATTGGACTGCAAAGGTATTGAAGAAAATTTTCCTGAATGCATTCTAGGAAGTCTTACTCCTCTCTGTACTGTTACACTACTATCCCAGTAGATTTCCCTGCGACAACTATATCATTTTTGCATTTCCATATAATTTCTTTCAAAATTTGTTCCTCTACATATTTGCCTATTTGGTGGCCTATAAACTACACCTTACTTGTTCCTTAGCTCTAACCAAGTGGATTCTGTTCTTGACCCTTGAGACAATCTTACACTCAAATCTTCAATATTGCAAATCTTCCCTGTAATCAATAGCACCATCCTTCATCCTTTCCTACTATTCCTAAATATCTTGTACCCAGGAATACTTAAGTACCCAGGATCACAACTGCTGTCTTTTCAAGGGTGCCCTGTAATCAGTGACAAGTGTTTTACTTGTGCCTCTCTGCCTAGCTGAGCCACCAGTGTTGCCACCACTTGGCTCTGGCTGCATTCCCCACATGAACCATCACTCTCATCAGTATCCAAACTGCATACTGGCCAGATATTGGAATATGGTCAGAAAACTCCTGCATTACCTGCCTGATTCGTCTTGATTGTCACCCATTCCCTCTCTTCCTTATTAAGCTTTTGGGTAACAGCGTCTATAAATGTGCTTTCCATATAACTCTCAACCTTACCCAAAGGGTGGTTCGGGAGTGGAATGCCCTGCCTGCAGCAGTTGTAGATGCGCCAAGTTTGGTGGCGTTTAAGATGTTAGTTGATAAGTATATGGAAGAGAAGGGAATGGTTTAGTTTGGAGGGGCATTGCTTTTTATATTGGTCGGCGCAACATCGAAGGCCGAAGGGCCTGTTCTGTGCTGTAATGTTCTATGTTCTATGTTCTATTATGAACATGCCATAGTAATGCCAGCTGCTCAAGCTCCAAAACCTGGTGTTCAAGCTGTTGCAATTGATGGCATATCTTGCACAAATGTGTGAGGTAAAAGTGTGAGGTAATGCACTTTGGCAGGAACAATAAATGTGTAGAGTATAGGGCTAATGGTAGGGCTCTTAATAGTGTTGAGGAACAGAAGGATCTTGGTGTATGTGTCAATAGATCCCTGAAAGTAGGCAGTCAAGTGAATAAAGTTGTTAAGAAGGCATATGGAGTCTTAGCTTTTATTGGTAGGGGGATTGAATTTAGGAGCCGCAGCATCATGTTGCAACTGTACAAAACTCTAGTGCGGCCGCACTTGGAGTATTGTGTGCAGTTCTGGTCCCCACATTATAAGAAAGATTTGGAGGCATTGGAGAGGGTACAGAGGAGGTTTACCAGGATGTTGCCTGGTATGGAGGGCAGGTCCTATGAAGAGAGGTTGAAGGATTTGAGGTTGTTTTCGTTAGAAAGGAGGCGGCTAAGAGGGGATCTTATTGAAGCATATAAGATGATTAGAGTTTAGATAGGGTGGACAGTGATAGCCTTTTTCCTAGGATGGAGAAAGCTAGCACGA
The DNA here is from genome assembly GCA_024679065.1 of Sphyrna mokarran. Taxonomy (NCBI): domain Eukaryota; kingdom Metazoa; phylum Chordata; class Chondrichthyes; order Carcharhiniformes; family Carcharhinidae; genus Sphyrna; species Sphyrna mokarran. The sequence continues at coordinate 108,711,899 of JAGIQG010000002.1, forward strand.
GGGGACACAGCTTTAAATTAAGGGGTATGAGTTATAGGACGGATATCATAGGTAGGTTCTTTACTCAAAGAGTGATTAGGGAGTGGAATGCCCTGCCTGCAGCTGTTGTAGATGCGCCAAGTTTGGTGGCGTTTAAGAGGTTAATTGATAAGTATATGGAAGAGAAGGGAATGGTTTAGTTTGGAGGGGCATTGCTTTTTATTTTGGTCGGCACGACATCGAAGGCCGAAGGGCCTGTTCTGTGCTGTAATGTTCTATGTTCTAAATAATCATCCAGGACAAAGGAAGCATCCTGAAGTTCTCACATAGCCCAGGCAGCATCTTCTAGACACTGGAACAGCCCTGATATCACTATTAGATAATAAACCTTGCTAATAAACCTTGCTAATATTAGACAATTTTTGAACCAGAAGAGCAATGTCCATTGCGGTTGTAGAGAGCAAACACAATCCTTACTTAATTAAATACTGAGCTACCACGTAACACGATTCAACATCTGTTTACTATAAAGCCCTTACCTCAGAGTGGTAAGGGTATGGAATGCCCTGCCTGCTGCCTGCAAACTTGTAGATGTGCCAAGTTTGGTGGTGTTTAAGAGGTTAGTAGATAAGTTTATGGACGAAAAGGGAATGGTTTAGGTTAGAGGGTCATTGCTTTTTCTTAATTGGTCGGTGCAACATCGAAGGCCGAAGGGCCTGTTCTGCGCTGTAATGTTCTATGTTCACCTGTTCACCACTTTTTGACTTTTCTACTCTCTTGCTGTTGTTTCAGGTTTGATCCACTTTTCAATATCTAGATGTTGCCTCCATGCCTTTCTTAGCATTATCATCCCACTAGGGCATTGCCCATTGTTTTAACTCCTTATAATCAGGAACTCTAACTGCTCGACCTTGTTTTCTCACAGATCTTCCCACTCAGTTTTTCCACTTGAGACTATTCTTTCCTATCTCCCTCCTATCCTACTCACAACTCCCAATTTTGTCTATGCAGGCTCTGCCAAATCAACTTTGCCTTTAAATGAGACCTCCACAGACATCTGTACCTAGCATAAACAGCTCGGTGTCACAGCTTTATCTGTGCCCCCTGCTCCTGTGGTACATCAGCATCTTTTGAACATTTCACCTCTCTCACAAACTATCCCATCTTGTCCTTCTGAGCCTACATGCAGCACTTGACACATGCTCCAATGTTTATCCTTCTTTGTCTATTTGGATGGGGCTGCCCTTGCCAGGCTCCACTGTCACGTATCCAGTGACAGTCACAGAATCATCTGAAAAGGCTTTTCCCAATCCTGTGGCATAAACTCTACAGTCCCCTCAGTATCAATCCTTGGCTCCCTTCTGTTTCTCATTTACATCCTGTTCCTTGGTGACATCATTCAAAATCATATGCATGCATGCATAACTTTAACTTCCTGCCATCTCTCTCAAACACTTAATTGTATGAATTATCAGACTGTTTATCCTACATCCAGTAATGAAGCATCAGGCATTTTGTCTAACTTAATATTGCAAAGACTGAAGAAACTATCTTTGGTTTCCTGACACCAACACCATCTACTTCAGCTGCCAGATACCTGAAACTAATCAGTCTGTCTTTGTATCTTATTTGACTTCAGGATGAGCTTCTGATAACAAATCCACACCATCGCTAAGATTGTCTGTTTCCAGCTCAATGACATTTCTTGGCTCTGCCTTGCCATAGCTCACCCAGTGCCAAAACACTCATCCAAACCATTGTTACCCCTAGACATGATTAATCCAAAGTACTACTAGCTGATCTCCTATCTTTCACACTTCACAAACTTAACCTCATCCAAACTCTGTGACTAGTATCCTACCTTGCACAACAGTCCCATTCACCAATGGCTTCCAGTTGAGCAATGCCTTGATTTTAAAATTTCCGTTGTTTTCAAATTTCTCCATAGCCTCACCCCTCACAATCTTGCAATTGCCTCCAGCTTTAAATCTTTTGAGCAATCTGTGCTCTTCCAATTCTGGTCACTTTTGCATGTCTGAATTTAATGGTCCACCATAGGCAGGCATGCCTTCAGCTATCGAGGCCCCATCTTCTGGATTCTCTCCCTGAATCCACATTGAAAACACTCTTTGAAACTTACTAAGATTTCGTTTGTCAAGCTACTCCTTGTACGATTCAATACTAAGTTTTAACATAAGAACTTAAGAACTAGGAGCAGGAATAGGCCATCTGGAACCTCCACCATTCAAAAAGATCATAGAATCGTAGAATCTTACAGTGCAGAAAGAGGCCCTTCGGCCCATTAAGTCTGCACCGAACACAATCCCACTCAAGCCCTAGCCCCATATCCCTACATATTATACCCACTAATCCCTCTAACCTACACAAACCTTGACACTAAGGGGTAATTTCTTAGCATTGGCCATCAACCTAACCCCACACATCTTTGGACTGTGGGAGCAGTCCAACTTTGGACTGACCGGAGCACCCGGAGGAAGCCCACACAGACACGAGGAGAATGTGCAAACTCCACACAGACAGTGACCGGAACTGGGCGTTGAACCCAAGACCCTAAACCTGTGAAGAAGCAGTGCTAACCATTGTGCTACTGTGCTGCCCAATCATAGCTGATCTTTTTGTGGACTCAGCTCCACTTACTCGCCTGCTCATCATAACCCTTAATTCCTTCACTATTCAAGAACGTACGTATCTTTGCCTTAAAAACATTCAATGAGATAACCTCAACTGCTTCTCTGGACAGGGAATTCCACAGATTCATAACCCTTTGAATAAAGAATTTGCTCCTCAACTCAGTTCTAAATCTTCTCCCCCTTATTTTGAGGCTATGCCCCCTAGCTCCAGTTTCACTTGCCAGGGGAAACAACATCCCTGTTTCTGTCTTATTTATTCCCTTTATAATCTTATATGTTCCTATAAGATCTCCCTCATTCTTCTATTTTTATTTGGTTTTATTTGGTCATGCTTCTGTGAAGCTCTCTGTTATATCTACCTATGTTAAAGGTGCCATATAGATGCTAGTAGCTGCAAAAATAATGGAGAAGTTCAATAATGAAGCTATTTTTAATTTATATAAATACTTTTTATAGAAACTGATGAAAATTAATGATTGATCAGAAACTGAAGAGAGAATGATTAATTCCGTCTGAAATCTTTCACAAGATTTAAGTTTCTCCATTCTGGTGAATAGTCACATTGGAAATGCTTTTTGATCAGCCACATGTCTAAGTACACAAAACTTAATTTCCATCCTCATTCAGGAGCACCAGCATTCCAGCTTTTACTAATTGAACTTACAAGCAGTTTGTGTTTGTAGATGTATTTACTCCTCCCATTGGAATCTTTGATTTCTTTGCTGAAGACGAGTGACATTTCAAACAGGAAGAGGTGTCGCTCTCGGCCTTTGCGGATTAAAGACTTAGGATCCCATACTTGAAAGGATTCTTGAAGTATCAGCTCCCCTTGAGATTCCAGATTTTCATCAAAACCTAATGATAACAACAACTCTTTCATGTTTTTTTTCCTGACATTCAATTAAAAGTCATTTCCTTCATATTCTGATTTTACTGAAAAAGGCCTGTGAGCAAATATTCAGATGAAATAAGAAGTTATTACTTCAATTCTTTAAGAGAGTGGGGATAAAGGGATCCTTTTCAGAATGGCAACCAGTGACTAATGGTGTTCCACAGGGAATAGTATTGAGATCACACCTTTTCACTATATACATTAATGATTAGGGAGATGGAACTGGGGACATGGTTGCTAAATTTGCGGATGATACAAAGAGAGGTAGAGGTACAGGTAGTATTATGGGAGTGCGAGGCTACATAATGACTTGGACAGACTAGAAGAGTGGGCAAAGAAGTGGCAGATGGAATACAACGTGGTATAAGCCTCTGATCAGATCCCATTTGAAATATTGTTAGCAGTTATGGGCCCTATAACAAAGGAAAGATATGTTCGCCTTGGAGGGGATCCAGAGGAGGTTTACAAAAATCATCCCAGGATGAAGGGTTTGTCGTATGAGGAGTGATTGAGGAGCCTGGGTCTATACTCGATGGAGTTTAGAAAGACAAGGGGGAGATTTAATTGAAACTTACAGAATACTGAGAGGCCTAGATAGAATGAACATGAAGAGGATGTTTCCACCTGTGGGAAAGACCATAGCACCAGAAGACCATAAGACATAGAAGCAGAATTAAGCCACTCAGCCCGTTGAGTCTGCTCCACCAGTCAATCACGGCTGATATTTTTCTCATTCCTATTCTCTTGCCTTTTCTCCATTACCTCAAATCCCCTTGTTAATCAAGGGAGACTACAATTTGAGGGTACAACCTCAGAATGAAGGGACATTCCTTTAAAACTGCGGTGAGGAGGAATTTCTTCAGCCAGAGGATGGTGAATCTGTGGAACTCATTGCCACAAAAGGCTGTGGAAGCCAGTCATTGATTGTCTCTAAGGAAGAGATAGATAGGTTCTTGATCAATAAGGGAATCAAGGAGAGAAGGCAGGAGAATGGAGACAAGAATTATGTCAGCCATGATTGAATGGCAGGGCAGATTCAATGGGCTGAATGGCCTAATTCTATTCCTTTATCTCATTGTCTTACGAACACACTTTCTACGCGCACTGAACAGACTACACACAGCATGTTATTCTAACATTTGCCTCTAAATGGCAAGTCAATCAGTTTACATTTCATCATGTAACGTTGCTATGGTTTTTTATGTTCTATAATCTTTACCTCCCCAATAATGTCAAGATTAAAATTGAGTTAAATAAATTAACTTCCAAGCATATCACAAACAAACCAAGTATTACTTGTGTTATTAATGAAGTGCAGATATCTGAACATAAAATGATAAATATATTACAACTTCTGACCAATTTCACAATAATCTTAACTTTTTGTTGAGGTATATATAAAAGTCGCACCTTCTAGCATGCTGAGATGCATAGCATCATTGGCCCGCTTCGGCACACTCAGCATCACCTCCAGGCCATCTTTAATTTCTCCCTTTCCTTCTTCACAGCATGTTAACAGTTCCTACAATTAACAGTCATGCAGAACTCAGTTTTATTGTTATTTAGAAACATCTGTGGATTCACAGAAATTCTAAAAGAGCTAGTTTCACTGAATTGATACTTATTTATTAAAAGTTGAGCAATAAGACAAAAGTAGCAAACGGAAATGACCAAAAAAGGGTACTTAGTTCAGGAGTCTATTTTAATAAAACACAACTATGCACTTGTAGATGAAATATATACATCCATTACTCACAATAACCATGTTATATTTTAAGTTCTGCAAAACAATTAGTTAGATCCATCTTATGGCATTCCCAAAGGTCACTTTCTCCTACCTTTAAAAGTAGCTGATATTTAGTTATTCGTTGTACAGGTTTAATAAGATAGGAAGAAATCGAGTTTGCTAGTCCATGACGATGTTGTATTTCCTGTTTAAAAAAATATTTTTAGATTGAATCACACAGGAATTAATAAAAAAAAGGAATCAATACTATAAATGTAGAAAAATGTAGTAGACCACAATTTCTTAGAACATAGAACATGGAACAATACAGCACAAACAGGCCCTTCGGCCCACGAGTTGCGTCGATCACATCTACCAATCCACAGACCTATCTATAATCCCCTATCCTATTCTTTTCCATATACTCAATCAGAAGTCTCTTAAAAGACCCCAGTGAGTTTGCCTCAACAAACCTTCGACGGCAGTTGGTTCCATTCTCTCACCACCCTCTGAGTGAAAAACCTACCCCTGACATCTCCTTTGTATTTGCTTCCCTGCACCTTAAATCTGTGTCCTCTCGTATTGACCATTTCCACTCAGGGAAATAGTCTCTGAGAGTCCACCCTATCTATTCCTCTCAACATTTTATAAACCTCTATCAGGTCGCCTCTCAACCTACGTCTCTCCAGTGAGAAGAGTCCCAGCTCCCTCAACCTATCTTCATAAGGCCTGCCTCCCAATCCAGGCAGCAGCCTTGTAAATCTCCTCTGAACCCTCTCAATAGCCTCTACATCCTTCCTATAATGAGGCGACCAGAACTGCACACAATACTCCAACTGGGGTCTGACAAGGTGCAAACAGCTCTCATCACCTACAAATGTTTGGTAGATGAAAATCTGTATTGACAGAATCTGCTTTGCTGATTACATATTTTCTAAATATATTGCTGTTTAAGTTAAATATTATTGCTTTCAATTTCCAGGTACGAAATTGGCACAATGATAACCAATTTAGCAGGGCTGAGTTCTGCTACCTGATTTGCATGAGTTTTTGAGGCAAATAAATTGGCATGGGATCATTCTTTCTTTCAGGCAGTCCTTTCCAACATGGCATGTCATCGTGACTTAAATGCTGCAACCATGTCCAATTTTGTAACTCCCCAATTTCTACCCTGTTATATTTCAATGACGTCTGGTAAATTTAACACTTCACGATAGATCGCGTTATTAGAACCACAGAAAATTACAGCTCAGAAACAGGCCTTTTGGCCCTTCTTGTCTGTGCCGAACCATTTTTTTGCCTAGTCCCACTGACCTATACTTGCACCATATCCCTTCACACCCCTCTCATCCATGTACCTGTCCAAGCTTTTCTTAAATGTTAGAAGTGACCCCGCATTTACTTTATCCAGCAGCTCATTCCACACTCCCACCACTCTCTGCGTAAAGAAGCCACCCCCCTAATATTCCCTTTAAACTTTTCTCCTTTCACCCTTAATCCATGCCCTCTGTTTTTTTTCTCCCCTAGCCTCAGTGAAAAAAGCCTGCTTGCATTCACTCTATCTATACCCATCAAAATCTTATACACCGCTATCAAATCTCCCCTCATTCTTCTATGCTCCAGGGAATAAAGTCTGAGCCTATTCAATCTCTCTCTATAACTCAGCTTCTTAAGTCCTGACAATATCCTCGTGAACCTTCTCTGCACTCTTTCAACTTTATTTATATCCTTTCTGTATCTCAAAATTGTACACAATACTCTCAATTCAGCCTCATCAATGCCTTTTACAACCTCACCATAACACTCCAACTTTTATACTCGATACTTCGATTTATAAAGACACTCATTACCAAAATCACTCTTTACGACCCTATCCACCTATGATGTCACTTTGAGGGAATTCTGTACTTGTATTCCCAGATCCCTCTGTTCAACTGCATTCTTCAGAGTCCTACCATTTACCTTGTACGTTCTACTTTGGTTTGTCCTTCCAAAGTGCAATAACTCACATTTGTCTGTGTTAAATTCCATTTGCTATTTTTCAGCCCATTTTTCTAGTTGGTCCAAATCCCTCTGCAAGCTTTGAAGATCTTCCTCACTGTCCACTACACTTCCAATCTTTGTATCATCAGCAAATTTGCTGATCCAATTTACCACATTTCCATCCAGATCACTGACATAGATGACAAACACTGATCCCTGCGGCATACTACTAGTCACGATGTAGAAATGCCGGCGTTGGATTGGGGTAAACACAGCTTGCAAGTTTACTATCAAATAAATCGGTTGGATTTAAACCTGCTGTTGTCAGACTTCTTACTGTGCACACTACTAGTCACAGGATTCCATTCAGAAAAGCAATCCTCCATAACCATTCTCTGGCTTTTTCCATTCCACATCTCCACATCATTCTTCCATTGAACCAATATCTAATCCAATTTATTACCTCCCCATGTATACCAAATGACTGAACCTTCCTAGCTAACCTCCCATGAAGGACCTTATCAAAGGCCTTGCTAAGATACACAACAACCACTGTCTTCCCTTCATCCACTCTCTTGGGAACCTCCTTGAAAAACTCTAATAGATTGGTCAAACATGACCTATCACACACAAAGCCATGTTGACGCTCCCTAATAAATCCCTGTCTATCCAAATATTTGTAGATCCTATCTCTTTTCACACTTTCAATAACATGTCCACCACTGATGTCAAACTTACTAGCCTATAATTTGCCAGATTTTTTTTGGAATCTTTTTTAAACAACATAGAACATAGAACATTACAGCGCAGAACAGGCCCTTCAGCCTTCGATGTTGCGCCGACCAATTAGGAAAAAGCAATGATCCGCTAACCTAAACCATTCCCTTTTCGTCCATAAACTTATCTACTAACCTCTTAAACGCCACCAAACTTGGCGCATCTACAACTGCTGCAGGCAGGGCATTCCACTCCCGAACCACCCTTCGGGTAAAGAACCTACCTCTGATATCCGTCCTATAACTATCACCCCTTAAATTAAAGCTGTGTCCCCTCGTGCTAGCTTTTTCCATCCTAGGAAAAAGGCTATCACTGTCCACCCTATCTAAACCTCTAATCATCTTATATGTTTCAATAAGGTCTCCTCTTAGCCGCCTTCTTTCTAACAAAAACAACTCCAAATCCCTCAGCCTCTCTTCATAAGACCTGCCTTCCATACCAGGCAACATCCTGGTAAACCTCCTCTGTACCCTCTCCAATGCCTACACATCTTTCTTATAATGTGGGGACCAGAACTGCACACAATACTCCAAGTGCAGCCGCACTAGAGTTTTGTACAGTTGCAACATGACGTTGCGGCTCCGAAATTCAATCCCCCTACCAAAAAAAGCTAAGACTCCATATGCCTTCTTAACAACCTTATCGACTTGACTGCCTACTTTCAGGGATCTATGCACATATACACCAAGATCCCTCTGTTCATAACACTATTAAGAGTCCTACCATTAGCCCTATACTCTACACATTTATTATTCCTGCCAAAGTGCATTACCTCACACTTTTCCACATTAAACTCCATTTGCCACCTCTAGGCCCAGCTCTGCAACTTGTCCAAGTCTCTCTGCAAACTAGAACACCCCTCTTCACTATCTACCACTCCTCCGACTTTGGTGTCATCCGCAAATTTACTAATCCATCCTTCAATACTCTCATCCAGATCATTTATAAAAATTACGAACAGCAGGGGCCCCAAAACAGATCCCTGAGGTACACCACTTGTAACCGAACTCCACAATGAATAATTTCCATCAACCACCCCCCTCTGTCTTCTATCAGCTAGCCAAATCCTAATCCAATTAGCTAAATCACCCTCTATCCCATACATCTGCATTTTCTGCAGAAGCCTTCCATGGGCCACCTTATCGAACGCCTTACTAAAGTCCATAATATACCACATCAACTGCCTTACCCTCATCCACCTCTTTGGTCACTTTTTCAAAAAACTCAATAAGGTTAGTAAGGCACGACCTACCCTTCACAAAACCATGCTGACTATCCCCAATCTATTCATTTCTCTCTAAATAACCATAAATCCTATCCCTAATAATTCTCTCCAATACTTTGCCCACAACAGAAGTAAGACTCACCGGCCTATAATTCCCTGGAAAGTCTCTATTCCCCTTCTTGAACATTTGTTATCCTCCAGTCTTCCAGCACTATACCCGTAACCAACGACGACCTGAAGATCAGAGCCAGAGGCTCTGCAATTGCCTCTCTCGCCTCCCACAGAAGCCTAGGGTAAATCCCGTCCGGCCCAGGGGACTTATCTAACTTCAAACCCTCAAGAATATCTAGCACATCCTCCTTATCTACTTCAATACTTTCCAGTTTGCAACCCTGTATCCCAGTGATCTCCACAACTACATTTACATCTCCCTGCATGAATACCGAAGAGAAATATTTGTTCAGTGCCTCTCCAATCTCTTCAGGCTCCACGCACAACTTCCCACTGCTGTCTATGACTGGCCCTAATCTTGCCCTAACCAATCTTCTATATCTAAAGAAAGCTTTAGGATTCTCCTTGATCCTATCAGCCAGTCTTCTCGTGTCCCCTTTTAGCTCTCCTCAACTCACTCTTTAGCTCCCTCCTGGCTAATCTATAGCTATCCAGTGCACTAACCTAGCCTTCAAGCCTCATCCTGACATAAGCCTCCTTTTTCCTTTTAACCAGCGAATCAACTTTTTTAGTACACCATGGTTCCCTTACTCGACCATTTCCTCCTTGCCTGACAGGGACACACTTATCAAGGACTCGCAGCAGCTGCTCCTTGAATAAGCTCCACATTCCAGATGTTCCCAGTCCCTGTAGTTTCCTAGTCCAATCTATGCACCCTAATTCTCTCCTGATGGCCTCATAATTACCCTTCCCCCAGCTATAACTACTGCCCCCAGCTTCATGCCTATCCCTGTCCATCACTAAGGTGAACGTAAACGAATTGTGGTCACTATCACCAAAATGTTCACTAACTTCCAAGCCTAACACCTGGTCTGGCTCATTGCCCAGCACCAAATCAATGTAGCCTCACCTCTAGTTGGCCTATCTACATACTGAGTCAAAAAACCTTCCTGCACACTTTGTACAAAAACTGACCCCTCTAACGAGCTAGAGCTATAGCTATTCCAATCAATATTAGTAAAGTTAAAGTCCCCTATACTCTAAAAAAGTCCCCTGTTACTTTCACTCCTGTGCAGGATCGACTTTGCAATCCTTTCCTCTACCTCTCTAGAACTTTTAGGAGGTCTATAAAAGACTCCCAACAGGGTGACCTCCCCTCTCCTGTTTCTAATCTCAGCTCATACCACCTCAACAGACAAGTCCTCATCAAACTTCCTGTCACTGTGATACAGTCTTTGACTAATAATGCCACTCCTCCCCCCCCTTCTACCTCTTTCTCTACTCCGACTGAAGCATTTGAACCCTGGAACCTGCAACAACCATTCCTGTCCCTGCTCTATCCATGTCTCTGAAATGGCCACAACATCGAAGTTCCAGGTACTGATCCAAGCTGCAAGTTCCTCCACCTTATTGCGAATACTCCTTGCATTAAAGTATACGCATTCCAAACCATGCCCTACTCCACCCATACGCTGCTGTGCTTTACAGTTCTCATCTATGACCCCACTATTCTCGTCCCTCTTAACATCCAAACTACTCAGGATCCCACTTGAACCCAACGGAACAACTTGAGCTACCTTCCAATCATCCAGTACCTCCCCTGTGCATACTGACATTTTAAATATGTCTGCCAGGGCCTCTGCACATTCACTGCTAGCCTCCCTCAAGCTCCATGGGAATAACCTGTCTGGTCCCAGGGATTTATCCACTCTGATCTGCCTCAAGATAGCCAGCACCACTTTCTCTTTAATCTGTAAAGGTTCCATAACCTCCTTACCTATTTGCTGTATTTCCATAGACTCCATGCCCGTTTCCTCGGTAAATACTGGTGCAAAAAACCCATTTAGTATCTCCCCATCTCTTTTGGTTCCAACTGGTCTTCAAGAGGACCAATTTTATCCCTCACTATCCTTTTGCTCCTAACATACCTATAGAAGCTCTTTGGATTTTCCTTCACTCTGTCTGCCAAAGCAATCTCATGTCTTCTTTTAGCCCTGCTGATTTCCCTCAAGTAGCTTCTTGCACTTTTTAATACTCCTAGAGCATCTGATCAATTCCTTGCTGCTTGTACATTTCATATGACTCTCTCTTCCTCTTAACCAGCATTACAATCTCCCTCAAGAACCAAGATTCCTTATTCCTATTTACTTTGCCTTTAATCCTGATAGGAACATACAAACTTTGCACTCTCAAAATTACTCCTTTGAAGGCCTCCCACTTTCCATTTACATCCTTATCAGAGAACAGCCTGTGCCAATCCACACTTCTCAGATCCCTTTTCATATCATTAAATTTGGCCTTTTTCCAGTTCAGAACTTCAACGCGAGGATCAGATCTATCCTTATCCATGATCAGGTTGAAACTAATGGCATTATGATCACTGGATCCAAAGTTTTCCCTCACGTTCACATCCATCATCTGCCCTAACTCATTTCCCAATAGGAGATCCAATATTGCATCCTCTCTAGTTGACACCTCTATATACTTGATGTAGAAAATTCTCCTGAACACATTTCACAAACTCTATCTCATCTAAACCTTTAACAGTATGCAAATCCCAATCTAGATGTGGAAAATTAAAATCCCCTACTATCACTGTGTGTTTCTTGCAGTTGTCAGCCATTTCACTGCTAATTTGCTCCTCCAATTCTCTCTATTCTTATAGGGATGGTAGGGAATCATACTGAAACCCATGAATCAAAGTTTAATTTACCAATTTCTGTGAACTTCTCTCTCCACCTCATGGTAGAGTTTCCAACACAACCAAAGCCACTTGGACAAAGTGATACCTAGAGCCAAGTATTCCCCCCACAAAAGGAAAAAAATGGGACAAATTTTAGCTCTATGCAGCATGAGAAGAGGTCATCTTGTCTGGGACAAGATGGGACATCACCCTCTTGTCTGGGACAGAGCAACAGCAATAGATTTTCAGCATTCTGAGCCTGTTTTCCTTCTCCATGCAATAATATCACAATTGATCTCACATCAATTAATGTCACATATCTTAACTCTCTCTAGCTAACTTGGTTCTGTATCCTCCATATATTTGCTTAATAAAAATCTGTCTCAGTTTTGAAATTTTGATGAAAGGAAGTTGAAATATTGTTAAAACTGACTATTCTAAGAAAAGGGAATAGGAAATGGTAATAAGAACCAAACATATGAGTACTACTGACATCGAAATACGCTCCTGCATGCTCCAGTATGAGTTGGGTGGAGTCTGGTTTGTTTCTACAGTATGTTACGTACATCTGGAACTTGTCAGCCTGTTTAGGAGAAAACAAAAACAACAAAGTCACAAACTACATTCTCACTGCTTCATTAGTCAAACCCTGAGGGCACAGCACAGAGCATAGAGTTTTACAGCATGGAAAGAGGCCCTTCGGCCAAACTTGTCCATGCCGCCCTTTTCTTTAAAACTCCGAAACTAATCCCAATTGCCCGCATTTGGTCCATATCCCTCTACACCCAAGTAATTATCTAAATGCTTTTTAAAAGATAAAATTGTATCAGCCTTTACTACTATCACTGGCAGCTTGTTTCAGACACTCACCACCCTGCGTGAAAAAATTGGCCCTTCGTATCTCTGCCTTCTCACTTTAAAATATTGTTAAGGATGACCAAAAAGGGAATAGGGAATGTTAAAAACAATCAAGCCTATGTGTATTACTGACATCAAAATATGCTCCTGCATGCTCTGGTATTATAACAACATCTGAAGCATCTGGTTACTAGAGAAAAAGAAAACTTAAAAAATTATTTGTTGGAAACTATCTTGAAACAACAAAATGGAGATCCTGTGGTAGCTTGATATGGTAAATAGCAGAGTCTTGAACAAGGGGACATAGCTACAAGATAAAGGGCCGGTCATTTAAAACTGAGTTGTGCAGAAATTTCTTCTTGCAGAGGATGGTGAATCTTTGGAATTCTATGTCCAAAGGGTAACAGAGGCTGGATCATTAGAGGTATTTGAAGTGGAGTAGATAAATATTTGATAGATCAAGGAACTGAGAGCAATGGAAAAATGGCATAGAAAAGGAATTGAGGCCAGCATAGATCAGCCATTATTGTTTTGAATGGTCTAGTCCTACTTCAACTTTTATTAAACAAGCCTAACTTTTGATTTAAAAAACTAAAGATTTTTAGATATGACCTAAAGGTGAGATAAGAATAAAACAGTTACGACGTGCACCTTCACATTAGTCATTTTTTTACACAGAAAATTATTTTTTTTGGATAGGGTCACAAAAAGGACAATTTCAGATTTTTCAAAAACAATTTATACCCTTGCATTTTAGCAACTTTGTTTTGCAGAAGACACATATGTAGTATAACCAATGTTGCCAACTAACTCGTATTATCATTTTTTAGGCCCATATAAACATCACAGAAGAGTTGGTGCCAGCCTTAGTTCAGTGGCAACACACTTTCCTTTGAGCCAGAATGTTGAGAGTTGAAGTCTCACTCAAGAGACATTAGAGCCTAATTGAGACTAACATGCTGCCAAGCAATTGCGGTACTGCTGGAGGTGTCATCCTCTTGGGTGAGATGTTAAAGGCCCTGTTTGCTCACTCAGTCGGATGCAAAGATTTCCACGGCGCTATATAAAAGTCACAGAAACCCTACAGTACAGAAAGAGGCCATTCGACCCATTGAGTCTGCAGCGACCACAATCCCATCCAGGCCCTACCCCTACATCCGTACACATTTTACCCACTAATCCTCCAACCTTTGCATCTACAGTCAATTTACATGGCCAATCTAACCTGCAAATCTTTGGACTGTGGGAGAAACTGGAGCACCTGGAGGAAACCCACAAAGTCACAAGGAAAACATACAAACTCCACACAGACAGTGACCCAAGCTGGGAACTGAATCCAGGTCCCTGGAGCTGTGAAGTAGCAGTGCTAACCACCTCTGCTACCATGCCGCCCCTTGAAGAAAAGCAAGAGAATTCTCCCTAGCAATATTATATTACCACTTCAGCTGTGAAATGCTTTGGTGTATCCTGAGGATGTGAAACACACCAAAATACAAATTATTTTGTTCTATAGATTACGATGTAGAAGTCAATCCAGCATGTCATTTGACACAATGCTATTAGCCCCAAAAGTTCTGTCTTTTTCATACACTTGGATCAATGCTTGCCTCTCGCCCAACCTCTTTTAAGCCACAACAGCTATATTCGCATTAGAGTCAGTCTCAATTTTTCACCCCAAAAATAGATATTTTACTTACCAGCACCTTACTACTTGAGTGCAAAGAATCAAGTTGTATTGCAATGATGTGCAAGAGCTTAAGACAGGCCTACATAGAGCAAACCCCACAAAGCTAACTAAAAGGATGGGGACTTCCCACATCAGACTTCACTTTTATAGTTGGTGACAAGTCAATACATGCTTTTGGAAGAATTTTTTGAGGCTTTAAAGGTTGACTTATACACCAATATCTATGGTACATTACCAAACTAAATATCTATAATATAATAATATATGTAGGGATATGGGGATAAGGCCTGGATGGGATTGTGTTCAGTGAGAATTGATGGGCAGAAGGCCATTTTTCTGCACTGTAAGGTTATGATTCTATGACAGCACATAAAATTTATTAATGGATCAGGGGAGTGTGTGCAGGGAAATCTGAAAGAAATGAGAATTTTCCATAATTCCTTTGTTTTGAAAAAAGGCATACTGGTATCAACAATGTTGGCTTTGACATGCAGTGGTAAACCTCACCCTAACGCCTTAGCTCATGTATTGCTTTCATATATTCTTGATGTGACCCTGATAGAACAGTTTTCATTTATATAGCAGCTTGAACACAATAAGATATTTAATATGATTTAAAAGAGAAATAAGCATAATTGGACTTCAAGCTATGAGACAACATTAGATAATTGACACAATAATCAAAAATATAAATTTTAGGAAGCTACATAGTGAATAAGGAGGTTAAAAAGTTTAGGAAGAGGATTCCAGAGCTTATGGCTGAAGCAGCTATAAGCATGGCTACCAATGGTGCAGAGACAAAAATCAGGGACGTGAAAGAGGCCAGAATTAGAAAATCCAGAGACATAAAAGAGTTGGAAGGCTGGGAAGTTTACATTGAAAGGGAGGGAGGGTGTGGAGGGAATGAAGAACAAGGATGAGAATTATAATCACAGAATCCTGATAGTGCAGGGGGAGGCTATTCAGCCCATTGAGACAGCACGACAACAATTTCACTCAGGTCCTATCCCCACAGCCCCACAGATTTTACTCACTAATCCCCCTATATTAATAGAACATAGAACATAGAACATAGAACAATACAGCACAGAACAGGCCCTTCGGCCTTCGATGTTGTGCCGACCAAAATAAAAAGCAATGCCCCTCCTAACTAAACCATTCTCTTCTCATCCATATACTTATCAACTAACCTCTTAAACGCCACCAAACTTGGCGCATCTACAACAGCTGCAGGCAGGGCATTAAATGGGAAATTTAGCATGAACAATCAACCTTTGGAGTGTGGGAGGAAACTGGCTCACCCAGAGGAAAGCCACGCAGACATGGGGAGAATGTGCGATCTACTCACTGATAGTTACCCAAGCTGGAAATTGAACATGGGTTCCTGGTGCTGTCAGGTAGCAGTGCTAACCACTGTGCCACCGTGTTGTCCTGATTTTACAATTAAAGTAAATACAAAGTAATAGGTATTAAGAGTTTTGGATAAGCTTTTTTTACGTATGGTCTAAGGTGGTAGGCCAGCCAAGGAAGTATTGCAATGTTAAATTCCAGAAGTAACAAAGGTGTGATCAAAGGTTTTAGCACAGATGAGTTTTGGCGCAGAGGAATGTTTTGGAGGCAAAAGAATCTAAATGATGGAGAGAATATGTGGGATAAAAGCTCAGCTCATGGTCATATAAAACCTAGAAACAATAGAAATAGGCACAGGAGAAGGAAAGGGAGGCAGGGAGGAAATGGTCGAGTAAGAGAGCCTTGGTGTACGAAAAAAGTTGATTTGCTGGTTAAGAAGAAAAAGGAGGCTTATGTCAGGATGAGGCTTGAAGGCTCAGTTAGTGCAATGGATAGCTATAGATTAGCCAGGAAGGAGCTAAAAAGTGAATTGAGGAGAGCTAAGAGGGGACACGAGAAGATGTTGGCTGATAGGATTAAGGAGGATCCTAAAGCTTTCTTTCGATATGTTAAGAATAGAAGATTGGTTAGGGCAAGATTAGGGCCAGTCATAGATAGCAGTGGGAAGTTGTGCGTGGAGCCTGAAGAGATTGGCGAGGCACTGAATAAAGATTTCTCTTCGGTATTCACGCAGAGTGCTGGAAATGTAGCTGTGGAGAGCACTGAGGTACAGGGTTGCAAATTGGGGAGTATTGTAGTAGATAGGGAGGATGTGTTAGAAATTCTCGAGGGTTGGAAGTTGGATAAGTCCCCTGGGCCGGACGGGATTTACCCTAGGATTCTCTGGGAGGCAAGAGAGGAGATTGCAGAGCCTCTGGCTCTGATCTTCAGGTCGTCATTGGTTACCGGTGTGGTTCCGGAGGACTGGAGGATAGCGAATGTGGTCCCATTGTTCAAGAAGGGGAAAAGAGACCTTCCAGGGAATTATAGGCCAGTGAGTCTTACTTCTGTTGTGGGCAAGGTATTGGAGAGAATTATTAGGGATAGGATTTATAGTTATTTAGAGAGAAATGAATTGTTTGGGGATAGTCAGCATGGTTTCGTGAAGGGTAGGTCATGCCTTACTAACCTCATTGAGTTTTTTGAGAAAGTGAACAAAGAGGTGGATGGGGGTAAGGCGGTTGATGTAGTATATATGGACTTTAGTAAGGCGTTTGATAAGGTGGCCCATGAAGACTTCTACAGAAAATGCAGATGTGTGGAATAGAGGGTGATTTAGCTAATTGGATTAGGAATTGGCTGGCAGATAGAAGACAGAGGGTGGTGGTTGATGGGAGATATTCATCGTGGAGTTCGGTGACAAGTGGTGTGCCTCAGGGGTCTGTTTGGGGCCCCTGCTGTTTGTAATTTTTATAAATGATCTGGATGAGGGTATTGAGGGATGGATCAGTAAATTTGCAGATGACACTAAAGTCGGTGGAGTGGTAGATAGTGAAGAGGGGTGTTATAGAACATAGTAGGGAATGGTTTAGTTTGGAGGGGCATTGCTTTATATTTTGGTCGGCACAACATCGAGGGCCGAAGGGCCTGTTCTGTGCTGTAATGTTCTATGTTCTATGTTCTATAAGACCTGTAGACCTACAAACATGCTCCATCTTCAACAAAATCATAGCTGAATCTCAACTCCACTTTCACAGATTTCTTGATTCATTCAGAGATCAAAAATCCATTGATTTTAGTCTTGAATATGTTAAAGAACTGAACATTCAAGCCCTCTCTGATAAAGAATTCCAAAGATTCACAATTCCTTGAGATAAGGAATTTCCCCATATCTGTTTACCATGGTTTGTGTATTTACATAAATGCACTTGTGATTTTTTTTTAAGAAGTTGAAAACATTTAGTTTTTTTTAATTAGGCAAACTTAACAAGTCTGAATATTTAGAGTACATATGTGAACTGTCATCAACTTGCAAAGCCCACTATCCCTGTTAGAAGCTGTATTGTTCTCCTGATGTGCAGATTTCAAGAAATGTGATATTACTATTTAAAAAAAATCTATAAATGCCAATTCTTTCACATTTCTACTTGGCACAATTAAAATATTTTGAAAGCATAAATACAATTTTTTGATGACGGTAAGGATACAACATACACAAAGTACCACTGCCGTTATTCAGTCGATATCTGGAAAATAAACAATTTCTGCTCTTCTAAGAGGTAGTGTTAATGGAAAAGACTTCACAGGGTGGCAAGAAAAACTAACTAACTGACTGACTGTGAGGTATGACATCTAAACACAATCTTGTCTCCATCTGATGTCCTTTTGTGCAAACTAGAGGTGATTAGGAGTAGGAACACAGGCTGAATTTTCCCTTCCTGAGGCCACAAGGTTGAAGTTTTTCTTTCACCCTTGCTACTGAACAAAGATCAATTAACTAGCATATGTGTATTACTGTGGAAATCTCAGTTATATCTGCTTTAACCAATTAATCAGTCAGAGAACTTCAAAGTATTTTAACTTGTTCAACTAATAGAGAAGGAATTTGGATACCAGGATGAACTGTTGGTAAGCCAGTTTTTAACTGCAACAATCTGCATCATGGCTTGATGAAAATACAATTTTTAATGTACCGACCATCAGATCTTGGCTGTAAGTGGTGAACCACAATATGTTTGCAATACATAAACAAATAGTTTAAAAAAAAGTAGTTGAATATAGTTTTAATAGTTTGAAGTGATATGCTGTACCAAATGTTGGCTGAAGCTCTGTCTAATTATTGGTTGTAAAAGGTCTCCTAAAAACGACAAGTGACTTACCCAAGTGACAAAACAATGTCCCACATCTTCTGGCAGCTGTTCATACTTCTCTAGCTCTTTCAGAAATAAACTGCAAAGATATTTTGAAGTATGTAAAATGAAACAATTGAAAAATATAGTCTTAATTACAGCTTGCAACTAAGATGGTGTGCATTTTGATAAAAATAATGAGGATATCTTATGAGTAATTCTACTGATGGCATGTGATAAAAATTCCGAAGTAAAATCCTCAATTTATAATGCACAATTAACACATTTCCTCAAAAAAAGTACATTGGTTTATTCTGAAGGTAGGCCAATTCATTTGTATTTATCTATATAATCTACATCCACCCACATTCTTCACTGCATTAATAGATCTCTTTGTTTAGCTCGTTGCAAATCAGCTATTCTGATCCCAATCAATATATCATTGAAACTAGGACATGTGTGTCTTTGTCATTTAGCTGTAGCTATGGAATAAAACTGTTGAAGTATTCACTTTGGGAAAGCCTCAGATGTAGCTTAATAAAATTGGAAATGTGGGAACACTCAAAAATCTTCCTTGAAAGTAGTTAACAGAGTAATACTGGAGATCATTCAATTAAACACACGTCGTCTGAAAAAAACAGAAACGTCTTCTTGAATGTCTATTTATTTCATTTTTGCACGTCCATGAGACTGCTGCTCACATTTTATCCAGCATTCTCCTATTTATTTATCATCTGTCATCATAAAGCTCTTGTACTACTTATTATCTTGAATTAATTCAAATTCCTCATTGACAAATCCTTCCAGGCCTTCACCAACTCTGGAATTTCTTTTAGCCCCACAACAGAAGATTCTTTCCGCATTTCCAGTTCTACTTTCTGAGCTCGCCTTTTTTTTTACTTCTATTGCAGAGTTTTCATAGAACATAGAACACTACAGCACAAACAGGCCCTTCGGCCCACAAGTTGTGCCGAACACATCAAAACCTACCCAGCCATAGACCTATCTATAACCCCCAATCCCATTGGATCCCATATACTCATCCAGAAGTCTTTTAAAAGACCCCAGCGAGTTCGCCTCGACCACCACCGACGGCAGCCGATTCCATTCACTCACCACCCTCTGAGTGAAAAACTTTCCCCTAGCATCCCCTCTGTACTTGCTTCCCTGCACCTTAAATCTGTGCCCTCTCGTCGCGACCATTTCAGCCCTGGGAAATAGTCTCTGAGAGTCCACCCTATCTATTCCTCTCAACATCTTGTAAACCTCTATCAGGTCGCCTCTCAACCTTCGTCTCTCCAGGGAGAACAGTCCCAGCTCCCTCAACCTGTCTTCATAAGGCATGCCTCCCAATCCAGGCAACATCCTTGTAAATCTCCTCTGCACCCTTTCAATAGCTTCCATGTCCTTCCTATAGTGAGGCGACCAGAACTGCGCACAGTACTCCAAGTGTGCTCTGACAAGGGTCCTGTAAAGCTGCAGCATTACCTCCTGACTCCTGAACTCAATGTCTCGATGAATGAAGGCCAGTACACCGTAAGCTTTCCTAACCACATCCTCCACCTGGGAGGCCGATTTGAGAGTCTTATGGACCCGGACCCCAAGATCCCTCTGCTCTTCCACACAGCTAAGACTCCTACCTTTGATAGTGTACTCATTCATCCCGTTGGATCTGCCAAAATGGACCACAACACATTTATCCGCGTTGAAGTCCATCTGCCACTTCTCCGCCCAGTCTTGCATCCTGTCGATGTCATGCTGCAACTTCTGACATCCCTCCAGACCATCCACAACACCACCGACCTTCGTGTCATCGGCGAACTTACTCACCCATCCCTCCACTTCCTCATCCAGGTCATTTATGAAAATGACAAACAGCAAGGGTCCTAGAACAGATCCCTGGGGCACTCCACTGGTGACCGACCTCCATGCAGAAAAAGAGCCATCCACAACCACCCTCTGCCTTCTGCAGGCAAGCCAGTTCTGGATCCACAAGGCCAAAGCCCCTTGGATCCCATGGCCTCTCACCTTCTCAAGAAGTCTTGCATGTGGGACCTTGTCAAATGCCTTGCTGAAGTCCATGTACACCACGTCCACTGCTCTTCCTTTGTCACTGTGTTCAGTCACATTTTCGAAGAACTCAATTAAGCTCGTAAGGCACGACCTGCCTTTTACAAAACCATGTTGACTATTTCTAATCAACCTAAACTTCTCCAAATGCTCGTAAATCTTGTCCCTCAGAAGCCTCTCCATCAGCTTACCAACCACTGAGGTCAGACTCACCGGTCGGTAATTTCCAGGACTATCCCTGTTCCCTTTCTTGAAAATAGGGACCACATCCGCAATCCTCCAATCCTCCGGAACCTCTCCCGTCTCCATCGACGACGCAAAGATCATCGCCAGGGGCTCTGCAATGACATCCCTCACCTCCCACAATAACCTGGGGTACATCCCATCTGGTCCCGGAGACTTGTCTATCTTGATAGCATTTAAAAGTTCTAACACATCTGCTTCCTTAATATCTACATACTCAATCTTTTCAGTCTGCCGCAAACTTGTAGTGCATCCTCCCAGATCACTTTCCACCGTGAATACTGAGGCAAAGTACTCATTAAGCACCTCTGCCATTTCTTCCGGTTCCATACAGACTTTTCCCCCTTCACCTTTTATAGGTCCTATCCCTTCTCTTCTCATCCTTTTACTTTTCACATATTTGTAGAAGGCTTTGGGATTCTCCTTAATCCTACCAGCCAAGGCCTTCTCATGACCCCTTCTGGCTCTCCTAATTTCCTTTTTAAGCTCTCTTCTATTTTCTCTTTTCAGCCTACTTGGCAATACATTCTGGGACTCCCACCTTAAATTAGCTCTTTCCCGATCTTCAAAAACAAGCTCAAACCTATCACTTCGACTCTGTCATTACTTACTTCTCCTATTACTGCTCAATATTAATTTCCTTCCCTGTTATATGCTTTAAATACTAAAAGACAATTTGATTATAATTTGGAAACATGCATTTCACATGAGCATCACGTAAAAGGTGGTATTTCAATGAAGCATTAGTTCAAGACAATGTTGAGGACATTTACAATCACAGATGGAAAGTTCCTTCTAATTCATTATTTTTAATTAATTAATTAATCCAATATCAGATAATTTATTAATATTAGATTACAATCTAATCATGCCTTAAACTTACTGGATGTCAAAAATCATGCATTTTCCCAGCCCTGTGGGCACAAGCTTAAGGTGGCAGCCTGGGAAAAGATAGGGAAAGAACTAATTTAAACTGGAAGTTCCAGAACGTATTGTCAAGTTGGCTGAAACTCTGCAATAAAAGTAAAAGAGGCGAATATAGGAGACCAGAGTTGGAAATGAAAAAGGAACGGTCTGCTGTGAGGTTAAAGGAAGTTCTAGAGATAGAACAAGATGAGATGCTAGAATATTGCTCCCCAAAACCACTTCGAAACTTGCACAAAGTAGGCTGCAAAAAGGTTTGGTTTCTTGCTACGTAGCAGAAGGCAGCTAACGATGGGGTAAAGCCCCCATTTGGAGCAATGTTGTAGCGTTGCTAGAACGTTTCTACCTATGAACCAGTCCCGTCATTGAATGTGGAAATTTCAAGCTCACTGGAGATGGCAGGGCTGCAGTGTTGAAAGGCAGCAATTGTGACAGTGTCTAATTCCGGGAGGGTCTAACGATGGCCCTACTTGCTTCAGGATTCTTTAATCATTATCTTCTCTGAAGACAGAGCATAGAACACTACAGCACAAACAGGCCCTTCAGCCCACAAGTTGCACCGATCATATCAGTACCTACCAGGCCAGTAACTCCCAATCCCATTAAATCCCATGTACTCAACTAGAAGTCTCTTAAAAGACCCCAGCAAGTTCGCCTCCACCACCACTGATGGCAGCCAATTCCATTCACTCACCACCCTGAGTGAAAACCGTACCCCTAATATCTCCTTTGTACTTGACCCCCAGCACCTTAAACCTGTGTCCTCCCGTAGCAACCGTTTCAACCCTGGGAAATAGCCTCCGAGAATCCACCCTATCTATTCCTCTCAACATCTTATAAATCTCTATCAGGTCGCCTCTCAACCTTCGTCTCTCCAGGAAGAAGAGACCTAAGCTCCCTCAACCTATTTTCATAAGGCATGCCTCCCAATCCAGGCAACAATCCGGTAAATCTCCTCTGCACCCTTTCAATAGCTTCCACATCCTTCCTGTAGTGAGATGACCAGAATTGCACACAGTACTCCAGGTGGAGTCTGACAAGGGTCTTATAAAGTTGCAGCATTACCTCTCAACTCCTAAACTCAATCCCTCTATTAATGAAAGCCAGTACACCATACGACTTCTTGACCACATCCTCCACCTGCAAAGCCGATTTAAGAGTTCTATGGACCCAGACCCAAGATCCTTCTGCTCCTCAACACTGCTTAGATTCCTACCCTTGATGTCATACTGCTTCATTCCATTGGTCCTGCCAAAATAGACCACCGCACATTTATCTGCACTTCTCTGCCCAGTCTTGCATCCTATCTATGTCTCGCTGCAACTTCTGACATCCCTCCAGACTATCCACAACATCACCAACCTTCGTATCGTCGGCAAACTTATTAACCCATCCCTCCACTTCCTCATCCAGGTCACTTATGAAAGGCTGTTATATTGAGCTGCCAGCCTAATGACTGAGCCTGTGATCCTGAAGACTCATCCACCTGCATTGGTAGAATGTTGAACATGGAAGTGGCCAACGTTGTAGACTATCTCTTACAATGTTGCACTGCTGGTCTCATTGCCAGCATATGTGAGCTTGACTGTGTCATATGATTCTGATGTTGTGAACATCACAGCCCGGAGATATAGATGTCATTGATCAGATTCTGAGAAGAGAACTCATATGCCTCAGTGAAATGCCTCAATGAACTAAGTTTAACCAAAACGAAGTCCTCATCAATTTAGTCAGATTAACCCATTCATAGCCTTGTGAATTAATGAGATTACAAGCTAGTCTTCAAGTGCAGAATCAATGTTCAAAATAGTTCGAAAAGACATCCATGTTGCTGAGAGTGTTAGCATATTAGGAAATTATCCCACTTGACCTTGGGCAGATTTTCAATCAGGTAACTCAGTGAATAAGGTATCTATATGATAATTCATCCCATGTGACCTTTGACAAAGCATTTTGAAGCTTTTGAAGTGAGATCTTCTATTCTTGAATAGAGGACACAAAAACATAAATCTCAACTGATTTTCATCCTCAGCACAAGAAACATTTTGCATAACAGGTTGCTTCTGGTGAATGCTGAATTTGTTCATAAAGTGTGAAAATGTGAGTAGTACAGCAAAACTGTTACATCATTTATTAAGCTTACTTACTTATTATGGAACTCATAAATTTCCTGCATATTGCCAAATATTATATGCTCTTTATTGATAATCCCAGGCGGAATTTCATCAACACCACTCGTCATTTCCCAGAGATATGTCTAGTTTGGAAAGAGAAAAATCATTTTGGAGGACTGTACACAGAACGCATTAATAGTTAACAGTAATGTTTTGTAAGACTGAAACATTATTAACTATTTTACAACTAAAAATTTTAGAAATTTCTAATTGAAATAGTCTGTCACAAATTAAAGAAAATTTTGAAGAAACAATCACTTTTTCAGTTAAAGCACAGAATTTTATTCATGTTAGAGCTATAACTGATATGTTTAAAGCATATTAATTCCAATAATTCACACTTTAGCAACAGTTTTAAGTTTTTAAACAAGATTTAGATCGCCAAATATAGGAATCTCTGATTCTGACGATCCAGAATAAATGGTGTCAATAGATGTCAACCTGGTTTATTCACAGCAAGATGGACAAACGTCAAGTAAAAATACTTCCACCAAATTACAGCAATCAAAGAAGAAAAACATTGTTTGGAAATTTTGAAAAACTGTGCATATTTGTGTTGTATTTTAGATCTAACTTTCTCAAAAAATGAAACATGGGAATAAATACATGCAAAGTTTCACACATTTCTTTCAAACTAATTTTAATATCCACCCTGTTTTTAGAAGTCATTCAATATATCAATCACTCAATAAGCTAGCAAAAACAACTCAGTTGCAGGATCTATACAATATAACTGCAATGGTTATACATGATGTGAGAAACTTACTTCCAAACACTCTCGAAGATCTCGCACGTAAGCCTTTTCAGTTTGGATGAGCTCAGCCATAATAAATCTGAAGACAAGTCAATAGATTGTTTAATCAGAATTTACAATTATTTATATTGTTTAAAATGATTTAATTAATTCCAACCTACCCAGCTTTGAGAAACTTAGGAAGCCTGGGAAAAACCATTTTGGCACTTAACAATCTTAAGATGTTATTATTTCACAAAATGCCGACGCTATAGTTATGAAAGCCCACCAATGCCTTTATTTTCTCAGAAGACTAAGGAAATTTGGCATGTCATCTACGACTCCCACTAACTTTTACAGATGCACCAAAGAAAACATTCTTTCTGGTTGTATTACATTTGACATGGCTGCTGCTCTGCCCAAGACCACAAGGAACTACAAAAGATTGTGAATGCAGCCTAATCCATCATGCAAACCAGCCTCTCATCTATTGACTCTGTCTACACTTCCCACTGCCTCGGCAAAGCAGCCAGAATAATTAAGGACCCTCATGCACTCCGGACATTCTCTCTCCCACCTTCCTCCTTCAGGAAAAAAAATGAAAGTCTGAGGTCACAGACCAACTGAGTCAAGAACAGTTTCTTCCCTATTGCTATCAGACTTTTGAATAGACTTACCTTGCACTAAGTTGATCTTTCTCTGCACCCTAGCTATGACTGTAACATTACATTCTACACTCTCTAGCTTCCTTCACTATGAACAATATGTTTTGTCTGTATAGTGTACAAGAAACAATAATTTTCACTGCCTGTTAATACATGTGACAACAATAAAATCAAATCAAAAAAATTATACACAAGTTCAAGCATCAGAGACAACATAATAAATTTTTCAGTAACAGAGTCCAAACTATCCTCTCTTCCGTATGGAACATCCTTGCATTTTACAAAAAATACATTTACAGTGCTTTCAAATTTAGTTAACAATCATGTGACTACACCCATGACAATAGATTGAAGATGTCAAAGGAACAGTTTCTGTAAACAATTCAATATAATTAATTTTCTTAAATCAGAATGGGAGAAATCAATTAACACTTGAAGGAAATCAAAACATACTCTTTCCTGCGAGCTGATTTACGCCTTTCTTCATTAAGTTCATGTGCGGCATCACGGAGTTTCACCTCTGAACCAGGAGCACTCGCCGGGATGATGTCCAATTGTAAGTCTTTGCTCTGCATTGAAAAGTGCAGAAAAGAGCACAGAGAGTTCTTTATGCATGAAGAAAGATAATGGAAATAAAAGAGCATAATATACCTAGCTGCCATGTTAACTTACCCCTTTGGAGTCTGAGATTCCAAGTGCTTTTTCTAATGCTACACGATATTTCTCCATGCGAAGGGAGAAATCCCGATATCGCTTATCTACTGCTGTGACCCAATTTTTGATTTCCACTGCATGGGAGTGTCCTTTTTCACAAAAGCCATCAGCCAGTTGTATCAACAGTTTGACACGATCTTTGGTTTGCTATAATGGAGGACAGACCAAATTTAAGATGCTGGCATTGACGTACAACATTCAGCAGGGCACACAGAGTTCTGAGTCTTGTATGGTTGAACATTAAATGAATTGATCACACATAACTATGCATTTATATGTAGGGTATAATCCAAGCTATGAATTAACACTCCATGCTTGCTGGTACACATCTCTTTCCAATCCACAACAACTGACACTCATCTCAGGTCATGTGCCCCTTTATATCACACCATGGGCAGTACTGTTTCCCAATTCCACATATCCACAAAATATTAAATATCAAAACTCAAGCTACTATCTTACCCTCTACTCTATTTTGGGCTCAGAAGAAAATGACAACACTATTAAAAATGCTATTTAAAATATTTAAGCAAAGTAGAATTCCAGACATTGCTCCATGTGCGGATTCTTTCAAACACAGATCTATTGTTTACCTTTGCAGTAATTTGGAACTCTTCATGTTCTTTTAAAAGCTCTTGAGTATGGGGAATGCTGGAACCTGTGGATGTATGCGTGGACAGATAGAACTCCCCAGTATCATGGATCCACTCCAGAGCCTACAAAGAATTGAAGCATATGGTATCGTAAGCAGGGATATTTAGCTAGGTATGAACATCACATTAATATGAGACAACTAATGTCTATTAATTTTTTTTTTTTAAATGTTGGATTTAAACCCCCTGGATAAATCCTCCACTTCCAGTGCAGCCTCAAACATACGTCCTTCTCTTTCCACAAACACACAGCTTATCACGTTATATTTCAAACACAGAATGAAGCATGTAACTTGTTACAATGTACAATATACTCAATTCAGAGGGATTTTAAGCACAACTCTTAGCATTTCAAAGGTGATTATTTTCTTCCTCAGATCCTAATTTATTATCCAGGTTTCTGACACACAGGAAAGTAGTTAGAGTTTGGCATGTTAAGAGTTTTTTCTCATTACAAACTTGAGGTTTCTTGTTCACACATCCCTCATTTTCACAACATTCTTTGGGGATGGCTGCACCCTTTTTGACTTTGTCATAAGAACATAAGAACAATGAGCAGGAGTAGGCCATTTGGCATCTCAAGCCTGCTCTGCCATTCAGTAAGATCATGGCTGAACTTTTTGTGAACTCGGCTCCACTTATCCGCCCACTCACCGTAACCCATAATTCCTTTACTGTTCAAAAATTTATCTACTGTTGCCTTAAAAACATTCAATGAGGTAGCCTCAATTGCTTCACTGGGCAGGGAATTCCACAGATTCACAATCCTTTGAATTTCCTCCTCAACTCAATCTGAAATCTACAACCCCTTATTTTAAAACCAATTCCCCTAGTTCTAGTTTCAGTTACCAGTGGAAATACTTCCCTGCTTCTACCTTATTTCTTCCCTTCATAATCTTAGATGTTTCTGTAAGGTTTCCCCTCATTCTTCTGAATTCCAATAAGTAAAGTCCAAGATTACTCAGTCTCTCCTCATAAACCAACCCTCTCACCTCTGGACTCAACCTAGTGAATCTCCCGTGTACTCACTCCAGTGCCACTATATCCTTTCTTAAGTAAGGAGACAAAAACTATACATACTACTCTAAGTGAGGCCCCACCAGCATCTTATACAGCTGCAACATAACCTTCTTGTTTTTAGAAACATAGAACATATAAACACAGAAAAACTACAGCATAATACAGGCCCTTCGGCCCACAAAGTTGTGCCGAACATGTCCTTCCCTTAGAGATTACTAGCTTACCTATAACTCTCTGTCTTACTAAGTTCCATGTACTTATCTAAAAGTCTCTTAAGAGACCCTATTGAGTGCATCTCCACCGCCATCGCTGGCAGCCCATTCCACGCACCTACCACTCTGAGTGAAAAACTTATCCCTGACATCTTCTCTGTATCTACTCCCCAGCACCTTAAACCTGTGTCTCTTGTGGCAACCATTTCAGTACGGGGAAAAAGCTTCTGACTATCCATTTGATCAAAAGCTCTCAACATCTTATATACCTCTATCAGGTCATCCCTCATTCCTTTGTCTCTCCAAGAGGAAAAGGCTGAGCTCCCCCAATCTATCCTCATAAGGCATGCTCCCTAATCCAACAACATCCTTGTAAATCTCCACTGCACTCTTTCTATAGCTTCCACATCCTTTCTGTAATGGAATGACCAGAACTGAGCACAGTACTCCAAGTGGAGTCTGATCAGGGTCCTATATAGCTGCAACATTATCTCTCAACTCTTAAACTCAATTCCTCGACTGATGAAGCTCAGTATACCATACACCACCTTAACCAAAGCTTTAACTGCGCAGCTGCTTTGAGCGTCCTATGAACTCAGACCCCAAGATTCTTCTGATCTTCTTTGATCTTTAAACTCAATCCCTCTGGCAATGAAGGACAAAATTCCATTTGCTTTTTTAATTCCCTGCTGTACCTGCAAAACAATTTTTTTGATTCATGCGGCAGTATGCTGCAATTTTTCACCATTTAAATAATAGTCCATTTTGCTATTATTCCTACCAAAATGAATAACCACATATTTATCAATATTGTACTCCATCTGCCAGACCTTTGCCCACTCAGACTATCTATATCCGTTTGCAAACTTAGTGTCCTCTGCAAACTTTGCTCAGCCACTCTGTGTCATCTTAGTGTCACCTGCAAATTTTGACACACTACACTTGGTCCCCAACTCCAAATTATCTACGTAAATCGCAAACAATTTCGGTCCCAACATTGATTCCTGAGGCACACCACTAGTCACTGATTGGCAATCAGAAAACACTCATTTACCCTCACTGTTTGCTGTCCGTTACCCATGCTAATACACTACCTGTAACACCGTGCACCCTTATCTTATGCAGCACTTATAATTTTGTCCACCTGTGACTCCGCATTCAAGGAGCTATGAACATGTACCCCTAGATCTTGTTCTGTAACTCTCCCCAACTGAGTAAATTCTGCCCGGTTCAATCTACCAAAATACATCACCTCTCATTTATCTAAATTAAACTCCATTTGCCATTTGTCAGCCCACTGGTCCAACTGATCAAGATCGTATTGCTATTGGAGATAACTTTCTACTATGCCACCAATCTTAGTGTCATCTGCAAACTTACTAACAATGCCTCTTATATTCTCATCCAAATCATTAATATAAATGATAAATAACCCAGCACTGATCCCTGAGGCAATCTGCTGGTGACAGGCCTCTGGAGTGTGGAATTAGAGGATTTTCATAGTAACTTCAGTGTGAATATAAGCCTACTTGTGACTAATAAATAAACTTTACTATTCCCTCTCTGTTCCTACACCAGGTCTAATTCCATACTTTATTTTACCAATATCTGCTTCAATAAGTTTTATTTCATTCCATTATGATTTCCAAGATCAGTTTAATGAGATGACCCATCAAGTTTCTAATTCTAAAATGATTGCACTTCATTTCTTTAGGTTTCTTGGATAACAATGAACAAAGAATGTCTCAAATCACTTGGAATGTTTCTTCAGATCTATTATTATTTCTGTTTCTCCCAACAGCTTTTAGGTTGTTACTTTATCCATTCCTAGAGATTTTCTTGGGCTTCCAATTTCAAAGCATTCTCGACGTTTAATATAATGTTTGGCTCTTCATTTGCCTCAATATCATCTTACAATTCACTTATATATGATGTCCATTTTTAACTACTGCATCCCTTTCAAATAATAATATTTTACTAATTTTATCCTTTACACATCCATTATTCATTGTTATCCCTTTTTTCTAGTTGTCAGATTTCACTTTTAGAGCACAACTCTCATCTGTTTTTTTGCAGCTCCAATAATTTACCATATATCACAGTATATGATTTTTCTTTTGCTTGCAGACATGCATTTTTTATTTCCTTTTCAATTTCATCACACTCAGATGTGTTTCTATTCTGTCTTCTTCTATTTTCAATGCTAGTAGCTCATCTGTCATTCACTTTGGTCTCATTTTCTTTTCTGTTTTGGTGATATTTTCTTTGTAACATGTTGTATTTGCTTCTTCATGTGAATCAGGGTATCCCAGAGAAAATGATCCGTTCAGAATGGGAAAAGGGGAGAGTAGGGGAAGTGGTGTTTGCCTACTGACTCCCACAGCTAGCCTAACATTTCCTCACATCTGAGACCTTGTAAACGGCTCTATTCCATTGAGAGTTCCTCCATCTCTATTGCATGTGTTAGAACGATGCCACCTTCCATACCAGCATTTGAGGTGCATTTTTTTCGTCAACTAATGATTCAACAGTCCCTATGCTTGCACACTTCCCACATTTCTATTCTCCCCCTTCCCTTGCTTCCCCTTGTTCTTACCTTCCACCTCCACTAGCCACATTTTCTGCCATTGCATCACACTGGACGTGATGGAAATCACCAAATATATCTTTGCCTCTCTTCCCAGCATTCTGAAAAGGCTGATCCTTCCATGATACCTTGATACTATAATACTATTATCTTGTCCCTCTTTCCAAATCCCCTTTCAATGCAGATGAACAAACTATAACACTGGCTCTCTCTCTTCACTGTCCATGGCCCAGCACATTTCTTCAGGTGAAGCAGTGATTTCCGTCTACTGCTTTCAATTTAGTATACTGTATTTGATGCTCACAATATGTTCTTCTCTATACTGGGGAGGCCAAAAGCACATTCAGTGACTGTTTTGCATAACATCCCCATTCAGTCTGTAAGCATAAATTCGAGCTTCACATGATGTGCCATTTTAAATTTCCACTTTGCTGTCGTGGTTACATCTCTTGACCTATTGCATAGTTTCAGTGAAGCTCAACGTAACTTTCAAGAAAAACACCTCATCATTCAATTAGGCATTTACAGTCTTCCAGAGTTTTGTTTCCTTTTTGAACATTTTGGAATTTCTCTTATTTTTGCCTTCAGTCAGCAGCACACCTGCTCTCAGCATGTCTTTTGGTTCTTTCCACTATTCCCTTTGGCCCTGAAAGACCAGCTCTACTGTCATTGTCCTTGTCCTATCCACCTCATGCTTCAAACCTATTACATCTCTTATCCTAGTTTTAATGAAAGGTCATTATCTGAAACAGTAACTGTTTCTCCCTCTACAAATGCTGCCTGATCTGAGTATTTCCAGCCTTTTCAATTGTTATTTGAATTATTACAATACTTAACATTGGTCTGTGATGTGGGATTCTCTACATTTCAGCTTGGTCAGAAGAGAAAAAACTGTTGGGCTGCATGGCACCAGGGACCAATTTCGCTCTCAGGTAACTGTTTGTGTCAAGTTTTCATATTCTCCCCGTGTTTGCGTGGGTTTCCTTGGAATGCTCAGATTTCCTCCCACACTCCAAAGATATGCAGGTTACGTTAACTGGTCATGCTAAATTGGCCCTTAGTGTCAGGGGAATTTGCAGGGTAAATAAATGGGTTGCAGGGACAAGACCTGGGTGGAATTGATATCAGTGCAGCTCAAAGGGTCAAATGATTTCCTTATGCACTGCAGGGATTCTATGATTCTATCACATTTATTAGGCGAGAAGGTGTTAAGGTCTTTGGAGCTTGTTGCAATATTATAAATTTATATTATTTTGTGACAGATATCTTCATGTAATTGGCATGAAACTTAGTTAAGCCAAAAATATAGAAATTAAAAGGTCAAAATTAATCTAAATGTGAATGCCAGAGGTTGGTGCATATCACAGCTGGATTATTGTTTTACTGAGTTCATTACTGGAATAAACAAGTTGCCCAAGTTAAAAATGACAGAAATATTATATTAACCTTTAGTTTCCCTACTAGTTACACACTTTCCATTTAATTTGCCAAACATGAACATTTTAATATCAATTTAATCCATTCTGAATTATATACAAGTATTTTTTATTTTTATTTTAAGCAACACAGCACGGGAAACAGGCCCTTCGGCCCAACGAGACCGTGCCGCCGTCATACTATATAGTAGCAAATACATTATCCTATTTTAATATTCCTATATAATAATATATATATTATTCCTAATATGGAAAATTTTCACCATAGGGACAATTTGTTTCCCAATCAGCCCAAGAGCGAATTTTTGGGTTGTGGGAGGAAACCGGAGTGCCCGGAGAAAACCCACGCAACCACGGGGAGAACGCGCAAACTCCCGCAGACACCGGCCCAATTCCAAGTGTCTGCACAGCCACATCGATAGTCTCTGAGCTGTCATGGTGCCCTTCAGATGGTCCACATAAAGTACTCATTTACGACATGAGGTACCAGGCAACCCATGAATCAACATCCAAGAGCTGTACCCGCACCACCTGCCAAATGCATGCTCAAAGTATGGGCCGAATTACCTGTGGAAAAAAGCCGTAGTTAAACAGTCCTAATATATCCCTCTATCTGCATACCGCTCATGTGGCTGTCCAAGAGACCCTTAAGCAGCCCCAGCGTGTCTGCTCCCACCACCTTACTCAGCAGTGCATTCCACACCCCCACTACCCTTTGTGTGAAAAACTGCCCTCTAATATTCATCTTATACATAGCCCCCCTCACCCTAGGGCCATGACCCCTCGTCCTGTCCATTTCTGAAGGTGGAAAAAGTTTACCACCATTTACTCTATCTATACCCCTTATAATCTTATACACCTCTATTAGATCCCCTCTAAGCCCACGTCTTTCAAGGGAAAACAACCCCAGTCTATTTAATCGTTCCTCATAAGACAGTCCTTCCATACCAGGCAGCATCCTGGTAAACCTCCTCTGCACTCTCTCCAAGGACTCCACATCCTTCCGCTAGTACGGCGACCAGAACTGGACGCAGTATTCCAAGTGAGGCCTAACCAAAGTTCTATACAACTGCAACATCAAACTCCTACTCTTGTATTCTATACCCTTTTTCTATGAAAGCTAACATACTATACGCCTTCTTTATCACCTTCTCCACCTGTGAGGACACCTTCAGAGACTTGTGAACCTGCACCCCCAAGTCTCTCTGTGTCTCTATGCTCCGTATAGTTTACCTTTTATCCTATAACACTCTTCTACATTTTTCCGGCCAAAATGCATCACCTCGCATTTATCCGGATTAAATTCCATTTGCCATCTATCTGCCCAGTCTACCAAGCTGTCTATGTCCTGTTGTATTGCCTGACACTGCTCTTCTGTACCCGCCAATCCAAGCATCTTGGTGTCATCAGCAAATTTGCTGATCTCACCACCTACCCCTACTTCCAAGTCGTTTATGTAAACCACAAATAGAAGAGGACCTAGTACTGAGCCTTGTGGCACTCCACTAGTGACAGGCTTCCAGTCGGAAAAAGAGCCTTCCACTACTACCCTCTGTCTCCTCCTCCCGAGCCAGTTCTCGACCCATCTACATACCCGACCCTGTATCCCATGCGCCTTCACCTTCTCTATCAGTCTACCATGAGGAACCTTGTCAAACGCCTTACTGAAATCCATGTAGACGACATCAACAGCCTGTCCTTCATCAACTGTTTTTGTCACTTCTTCAAAAAATTCCACTAGATTTGTAAGACAAGACTTCCCCTTGACGAAGCCATGCTGCGTATCCCTGATCAGATCGCAGCGCTCCAGATGCTCATACATCCTGTCCCTAAGGATCCTCTCCATTAGCTTACCTATAACTGAAGTCAAGCTCACCGGCCTATAGTTCCCTGGGTGATCCCTCTGACCTTTTTTAAACAACGGTACTACGTTTGCTATCCTCCAGTCCTCTGGGACCTCACCTGTGTCCAAGGAAGAGACAAAGATTTGCGTCAGAGGCCCAGCCAAGTCTTCCCTCAACTCCCTTAGCAGCCTGGGGTAAATGCCATCAGGCCCCGGAGCTTTATATGTCTTTAAGCTGCCTAACAGCCCCAACACCTCTTTCCTCGTAATCCTTATTTCCCTCAACCGATCCTCAACTTTGTCAACATCAGGCACAGACATCTGTCCAGTCTCCTGCGTGAATACCGACGCAAAGTATTCATTCAGGATCTCCCCCATTCCCTCAGGCTCTAAGCATAGATCCCCTCCTCTGTCCCTAAGAGGTCCAATCTTGCCTCTAACCATCCTTTTGCTCCTTACATAGGTGTAAAATGCCTTTGGATTTTCCTTTATCCTACCTGCCAGAGCCACCTCGTGGCCCCTTTTTGCCTTTCTAATACCCCTTTTAAGATCCCGTCTACACTCTCTATAAGCTTCCAGCGCTGTCTCAGTCCCTAGTTGCCTAGATCTAATGTAAGCCTCTCACTTTTTCTTGATCAAGTCCTCAATCTCCCTGGTAAGCCAAGGTTCTCTAATCCTACCTTTCCCATCCTTCCTCCTTGCCGGCACGTATCTTTCCTGCAGAGAGTTTAGTTTTCCCTTGAAAGAATCCCACATGTACCTCGTCGACCTGCCCTCAAAAAGCTTATCCCAGTCGGTATCTTTAAGATCTTGCCTAATCTGGCCGTATCTAGCCCTCCCCCAGTTAAATACCCTCCCTTTTGGGCCAGTCTCGTCCTTTTCCATTAATATCCTAAAGCAGACAGAGTTGTGATCACTATTTGACACCTGCTCTCCTACCTCGACGTCAACCACCTGGCCTGGCTCATTCCCCAGAACCAAATCCAGTATAGCCCCCTCTCTAGTCGGGCCATCCACATACTGCTCCAAGGACCCTTCCAAAACACACTGTACAAATTCCTCCCCATCCACTCCTACAGCCCTGGGCACACTCCAATCTACTCCAGGAAAATTGAAATCTCCCACTACTACCACCCTATTTTTCCTACACTTATCTAAAATGTCCCTGCATATCCCTTCTTCCGCGGCCCGCGGGCTGTTGGGCGGTCTGTAGTAAACACCCAACAGAGTAACCACTCCCTTCCTATTCCTCAACTCCACCCATAGAGACTCAATTCCTAAATCATCCATACCTCCCTCCCTCTGCACTGCTATGACGTTGTCCTTAACTAATAAAGCCACTCCCCCGCCTCTCCTCACACCAACTCTGTCACGCCTAAAACACTTATACCCTGGAATATTCAATTGCCAGTCTTGCCCCTCCTTCAACCACGTCTCGGTCACCGCCACCACTTCTAAACTCCTCGTGAACATTATTGCCTTCAGTTCATCTGTTTTGCCAGTCACACTCCTCGCATTAAAACACATGCACTGAAGACCCTCAGCTCTCGGATATTCCTTTCTACCTACTGGTGTTACCCTATCATCCCCCTCTCTCCCACTCCCAGTTCCTGCTGTCTCTCCACCCTCCCTCCCTACTAGTTTAAACACTTCTGAAACACTGCAGCTAACCTCCCAGCTAAAATATGTGTTCCCCTCCCAGTCAACTGCTCCCTATCCCTTGTGAATAGGTGACCCTCCCTCCTGAAGACTTCCCAATGATCAATAAATATGAAGCCTTCTGCCCTACACCAATCCCTCATCCATGCATTTAGTTGGAGTGTCTCATTTATTACCCAATCGGTCCCGGGCACAGGCAGCAGCCCAGAGAACGCCACCCTGGAGGCCCTACCTTTCAGTTGAGCCCCCAACTCCCTAAACTGTCTACGTAAGTCCCCCCTGCGCTTTCTTCCTACATCTTTTTGTCCTATGTGAACTATTACATTTGCCTTAGACCCTTCTCTCTTCAAAATTCCCTCTACCCTCTCTGATACATCCTGGACCCCTGCTCCAGGGAGGCAGACTATCATCCTGGAGTCTCTCTTTTGCCCACAGAATCTCCTATCGATCCCTTTAACCATCCCATCCCCCACCACTATCTCACCTCCTGCTTTCCCGCCGGTCTCTGTGGCATTCTGTTCCCCCTCACCTGCCCTCTCCATCACAGCTTTTACCCCCCCCCTTGGTTTTCTGGGAATCCTCCTTAGAGATGGCCTTTGTGCCTTGATTTTTGTTCTTGTTCCTTGTAACTGTACCCAGCCCATCCCTACTACTAGATCCTGGGGTCCCTGCAGGTCTGCCCTCCCTATTCATTGTATCCTCATTTTCCCTCACTAGACAAACGTCCTCCAAGCGCAGCTCCAGCTGTCTCAACTTTGCTCGTAAACGTTGCAGTTCTAAACATTTTGCGCATATGTGGGCCTTCGGCAGACGTGATGCCTCCAAGAAGGTCCACATATGGCAGCGTACACAGTGGACGCGTTTGGCCAAGTATCGTGGCATTTTGTATACCCCTTTAAAGGTGATTAGGTAGGAAGCACGTTACTCACCATGTCCAAGCCTGCGCTCGCCCAAGCCCAGTGAGCTTAAGCCCTTGTTGTTCTCACTCTAATTCCCGTCTCACTCCACTGCCCGCTCCCGACGCTGCCCGCTGTCTTACCTTGGCCTTCCTTTTATACTCCCGCGCTTCCTTCCCTGCAGCCCCCCGCGCCTATCTCCCGCTACGGAGCGCCGAAATAAACACTCTACCAAATAAAGTACAAGACAGAAATTGCAAGTCAGGATTCTCTCCAGCCACTCTCCAAAAACTCTGCTCCGGAGAACAGTAAGGTGTACCCACTCGTGAGCACCTGATTTATACTCCCGCGCTTCCTTCCCTGCAGCCCCCCCGCGCCTATCTCCCGCTACGGAGCGCTGAAATAAACACTCTACCAAATAAAGTACAAGACAGAAATTGCAAGTCAGGATTCTCTCCAGCCACTCTCCAAAAACTCTGCTCCGGAGAACAGTAAGTACTTTAACAATATGAAATAAAAGATATTTGTAGACATATCGCGATTTCCCATTTTATTTTCTAGTAAAATATTTAATTGCCGGCACATCTGTCATCTGCATAATGGCAAACATTACATTTTCAAAACGTGAGCATTTCAATTTGTTCAAGACAATGCCTTCACTGAACTTGTGCTATTTCTTTAAAAGTTAAAGTTAAGTCAACAAAGTCCAAAGTGTGCAAGTTTTGGTGTATTGGCCACGTTAAATTACTTCTTTGTAGCTAAAGTATGTAGCTAAATAGGTGGATTAACCATGTGTAAGTGTATAAGGTGTGAGCTTGCATCGGACAAGCAGTATCTACTCAACAGGCAGAATGGCCTCCTTCAGCACTGTTGGGATTCAGTGGTGTGGAGATGCCAGCGTTGGACTGGGGTAAACACAGTAAGAAGTCTGACAACACCAGGGTTTAAGTCCAACCGATTTATTTGATAGTAAACTCGCAAGCTTTCTGCCACAACTCTTCATTCACCTGATGAAGGGGCAAACCCCGAAAGCTTGCCAGTTTACTGTCAAATAAATTGGCTGGACTTAAACCTGGTGTTGTCAGATTTCTTACTGGGATTCAATGGAACATAAAAGCAGCACACGTGTGTGAAAGCAAAAAAAAAAGAGAAATACAACCCTCATTATTATTCCAGCCAACTAACTGAAAGAATATCAGATAAAAATGAAAATTTGGAATTGCGAGAAAGTCAGTTTTCTAAAAATACTAGAAATACACAGAAGGTCTGTTAAAATCTATAAAGGAAAAATACTGGTTCGAATGCTTCAAGTTTGTCTCCAATTTCTATTTTGTTTCATAAGTGTTTTATTTACCCAAAGGTGGAAAAATAATTCTGAATTTTATTAGTACAAGAAGACAATCTCCATACACCCAACCACCCACACACACATCCATTATAAAATACAATACTTACCTGTTTAGCACTCCTTTCAAAGACTACATATTGCTGACACTGGTCCAGTCTTTTCTTCCGCATGGTCCAAAAATGTAATACTCGGTTCTCCCTTTGTAATAACTCATTAAGAATATCTGTAACATGCAGAGATTTTACCACATTTACATCCAGAAAATCTGCAAGACTACACCAACTTGAGTTCTAATGTGAAAAAGAAAGCTACCATGGTTAACAAGTAGACGAAGGACATGGTGAACAATAGGATTGTGCTCCAGATTGTAAAATATTGAAAACATTGCCTGTACTTTAAAAAGAGAACACCAAAAATTGAAAGAGTTTAAAACAGGTACGTTGTGTTAAAGGAGGAGATAATTTAAAGATTGAGAGAACAATTTGAGACCAATGGGTTTAAGGCATGCAGTACGATGAAAAGAGAAGAAGACGCATGTGAGACCAGAGTCAGAGGAATGCTCAAGGGATAAGGTTGAAGAGCTGCAAAAGCTCATTGAGTGACAAGGATTGAGAATGACAAAATGAGCACAGCTGATCTCTTTGCTCCTGACCCCAACATGGTAAAGCAGGAAGCTGTTGAAGGCAGGTAGTGTGTAGAGTTATTGAAATTCTTTTTAAGATAAAGATGCTGTACCCAGGAAAAATACTTAAACATTTTGCAATAATAAATGAACATGCCAATTAACTTGGAAATTAAAAGAAAAGGAAGCAACATCAAGCTTGGTAGGTTAAAAAATCTCTTTTCTGAGAGGAATGCAGGAAGTTGCGAAAAGAAGTGAAAAGCAACAAGAAGTGTAGTGAGAAACCCGACAGGCAAGGACAACTGAAGATGTTAAGCATATTACTGTAGGTCATAGAACTTCCATTATCAGGTCTATAAAAAAACAGTTTGAGCAGTTAGAACAGCAAAAGATAAAACATTCTATTAAAGATAAATAGTTAAAGTATTTAATAAATATACATTTCTACAAGCTTTGCTTAGAAATAGAAATGTATCATTTGGTCACATGTCTGGCACAGCACTACATAAGATTTCAAAGATAGTATGTCTGGTACTTGACAATTATGGGCAGAAAACGACAGGCAAATCCTGTGGCCAGATTATGCATATCCTAGGATGCTGAGGAGTTTACAGAAGAAATTGAGTGCCATGGCTATCGTCAAGAAAGAATAACTAACCACTAGCAACAGCTACATCCACCATGCAGGACAAGTAGTCAAAAGTAATAACAGGGACAGGTAAGGCAAAGTCACCATAGTCCAGATAACCATAGGCTACTCTCCCCTTTGAGGAGGAGTGGGCTGACTGGTGGTGATTTAACCGGAGGATCGGGTGAGGGGCAAGGTTGAGAAGGCAGGTCTTTATGAATAACAGTAACAACAATAGACATGCTTAACATTGAATTTCAAAGGAAAAGTGCTGCCTAACTTCTTTAAACATGTTACAGTTAAAGTGAATAGTGAAACAGCCTATTATTTTGCCTAAGTATAGCATTTCAAAAAATTTTGGATAGAATTTCACATTAAAATGTTGGATATAAATTGAACACCAGAAGAATATGGGACTGAATTACAAACCAGATGACAAAAATAAGAAACAGGAAATATTTGTAGGAGATGCAAGTGTTCAGTGAAATCCTATAATGCTTCTGCCAAAGTAATTTTTAATCATTTTAGTCTGGCCATAAAGTTAACTGCCAAGGTTATTATATTATCTGATGACAGAAAGAAAAAATAGCAAGAGAAATGCTGGATGTAGCAAAATATTTTAAATAGAATATATACCTAATTCAGACTAGTGCGTGAGTTAAAGATGATCATATTCCTGAGCATCTGCAGTCATGTCATCTAAGCACTGATGGTAACAAAATTAGTAGATATTGTTGAAAAAGCCATGGTGACATCAATCTTATAAATAGTATAGTGGAGCCATGATACAATGGTGTTGGAAGGGGTGAATATTTAAAGTAGTGAATAAGGTGCTGATCACACATTCTGCATTAGCTTCAACAGAATGGACCTCAAAGTGTTGTTAGAACCATACCCATCCAAATAAATGGAGAGTACTCTATCGCATTCTTGATTTGCATTTTACAGATGACAGAAAGAAGGCCATGAATATAGACTAATAGAATAGGCCAGAAGCTTTCTATCAGTCTAAAGATGTGCAAGTTTGATGAAAGGGCCATGATAAATTGCCCCTTAGTATTCTAAGATGTGTAAGTTAGGTGGATTATCCATTGTACATGTGCCGGGATGGGGCAGAATGGGCTGGGTAGAATGCTGAATTGGTGCAGACACGATGGGCTAAATGGCTTTCTTCTACAATTTAGGGATTCTTTGATTTATCAGCATTTGGTCCAGTTGGATTTCTGACCAACGATAGTGGGAAATTTCAGTGATGTGAATACCATTCAATTGTAAGGGGAGGCAGTTTGATTCCCTCTTATTGGAGATGGTCATTGAACATCGGCCCTCGATGTTGCGCCGACCAGTGGAACCAATCTAATGACCCTCTATCTAAACTATTCCCATATTATCCATATGCCTATCCACTGACCATTTGAATGCACTTAAAGTTGGCAAAGTCCACAACTGCTGCAGGCAGGGCATTCCACGCCCTTACTACCCTCTGAGTAAAGAACCCATCTCTAACATCCATCCTATAACTACCACCCCTTAATTTAAAGTTATGTCCTCTCGTGTTAGCCATCACCATCTGAGGAAAAAGGCTCTCACTGTCCACCCTATCTAACCCTCTGATCATCTTGTACGCCTCAATTAGATCACTTCTTAACCTTCTTCTCTCTAATGAAAATAACCTCACGTCCTTCAGCCTTTCCTCATAGACTTTCCCACCATACCAAGCAACATCCTGGTAAACCTCTTCTGCACCCTTTCCAACGTCTCCAAATCTTTCTTAGAATGCAGCGACCAGAACTGTACACAATACTCCAAATGCAGACGCACCAGAGTTTTGTACAGTTGCAACGTTAGGGCATGGTATGAAGGTAGATGCTAAAATAGTCTGAAAAATTGCACGACACGAACGATATCTAGCACTTATCGGTCTAAACCTAACTGTTGTCTCATCTTGCAGCATTTAGGCACGGACAGTTTTATTGGATCAGGGATTGCGAAGGGAACGGAATACAGTACAATTATTGGCAAACAGCAAAACTCTGGCCTTATGATGGGAGATGAAATAGTTGACCCGGAGGCTGCCCTGAGGAACTTCCGCAGCAATGAATAGGGCTGAGATGATTGGCCCATAACAACCACAATCATCTTTCTTTGTGCCAGATATGACTCTAATCAGGGACAATCTTTTCCCAGGCTTTTCATTGAAATAAACGTTACTAAGGTTCATTGGTGCCACACTAGATTGAACGTTCCCTTGGTATCATGGCAGCTGGTCACTCTCACTTTATTACTGAAATTCAGTTCTTTTGTCTATGCTTAGCCAAGACTACCTTCGTTTTACTACCAGAAGGACGTGGAAACTCTAGAGAGAGTGCAGAGGAGGTTTACCAAGATGCTGCATGGTATGGAAGGTCTGAGTTACGAGGAGAGGTTAGGCAAATTGGGGCTGTTTTCTTTAGAAAGACGTAGCCTGAGAGGAGATCTAATAGAGGTGTACAAGATTATAAGGGGTATAGATACAGTAAACAGAAGTAAGCTTTTTCCTAGGTTGGAATCAAATATAATGAAGGGTCACGGGCTTAGGGTGAGGGGGATAAGGTATAATTTGGATGCTAGAGGGAGTTTTTCCACACGGAGGGTTGTGGGGATATCGAACATACTGCCAAGAAAAGTGGTGGAGGCAGGCACTCCGGAGTTATTTAAGAGATACTTAAGATGGGCACATGAACAGAATAGGGATGGAGGGATATAGAAGACTGATTTAAAATAGGGATCATGAGTCTCGAGAGTTCCCTGGGAATTCCGTAAATTGTGAATGATATTGATGTATTTCTGTTTTATCCTACAGGTACTTCGGTCCACCTTGTTGGCCAACAAGGGGCATACACGCAATGGGTCGTGAGAGGGCTGCTCTTAGATTTTGAGAGTATCATAGTGCTTCACATCGTAAGTGTACGCTTGAACTGGACCAGTTGATGGGCAACTCGACAGCTCAGTGACTATCACTGTGCTGTGCAGATACATGGATTTAGACCTGCGTCTGTGGGAGTTTGCGCATTCTCCCCATGCTTGCATGGGTTTTCTCCGGGTGCTCCAGTTTCCTCCCACACCCCAAAGATGTGCTCTTAGGCTGTTTGGCAAAACAAATTCTCCCTAAATTGTCTCGCAAATTTGGTTCCAATGCAGATTTCTATAAACATAGACAGAGATCATGGGTGGAAGTGGGAAAGTCGAGGTGGCGGCATGGGCTCATTGGGCCAAAGGGCCTGTTTCCCACGCTGTTTTGTTCTTTGACTATAATGAGTTTTGGAATTGAATAGTCCTAAGCATTAATGAACAGGTGATTTGTAAATGCTGCTTAATGGTGCTACCGTTGATTCTTTCCAATTATGTTACTGGTGATTAAGAGGAGATTATTGGAGTGGAAGTTGATCAGGTTTGATATATCCGGGCCTTTTGCGCACAAAACTTTCACATGCAATTTCCCACACTATTGAGTAAATGCCAATTTTATACATACAGAAAAACAGCTTGGCTAGAGGCAGGGCTAGTTCCCATCCACCTGATGAAGGAACAGCCACTTCTGAAAGCTGGTGACAGTTGCTACAAATAAACCTGTTGGACTTTAACCTGGTGTTGTGAAACTTATTTGTTCAACATCACAGCTTAAACTGATTCTAATTTTGGTGATAATACACAACTGTTCCAGTACAAAATACAATGAACAAAAATGGAGAAATTGATGATATGCCATAAGTCATTAGCAACTAAATTTGACTCTGATATAGAAAATATGCTACGATATGATACAAATTCTATATGTTGTCACCAATGAACAATCCAAAAGGTAAACATTTAATTCAGACTTTCTCCTAATTATTGCCCCTCTCACCAGCGCTGCAAAACATTACAATTAAAACAGAATAAAGAGAACAAGCTTAAGAGGATTCATCATGATGGACCAACAGATAAAAGAGACTTAATGAAAGCAAGACAGCATTCCTAAGGGAAATACTGCAAAAGTCAAGGGGAGCGAGAACAAGTGTCTGAAGAAAAATAGTGGTGAAGTCAGTAGGAGTGAGGCAAATGATTCTGAGGGAACAATAAGACAGTCAATGAAAGCAGGCCTGAGGGAAAGTGTATGAGAGTCATTGAAAGTGAAACAGCACATAGAACATTACAGCGCAGAACAGACCCTTCGGCCTTCGATGTTGCGCTGACCAATTAGGAAAAAGCAATGACCCTCTAACCTAAACCATTCCCTTTTCGTCCATAAACTTATCTACTAACCTCTTAAATGCCACCAAACTTGGCGCATCTACAACTGATGCAGGCAGGGCATTCCATATCCTTCCATACATCTCAGATGAAGAAATGTAAATGTTAATAAGAGCAAAAAGAACAAGCATGACGAGAAATTAATTAGGGAAAATGTTGGCTTATTGAGGACCCAAAATAAGATCTTCATACAGAGACAAAAAAATGTGGCTTCAGTATTAAATGGATGATGTGATGGTTACACTAAAAACACAGGGAATCTACACAAGGAATAGATATTGAAGAGGCGTTAAAATGATCAACACATTAGAAAATTGATCAGGCACTTAATCTGGATAGAATAGTTTCTAAATAGCACACTGAATGGTGGAAAATAGAGAGGAGCAAATTGGCAAAGAAATTACAGAGGTGCGAAGTATAGAGGAGTGATAATGGGGGAATTTGATTGTCCAAATATAAACTGGGATTGCAATTGTGCGAACAGCAGAAGAGGAAAAAGTTTTGATGCATGTTCAGGATATATTTTTTAGGTTTTTAGCCCAATGAGGACTGAAGCAACGTTGGACCTGGTTCTGAGGAACGAGAATTGGATCAAGCATCAGGAGCAAAACATTTAGGGAACAGTGAACACAGTATCATAAGACTTAGGTTAGCTATGTATAAGAACAAGGACTAACCTAGAGCAACTGGAGGAGGGCAAATTCCAACTGTAGGAGAACACACCTTTCCCAAGTATGTTAGAATCAAAGGCTGACAGGCAAGGCTGCAAGAGATCAATGGGCTGACTTTAAAGAGGAGATGGTTCAGGAACCATTGGAGGTAAATGTCCTTAAGCAGGATAGTTAGGGCAACTAAAGGTCCCTGGATATGATAAAGGTGAAAAGTAAGCTAGAGTTGAAAAAAAACTACATGACTAATAATTCAAGTGAAAACTAGGCTGAATGCAGAAAGCTCAGG
Organism: Sphyrna mokarran; assembly: GCA_024679065.1. Classification (NCBI taxonomy): domain Eukaryota; kingdom Metazoa; phylum Chordata; class Chondrichthyes; order Carcharhiniformes; family Carcharhinidae; genus Sphyrna; species Sphyrna mokarran. The sequence goes on from JAGIQG010000002.1 coordinate 108,756,365, forward strand.
ATTAAGTGAAAAATGAAATAAGAAAGACAAAAAGAAAGTGTTACATAAACAGGGCCTAGTTTATGGCTGATAAAATTGGATATCTTAAATTAAAGAATTGAATGTATTAAAAATCAAACGCAGTCAAACCTCAGGCAGGCCAGTTGTACAAATCATAAACCTGTCTGTGGCTGACTCATCAGTTTCCTATCAAAGGTCATTGCACCCTATTGGTACTTAGCAGGAGATCATTGCACCCCATTGAAATACATCAGCCTATTGTTAGAAGCAGTCAAACCTCAGGCAGGACAGTTGTACAATTCACAAACCTGTCTGTGGCTGACTCATCAACCTCCTATCAAAAGTTGTTGCACCCTACTGGTACTTAGTAGGAGATCATTGAATCCCATTGAAATACATCAACCTATTGTTAGAAGCCCAGATAGGGCCAGACTTTCGGTCACCGAGAGTTCCTGCAGTTGGCTTAATCTGATAACAGGTCACATGTAAGGAACAGCATGGAAGTGGACACCTGGGGGCGGACCCTGGTGTCCTGTCAGGCACACATCAAGAAACCCACTGGGAATTGGAACCCCCTCCTGTAACTTCATTGGCCAGAAGCCAGAGAAGTTTCTGGAAAGGCAAGCAGGCAAGGGATAAAGGAACACATTTTCAGACTCCAAAGGGAGACTCCAGAAGACGGGGGAAGACTTGGAAGATTCGATTCGGAAGACTGACCAGAGAAGGAAGGAAGAAGCTGTATCGAGACTTACCTTTGTGATAACTGACCAGATGGACTCAGACAATCCAGCCTGCAGTTTGAGCCAAACCATCTTTGCGGGTAGTATATCTGATTTTGGGGTATCCTCTTGTTTTATATGGGTAATTTAAGGGTTTATTGTTAATAAACTTGTTGAACCATTACTTGTGTTTGTCCTTTGACCACCTTGCAAATAAGGGCACCGGGGTAAAACACTGGAATAAGCAAACTGGTCAAAAAGGGATTAGGGATTTTAAAACACAACAAAAGTCTGTGAAAACTTAACATAAATGAGAATCCAAGAGCCTTCTAAGTGCATATCAATAGTAAAAACATAGCAAAAGGAAGATTGTAGTCAATTCAGGACTGAAAAATGAACTAACGTATGGAGGCACAGGGCATGACTGAAATACTTAATGTGTACTTTAGTATGCATTTGTCTTTATCAAGGAGCTAAAGATATAGTGAAAGAGGAAATAACTGAGATACTGGATGATTGGTTGATAAAGAGACATCAGAAAGGCTAGCTTTAATTAATAAGTTACCAGGACCAGATAAAAGTAAAGGTGAAAATGAGAGAGCACCTGACATAATGCCAGAGGACTAGAGATTTGCAAACATTACTCTTGTGAAAAAAACATGCAATGGTACCGCAGGCAAATCAATTTTAAACTTGATAGTGGAAAGCTTTTACAAATGAAATCAGGAATAACACTGATAGTCAGCTGGATGTTTGGGATTAATTAAGGAAAGTCAGAGCAGATTTGTAAAAGGCGAATTCTATTTGTCATCTGATCACGTCAGATGAAATTTAATGCAAAGAGGAGTTCTGTTAAGAAGAATGAAATATGCAATATAAAATACAGGGTGCCGTTCTAAACAGGGTGCAAGAACAGAGAAACCTTTGGGTAAATGTGGTATGAACATGTAGGGTACAAATCTTTGATACCAAAAGGTGGCACACCAAGTTCATACAATTTTTAAAAAGGCTTATGGGATTTAGAAAAAAACTGTTACCATTGGCAGAAAACTCAAGAAATGAGAGGACACCAATTCTGATGGCTGGCAGAAGTCACAACTGTGATGTGAGAAAAAGTTCTTTGTGCATCACCTGGTTAACATCACACTTGAACAATGGCAAATTTAATCATGGCTTTCAAAACAGAACTGTATAAATACCCAAAAAGGATTATGGGGAAAAATTAGCAAAGTGGGACTAAGTTGCTGTTGCTTAGAATGGGCACAGAATCAATGAACTGAATAGTCTCCTTGTGTGCTACAACCATTCTATGATGCAGATGCACAAATCAAAATCTTTTAACCCTCACTGATTTTAAAGTAATACCAAGAGTTGTCACTATTGAAGTGATGGGCAGAAACTAGCAAACAGTTGACCAGTGCTGGGCAAAGTGAGTGAAAACCATTATCAGGAATAAAATAAACTTTCATTTGGAAAAGCATAGGTTAACTAAGCAAAGTCAACATGGATTTGTTAAAGAAAATTATGTACAGAACATAGAACACTGCAGCATAAACAGGCTCTTCGGCCCACAAGTTAGACTGATCATACCCATACTTACTAGGCCATAGAACTACCTGTAACTCTCAATCCCATGTACTCATCCAGAAGTCTTTTAAAAGACCCCAGCGAGTTCGCCTCTACAACCACCGACAGTGGCCGATTCCACTCACTCACCACCCTCTGAGTGAAAAACTTATCCCTAACATCTCCTCTGTACTTGCTGCCCAGCACCTTAAACCTGTGTCCTCTCGTAGCAACCATTTCAGCTCGGGGAAATAGCCTCTGAGAATTCACCCTATCTCTTCCTCTCAACATTTTATAAACCACTATCAGGTCGCCTCTCATCCTTCGTCTCTCCAGGAAGAAGAGACCTAGCTCTCCCAACCTATCTTCATAGGGCATGCCTCCCAATCCAGGTAACATCCTTGTAAATCTCCTCTGCACCCTCTCAATAGCTTCCACATCCTTCCGATAGTGAAGCGACCAGAACTGCACACAGTACTCCAAGAGGGGTCTGACAAGGGTCTTAGAAAGTTGCAGCATTACCTCCCGAATCCTAAACTCAATCCCTCGATTAATGAAGGCCAGTACACCATATGCCTTCTTGACCACATCCTCCACCTGTGAGGCCAATTTAAGAGGACTCGGATCCCAAGATCCTTCTGCTCCTCGACACTGCTAAGACTCCTAGCCTTGAAATTGTACTCCTTTATTCCACTGGTCTTGCCAAAATGGACCACTACACATTTATCTGTGTTGAAGTCCATCTGCCACTTCTCTGCCCATTCCTGCATCCTATCTATGTCTTGCTGCAACTTCTGACAACCCTCCAGACTATCCACAACACCCCAAACCTTCGTATCATCAGTGAACTAACTAACCCATCTTTCCACTTCCTCGTCCAGGTCATTTATGAAAATAACAAACTGACAATCCTCCAGACTATCCACAACACCCCAAACCTTCGTATCATCGGTGAACTTACTAACCTATCTTTCCACTTCCTCATCAAGGTCATTTATGAAAATAACAAACAACAAATGTCCTAGAACAGATCCCTGGGGCATTCCACTCGTGACTGATCTCCATGCAGAAAAAGGCCCATCCACAACCACTCTCTGCCTTCTGCTGGCAAGCCAGTTCCGGATCCACAAGGCCAAAGCCCCTTGGATCCCATGCCCTCTCACTTTCTCAAGAAGTCTTGCATGGGAGACCTTATCAAATGCCTTGCTGAAATCCACGTAAACCACATCCACCGCTCTTCCTTCGTCAATGTGTTCAGTCACATTTTCAAAGAACTCCACTAGGCTCTTAAGGCATGACTTGCCCTTGACAAAGCTGTGTTGACTATTTCTGATCAAGCTAAACTTCTCTAAATGCTTATAAATTCTGTCCCTCAGGATCCTCTCCATCAACTTACCAACCATTGAGGTCAGACTCACTGGTCGGTAATTTCCCGGTCTATCCCTGTTCCCTTTCTTGAAAATAGGGACTCCATCCGCAATCCTCCAGTCCTCCAGAACCTCTCCCGTCTCCACTGATGACGCAAATATCATCGCCAGGGGCTCTGCAATTACTTCCCTCACCTCCCACAGTAGCCTGGGGTACATCCCATCCGGACCCAGCGACATCTATCTCGTTAGAATTTAAAAGTTCCAACACATCCTCTTTCTTATCACCCACGTACTCAAGATTTTCAGCCTGCTGCAAACTTGCAGTATGACCTCCCAGATCACTTTCCATCACGAATACTGAGGCAAAGTGCTCTCCTAGCGAGAAATCCGACACCTGTCCTGGTTCATTAGCCAGCACCAGGTCAAGTACAGCCTCTCCTCTCGTAGGTTTATCCACATGCTGTGTCAGGAAACCCTCCTGAATACACCTAACAAACTGCTCCCCATCCAAACCCCTTACCCTAGGATATTCCAATCGATGTTTGGGAAATTAAAGTCTCCCATCAGGACAACTCTGTTATTACTACATCTCTTTAGGATCTGTTTCCCTACCTGCACCTCAACTTCCCTGTCACTATTGGGCGGTCTATAGAAAACACCCAGCAAAATTATCAACCCGTTGCTGTTCCTAACTTCCATCCACAGAGACTCCATAGACAGTCCCTCCACGGCATCCATCTTCTCTACAGCCGTGACACTGTCCCTGATCAACAGCGCCACTCCATCACCTCTTTTGCCTCTCTCCCTGTCCTTCCTGAGGCATCTAAATCTCGGCACCTGAATTACCCAATCCTGTCCCTGAGACATCCAAGTCTCTGTAATGGCCACCACATCACATTCCCAAGTAGCAATCCATTTCCTAAGCTCATCCACTTTATTCACTAACGTCTTTGATTAAGTAATGCAGCAGATGCACCTAGAGACTTTTGGAAGGCATTCAAAAATGTTCCATACAAGAGGATTTTTTTTTAAGAAGGTGGATAGCCAGAGAATTAAGAGGAATGTGGCATTGTGGTTACAAAATTTACCACATGACAGTGGTGATGATTGTAAGTTTTTCAGACAAGTTTGGAGAGATATATCCCAAGAGTTACTTTTGGGTCTATTATTTCCATTTTTTTAATATACAATTTAAGCTGTGCAGACAGCAACTTTGTAATGTTTGTAGATGCTATGAAACTGATAAGTAATGATTAGAATAGGTTTGGGCTCCAGGATGGCATAGACAATTTGATGAGCAAGACAGATGAAATTCATTGCAGTAGAGTATGAAGTAAAATTCTTTGGGAGGACTAATAAGAGAGTACTCTAAAAATGGAATTATTCTGAAAAGTCAAACTGAACAGAGAAACTTTCACGTTCATATAAATTCTTACATACAACATAGCAAGTTCATAACTGAGATGATTCAGAAAATACATGAGTTACATGAGTTTATTGAGAGAAGCAGAATACAAAAAACAAGAAGTTATACTAGAACTTTATAAATCATTGTTTAAACCTCAGCTGGAGTCCTGTGGACTATTCTGAGCACCATCATGCTTAAAGAAAAACATAAAGGCCTTAGGAAAGGTAGAGAGAAGGTTTACCAGGATGCACCCATGGAAAAAAGCCTTAAGCTATCAGGTCACATATTCAAAAGATCTAGAGGGGAGAATAGCAGAAATGCTTTTACTCAGTCTGGACCATTCTGTGTAAAAAAGGTGGTAGAAGATGATTCCATAAATAATTATAAAAGGAAGTTGAAAGATAGGTACTTAATGAAGAACTTGCATGATTATAAACAAAAAAAAAGATGAGAAACTAAGCACAGCAAATTTGTCCAGGATCCAGGAAGGGCACAGAGGTTCAACTGGCCTTGTTAAGTGATTCTATGATAAAGCCCTAGTTTTCTATCTGATATTAAAAAAAAGTCTTACTTTTTACTTGCTGCTCAGGTGCTTTAACATGACTCATCATTCCTGGCATGTTGACACTGTTTCTATGGAGATACTTCAGGAAAACATCAGCATTCCTCCTTGCTAAAGTACAAGCCTACAAGAAAAGGTCAACTAAAATTAAACATAGAAATTAAATGCCACTTGTTTAACTCAAATTTTGCACATAAGCATATAAAGGTATCTAATTGCTTTAAACAATTAATGCTCGCATGGCATTTGATTACAAATAATTAAACATTGCTCACAGCATTAATAAAACTTAAGGGTTTATTTAAAATACCCTTTTAAATTTAAAATACTCATCCTCAATACAACAGAAAAGAGACGAGCCCCAAGATAAGTAATGTTCTTTATTAAAGCTTCTCGCATAGAAAACTGAATTCAGTTGTCAATTAATATGGTACAGAACATTACTCCTAGCTAAAATAGGCATCGAGCAAAATAGGTGACTAGTACAACAGAAGCTGCTGTGTTTAGACTCTTCCAATATGCTGAAAGAAGATTATCCATTTTTTATCTGTTGAGGCAGGTTTGAGTCTTGAAATAATAATTGCTGATATCTGGAAATCAGGAAAGAGAATGAGTAGTTGCATTGCCAAGGTTTTGCAGCTGTGAATTTTGTTTGTCGGAAGAATAACAATTATTGTTATAACTTTGGATCCAGGTTTTGGTCAGGGATCGTGAAAGCACATTCACTCTCCATATGTACATCTTGCACATTTAGCTACTAGCCTGCACCTGAGGATTCTGCTGTAAAGATTTCATATCATCATTTGATTCATTTTGGTAGGACAAACTTGAATGCAGATTACAGGGTCAACAACAGGGTTCTGAGGAATGTGGAGGAACAGAGAGATCTTGAGGTTCATATCCAGAGATCTCTGAAAGTTGCCATTCAAGTGGATAGAGCTTTAGAGCACGTGGAAGAAGGCTTATAGAGTGTTAGCATATATTAACAGGGGGTTTGAGTTTAAGAGCTGTGGGGTTACGCTGCAACTATAATGGACATTGGTGAGACCACATTTGGAACATTGTGTTTAATTCCAGTCACCTCACTATAAGAAGGATGTGGAAGCATTGGAAAGAGTGTAGAGAAGATTTACCAGGACGTTGTCTGGTTTGGAGGATAGATCTTATGAGGAAAGGTTCAGGGACCTGGGGTTTTCCTTTTTAGAGCGGACGAGAATGAGAGGCATCTTAATAGAGGTTTCTAAGATGATGAGGGGGATAGATAGAGTGGACATGCAGAGACTAATTCCTTGGGTAGACATAGCTGTTACTAGGGGTCATAAATATAAGGTTCATGATGGGAGATACAGGAGGTATGTGCGAGGTAGAGTCTTCACTCAGAGAGGGGTTGGAGTGTGGAGTACACTGCCTGCTGTGATAGAGGAGTCGGACACTTTAGGAATTTTCAAGCGGTTATTGGATAGGCACATGGAGCACATCAGAATCATAGGAAGTGGGATTGCTTGATCTTGGGTTTGGACATAGTTAGGAACAACATCAAGGGCCTAAGGGTCTGTACTGTGCTGTTCTGTTCTACGTTTCCATGTTTCATCCTTTTATGTTTCTGGTTTTTAGTTACAATTATTTTGTAAGGAACGTCAGTACCTTCTCTGCTGTTTCTGAACAATGTTTCTAATGTCCCAGCATGACATTTCTATTTCCTACACCAGGCAAGCTTACGTCTTCTCTGATCCTTGATATACAATTATGTTTGTCCTGAATTTACAGTCATTGTGATATAAATTAAAATAAAAATCATGACAGAACCGCTAAATTGCATTTAGTTGTATTAGCTTCCATCAAGATCAATTTAGGTGGCAGTTAGGAAGCTATGTGGCTACCAACGTAAAATTAGATGCTGACGCAAAATTGTCAAATCCAGGTTAACTTATGAAACATTGACCCTGTTCTATTTTTTTGAATTTGGGATATGAGCATTGCTGGCTGGGCCAGCGTTTATTGCCCATCCAAGAACAATTAAGAGTGAGCCACACTGCTGTGGGTCTGGAGTTACACAGATTCCCTAAAGTCCAGGAGGCCATTTAGCTCATCAAGATTGCACCAACAACAATCTCACAAAGGCCCTATTCTCTGTAACCACATGTATTTACTCTGCCACTGAGGAGCAATTTACAATCTAACTTGAAGATCTTTAGAGTGTGGGAGAGAACTGGAACATTCAGAGGAAACCCACGCACGTCTCCAGAGTGAACTCTCTACTTTGATGGAGTGGTCCAAGGGATAGCAACTTAGCTTTGATGCATGAGAGTGTTCAATTCTCCATTTCAACCACAATAATCCTTATTTACAGTACCCTACTGATGGCCAGCCTTCAGCACATTCAACCATTGAAAAGGACTTGGGTGCGACTGTTACAACTAATCTGAATTTATCAATCATATGGCCCATGCAGAGCAATGGCAGAAAATGTTTTACAAGTGCTGAATGCATCCTTGTCAATGCCAGCATTTAATATAAACTTTAAAATAGTTAGTAAGCCCAAATTTGGAATCTGCATTCACAGTTTGGAATCCACACTTTCAGAGTGATACACAGCTTATAAAGAGAATGCAAAGACATGTTATCAGAAAATGGAAGTCATGAAAGGAATACCTTGTGAAGGGCACTTAATAATTCTTGGATTACAAGCTTTTAGAGAAGAAAAGACTGTTTTTTGATTTAGTTCAAATTAAATTGATATATGACCTTACTACCAGTAAGCCGGAGAAGTTCTTTACTCACAATTGCAGTGTTTTGTGCGGTCATCAGCATAAACAACAGGAATTTAGTTCATACCTTGAAATTTGCAAAATAAATTTTCATATAAAATTGGTGATATTTGGAATGTTTTGTCTGAATTTGTAGCAAATGCTGAAAATGTGGCATCATAGGATTTGAACTTAGGTCCCCAGAGTATTATTCTGGGTGGTTGAATTAGTAATCCAGCAACAATATCACTATGCTGCCCTTAAATATCACCTACCATGTCAAATCTAAGGTTACTGGTATATAGATTTATGATGTAGGTGATTATAATCTGCGTATTGATGGCTTATTTTGCACAAAATTGTAAGATTTGGTATGCTTTGGTATTTACAGAACCACTGAAAAATGTATATTTGGTACGGCTTTATTTAATACATCTTGTTTGAGCTTTCCATGCAAGTGTCACATTAGTTAGTGCCAGATGCAAATACACGATGTCACCACTCATCATATGTAATCATGTAATTAGAGTACTGCACACGTATCTTAATCCATAAAGAGAAGAATTTAGGCAAAAATAAAGTTTTGAAATTGTTCTCTTAATCTGAATATTCTGAAACCGATTGATTCGGTTTGGTGCAAAAACAATTATAAAGGTCTCCTCCCCATTTGTGTCATTCATTTCTTTAAAAAAACCACTAATTCTGAAATATCCCTTTCCAGAGCTGCCTTGTAGAAATATTTAACATTGTATCTGATATCTTTTATATAGGAGAGCTGCTGGCAGAATCACATTCTCCTTTCACTTGGTGAATGTCTACTTGGAAATGACTCAATGAACAAATGAACACTTGTGCTTCCACTTACTTTGAGAAAAGCTTCCTTTTGTTCTAGATGCTTGCTGATCATGGGTGTTACATGATCACATTCTGAATTTGGACCAAGCTTATCAATTCCTCCACACCAGTCCTCTTCTCGTTTGTATTCCTGCTCCAGGCTTTCCAGAACACTGCAAACCTGTGCACAAAAACCAATTAAACAGTTAATAATTCAATTAAAGTCTTTCACTGGAGGATGACAGAAATAACAACAAAACAATTGAGCTCTGATGAAGGGTCATCCAGACTCAAAACCTCTCTATTCTCTCTACAAAGATGCTACCAGACTTGCTGAGATTTTCCAACATTTTCTGCTTTTGGTGTTGAATAAAATAAATATGCCTATGACCTCGAATAAGTAAAAAGGCACTTTACGGATATGTAAAGTTTATTTATTGTCAGAAGTAGTCTCACATTAACATTGCAGTGAAGTTACTGTGAAAATCCCCTAGTCACCACAATCAAGCGCCTGTTCAGGGAGAATTTAGCATGGTCAATGCATCTAACTAGCACGCCTTTCTGACTGTGGGAGGAAACTAGAGCACCCAGAGGAAATATACGTGGACAAGGCTCCTCACTGACAATGACCCAAATTGGGAATCAAACCCAGGTCCCTAGAACTGTGAGGCAACAGTGCTAACCAATGTGCCACCTTACTGATATCTCCTGTATTAAAAAGAAATTTATTCTTAATATGAATAGAACTCCATTATTTTAGCTTCACATTAAACAGAAAAACAAAATGTTACATCTGGGCTATGACTGATAGGTTCATAGGCTCCAAAGTTAATATTTTACTCCATCAGGAGCACAAAATAAAACATCACAGTTCACATCGAGTGTTGTATTAAATAATCTTTTCATCTGCAGCCCAAAGAACATACAAGGCACAAATGCAAGATCAAGCTTTAAATTTTTCTGCAGCTTGTTTCCAAAGTTAAATGGTCCAGAATCCTCAGAGCCAAATCTGAAGATGCAATCCTCCCAGTTTTTATTCAAGTCTCCCTAGACAAATTGGGAATAGAATTATAACACTCATCTCCACACTACCAGGTAACTAAGGGTGAGGATTACTAATATTTACAATGTCGTCTCAAGATTACCAAGCAAAGAAACCAGTAATGTGTAAAGAATCTAATTATGCTTACTGAACTGGAAGAACACATTTGGATTTGGAAATTGGGGTAATTAGTTCACATCCAATCAAAATCACTACCTATTAAATTTAATAAAAAAAGCATTATTTAGCTCTAGATGTATCTGGCAGCTCATTACATTCTGCCAGTCATGAGCATCCATGATAGAAACATAGATGTAGAAAAACTACAGCACAAACAGGTCCTTCGGCCTACAAGTTGCGCTCAATGGTCATGGTCACGATCATATAAACAGAGGAACATTCATGTAAACTAGAGTGTGTCAATTCCCAATCAGGATTAAGATTATAAAATGTAGGATTAAGTTATCTTTTAGAAATGTGTTTGTTCATGTAGATGTTAATATTATACAAGGACAGAATTGTTCAACAATAAAGCCAGTCTGAACTTACACCAAAGCTTAAATAATTATTTGGAAGAGCTATTGCAAATATATGACATTAATGGAGCAACATTTCAGTGAAAATTCAACACTCTGAAGAAAGTCGAGCGTAAGACGGAAAATATTGATTAAAAGAAAGTGACAAAAAAGACAAATTAACAATTTTTATGAAACAATTCTATGTAGGAAAATTCAAGAATTAAGGCCCATAGGTTTGAGTCAATGGAATGGAATTTATCCTTCTCACAAAACATTACTAACCTGAAACATCAAGAACCTAGTGAAGCTCCCAAGAGCAGGAAATGAGGCAGGGTGGGATGCTTTATTGTGCAGGAAGCAAAATGTCAGCTTCCTAAAAGCAGGATGGAAGTTGGAAATTAATTGGCAGTAGTTTAAAGGTGGATTGTGCTCCAGCAAGTGACAGGAATTTATTTTTAGTCTATTATATTCTGCATAATCATTAAGACACATTTACTACATTATATTGTACTTTGCAATTAAGCTGGTAGCAAATGAGCAACATGTGGTTTCAGGTTCACAATTGGTTAAAGGTGGTTTGCAGTAGGCCATGTCTTCCTCATGGGTGCTGCTTTTCGTTTATGGGGAAATTTGTTGGATCAGGAGAGAGGAAGCTGAGCTGTTGCAATGAGCTACCAAGGTTGGAGGTTGGGACATAAGTGTCCATGGAAGGAAGGGTTGGTGGCTGTCCAAGAAGGTTCAGGCACGGCTGTCTGTGGAAGGAAATGTGGGTTTCCTGCATCGGTGCTTTTTGATAATGCAGCAAAAGAGGACAGGAATCAACAGAGGGTTTCCCCAAGCCTGGCATAGTAATGGCTAGTAGGATAACTGAAGCCATTAGTAGAGGATCAGACAACTCAGGCTGCTGGCACCAATAACCAGTGCAACACCAAGCAAAGATACATAACTGAATGTACAACTTGTGGAGTAATTATCTGCACGTGTGAGACAGACAAATGTCAAAAACAGCTGAAAATATCACGGCAATCTGTCAATACTGCTCCATGGAAACATGAAGCAATCAGGTATCAGTAACTTAAAATCACCACAATCTTAAATTTCTATGTCATTCAGTTGTAGCAGGATGCCACAGGAGATACATGTGGTATCTATGGCAAACAGCCAGAACTGTGGGGTTTAGTTTTGTAGCTGGATTTCCACAGTACCTGGACAATTGATTGCACATACAATGCTGACAGCACCCTGGGAACAGCCAGTATCATTCATAAACTGAAAGGGATTTCCTTCCATCAATGTGCAATTTTTTGGTGATTACCGATAGCGATTTGTTTGCTACCCAGGGAGGTCGCATGATTTGTCCATTCCCAGTCACTCTCAGATGTTTAGTCCCCTTGTGCAACTGCAGGGATGCTTCATGACACTTGTGCTGAACCCACAAAACCCAGCAGAACAGAACATCAGGCTGCTGAAGCTGTTTACCTGTTCCGAGGTTTTATAGAATGCAACAGAGGCATTGACAAGCTTCAAACGATCTTCCATCTTTAGCATGAGCTGTTGCCAATTGGAAGCCACCTTCTCTGCACATTCTCGAATCATTTCCATATCATAGTGATTGGCCTGCAGCATGCCTTCTGCTTTCTGCTGCACTTGAAGTGCACTTTGATGGGTTTTCTAATAGAGAGAAATGATAGGAAAGTCAGAAATAATTCCAAACTTCAAGTTCAAATTAAAAAAAAATTCTAAGTAGAACTCAACAAATAATATTTCAAGCAAAATTTGCTGTTTAAACACAAACGTTGTCTCCAAACTCAAACAACAGTTCATTGATGCGCCATCCTATTCACCTCATCGTTATTCGGTTTTTACGACAGACTCCTTCTTCTTACCTCCTATTTGCTATTTACTATCAGGTTTTTATGAATCAAAATATCTGCACCACTAGACCGATTTGACTTGAGTTTTCCTTGAATCCATTTGTACAAGGATTTCAACTGCTGCTCCAATTCTGAAGGCCACTGTGACAAAGTAAAAGTGAAGGTAAGAGTTGTATAATTTTTTTTCAAATAATTTCATTGGTGCTTGAAATGTTGGTCAGTGGGGTTAAATGTTGCACTTGAGATGTGGGAGATCCCTGATGCTTCCAACATCTCGGACAATTACGTCTACAGGAAGTGCACCCAACTACAGAACGCATGGATAGGTTGGAGCAGCAGTTGGATGCACTTAGGAGCATGGAGGCGGCAGAAAGTGTCATAGATAACAGCTTTAGCAACATGGTTACACCAAAGGTGCAGGCAGATAGTTGGATGACTGCCAGAAGGGGCAGGTAGTCTGTGCAGAAATCCCCTATGGTCATCGCTCTCTCTAACAAACATACTATTTTGGATACTGTTGGGGAAGATGGGCTACCAGGGGATACCAACAGTAGCAGCCAAAGCAGTAATACTACGGCTCGCTCTGTTGTAAAGCAGGGAGGGGCAAAAAGGACTACAGCAATAGGTATAGAGGACTCTATAGCTGGGGATACAGATAGACATTTCTGTGGACATGGAGGCGGCGGCGGTGGTAGCTAAAGCAAAGATGAATTAGCTGAAGAGGAACGAGAGAAACCGTAGGCAGAGTAGGATTGCAAATCAGAGGGGGTCTGGTGGACTGAAGTGCATTTGTTTGAAATGCGAGAAGTGTAACAGGTAAGGCAGATGGATTTAAAGCTTGGATTAGTACTAGAAACTATGATGTGGTTGTCATTACAGAGAGTTGGTTAAGGGAAGGATGGGATTGGTAGCTTAACATTCCAGGATATAGATGTTTCAGGTGTGATAGAGGGAGATGTGGAAGGGGTGGGGGAGTTGCACTACTGGTTAAGGAGAATATCAAGCTGTACTCCAGGAGGACATCTTGGAAGGCTCATATAGTGAGGCAATATAGGTAGAGCTCAGGAATAGGAAAGGTGTAGTCACAATGTTGGAGATTTACAATAGGCCACCCAACTGCCAGATTGAGGAACAGATGTGTACGCAGATTTTGGCAAAATATAAAAGTAACAGGGTTGGTGTGGTGGGAGATTTTAATTTCCCCTATATTGAGTGGGATTTACTTAGTACTAGGAGTGTGGATGGGGCAGAGTTTGTAAAGAGCATCCAGGAGGGCTTCCTGAAACAGTATGTACATTGTCCAACTAGGGAAGGGGCCATACTGGGCCTGGTACTGGGGAATGAGCCTGGCCAGATGGTCAATGTTTCAGCAGGGGAACAGTTGGGGAACACTGACCACAATTCAGTAAGCTTTAAGGTGTTGATGGATAAAGATAAGTGTAATCCTTAACTTAAGGTGGTAAACTGGAAGAAGGCTAATTATAACAATATTAGGCAGGAACTGCAGAATGTAGACTGGGGGTAGATATTTGAGGGCAAATTAACATCTGGCATGTGGGAGGCCTTCAAATGTAAATTGAAAGAGATTCAGGACTGACACATTCCTGTAAGGATGAAGGACAAATATGGCAAGTTTTGGGAACCTTGGATAATGAGAGATATTGTGAACTTAATCAAAGAGAAGAAAGCTAGGAGGCTGGGGACACATGAAGCAAGTGTGGAAACAAGGAAAGTAAAAAGAAACTTAAGCAAGGAGTAAGAAGAGCAAACAGGGATCATGGAAAAGCATTGGCCAGTAGGATTAAGGAAAATTCCAAGACTTTTTACACATATATAAAGAACAAGAGGGTTGGCCCATTCAAGGACAAGGGAAGGAGCCAGATGAAATGGGCAAGTATTAAATGAGTACTTTGTGTGAGTATTCACCAAAGAGTGAATAATGAATCTGGGAAAGGATGTGTAGATAGTTTAAGTCATGTTGAGATCAAAAACGAGGAATGTTAGTGTTCTTGAGAAACATCAAGGTATACAACTCTCCGGGGCCTGATGGGATATACCCCAGAATACTGAGAGAGACAACAGAGGAAATTGCTGGAGCCTTGAGAGAAATCTTTGTATCCTCAATGGCTACATGGGAGATCCCAGAGAACTGGAGAATAATCAATGTTGTTCATTGTTTAAGAAAGGTAACATGAATAATCCAGATAATTACAGGCCGATGAACCTTATACCAGTGGTAGGGAAATTATTGAAGAGAACTCTAAGAAACAGGATTTATTCCCACTTTGGAAACAAGTAAACGTATTAGTGAAAAGCAACATGGTTTTGTGAAGGGAAGGTCGTATCTCAAGAACTTAATCAAATTTTTCGAGGAAACGATGAAGATGATTGATGAGAGTAGGGCAGTGGATGTTGTCTACATGGACTTCAGTAAGGCCTTTTGATAAAATCTCTCATGGCAGACTGATGCAGAAGGAGAAGTCGCATTGGATCAGAGGCGAGTGACAAGATGGATACAAAACTGGCTCAGTCAAAGAAGACAAAGGGTAGCAGTGGAAGGGTGCATTTCTGAATGGAGGGCTGTAACAAGTGGCAGGGATCGGTGCTGGGACCTTTGCTGTTTATAATATATATAAATGTTTTGGAGAAAAACGTAACTGGTTTGATTAGCAAGTTTGTGGATGACATAAAGATTGCTGGTTTTGCAGACAGCAATAAGGACCATCAGAGGATACAGCAGAATATAGGTCAATTGGAGACTTGGGTGGAGAGTTGGCAGATCGAGTTTAATTCAGGCAAATGAGGTAATGCATTTTGGAAGATCTAATACAGACAGGAAATATACAGTAAATGGCAGAACCCTTAGGAGTATTGATAGGCAAAGGGATTTGCACGTACAGGTACATATAGAACATAGAACATTACAGCGCAGTACAGGCCCTTCGGCCCTCGATGTTGCACCGACCAATGTAACTAATTTTATGACCCTCTATCCTAAACTATTCCAATGCTATCCATATGCCTATCTACTGCCCATCTGAACGCCCTTAAACTTGACGAGTCCACACACAGGTCACTGAAAGTGGAAATACAGGTGGAGAAGTCCTCAAGAAAGCATACGGCATACTTGCCTTCATCACCCGGGGTATTGAACTTAAAAATTGGCAAGTAATGTTGACACTTTACGTGATCTTAGTTAGGCTGCACTTGGAATGTAGTGTTCAATTCTGGTCGCCATACTACCAGAAGGATGTGGAGGCTTTGGAGAGGGTACAGAAAAGATTGACAGGAGATTGCCTGGTATGGAGAGCATTAGCTATGAGGACAGGTTGGAGAAAGTTGGTTTGTTCTCATTGGAGCAATGGAGGTTGAGGGGAGATCTGATAAAACTCTGCAAGATTATGAGAGGCACGGACAGAGTGGATAGTCAGAAGCTCTTTCCCAGGGTGGAAGAGTCAATTACTAGGGGGAGTAAGTTTAAGGTGCGAAGGGCAAGTTTTAAAAGAAATGTATGAGGCAGATTTTTTTTTATTTACAGAGTGTGGGTGCCTGGAATTTGTTCCCAGGGAGGTAGTGAAAGCAGATACGGTAGTGATGTTTAAGGAGCATTTGACAAACACACGACTAAAACAGGAATAGAGGGATATGGCCCCCGGAAGCATAAGGGTTTTTATTTAAGTCAGGCAGCATGGTCGGTCCAGGCTTGGACAGCCGAAGTACCTGTTCCTGTGCGCTAATTTTCTTTGATCCATCACTCCAATTGCACATTTCCTTTTTTTCTTTCTCTGTTCTTTTATCACCATGCCTTATGTAATTTCTGCATTCTCAGGTGCTTATCAACACCTTTCACATCTCCCATACGATTGCTAAATTATCTTATGTACTTATCTAACATCCTATATCAGAAGAGCAGAAATTTTCACCAATTAAATATTGGGAAAACTGAATTCATTGTTTTCAAATCCCACTCCAAACTTCATTCCATTATTATCAACTTCATTCCTCTTGACTTATAGCAATCAACACAAGAATTAGGAGCAGGAACATGCCAATTGGCCCCTCAAGCCTGCTCAGCCATTCAATAAAATCATGTCTAATTATTGTGGCCTCAATTCCACTTTCCTATCACCTGTAAACCTTGAATTCCTTGCAAATCAAAAAATCTGAGAGTAAACCTTTCTGTTCACAATCCTAATATCATATTTGACTCTGGAATGAGCTTCTGACACATATTTGTGGCATTATTAAGCCACAGATTTCCACATTTGTAACGTGATTGACTTTGCTGTTCTCCCCACCAACTCCAGGTTCATCTGCTATTGAAGTCACCATTCATGCCTTTGTTACCTCTGGATTTGATGATTCTAACTCACAGAATGTGCTGTTTCCCACATTCTACTCTTTGTAATCTTTAGGTCATCCAAAACGCTGTTGCCTTTAATTCACATTCTGTTCACCCTCCATCTCTGTGCCTACATTGTCACAGCATCATTATGGCGCAGAAGAACGCGATTTCACCCATTACATCCACATCAGCTCTCTGATTCCCCCACTTACTCTCCACAGCCCTACAAGCTTATTTTGTTCAAATACAAAGCAATTTTGAAATCACTGACTGCCACTGCTTCCACTACTTAGATGTTAGCAAATTATAGATAATTATTACACGCTATGTAAAGAAAAATTCTTCCTCACACATTCCTGCATCTCTTGCCTGAAACTTTAACCTGTGTCTCTACACTTTGTACCATCAGCTAATTGGAGCAAATTATTTTGTCCACTGCGTATAAATCTGTCATAATCCGGTACACTTTATCAAATCTCCCCTCAATCTCCTCTAATCCAAGAAGAATAACCCTAGCTTCTCTAACCTAACTTTACAGCCAAGATCTCTTATCCCTGGAACCACTGGTAAATTTCGTCTGCACCCTCTAAAGCACCTCTCACATCCTTTCAAAAGTGCACTGACCAATATTCAACTCATTATCTTTGCTCATTATCCCCTCAACACGTCCTCACTCTCAGTCAAGTGAGGCTTTGTTTACAAATTCCTGGAATGTTTTGTTTTGGTTTGCTAAGTGCCTTGGGACATCTTGTTTTTGTGTGTGGTACTATACAAATAGGTTGTTGCTATTGTTATTTTTGAGATAAAATAACTGACATGTTGCAGACATTGTTTTAATTAATCAAAAGCACAGCTTTCATTTTGGAGAAAATTTTATAATACTACAAATAATCTTTTCAATAATATTTCCACGTACTAATGAAAAGAAAATCCTACACACTAAATTTGATAAATGTGTTAAGTGGTTATTGGCAATTTAAAATGGCTAAAGTTCAGCAATTTCATGCCCTATGAAACAGATATGTTCTTACAACTGCCAAAAAAAATCCATTGCGAGTGACAGATTTTAGTTATTAATAATCACAAATTAATTAGAATATCTTTGGTTCATTACTGATACCTACAATAGGGGGGAGGGAGCCACATGCCCTTTGGTCCTCAAGATTGGCAAAGTGCAATGTTCAGTTTGGTCTGCCATAGTGCGATAAGTGCAGGTTTGACGAGATTAGTTCAGTTTGTGGAGGGAGAGAGTCTTGTTAGTTGATACTGAAAACAAAATACTTATCCTCAATTAGATTTCATATACTTTATCAGCTAAATCCAGAATTTTGCTGCCTATTGTCTGAAAGTTTGAGAACCATTAGGCCATTTTCCACTATTCCCTAAACGATAAGTCATTTCAACTGTATGAGAAATGAATTGATTGGGGATAGTCAGCATGGTTTTGTGAAGGGGAGGTCGTGCCTTACTAACCTCATTGAGTTTTTTGAAAAAGTGACTAAAGAGGTGGATGGGGGTAAGGCGGTTGATGTGGTATATATGGACTTTAGTAAGGCGTTTGATAAGGTGGCCCATGGAAGACTTCTGCAGAAAATGCAGATGTATGGGATAGAGGGTGATTTAGCTAATTGGGTTAGGAATTGGCTAGCAGATAGAAGACAGAGGGTGGTGGTTGATGGGAGATATTCATCGTGGAGTTCGGTGACAAGTGGTGTACCTCAGGGGTCTGTTTTGGGGCCCCTGCTGTTTGTAATTTTTATAAATGATCTGGATGAGGGTATTGAAGGATGGATTAGTAAATTTGCAGATGACACTAAAGTCGGTGGAGTGGTAGATAGTGAAGAGGGGTGTTATAGTTTGCAGAGAGACTTGGACAAGTTGCAGAGCTGGGCCGAGAGGTGGCAAATGGAGTTTAATGTGGAAAAGTGTGAGGTAATGCACTATGGCAGAAATAATAAATGTGTAGAGTATAGGGCTAATGGTAGGATTCTTAGTAGTCTTGATGAACAGAGGGATCTTGGTGTATATGTGCATAGATCCCTGAAAGTAGGCAGTCAAGTCGATAAGGTTGTTAAGAAGGCATATGGAGTCTTAGCTTTTATTGGTAGGGGGATTGAATTTCGGAGCCGCAACGTCATGTTGCAACTGTACAAAACTCTAGTGCGGCCGCACTTGGAGTATTGTGTGCAGTTCTGGTCCCCACATTATAAGAAAGATGTGGAGGCATTGGAGAGGGTACAGAGGAGGTTTACCAGGATGTTGCCTGGTATGGAGGGCAGGTCTTATGAAGAGAGGCTGAGGGATTTGAGGTTGTTTTCGTTAGAAAGGAGGCGGCTAAGAGGGGACCTAATCGAAACATATAAGATGATTAGAGGTTTAGATAGGGTGGACAGTGATAGCCTTTTTCCTAGGATGAAAAAGCTAGCACGAGGGGACACAGCTTTAAATTAAGGGGTGATAGTTATAGGACGGATATCAGAGGTAGGTTCTTTACCCAAAGGGTGGTTCGGGAGTGGAATGCCCTGCCTGCAGCAGTTGTAGATGCGCCAAGTTTGGTGCCGTTTAAGAGGTTAGTGGATAAGTACATGGAAGAGAAGAGAATGGTTTAGTTTGGAGGGTCATTGCTTATTATATTGGTCGGCGCAACATCGAAGGCCGAAGGGCCTGTTCTGTGCTGTAATGTTCTATGTTCTATGTATAGTGGATAAAGATGCAAACAAGGGAACAGGTAAACATTAGAAGGTAAGTCATCAAATAATGCTGAAATTTGCCTCCTAGCTCAGAGATCAAAATTTTGTACCATCAGCTAATTGGAGCAAATTATTTTGTCAACTGTGTATAAATCTGTCACAATCCTGTACACTTTATCAAATCTCCCCTCAGTCTCCTCTAATTCAAGAAGAATAATCCCAGCTTCTCCAACCTAATCAGTAGAAATCTTGTAATAAGCTACTGGTCTGTTCTCAGCCAGTTCTGTTCTATGAGAAAAGGAATGGAAAGAAAAGAAACTGAGGAAATAGTGAACATGCCTGTTGTGGCGATAATGCCAACTTCTAGGACTTCTCATTCAAACTGATAACAAGCATTCCCAGAGTACAGAAAATTAAGCTAACAGTTGCTATGTCCACTAACCACTTTACTCTTCCAAACATCAGCAGCAGATCTACAATACGGAAACAAAAATAACTTGTTTGTACTGCTCCCAATATCCAGCGATCCAAACTTCTTATTGAATAAAATTAATACTTTTAAAAAGAGCTTGAACCAGACACAGAATAAATAAAAACAAAATTTGGCACAGATATCCTCGGAAGAATCTACAATCTAACCACTGCATAACAATCAATAAAATCTATTGTGCAAAAGAATTTAAATTTCTCTTTTTATTATGGGCATTTGTCTACCCAAGTTAAAATAGAAATCAGTTTTTAAGATTTCTCTGCTGTTAATAAATATCCTCCTTTTGGTCATTTTAATCCATAAACTAGCTAGAATATGGAACTCATTCCAGACTAGTTGGTCCAAACAGCATAGATAAAGGGGAATTGAGTTAAACATAAGAGGGAAAGGAATGAAAGAATATTTTGAAAGGGTGAACTGATGTAGGGCGTGAAAAGGATCATAAAAACATAATCACCAACATGGGCCCATTGCGGTAAACAGAACACACAGCAAAGAAAAAGTGTACAAATGTATGATTATTCCTATTACATAGCAAAGATATTTCCATTACTTTTAGTACTGTAGCATAAGGAGAAAAAGTTATCCAGCAGTATGAATCCTGTGAACAAATGCATTCCACTGAAGAATAAGGAGAGTCAGTGGAGCTCCATTTACCTGAGTAAAAACAGCAATGTTTGCTCCTCATATTAATCACCTTGGAAGTTACATACAGGAGTGGTAGCATGTCTACATTATTTCTGATAATTTCCTGCTTGCAATCCTCAAGGCACATCCAGGCTCTGAAGGAATGCTTTGTTCCACAGTGCCACAGACTGGCCTCAATATTGGTAATCTCCATCAGTCATCATATACTTCTTCACAGTGGTGGGATGGAGCAGGAATAAAAAACTTGGTCTCCAGAATTAAACTCATGGATTCACTGATCTGCAGCTTGAAAGGACTTGATAGTTCTTCTTAACATTGGTTGCCATATTGCATGCAATATGAGGAGACCAGAAAGGATGACAACAAAATGCAAAATAATTTGCAATCCACAAACCACTTTTTATCTTTGAAAGCTTTCCTATTAAATTAAACAAATGTAATAAAAATAGTTTCTGCAACAGCTAATTCAGTTTCTTAATAAAATGCTGAAATCCCATTGTTCCACTTACCTCCATAAAAGTTTCCAATAGGAATACACAATTTGTTCAATCCATTTATAGATAACTTAGATATAAATAATGAGTAAGATTTTAAATATTGATTGTATATATGTAGAAAAACAGCTGCCGAATGAGAATTGGCAAATTACCATATTAATTGAATAATTTTTGTCATAATAGAAATAGTTTTGCACACCTGTTTTCCCTAGTACTCACCAGCAACATTTACAGAATACATGTCCTACGACTTTTCACAGATACCACAACCAAGAAAGAGAGATTTGAACGAGATGATAGAAGATCAAACAGAAGGGTTTTAAAGAGAATCTTAGAAAAGGAAAAGGTGAAATAATTTGTGGGGAAATTGGACATCAGCATAGTCATGAATGGTGAGGCATGGGAAGAGCAATCCACAAGACGCTGGAATTAGGGTAACTGAATTTTGGAGGGGGTAAGGTTACAGAATACAAAGCAGAAAAGCATTTAAAAGCAGAAACAATGAAATCTTGATGAAGTAAAGCAAATGTAAGTTAGTGAGGAAAGGGCAAATTGAAGAAGAGCAAGATCCGATCAACAGGTTTGGATGAGCTGCAACGTGGACACAGGCAGATTAGAGACTAATAGGGAGTGCACTGGGTTAGACAAGTCTTGAGGTTGAAAAGACACAATTTAGGGTGTGAATGGCTAAACGATAAATGTAAATTTGTAGTCTATTTCTATTGCAGCATATAACCACCAACTCTTGTCTACTGTTGCAGGTGGATTATTCTATAATGTCTACCTCTATTATTATCATAGAACAGAATCCCTACAGTGCAGAAGGAGGCTGTTTTGCCCATCAAGCCTGCACCAACAAAATCCACTCAGTCCCTATCCCCATAATGCCATGTATATATCATACTAATCCCTTTAACATTAATTTATCATGACCAATCCACACATCTTTGGAGTATGGAGTACCTGGAGGAAATCCACATAGACCCGGGGAGAATGTGCAAACTCCACACAGAAGTCACAGAAGACCAGAATTGAACTTGGGTCTCTAGCATTTTGAGGCAATACGTCTAACGACTGTGCCAACATGCTGCTCCATAATATGGAGCTGCTTGTTTTGTTTCTCCACAACAATTCCAGCAAACTGCTACAAAATTTTCAAGATCTAAAAGTATTGAAAACAAATTGGTTATAGAACATAGAACGCTACAGCACAAACAGGCCCTTTGGCCCACAAGTTGTGCCGAACACATCAAAACCTACCCAGCCATAGACCTATCTATAACCCCCAATCCCATTGGATCCCATATACTCATCCAGAAATGTTTAAGATCTGAACAAAAAAATTTCCTTTTGCTTTGATATAGCTTGGCGAAAAAGATAATCTTAAACTACAGGTGAAAAACTAAAAAAATTTATCTAAGGAAGTGTCTAAATTGCCCTGAGACATTTCTTCATTTATGAGATATGGGCATTGCTGGCTAGGTCAGCATTTATTGCCCATCCACGAGGGCATGTCAGAGTCAACCATATTGCTGTGGATCTGGGTTCACATGTAGGCCAGATGACAGATTTCCTTCCCAAAGGACATCAGTGAACCAGATGGGTTTTAAATCCAGTTTTCTACTGAATTCAAATTTCACCACGTGCCATGGTGTGATTCAAACCCAGGTCTCCAGAGAATTATCCAGGCTCTCTGGATTACTAGTCCAGTGGCAATACCATTGCTTCCCCTTGAGCTTTAAATTCTTCAACATGTAATAACCATATATTATTACTAGAAAGTACTTTACCTCAATAGCGTGTTGGAACTGCTCATGTTCACGCTGTAGCTGCTCAGCTTCCTGAAGTGAGCTAGCAGTGATGAGACCTGCATTTAGCATGGATTCTCCATTCCGAATCCAACCCAGTACCTGCAACAACAAATATATTTAATTGTTTAGAGTGAGGTTTCAGTTATCAAAAAATTGAGTCTTAAGGAGGGATCTAAGTAGGAGCAGGAGGTGAGGAGATGGAATGATTTAGCGAGAAAACTCCATAGCAAGCGGTTTAGATCACTGAATGCACATCCACCAAAGGAAAAGAATGGATGAATGTCCAAGACAATATTGGAAGGATCGGCAAAACGGTGTTGGTATTGTTTTACATTAAACTTCAGAATAATGTAGATCACTTTAACTAAATTTTAAACTGCATGATAAATTTCAAACTGCTGATCCTTTACTTTCAGTATCAGTGTGAAGTATGCCACATGACCTGCGAACAAGTTGCAAATTCACAAGTAAAAATATCCATTTACAAGTCCCCTCTATTGCAAAATGCTATTATAAATAGAAGGATACGTTTAGAAATATATAGAACATAGAACATTACAGCACAGTACAGGCCCTTCGGCCCTCAATGTTGCGCCGGCCAGTGGACTCTCTAACCTAAACTATTCCAATATCATCCATATGCCTATCCACCAAACATTTGAATGCCCCCAAAGTAGGCGAGTCCACAACTGCTGCAGGCAGGGCATTCCACATCCTCACCACCCTCTGTGTAAAGAACCTGCCTCTGACATCCGTCCTATAACTACCACCTCTTAATTTAAAGTTATGTCCCCTCGTGTTGGTCATCACCATCCGAGGAAAAAGGCTCTCACTATCCACCCTATCCAGTCCTTTGATCATCTTATACGCCTCAATTAGGTCACCGCGTAACCTTCTTCTCTCTAATGAAAATAACCTCAGGTCCCTCAGCCTTTCCTCATAAGGCCTTCCCACCATACCAGGCAACATCCTGGTAAACCTCCTCTGCACCCTTTCCAATGCTTCCACATCTTTCTTATAATGCGGCGACCAGAACTGTACGCAATACTCCAAGTGCGGCTGCACCAGAGTTTTGTACAGTTGTAACATAACCTCACGGCTCCTAAATTCAATCCCTCTACCAATAAAAGCTAACACACCGTACGCCTTCTTAACAACTTTATCAACCTGGGTGCCAACTTTCAAAGAGCTATGTACTTGTACCCCAAGATCCCTCTGCTCGACAACACTATTAAGGGTCCTTCCATTAGCCCTATATTTCATATGCCTGTTATTCCTACCAAAGTGAATCACCTCACACTTATCCGTATTGAATTCCATTTGTCACCTCACGGCCCAGCTCTGCAACCTATCTATGTCCCTCTGCAAACTGTAACATCCATCCTCGCTGTCTACAACTCCCCCCACTTTGGTATCGTCAGCAAATTTACTAATCCAACCCTCTACACCCTCATCTAGGTCATTTATAAAAATGACAAACAGCAGTGGCCCTAAAACAGATCCTTGAGGTACACCACTTGTAACTGCACTCCAGGTTGAATATTTCCCATCAACCACCACCCTCTGTCTTCTATCAGCTAGCCAATTCCTAATCCAAACTGCTAAATCACCTTCAATCCCATGCATCTGCACTTTCTGCAGTAGCCTACCATGGGGAACCTTATCAAACGCTTTGCTAAAATCCATATACACTACATCAACTGCCTTAGCCTTATCTACCTCTTTGGTCACCTCCTCAAAAAACTCAATAAGGTTTGTGAGGCACGACCTACTCTTCACAAAACCATGCTGACTATCCCTAATCAATTCATTTCTCTCTAGATGCTTATAAATCCTATCCCTTATAATTCTTTCCAATTATATATATGAGCCTACATATATAGGATATACTACACTAAAATTAAAATTGCACCAACTCAGGCATACTATGCAAAGAATAGCTGGTTACTGTATGGTTGCACAACTCTCACCCACCTAATGAAGGAATAGCCACTTCCAAAAGCTAGTGGCGTTTGCTATAAATAAACCTGTTGGCCTTTAACCTGGTGTCGTGAGACTTCTTATTCCATCTGTGGGACTCAGATTTGAAAAAATCTTCCAGTTAATATGGAGCAGAGCTGGAGGGTTCTTAAACATAGAACAACACTGCACAAACAGGCCCTTCGGCCCACGAGTTGCGCTGATCACATCTACCAATCCACAGACCTATCTATAACGCCTTATCCTATTCTTTTCCATATACTCATCCAGAAGTCTCTTAAAAGACCCCAGTGAGTTTGCATCAACAACCTCCGACGGCAGTCGGTTCCATTCACTCACCACCCTCTGAGTGAAAAACCTACCCCTGACATCTCCTTTGTATTTGCTTCCCTGCACCTTAAATCTGTGTCCTCTCGTAGTGACCATTTCAGCTCGGAGGAAATAGTCTCTGAGAGTCCACCCTATCTATTCCTCTCAACATTTTATAAACCTCTATCAGGTCGCCTCTCAACCTACGTCTCTCCAGTGAGAAGAGTCCCAGCTCCCTCAACCTATCTTCATAAGGCCTGCCTCCCAATCCAGGCAGCATCCTTGTAAATCTCCTCTGAACTCTCTCAATAGCCTCTACATCCTTCCTATAATTAGGCGACCAGAACTGCGCACAATACTCCAACTGGGGTCTGACAAGAGTCTTATAGAGCTGCATCATTACCTCCTGACTCCTAAACTCTATTCCTCGATTAACGAAGGCCAGTACACCGTACGCCTTCTTGACCACTTCCTCCACCTGCGAGGCCGATTTAAGAGTCCTATGGACCCGGACCACGAGATCCTTCTGCTCTACAACACAGCTAAGACTCCTACCCCTTACATTGTACTCCTTCATCCCATTATTCCTGCCAAAATGGACCACTACACATTTATCTGCATTGAAGTCCATCTGCCACTTCTCCGCCCAGTCTTGCATCCTGTCTATGTCCCGCTGCAACTTTTGGCATCCCTCCAGACCATCCACAACACCACCGACCTTTGTATCGTCGGCAAACTTGCTAATCCATCCCTCCACTTCCTCATCCAGGTCATTTATGAAAATGACAAACAGCAGGGGTCCCAGAACAGATCCCTGGGGCACTCCACTGGTTACCGACCTCCATGCAGAACAAGACCCATCCACAACCACTCTCTGCCTTCTGCCGGCAAGCCAGTTCTGGATCCACGAGGCCAAAGCCCCTTGGATCCCATGCCCTCTCACCTTCTCCAGAAGCCTTGCATGTGGGACCTTATCAAACGCCTTACTAAAGTCCATGTACACTACGTCCACCGCCCTTCCTTCGTCAATGTGTTCAGTCACATTTTCGAAGAACTCAACTAGGCTCGTAAGGCATGACCTGCCCTTGACAAAACCATGCTGACTATTTCTAATCAGTCCAAACTTCTCCAAATGTTCATATATCTTATCTCTCAGAAGCCTCTCCATCAGCTTACCAACCACTGAAGTCAAACTCACCAGTCAGTAATTTCCTGGACTATCCCTGTTCCCTTTCTTAAAGATAGGAACCACATCCACAATCCTCCAATCCTCCGGAACCTCTCCCGTTTCCATGGACGACGCAAAGATCATCACCAGAGGCTCTGCAACCACTTCCCTCACCTCCCACAATAACCTGGAGTACATCCCATCCGGTCCTGGCGACTTGTCTATCTTGATAGAATTTAACAGGTCTAACACATCCTCTTTCCTAACATCCACATGCTCAATCTTTTCCGTATGCCGCAAACCTGCAGTGCAATCTCCCAGTTCACTTTCCACCGTGAATACCGAGGCAAAGTACTCGTTAAGCACCTCTGCCATTTCTTCCGAATTCACACAGACTTTTCCCCCTTCACCTTTTATAGGTCCTATCCCTTCTCTTCTCATCCTTTTACTTTTCACATATTTGTAGAAGGCCTTGGGATTCTCCTTAATCTTACCAGCCAAGGCCTTCTCATGACCCCTTCTGGCTCTCCTAATTTCCTTTTTAAGCTCCCTTCTACACACCTTATACTCCTCTAGATCCCTAACATCCCCTAGCTCTCTGAACTTTTTATATACCTTTTTTTCCTTCCTAACTAGGTTCACCACTACCTTCGTGCACCACAGTTCCCGCGTCCTACCAGAACCTCCTTGACTCCTCGGAATGTTGTCTTGCAGTGCCCCAGACAAACATTCCTTGAAAAACCACCACTTTCCTTCTGTACTCTTCCCCAAGAACACCTCCTTCCAGTTTATGCGTCCAATTACCTGCCTAATGTTTTCATATTTCCCCTTACTCCAGACATACACCTTCCTAGCCTGCCTGATCCTATCTCTTTCCATCGCTACCGTGCAAGAGATAGAATTATGATCTCCATTCCCAAGATGCTCACCTACCGTGAGATCCGACACCTGCCCTGGCTCATTAGCAAGCACCAGGTCAAGTACAGCCTCTCCTCTCATAGGCTTTTCTTCACAAAATTAATTCAGGTAGTCTCAATTGAGCACCTAAAGAGTTTTGGATTTGAATGTCTAAAGTAGTCCATGATTTAGCAATATATATGCAATCTCATTCAAACCTCTGGAATGGCTGCTTTCTAAAACATGAGGTGAACTCACAATCATTACAAACCTCAGCACAACTTTGGCTAAACCATGGAAAAGAATAGTTGAATTCCAGAAATGAAGTGAGTGTGACTGTCATTGATAGCAAAGTGGCACTTGACTGGAGGTCAAGCAAAATTGAGGTTAATGGGAATTGGGGGAAGACTCCCCATGGGTTGGAATCATATCTAGCACAAAAGATGGTACTTGTGGTTGTTGGAGGTCAATCATCTCAAAGCGTAGACATCACTGTAGGAGCCTCTCAGGATAGTGCTCTTGGCTCAATCATTGTTTTTTCATAGGTTGCAAGTGTCAAAACCAAGGCCAAAATTTGTTGCCCATCTCCAATTGTCCTTCAGAAGTGATAGTGAGTTGCCTCTTTGAACCTCTGCAGTAGGTGCAGAGGCAGTGGTGTTAGGGAAAGGACTCCAGGGTAATGATCAAGCAACAGTACAGAAATGGTCACATAGTTCTGAGTTAGGGTGGGGGTTTGTGACTTGCAGAGGAATTGCAGTTTGTGTTTTTTTCCATGTATTAACTGCCATCCCATAAAAGAATAAGAAGATTAACAACTTATAGCAGTCCAAATTTTTTGATTTTCTGTGATGTGGGTATAAATATTAAGCAACAAAATAACCATTTGTCCATTGATGACTGCCCAATATTAGCAACACATTTTCTCAGATACAGTAGTGCACATGATGCTTTGCAGAAATACAGTTTTTACTGCCTCAGAACAGCAATTCCTAATCCATGACAAGGTTCAATTCCCTCCCACTTGCATGTTGCACCCTCATCAAAACAAATTATGGCATTTAAATCATAATCATGCAAAGCATCCTCAATGCTAACCTGTTTGACCTCAGCCTGTAGGTGCCTCAGCTGCACACACTGCTCCAAATGCCGACGGTGCTGCTCTGCGGTGAGGTCCAGTTCCTGCTGTTTCTCATGAAGAAATTCCAAAAGGTCCTGCACACGGGTTGCCATATCAACATCTCTATCACAGGTTAACTCAACACCTAAAGGGTAACAGTAAATACAATTCACATTTGAAAATATTATTCTTTGCTCAACATCTTCCTTCCTCTCCTCAAAGCACTGACCCCTTACCTAATTATGGTATTAATCTTTTGGGTTTTTAATTCCTCTTTTAACAAATTATTATATTGTTCTTTGACCAAGAGCAGATGTACATAGTCTAAAGACGTCAAAGATTTATGTCTGCATCTTTGCAATCAGTGTTAACAGCCTCACAACAGCAACCCTCTGATTCTGTCAAGAAGCTGTGTTACTTATCATTTATCCCAAACAATCTGCTGAGATAAGGAACTCAGTTAAAATGCTGATCTTTTATGGAAAACTGATTTCTGTCTGTGTCAGACAGCGCAGATTAGCATTGTGCTGAATGACAATCCTATAAGCTGTTCCAAACTGCTTGCCTTCCAATATACTGTGCATGGCACCTGGTTGGGAGCTGATGCCAATAACGTCTGGCAATTTCTGAGTTTCAGCAAAACACAAGCTACTTTTTCCAAAGTGGAAAATCTAAGGAATTTTGTATCCTCTAGTGCCTGGGTTCTTGAGGCCATCCTTCCAGCTGGGAAAACACACAATGCATTTAAGATATGATAAATTATTTTAAAAGTTAAAACAAAATAAAATAGAAATTGCTCTTTTCTTCACTGAGTAGAAGCTCAAGTCATAATCACGCACTGGTTTAACAAGAACTTCTAATTTGATCACAGGATATTTGTGAAACTCTGTAACTGTGAAACTGTTACCTATTCCAGCTGAGACAACTTACTTAAATGGCTCAACTGTAACTGCGCTTTTCTTTTGTGGCTGAAGCCATTAAACAGGAATTATTTTAATCAAAGGGTTCAACAAAAGGAACCAAGTACAGACAAACACCTTACCAGGGTAGATAATGCAAAAGTGCTGTCAAAATTATTAGAACTTCAAATATACTCTTTGTATGCTGCTAAATCTTATTTCATGTATTTTATAATGACTAATCAATAATATGAGTTACTATTCCATTAAATATTGGGAACCCAAAGTTATACTTTATTCTCCAGTGACCAACTCCAGCTCCCTCTCTCCCTGGACTCTGTCTGAGGCTAAGCCAAAATATTAACAATCTTGGCATTCTACCTGATCCTGAATGAAGTTTCTAACTCATCTGTCACCAAAACACTTATGTAATGTTGGCTGCCTCAGCACCTTCCTCAGCTCTTCAGCTACTGAAATCCTCATGCAGGCCTCTGTTATCTCTCCAGGCTTGACAATTCAGAGACTCTCCTGGCCTGCTTATGAACTCTATAAATGTTATTTCATCCAACCCTATAAGACTGGCCTGTGGACAAGCATCCGATTAAAAACATTTGTCAATGTGGACACTATCATTATCCCTTCATTATTTTATAGCATTCAATCAAATAGTTTGGAGCTAAAATACAGTTAGTGGAGTATACCTGAGGCTTGTACTTCATTCACATACTGGAGTAACTCTTGCCCCTGATGGATGACGTCAAAAGTCAAGTTATTCATGGTTAGAGCTTTATCAGCATGGTGTTGCAACCTTTGTTCAGCAAGGGTCAAATCCTCGGTGTCAAAGTCATTCATCTGTTGCGACAGCTCATCATTCCAAGACTCAAGGTCTGAAATGATCTGAAAAAAGCAAGCCATCATAATTTATGGAAAACTATGCTGAACTGGTGCACTGATATGAATGAAATTTCCATCAGAAATGAACACTTCCAACATGGCAACATCTGTTTAGCATCATAAACTTAAAAACAGTCAGAGACTCAGGTTTATATATAGCATTAATATGTAATAATATTGGAAATACAATGTTTTTTATTAAAACAAATGAATGAACACTGAGTTTCAATATACAATACTTGTCAGCAAAAACAGAAGAAAATTGACAAACAAATTAATCAGAGATGCAGTAATAAAAACACCAATTATTGCAGTATTTATATACTTGTTCAGTCTCAAGATAATCAGGCCAAAATATATAATTTCTCAGTTCTCAGTTGGAACAACTTCACTTAATTGTATTATATTAAGTATGTTCATTTATGAACGGCAATTTAGGATTATCAGCTATTAACAGAAGTTGAATTTTCAAAGTAATCACTTCATTGCTGAGATTTGGCATTTTCTAAATTCTAAAATTGTTACCTTACTTAAACTACTGCAATTTCAAAAATCTCAACTATAATAGTGACATAACCTCCACTTTCAATTTTATCATCATATGGGTAATTTTTTAATATCTTAATCCTGGCATGTACAAACATGCCTTCCGGCCTAAACTCTGCAGTATAAGATGCAGATGGTCATATTTTTCGATTAGCTATAGAGCAAACCTGATGTAAAATCTACCCCAGCTTTTCTAACTAAATATATTTAATGAACTACACAAACGTATGACAAAAATAGCTTTGAAATCTCAGGCGACTGAAAATAACCGAACACGAAAGGAATCATTTTCCACCTCATATCTCTGCCAGTTATCTGATGGAATAGTTCACCTGACCATTGTTCAATGAAATTAATAAACAGCACACAACTTCTGCTCCGGAACATCTAAGAGCAGAAGTAGGCCATTCAACCATTCAGTCTACTCCACCATTCACTGAAATCATAACTGATTTGATCCTCAACTCCACTTTCCCAACTTATTCCCATAACCCTTGATTCCCTTACTGATTAAAAATCTCTCTCAGCTTTGAACATACATAATGACCCAACTTCAATAATTTGCAGTACCCTCTGAGAGAAGAAATCACTCCTCATTTCTGTCTTAAGTGGGTGACCCCTTATTGTGAGATTATGTCCTCTGGTCTTAGATTCTCCCACAAGGGAAAACAACTGCTCAGCACCTACCTTGTCAAGCCTCTGTAAATCTTATATATCACAATAAGGTCGCCTTTCATTCTTCTAAACTCCACTAATTTTAGGCTCAACCTATTCAACCTCTCCTCATAAGAAAATCCCTCCATATAAGGGATCAACCTAGTGAACCTTTATTGGACTGCTTCCAATGCCAGTGTATCTTCTCCTATAAAGATGACCAAAATTGTACTTCAGATGTGGCTTAACTGGAGTCTTGTATATATTTAGTAAGACTTCCCTATTTTTATACTCCATTCTCTTTGAAAAAGGCCAAATTCCATTTGCCTTCTCTATTGCCTGGTGAATCTGCATGCTAGCTTTTGTGATTTATGCACGAGGACCCCCAGATTCCTCTGAGTTGCAGTCTTTCTCCATTTAAATAATATTCAGTTTCTTTATTTCTCCTACCAAAATACATAACTTCAAATTTTCCTACATTATATTCCATCTGTCAAGTTTTTACCCACTCATTTAGCCTGTCTTTATCCTTCAGTAGATTCTGTGTCATCCGCACCACTTGCCTTCCCACTTACTTTTGTGACAACTACAAAGGTTGGTGCATTAAAGTGAAAAAAAATCAACCTCTAAATGTCAAACAGGAAAGACAGCCCAATGCTGCTCTATGAATAATTCACAATTATCCATAATTTTCTATAACTCCTATAAATAGACACTGACTGCTAATTCATGTTTACATAGACCCACAATAAACACTGATTCACTCGTCCTTTACAGATCAATTGTACAATCACCCGCTTAAAAGTACAAACCAATCCATTGCCATGCTTACAAATTCTTATCTGTAAACTGCAGGGAAATTGGAACTTGCAAATCTTCTGCAAAAAGAGTCACATTTATAACCCATACACAGATGTAACCAAATTGTAGCCAGACAAATTGGATGATTCATTTTGTATAACCTATGACAGCTAGTTATGTGAAATTGTGGGTACTATTCTGAGGGGTAGCACAGCTCAAATTTACTCACTAACATAAACTGATTGAAAATATTCGTGATTCTAATTAGAGGCATTAATTTTAACATCCACATAATGGTTCTGTTTTAAATTACTGTATTTCATCATCTTTTCCAATTTGCTCCCATCTTTTGCTGCTACTATTAGCTTTTGTTACTAGTTCCTCACAATCTGAGTGCCCTATAGCATGTCATCCATTAACAACATTCTTCTTGTGTCAGTAGACACATGCGTACAACGATATGTTATTTGATGGTAGAAGACATCAGAACCCAATATTCACCCTGCCCAACATTTAACTCATGTATTTTTAAGAAAAATCATTGGGAATGGAAAACTTGACTGATTCAAGATATTTAAGTTAATTATAAGGTTCTACTTAGCATAAATCAGGAATTAAACCTGTGATTTTCTGATCAGTTACTTTGACATCATCAGGGTCAGATGTACTTATTAAACCATTAACAATATTACATTATTTTGATTACTATTAAAAATGCCTTTAATTTGCTAATCATTGTCCCTAAAAATGTCATGCCATCTGTTCTCTTTTCTTTTGAGTTTAGAAAACAACCTATATCCATTGTTTGTTTTGTGTAGTTACAGGATTGAGGATAGAAGGCAAGGATAAAGAAAAAGGATTGAACATTTTCTCTTCAGACTAAGCCATTTTCTGAGTAATTTCAAAAAGCAAATTTCCACGGGTGATGTTGAGTCACTGTTTCTACAAGTTGAAATAAAACTGATTCCCTTTCCAGTCATTCTCTTTTCTTTGTGGGAATAGCTCCCACAAGATTAGCTCAGTTGGCTGGATAGCTGGTTTGTAATGCAGAGTAATGCCAATAGCATGGGTTTGATTCTTGTACTTGCTGAGGTTATTCATGAACACCTGCTTTCTCAACCTTGTTCCTTGCTTGAGGTATGGTGATCCTCAGGTTAAAATCACTATCAGTAACCTTGCCCCCTCAAAGAGTAGCAGCCTTTGGTCATGAGTCTCTAACGACTTCACCTTTTATTGTTTTGTTTGCAAAACTTGATTTCTACTGGAGATTACTAATTGCGCTTCACTACACCTGAACACCCAAATTGGACTGTTGAAAATATGCAAACCAAAATATATAAAAAATTTCGTAGTATTAATGTAGGAATATATTAACCCACAACAATCCTAATGAAAATATGAATTTGGTCATCAGATAAAAATGAACAATTCAATCTCATGAATGAAAAAAATGACTGATTATAATTTGATCAGTCAGTTGCCTAAGCAACAGTTCATTAGAATCTTTAAGACAGTAATTAAAGAAACTTAACTTTTAAGAATTATTATCTCATCCATGTGATGAGTTTTTTAATGGATTGAGTCATATATCAATACATGCCCTCACAATGCACCTAGACCAAGGGGAAAGTTTATTGAGCTCTTGAAAGGCTAATTGACCACAGCCAACATTTTGGACTTGTTTTTAAAGAGACAAATAATTAGTAAAACCATATTATGATTAATCACTCCAGTAGTTAAAGTGCATCAATAAAGTTGGAAGCAGTTGTTTTCAGTGTCAAAGTTGTGGAATCCCTTAGTTGTAATTTTTGTTAAGTCTATATTATTGCCAATGCTAGATGTATGCAGAATAAAACTATGAGAAAATTCAACTCTGATAATGAAGCAGATACCATCTTAAATATTAGATTGTGTTTGCAAATAATATTATTTGCTCAATGTTTATTCAATATGCACAATGCTCTTAAGAAGAAACACCAAATCTAAGATTTCACAAACTGGGTTAATGATTGGTCTCCTTTACTTATCTGGGAAGCCAAACACATGTATACAAATGTTATATATATTTGAAACATCCATTTGATTTTTATATGCATTTACTGAGACATGCACCAAATGGCAAAGGAAATAATAATTGTTGTTGTTGATTATGATAGGAGAATTGAAATTAAAATAGGTTGACAATATCTGAAGTGACAGAAACTTGGGGCTTTTGACCACAGTGAAATTTTTGACAAAAACAATTAACTCTAGAGTGAAGGCAGACCAGAGATAAATGAAACACAGTAAGAGAAATTATACTTATACAAATCTTGCACATGATCAGATTAAGAGTTGGAAGCCTGACAGCTGGAAGTGATAGGCAAAGTCAAAAATCTACTTTGATCTCTCCAAGTGTATTATTACTTATGTTAAAATCTAAAATATTTTCATACGAACTGAGATTGGGGTTGTTCTAGAATTTTTTTTATACAGTCAAGGTATTCAATATAGCATTTCACTGAATTCAGCAACTACAGTGACATCTCAGAGCGGGTTTTTAAGATTCTTAAGGGAGAGGGAAATCAGCCCCAAGTCATAGTTCATGTAGGGACTCATGATGTAGGTAGGACAAGGGAAGGGGATATTAAACAGAAATTTATGGAGTTGGGTGGAAGCTTAGGCCAAAACAGACAGAGTGGTTATCTCTGGACTCTTGCCTGTGCCACGGGATAGTTTAGAGAAGAACAGAGAGAGGGAATGTTTGAACTCGGGGCTGCGGGGATGGTGCAGGAGGGAGGGGTTCAGGTTCCTGAACAATTGGGACTCATTCTGGGATAGGTGGGACCTCTACAAGAGAGATGGTCTACACCTGAACCAGAGGGGAACCAATATCTTGGGGGGAAAATTTGCAAAGGCTATGCAGGGGGCTTTAAACTGATTCAGAGGGGGGGTGGGATCCTAAGTAGTTGGGGTGCTAAGAGGGATGACAGTAAGGGGGTCATAGAAGAAAGCTGTAAAACACAGCAGCGTACAGGTGGAGTAGGGCATGGTTTGAAATGCGTATACTTTAATGCAAGGAGTATTCGCAATAAGGGGGAGGAACTTGCAGCTTGGACCAGTACCTTGAACTTCGATGTTGTGGCCATTTCAGAGACTTGGGTAGAGCAGGGACAGGAATGGTTGTTGCAGGTTCCGGGGTTCAAATGCTTCAGTCGGAGTAGAGAAGGAGGTAGAAGAGGGGGAGGAGTGGCATTATTAGTTAAAGACTGTATCACAGTGACAGAAAGGAAGTTTGATGAGGACTTGTCTGTTGAAGTAGTATGGGCTGAGATTAGAAACAGGAGAGGAGAGGTCACCTTGTTGGGAGTCTTTTATAGACCTCCTAAAAGTTCTAGAGAGGTAGAGGAAAGGATTGCAAAGTCGATCCTGGACAGGAGTGAAAGTAATAGGGTAATTGTTATGGGGACTTTAACTTTACTAATATTGATTGGAATAGCTATAGCTCTAGCTCGTTAGAGGGGTCAGTTTTTTGTACAAAGTGTGCAGGAAGGTTTTTTGACTCAGTATGTAGATAGGCCAACTAGAGGTGAGGCTACATTGGATTTGGTGCTGGGCAATGAGCCAGACCAGGTGTTAGGCTTGGAAGTTTGTGAACATTTTGGTGATAGTGACCACAATTCGGTTACGTTCACCTTAGTGATGGATAGGGATAGGCATGAAGCTGGGGGCAGAAGTTATAGCTGGGGAATGGTAATTATGAGGCCATAAGGAGGGAATTAGGGTGCATAGGTTGGACTAGGAAACTACAGGGACTGGGAACATCTGGAATGTGGAGCGTATTCAAGGAGCAGCTACTGCGAGTCCTTGATAAGTATGTCCCTGTCAGGCAAGGAGGAAATGGTCGAGTAAGGGAACCATGGTGTACTAAAAAAGTTAATTCGCTGTTAAAAGGAAAAAGGAGGCTTATGTCAGGATGAGGCTTGAAGGCTCAGTTAGTGCAATGGATAGCTATAGATTAGCCAGGAGGGAGCTAAAGAGTGAGTTGAGGAGGGCTAAAAGGGGACACAAGAAGACTTTGGCTGATAGGATCAAGGAGAATCCTAAAGCTTTCTTTAGATATATTAAGAATAGAAGATTGGTTAGGGCAAGGTTAGGGCCAGTTATGGACAGCAGTGGGAAGTTGTGCGTGGAGCCTGAAGAGATTGGAGAGGCATTGAACAAATATTTCTCTTCGGGATTCACGCAGGGAGATGTAAATATAGTTGTGGAGAACACTGGGATACAGGGTTGCAAACTGGAAAGTATTGAAGTAGATAAGGAGGATGTGCTAGATATTCTTGAGGGTTTGAAGTTAGATAAGTCCCCTGGGCCGGACAGGATTTACCTTAGGATTCTCTGGGAGGCGAGAGAGGCAATTGCAGAGCCTCTGGCTCTGATCTTCAGGTCGTCATTGGTTACGGGTATAGTGCTGGAAGACTGGAGGATAACAAATGTTCAAGAAGGGAAATAGAGACTTTCCGGGGAATTATAGACCGGTGAGTCTTACTTATGTTGTGGGCAAAGTATTGGAGAGAATTATTAGGGATAGGATTTATGGTTATTTAGAGAGAAATGAATTGATTGGGGATAGTCAGCATGGTTTTGTGAAGGGTAGGTCGTGCCTTACTAACCTCATTGAGTTTTTTGAAAAAGTGACTAAAGAGGTGATGGGGGTAAGGCGGTTGATGTGGTATATATGGACTTTAGTAAGGCGTTTGATAAGGTGGCCCATGGAAGACTTCTGCAGAAATGCAGATGTATGGGATAGAGGGTGATTTAGCTAATTGGATTAGGAATTGGCTAGCAGATAGAAGACAGAGGGTGGTGGTTGATGGGAGATATTCATCATGGAGTTCAGTTACTAGTGGTGTACCTCAGGGATCTGTTTTGGGGCCCCTGCTGTTTGTAATTTTTATAAATGATCTGGATGAGGGTATTGAAGGATGGATTAGTAAATTTGCGATGACACCAAAGTCGGAGGAGTGGTAGATAGTGAAGAGGGGTGTTCTAGTTTGCAGAGAGACTTGGACAAGTTGCAGAGCTGCGCCAAGAGGTGGCAAATGGAGTTTAACGTGGAAAACTGAGAGGTAATTCACTTTGGCAGGAATAGCAAATGTGTAGAGTATAGGGCTAATGGTAGGAATCTTAATAGTGTTGATGAACAGAGGGATCTTGGTGTATGTGTGCATAGATCCCTGCAAGTTGGCAATCAAGGTGATAAGGTTGTTAAGAAGGCATACGAAGTTTTAGCTTTTATTGGTAGGGGGATTGAATTTCGGAGCTGCAACGTCATGTTGCAACTGTACAAAACTCTAGTGCGGCTGCACTTGGAGTATTGTGTACAGTTCTGGTTCCCGCATTATAAGAAAGATGTGGAGGCATTGGAGAGGGTACAGAGGAGGTTTACCAGGATGTTGCCTGGTATGGAAGGCAGGTCTTATGAAGAGAGGCTGAGGGATTTGAGGTTGTTTTCGTTAGAAAGAAGGCGGCTAAGAGGAGACCTTATTGAAACATATAAGATGATTAGAGGTTTAGATAGGGTGGACAGTGATAGCCTTTTTCCTAGGATGGAGAAAGCTAGCACGAGGGGACATAGCTTTAAATTAAGGGGTGGTGGTTTTAGGACAGATGTCAGAGGTAGGTTCTTTACCCAGAGGGTGGTGAGGGTATGGAATGCCTTGCCTGCGTCAGTTGTAGATGCACCAAGTTTGGTGGCGTTTAAGAGGTTAGTAGATACGTTTATGGATGAAAGGGGAATGATTTAGGTTAGAGGGTCACTGCTTGTTCCTAATTGGTTGGCGCAACATCGAAGGCCGAAGGGCCTGTTCTGTGCTGTAATGTTCTATCTTCTATGTTCTTTCTATAGGGCACACTGTCACAACGGCTGTCAGCATCCTGATTCAAGAAAAGTACATCACAAAGTTTCTAGTATTATAACCCTCCATTTGTATTTGTTCTGTTAGCAAGTGGCAATACATGAGATGAAATCAACAGGTTTTCAGCTAAAACTGACATTCATTCAAGTGACCATGATATGAAATGAGTTAATTGGTTCTGAGACCAGGGTCCTGAATCTCAATAAAGGTAGTGACGGTATCAGGCATGAATTGGCTATGATGGACAGGAAAACTGCAAGGAAGGACAGAGGACAGGCAATGGTAGGCATTCAAAGAATTAATAGGCAAACTCCAAAAGTTATTTATTCCCACTTGGTACAAGAGGTTGGAAAAACTGTGGCCAAACCATGGATTACTAGAGAAATTAGAGATAGTATTGAATTCAAAGAAACATACAAATTGCAAGATAAAACAATTAACCCAAGGCTTGGAAGCTGTTTAAAATCCAGCAAAGGTATGCCAAGGGATTGTCAAGAAAGAGAAAATACAGTATAAAACTAAAATGGTGAAGAATATAAAAACTGATTAAAAGTATCTGTGGGTGTGTAAAGAGAAAAAGAGTGGCAAAAAAAATTGAATATAGGCCCCTCAAGTCAGAAACAGGGAAATTCATAGCAGGGAACAAGGAAGTTCTGAGAAACACAAGTCTTAGTGAGGAGCCGGAGGAAATCTTTTATTGGGAAAATTATTGATATTGAAGGCAGATAAATCTCCAGGGCCTGATCATCTACATACCAGAGTAATTAAGGAAGTGATGGTAGAAATAGTAGATCCAAACTAGTCTGGCAGGGGAGGAGATACAGAATATTGGTGAAATAGAGACGCATTATGCTCCAGAGAAAGAAACAAGTCAATGTGAGTTCAACTATGTTGAGTGTAAAGAGAGTAAGGCAAGGCTGGATGGTCTTTACATTAGTACTAGGAGTGCAATAGGCAAGACTGATGAGTTAAAGGCATGATTTGACACATGGAAGATTGATATTTTTGCCATCACAGAAACATGGTTGAGGTAAGGGTAGACTACCAACTCAACATTCCAGGATATAGGATCTTAAGGCAAGACAGAGGAGGGTGTAAAAAGAGCGGTGACGTAGCACTATTAATTAAGAGTCAATTACTTCAGTAAGAAGAGATGAAGTCTTGGAAGGAGCTTCAAATGAGGCTTTGTGGGTGGAACTTAGAAATGTTAAGGGAGCAGCTACATAGGTATTATAGATCACAGAAGTTTACAACATGGAAACTACCCCTTTGGCCCAGTTTGGCCATGCTGCTTTTTTAAAAATTCCCTAAGTTAGCACCAATTGCCTGCATTTGGCCCATATCTCTCTAACCCCATATAACTGTCTAAACACTTTTTAAAAGACAAAATTATACTCACCTCGACTACTACCACTGGTAATTTGTTCCAGACACTCACCACCCTTTGTATAAAAAAATTGCCTCTCTGGACCCTTTTGTATTTCTCCTTTCTCACCTTAAACCTATGCCTTCTAATTTTAGACGTTAGATCTCCAAGAGTCAGCAGGAAATAGCAAAATTAATAAGTTGACAATTCACAGAAGTGTACAAGAGTAATATTTGAGTAATTGTACCATGGGATTTCAACTTTCCCAACATAAATTGAGATAGTCATTGGGTTAAGGGTTTAGAGGGAGCAGATTTCCTGAAATGTATCCATGGGATTTTTTGTATCAATATGCAGAAGGCCCAACATGGTTCTGGGGAATGAATCTTGACAAGTGTTAAATGTGGCAGTGGGGGGCATTTTAGTGATTGTGACAACAAGTACGGTTCAAATTTGTTAAGGACAAGAAGAAAGAAGTCTGCAAAAAATATCTTTGGATTGGGGAAGGCAGATTTATTAAAATAAAACAGGACCTGGCCAAAGTTTCATGTGAACAGCTCCTTCCAGGTCCCCTTTAGGGGGAACTGTAGGAACAAGAAATTCAGGAAACCCTGGATGTCTAGAACAATTCAGGACTGGATGAGAAAGAAGAGAAAGGCTTTTAGGAAGTCCAAATGGAGCAATTCAGCTGTGCCTATAGGAAGCAGAAGAGGAAAGTTACGAAAGCAATTAGAAGAATAAAAAGGAGGCATCAAAAAGGACTTATGAACAGGATTAAGGAAAATCCCAAGATATTTTATAAGTGCGTTAAAGGGAAGAGGTTAACCAGGAAAACAATAGTACCAAGGAGGAAATGTGTGTGTGAAGCCACAGGATTTTGGAAGAGTGTTAAGTGAATACTTCGCTTCGGTCTTCAATTTGGAAAAGGAGAACATAGGTACAGAATTCATGTAAAAAGACTGAGGAATTTGCAGTTTGACATAGGAAATGGAGAGGTATTGGAGGCTCTGATAGGCTTACCAACAGACAAATCCCCTGGCTCAGATTAATTGCATCCTAGGTTGCTGGAAGAGACAAGGCAGGAAATTGCTGGGGCTCTGACACAATTTTTTAATTCCTCTCTGGCCACGTAGAAAGTGTCAGAGGACTGGAGGGTGGCTAATGTGGTTCAACTTTTGAAGAAAAGTAGTAGAGATGAACCTCAAAAGTACAGACTGGTGAGTCTCATGTCAGTGGTAAGGAAACTATTGAAGAAAATTCTGAAGAAGAGAATTAATATCCACTTGGAAAGGCATGGGTTAATTAGGGATAAACACAGTAAGAAGTCTCACAACCACAAGCTTTCGGAAATGCTGTTCCTTTGTCAGGCGTGTGGAAGGTTCTGATCAGAGAAGGGCATATAAAGGCACACACAGTTTACAGAATACTGATTAGAATGTAAGACTTGCATTAGAATTCTGAGATGCGAGGGTTAGAGGGATTAACGCATAAATATTTAGGGATATGGGGGTAGGGCCTGGGTGGGATTGTGGTTCGTGCAGACTCGATGGGCCAAATGACCTCTTTCAGCACTGTAGGGTTTTACGATTCTATGAAAAGGCTAAGGGGGACAGCATTAGGATGCATAAGAATATGAGGGGATAGGGTGACAACTGCTCTACTTGATTGCGGAGTCAATCACAAGGAGGCCTAGTTTTGGGGATCTATGGTAGGAACCCAACTGTTCACATTTTTTTTTAAACAAGGGAATTAAACACATCATTTTCAAATTTGCAGATGCTACAAAGTTGACTAGGAGTATGATCTGTCAGGTGGTGATTTGAGTAGCCTAGTGAGTGGGCACATAGAATATAATGTGGATAAATACATGGTTATCTACTTCGGTAGCAAAAATTGGAAGGCAGATTATTATCCAAATGGGTGCAAATTGTGAGAGTTTGATACTCACCGAGTTCTTGGTATCCTGTAGCATCAGTAACTGAAAGTAAACTTGTAATTATAGCAGGCAGTAAAGAAGGCAAATGTTATGTCGGCTTTCATAATGAGATGACTTGAGTGTAGAAATAGAAATGTTATCCCCCACAGGGCATTGGAGAGGAGGGGCGCACACTTGGAGAATTCTGTGCAGTTTTGGTTTCCTTATCTGAGGAAAGATGTTCTTGCAATAGGAGTACAGCAAACTTTATCAGACTAATATC
The DNA here is from genome assembly GCA_024679065.1 of Sphyrna mokarran. NCBI lineage: Eukaryota > Metazoa > Chordata > Chondrichthyes > Carcharhiniformes > Carcharhinidae > Sphyrna > Sphyrna mokarran. The sequence goes on from JAGIQG010000002.1 coordinate 108,798,212, forward strand.
TGGGATGGCAGAATTGTCAGATGAGGGGATACTAAATTGGTTAGGATTATATTCAGTGGAATTTAGAAGAATGAAAAGGGATCACATAAAAACTTATACAATTCTAACAGGATTAGATAGGACAGATTCAGAATGTTACTAACTATAGAATCATCATAGAATCCCTTTAGTATAGAAGGAAGCCATCAAGTTTACACCAATCCACGCAGCCCCTATTCCCATAACCCCACATATTTACCTTGCTAATTCCCTAATCTACACATTTTGGGAAACTGAGGGGAAATTTAGCATAGCCAATCAATCTAATTGATACATCTTTGGACTATGGGAGGAAACCGGAGTACATGGAGGAAATTCATACAGACACGGGGAGAATATGCAAACTCCATACTGTCACCCGAGGCCAGAATTGAACCCAGATCCTTTGCACCGTGAGGCAGCAGTGCTAACCATTGTGCCACTAATGGTGGTAGAGTCCAGAAGTAGGGGTCATACTTTGAGGATAAAGGATAAACATTTTAGCATTGAGGTGAGGAGAAATTTCTTCACCCAGAGAGTGGTGAATTTGTAGAATTCATTACTTCAAAGTAGCTGAGGCCAAAACATGGTGTAATTTCAAAAGGGAACTAAATATAGCTGTTGGGGCTATAGGGATCAAGAAAAATGGATGGAGAGAGGCAGGATCAGGGTATTGAATTTGATGATCAGCCATGATCATAATGAATGGTGAAACAGATTGAAAAGACCAAAAAGTGCTTCTATTTTCTACGCATGTTCCTTTGTAAATATTTAGAATTAACCAATTGGCAAAAAATTGACTCAAAATAAGGCAACTTGAGGTACTGGTAAACGTGATGCAATCCTGTTGAACCTTTGATCGCTAAATCATTTCAACAGAGCTGAGAATTTTATTTAATTGGTGCAATAAACAATAACAATGTGCTACATGCCACTGCTGTGCTAAAATGCAAGAAGAGCATGGGTATATCAATGCCCGTACCTGCCTTATAGGAGATGGTAGGTACAGCAGAGTAAATGGAATGTACCTTTCTACTGAAAAAGGAAAGAAAATCAAATAGGTGATAGCATGGAAATAATTACTCCAAAGACTCAGAGATCAGCAAGTTAAATCAGATGTTTCAGAAAACCTATATTTTTCTCTATGTGATACCTACATCTATTGCGTCCCGTTCAAATACTCGGAGCTGAAGGAAGAGATCTAGTTTGATCTTACGCTCCTGGAAAAGGTCTTCCATCTGAGCCTGGGCTTCATCCAGTTGCTGAAGAACGCTCTCTATATGATTAATGGAGCTGTTGTGTGGAGTCTTGTTGCTTGAAATGGCGGAATCCCTAAGAAGAAGATGACAATAAGGTAACTGCAACCGGCAATGACTAAATACATGATACATTTTGCAAACAAAACTCTTTAAAATCTTTGAAGTTGTTACTTCAAAAGTCAATTAGCTTGTTGACTTTTCCATTTAGTATCCCATTAGCCTATCAATAAGATAAAGTATATTTCAAATGAAAAACATACTGTATTTTCTTGCTGAAAGGAGAGGACAATGTGAGCAAAGACAATTGCAGGCCAGTAGCAGCCCTCATTAGTGTTGCTTTCATCTCCATTGGATCTTTGGCAAAGGGTTATCTGAACTCGAAACGTCAGCTCTTTTCTCCCTTACAGATGCTGCCAGACCTGCTGAGATTGTCCAGCATTTTCTCTGATGGTTTCAGATTCCAGCATCCACAGTAATTTGCTTTTGTCCAGTGTTTGAAATAGATGTTGGGATTGTTTTCCTTAGAGCAGAAAAGGCTATGAGGAGATTTGATAGAGGGGTTTATAATTATAATTACATAGAAAACAGGAACAGGAGTAGACCACTCGGCCCTTCAAAGCTGCTCCACCATTCGTTATGATCATGACTGATCATCCAGCTCAATTACTCAAACCTGCTTCCCCGCCTCCATATTCTTTTTTCCATTTAGTTCTAAGAGTAATATCTAACGTCTTCTTGAAAACATACAATGTTTTAGCCTCAAGTGCTTTCTGAAGTAGAAACTTCAACAGGCTCACTACTCTCTGGATGAAGAAATTTCTCCTTAACTCAGTCCTAAATGGTTTACCTCATATCATTAAACTGTGATCCTTGGTTCTGGACTCTCCTGTCATTGGGAACATCCTTCCTGCATGTACTCTATCTAGTTCTTATAGAATTTTATAGGTTTCATATAGAATATAATTTGACAAAGTCCCTCATGGGAGGTTAGTTGAGAAGGTCAAGGCTAATGGGATACAAGGACAAGTAGCTAGATGGATAAGTAATTGGTTTGGTAATAGGAGACAGAGAGTAATAATGGAAGGCTGTTTTTCTAGCTGGAGGTCGGTCACTAGTGGTGTGCCGCAGGGCTCAGTACTGGGACCTCTTCTAATTGTAATATATATAAATGACTTGGAAAAGGGAGTAAGTGGAGTGATCAACAAGTTTGCAGATGATACAAAGATGGCTGGACTTGCGGATAGTGAGGAGCATTGTCAGGCGATGCAGCACGACATAGATAGGCTGGTACCTTGGGCAGACAGATGGCAGATGGAATTCAATCCTGATAAATGTGAGATGATGCATTTCAGGAGAAAGAATGTAGGGGGGAGGTATATGATAAAGGGTACACCTATTAAGAGTACAGAAACACAGAGGAACCTGGGGGTGCAGGTGCACAAATCTTTGAAGGTGGCAGAGCAGATGGAGAAGGTTGTGAAGAAAGCCTTTATAGGAAGGGGTATAGAGTACAAGAGCTGGCCTTTAATGTTGCAGTTGTATAAAACGTTGGTTAGACCTCATTTGGAATACTGCATCCAGTTCTGGTTGCCTTACTATCAGAAGGACGTGGAGACTCTGGAGACAGTGCAGAGGAGGTTTACCAGGATGCTGCCTGGTATGGAAGGTTTGAATTACGAGGAGAGGTTAGGCAAATTGAGACTGTTTTCCTTAGAAAGACGTAGACTTAGAGGAGATCTAATAGAGGTATACAAGATTATGAAGAGTACAAATAGGATAAACAGGTTAAACTTTTTCCTAGGATGGACTCAAATAGCACGAGGGGTCACGGGCTTAGGGTGGTGGTGGGGGGAGGAGGTATAATTTGGAAGCTAGAGGGAGTTTTTTTCACACAGAGGGTGGTGGGGGTATGAACGCGCTTCCAAGTAAAGAGTGGAGGCAGGCACTCTGGAGTTATTTAAGAGATACTTAGATGGGCAAATGAACAGAATGGGAATGAGGAATATAGAAAACTGATTTAAAATAGGCATCATGAGCCTTGGGAGTTCCCTGGGAAGTGTGTAAATTGTCGATGATATTTGATGTATTTGTTTTTATCCTACAGGTACTTCGGTCCGCCTTGTTGTCTAACAAGGGGCATACACGCGATGGGTCGTGAGAGGGCTGCTCTTGGATTTTTCGAGAGTATCCTAGTGCTTCACATTGTTAGTGTACGCTTGACCTGGACCATTTGATGGGCAACACGACAGTTCAGTGACTATCGCTGTGCTGTGCAGATACATGGATTTGGGCTTGTGTCTGCGGGAGTTTGTGCATTCTTCCTGTGCTTGCAAGAGTTTTCTCTCGGTGCTCCGGTTTCCTCCCACATCCCAAAGATGTGCTCTTAGGCTGATTGGCAGAACAAATTCTCCCTAAATTGTCTCAAATTTGGTTCCAATGCATCGATCTATAAACACAGACAGGGATCATGGGTAGAAGCGGGAACATCGAGGTGGTGGCATGGGCTCATTGGGCCAAAGGGCTTGTTTCCTGTGCCGTTTTGTTCTTTGTTCTCTATAACTGACTCTATCTTTTCTCATATGGCAATCCTGCAAATCCATGAATTAGTCTAGTAAATCTTCACTGCACTCCCTCCACAGAAAGAACATCCTTCCTCAGATAAGGAGGCTAAAACTCCACACAATATTTTAGGGACATGAGTAAAAACTAAGAAAAAGTGCATTGTTCTTTGAAAAATCTGGCAGACTTGATGGGATAAATGGCCTCTTTCTGCATGGTATTATCCAATTCTCTACAACTGAGACAGTTAGTTTTTTCTACTTAGGTATGGCAAGTTAAATGCAGAGTCAAATTCTCTAAATTCCGCTCTATTTATATGCCTCAATCATAACCTTCGCAGGGCATCTTCAACTGCACTAGTGTTCCATTTTTAATTTCCCATATTAGCTGCACAAGGACAAAGGGAAGGGCAAAATGAGGGACAATATTGTTCTTTTGGGCTCATGCTTGTAAAGAAGTGTAATGATAGTATCCAAATTCATTAAATGCAAGGCATTCAGAACAATGGACTATTTAAGGGGATTTAGAACATAGAACAAGACAGCACAAACAGGCCCTTCGGCCCACGAGTTGTGCCAATCACATCTACCAATCCACAGACCTATATATAAACCCCTATCCTAATCGTTTCCATATACTCATCCAGAAGTCTTTTAAAAGACCCCAGCAAGTTCGCCTCAACAACCTCCGACGGCAGCCGATTCCAGTCACTCACCACCCTGAGTGAAAAACCTACCCCTACCATCTCCTCTGTATTTGCTTCCCTGCACCTTAAATCTGTGTCCTCTCGTAGTGACCATTTCAGCTCAGGGAAATAGTCTCTGAGAGTCCACCCTATCTATTCGTCTCAACATTTTATAAACCTCTATCAGGTCACCTCTCAACCTACGTCTGTCCAGTGAGAAGAGTCCCAGCTCCCTCAACCTATCTTCATAAGGCCTGCCTCCCAATCCAGGCAGCATCCTTGTAAATCTTCTCTACATCCTTCCTATAGTGAGACGACCAGAACTGCGCACAATACTCCAAGTGGGGTCTGACAAGAGTCCTATAGAGCTGCATCATTACCTCCTGACTCATAAACTCTATTCCTCGATTAATGAAGGCCTGTACACCGTACACCTTCTTGACCACTTCCTCCACCTGCGAGGCCGATTTAAGAGTCCTCTGGACCCGGACCCCAAGATCCTTCTGCTCTACAACACAGCTAAGATTCCTACCCCTTATATTGTACTCGTCAATTTTAGTCAAATCCCATTTTCATTAGGTAGGATTCAGGGATTTTGTTTTAACCAGCATTGTTACTTCACTGGTTGAGAACAGCTGACTCAACAAGGCCCAAATCCATAAAGAATAATGTTTCTATGGATGGCTTTTTTTAAAATGACAATCATATGCTTCTTAGATCATGCCTGGGCAATATTGTAAAATAATGCTATAGAAGTAAAATAAATCTCTTGTCTTCTGTGTTCAAGCAATGATATGAAAAGGAGCAAGCTTTCCATTTTAATATTATAAAAAGGAACAAATTCTTGATAGCAATATTCATAATGAGGCATGCAAAATCTACTGCCCATGAAATACTACGAATTTTTACATAATATTGGATTTGTTCCAATATTCCAATACTTTATTCCACATTTTAATATGTGACAATTTAACTCTGCCATCAGTTTACTGTCAGTGTATCTTTCGTATATCCATGGGAACAGTGGCTATAAAACTAGAATTAAAATCAAAGCATTCAGATCACCAATGCAACTAAATGCACAAAAGCAATATAAATTTCCAAAATTTGATAAGTGCCTTAACTTTCTTCAGGTTTATACATTTATTTTAGTTTAAAAAATGTTGTTTTTAAGATTTATTTATTCCAAGAGAAACGCATTCCCGCCCTCCTTATTAAAATTGAAACCAAAAAAAAATGCTGGAAATACACATTAGTTCGATCAGAGAAGGAACTACTGGGCATTTTGAGCATTTTCACCCTATTTCAGGTTTCCAATGTTTGGAGTTTTTTTTGTAGCCTCTATTTGATTAATCTCTGCATGCCAAGCATCTTACCTTGCATAAACTCGCAGCAGTGTGTGGGAGTAAATACTAGTGGTAAGATGAGGCATGAACATGTAGAGGGACTTACTTCAAGGCCTCTGTCATTCTGCTGGAAGATGTACAAGTAAGTTGGGTTAATCAAGTTTCTCTCTCTAGCTCTGACTCCTTGGACTGCACATATGCCCAACTGACAAGATAATACAAATTTTTTTTTTTAATTGCACCTGAGACGTGAGTATTGCTGTTAAGTCCAACATTTATTGTCCATTCCTAATTGCCCCTGAAAAGTTGAGCCACCTTCTTGAATTCCTGTAGTCCATCTAGTATAAGTACAGTCACATTGCTCTGAATAAAGGAGTACCAGGTTTTTGACTCAGTGACATAAAGGAGCTGCAATGTAATTCCATGTCAATTGGTGTGGCTTGGAGGGGAACTTGCATGCGGTTATGTTTCCATCCACTCTTATTCTTCTAGGTGGTAGAAATTGCAGGATGAAGCAGCTTTGTCACGTTTCCGCAGTTCATCTTGTCGATGGTACACATTGATCTTACTATGTTTCCTTGATGGAGGGAAGTAAATGTCTTAAGGTGTTGAATGGAGCACTAATCAGGCAAGTTGTTCTGTCCTGGATGATGAGGAGCTTCTTGAATCTTGTTGGAGCTGGAGACTATTCTGTCACATTGATTTCACAGAATAAAAATTTAAAGCACAGAAAGAGGCAATACGTTCATCTGTTCCTCAATAGCTGACGATTGCAATCCAGCCTAATCTCCTTTTATACCTCTACTCTTGCATTGTAACTTACGGTCCTTCAAGTGTACAAGTATGTTTCAATGGGGTGTTGGGGAGAGTTACAGAAGAGAGAGACCTGGGAGTACATGTTCATAGTTTCTTCAAAGTGGAGTCACAGGTGGACGGAATAGTAAAGGCGGCATTCGGCATGCTTGGTTTCATTCGTCAGAACATTGAATACAGGAGTTGGGACATTTTGTTGAAGTTGTACAAGACATGGGTAAGGCCACACTTGGAATACTGTGTGCAATTCTGGTCACCCTATTATAAAAAGGATAATATTAAACTAGAAAGAGTGCAGAAAAGATTTACTAGGATGCTACTGGGATTTGACAGATTGAGTTATAAGGAGAGGCTGAATAGACTGCTACTTTTTCCTCTGGAGCGTAGGAGGCTGAAGGCTAATCTTATAGAGGTCTATAAAATAATGAGGGGCATAGACAAGGTCAATAGTCAATATTTTTCCTCAAAGGCAAGGCAGTCTAAAACTAGAGGGCATAGGTTTAACGTGAGAGGGGAGAGATACAACAGCATCCTGAGGGCCAATTTTTTCACATAAAGGGTGGTGAGTGTCTGAACAAGCTGCCAGTGACAGCAATAGAGGCAGGTAAATTTTATCTTTTAAAAAGCAGTTAGATAGTTACGTGGGTACAATGGGCATAAAGGGATATGGGCCAAATGCAATCAATTGGGATTAGCTTTGAGGTTTTATAAAAAAAAGGACAGCATGGACAAGTTGGGTCGAAGGGCCTGTTTCTATGCTGTAAATCTCTTTGACTCTAATGTTTTATTTTGCCTCTACCACCCTTTCAAACAGTAAGTTCCAGAGTCCCACCACCCTAAGTGAAAAACTTTCCCCTCTAAACCTCCAATAGTTTATTCTAAATCTACACCTCCTGGTCGTGGATGCTTCAACCAAGGGTATTCCCCTTCATATCCATTTTTTCTAGATCCTTAATTTGATATATTTCAAATAGGGCACCTCCCTGCCTGACTAAGTCATCCTGACTCGAAGCATTGGCTCTATTCTCTCTCCATAGATGCTGTCAAACCTGCTGAGATTCTCTAGCATCTTCTGTTTTACCTCTCAGCCTTTTCTGTTCCAAAGAAAACAATCCCAGCTAATCCAATCTTTCCACACAATTAAAATTTACTAGTCCAAATAGCATCTATGTGAACATTTTCATGCTGTCTCTCGTGCAATAGCACGATGAGCAGAATTCCATGCTTTCTCAAAGGTAAGGATCTCTGAAACTAGAGGGCATAGATTTAAGGTGAGAGGGGACAGATACAAAAGGGTCCAAAGGGGAAATTTTTTCCACATAGAAGGTGGTGAGTGTCTGGATCTGCCAGAGGTAATAGTAGAGGCAAGTACAATGTTGTTTTTTAAAAAAGTATTTAGACAGTTAAATGGGTAGATGGGTACAGAGGGATATAGGCAAAACACAGACAATTGGAACTAGTTTAGTGGTTTTAAAAGAGGGATGGCATGGACAAGTTAGACCGAAGGGCCTGTTTTCATGCTGTAAACCTCTAATACTACCTCTCTCACTATATTAATTTCATTAAGGAACATTCCCAGTGTGAAAAATGGCAATGTTCAGCACATCAGCACAAAAGACAAGATTGAAGCATTTGGAACCAGCATCATCCAGAAGTGCTGAGTGGAGGATGGAGGAGTCTGGTACATCAAATGCAAGGAATGATTTGGTAAGCATGATTATTTAAGCTGGTTGCTTGACTCACATGGATTGCTCTCCCAATTTTCGTACAAGACCCTAAATGCAAGAGCAAATGACTATGCAGGTTTGACTAAGCAATGTGCACTTTTATTGTTTCCAGAGCTGAGATCAATGTCAGGAATTTCATGTAGTTTTATTTTTATTCAACTTGTCTGCACTAGTTTGATATAGCTGAGTGGCTTGCCTGGACATTTCAAAGTTAAGTTAAGGGTCAACCACATAGATGTAGATGTGGAATCATATCTAAGTCAAACTGTGAAAGGATGGCAGATTTCTTTCCCTGAAGAAGATCAGTGAACTAGATATATTTTTATTACAATTCAGCAGTTTCACGACCATCATCACTGAGGCTAGCTTTTAATTGAATTGAATTAAAGTTTCCTCAACTGATGTGGTGGGATTTGTTTTTAATTGCATCCTAAAGAAGAAAGCATTTTGAACCAAATTTCTCACTCCCTTGCTGCAGTTCAGTCTCAAAACTTTACCTTCCGCATTAAGCTATGTTTTTACCATTGCTCACTTAACAACAATTTTAGGAGTTTGGGTCCTTTGAATCAAACCCTCAGGTTTACACTGCTATAACAGCCTCACTATCCCAGTGACAGAAACATACACCAGTTTTTCGCCCATCTACAATCCTGCCATCAAGAGGAGGGAATTTAGCCATGCAAATTGTCATCAGGATCTGGGAGTTCAAACCAAATGAAACTCTGACAAACTTAAAATTGGTGAAAATTTCATTGCCAACCTCAATTGTTGGATCAGATCCTCCCCTTCTTTGATGACATTCACTGTCACTTGCAGAGTTGTCTGCTGCTGCTGCCCAAAGCGTTTGATCAAATCCTGCACTGCCTCCACTGATTCAGCATACACATCATCCAGGAGTTCTTTCTGTAAATCCTCCAGCCATGTCCAGAGCTGTAAAACAGCAAACATGCACAGTAGACTAAACATTAATAAAGTGATTGAGGACAAATTTGAGGAGCAAAATATTCTGCTGCATACATCTCTGTAAAGCTCCAACTGAACTGAATTCCTACCACATAGATTTAGGTTTTTTTCAAGTGGACCAGAGACCAGTCACAGTTTTCTGAAAAAACAGACCTATGTTCTTATATTTTCTGCTCTTCGATCAGCCAAGTACAATGAACAATACCTTCCTACTTAAAATGTATTGCAAAATGATCTACTAATGGACATTTTACAGCACCTAGAATTAAACTGCTGCTCCTATTTAATCAGTATTATCACCTTATGAGGTCCAAAGCTCATGGCCATGTTTAAATTATTGAGATTACATGGAGAACCAACAAAGGGAGAAAGCTTTGAAAAAATCTCACTTCCTGTGAAAGGCATTATGGAATGGTGTAACCCAGGTTCAAACTTCCCATCCTGCCAAGTTTTTGGTGAACTGCAATGCAACATGCAAAGTCCACGATAGGAGGAGAAGGGTGTTTCTTCACTCCACTTTTAATTTCTTGCTAGCCGATAGTCAAAAGTCATACCATGCAAGATTTTGAAAAAAGGCTACTTTTATTTTACTCATTCAAGCTAATTTCTTGAAGTGGTGGTGAAGTGGTGGTCTTTTTGAACCCCTGCAGTCCACATGGTGCTTTTAGGGAAGAATTTTCAGGATTTTGACCTGGTAACTGTGAAGGAACAGCGATATGTTTCTAAGTCAGGATGGTGCTGAGTCGGTCCATTGAATCTGCTGCCCATGTCCAGCCAAATTCTACCGCAATAACTCCCAAATAACTTTAACACTTCCAACACGATAGAGACAAGCATTCATCCAGGAATTTTCTTACCTTGTTAGTAACAATCAAGACTAATCCACAAAAACCTCTAATCCCACCAGCTCCTCATTGTGGAGACTTATATTCCTCAACAAAAGCTACAAAATATTGCTGAAGGTTTTAGTCAGCAGTCTGGATGAAGTTCCACGACCACTAATAACAGCAGTCAAACACTTGTCACCATTCATATCCGCAGGATGTGTCTCCAATTTCCATTACAAACATAGTCACATAAATTTCTAATGGAAAATTTTGACAGGACTTTTGTGCAGAAATGGGACTTCACAGAATCATACAGTGCAGAAGGCAATTATTCAGCCCTGCACTAGGCACATCCCAACCAGGCTCTGCCCCCATAACTAAGCATTTGCCCTATCTGATCCCCTGACACTGAGGCGCAATTTAGCATGGCCAATTCACCTAACCTGCATATCTTTGCTCTGTAGGAGGAAACCAGAGCACCCAGAGGAAACCCATGCACATATGGGGAGAACGTGCAAACTCCATACAGACAGTGCCCAAGCCAGGAATTGAACTCAGGTTCCTGGCACTGTGCCGCAACAGTGCTAACCACTGTGCCGCAACAGTGCTAACCACTGTGCCGCAACAGTGCTAACCACTGTGCCGCAACAGTGCTAACCACTGTGCCGCAACAGTGCTAACCACTGTGCCGCAACAGTGCTAACCACTGTGCCGCAACAGAGCTAACCACTGTGCCGCAACAGTGCTAACCACTGTGCCGCAACAGTGCTAACCACTGTGCCGCAACAGTGCTAACCACTGTGCCGCAACAGTGCTAACCACTGTGCCGCAACAGTGCTAACCACTGTGCCGCAACAGTGCTAACCACTGTGCCGCAACAGTGCTAACCACTGTGCCGCAACAGTGCTAACCACTGTGCCGCAACAGTGCTAACCACTGTGCCGCAACAGTGCTAACCACTGTGCCGCAACAGTGCTAACACTGTGCCGCAACAGTGCTAACCACGTGCGCAACAGTGCTAACCACTGTGCCGCAACAGTGCTAACCCTGTGCCGCAACAGTGCTAACCACTGTGCCGCAACAGTGCTAACCACTGTGCCGCAACAGTGCTAACCACTGTGCCGCAACAGTGCTAACCACTGTGCCGCAACAGTGCTAACCACTGTGCCGCAACAGTGCTAACCACTGTGCCGCAACAGTGCTAACCACTGTGCCGCAACAGTGCTAACCACTGTGCCGCAACAGTGCTAACCACTGTGCCATCGTGCAGGACTTTCAATACGTTAAACAAATATACTTAAGGGAAAATGAAATACTGTCTCACCTCTTTGACATGGGTGTGAAAAGAAACTGACATATCCAACAGAATCTTTCGCTGTTCCACTCTTCTGACAAAGTCCTGAATCCGATCTTCCAGCTGATGGGCTGCCTGATAAATCTCTTCAGGGTCACACTCCCCAGTCTGAGCCAATTGCTCTGCTGCTTCCAGGAGTTTATCTGCATTAGTGTATGTATTCTAAAGAAGAAAATAATGTTTCTATATTTCCTGGTATCCATTTAATTGAAGTCTGCCATGCAACATCAATTATACAAAATGCTGCTAACTCATTTGAGCAGGTTTTTTTTTTAATTCAAAATGTTAACTTTAATGTTCAATTAGCAATTTGCATAGAAGCATCGAGAATACACAAGAAAATTTGGACAGTTTTTTTCACATTAATACTGGAAGTTTTCATAGTTTAATTCTGGACTGAATGTTACAAAATACTGTGCTCTACAGAATGCAGTAAAGTCTGACAACACCAATTTTAAATCCAACCGATTTATTTGATAGTAAATCTGCAAGCTTTCGGCCTTTGTGGCCTTTGTCAGGCGAATGAGGTGTTTTGGTGTTCACCAGAGGCCGAAAGCTTGCAGATTTACTATCAAATAAATCGGTTGGATTTAAAATTGGTGTTGCCAGACTTTACCGAATTTACCCCAGTCCAATGCCGGCATCTCTACATCATCTCTACAGAATGACCAGGTGGAATTTGCATAATTCCTTATATAATGAGCTAATTTAAATTAAGCCAAAAAAGGAACAAAGTGTATGAAAACTAAGCTTAGAGACAAAAAGAAAGAAAGAGCAAATACATGAGTAAAACACATCTTCAATTAGTTTACACAAGGGCAAAATAGTGCAGCAGTTGGAAGCCCGAAATAAAAATTGAAAATGCTGGAAATACTTAGTAGGTCTGGCAGCATTTGTGCGGAGAAACAAAGTTAACATTTGACACGAAAAGTTCTGATGAGTCTTTTGTTAAATTGCAGACTTGGACAGATAGCATCCAGGGATCCATTGATTCCAAGTTTGAAGCAGGCTTCAAACAATGGGTAGATGTGAATTCGACATAAATGATGCTGTCTGGACATGTCAAATCCATGAGGTGGCCACAAATCATGGTCAGAGTGATTTGAACATTCCAGAAACTTGAGATAGTGTCTTGAACAAAGATCACCTGACCTCTCAGCAGCCATGTTGCCCCTAAGTACAGTCCATTTGAATTCCAGAAATGTCAACAGGAAAACAGTCCATATTTGAAGTTACAAATTGAATACACCTTCACTGAGCATGACACAGGGAAGGAACAGCATATACATTCTTTAGATTTACTAAAAAAAGGATCCATAAAGATTTGGAAACACATTTGTTTTGTTTTTAAAGTTAATGACAAAGCCTTTTAACATTAATTCTGCGCTGCGACCTGCTTTCCTGGTGTGGAACTCTGGACTCTGAAGCTTTATTTTAAATAACACTTGGCCACTGTGATATTAAACAATGCTTGGCATGAAAGCTTCCAGCTCAATAACTGAGCTCTGCTGAAGCAGCAATAAAGACATTTCAGTTGATCTCAGCTCCCCCCTTAACTCCTGCTGGACTGTGCGCATATGTATAAATCTGAATGCCTGGCATCAACAAAGGGCGCAACTATGAGTTGAGCCAACGCATACACGTCTTCCCAGCCTGGGAGGAAATGCTGTGATCTGGGAAATAACAACATGAATATACTTGTATCTTTTGTACACAGCCACATTTGTTTTTCACCAAACACGTCAGGGCACCATTGTAACATGGTTTCCTGAGGTCTGGACCAGGGCTTCAGTGTACTACTAAATCTACCAGCAATGTTTTATGTATTGTGTTCACTATTGTAAACAAATAAGTCAATTGTGAATATCTAATGAATCCTACATAACATAATTATTCAATTCTTCTAGCCAGAAAATGTAAAACATTTGTCATTAGAGATATATGGCAGTGAAAATCTACACCAACCTTTGTACTGGTATTACATCCATAGGATTTTCAGTGTAAAGCCAGAAATTTGTTGTCCTTAAATAATGATGAAACCATTTTCAGCCTATACCTTAAGTGTTAACTGTGTGGTGGACAGCTTGGACTAGCAATTCAGAAATTTAAAGTTTAAATTCCAATATTACACGTTCTTGAAGAGAGTTTAACAAATTTGATGATGTGTGCTAACTGTAGGATAGTGAAAAAAATGAAACAATGAATTTCTGTACAACTTCATCTGATTGCCTATTATTGTCTTTCCCTTCTGAGAAGATTTGCAAAACTCCCTACCTAGCTGGGCCCATGCGTAAAACCAGTCTCACATTGTGCATTTGGCTAACAAAAGACAGTCCACCAAGTCATTCAATTATGAAATAATCTGAACTATTAACTCCTCAGCCAAAACAAGAAAATACTATAAATTATCTACAAGTCTATCCTAAGATCAATTTTTAAAATTCCTCTATTTGAGTCACTCCCTCAAAATTGTATGGTATTTTTAAAATAAAACCTTCCTTAAGTTTGCTTATTTAGACAACCGATTCATGCTAAGCTGGGAAAAACTTCGAAGAGTTTGGAAATTCAGCAAGTGTTTACAGAACAGCCAAAACTAAATATGAGCTGATTGAGGGAGAACGAGAATGGATTTATAAAAGATAAATCATAACTAACAAAATCAGTTTGAACTTTTGGAAGCAATAGCAAACATGGTAGACAAAGAACTGCCTGTACAGGTTTATACATCACATATGCAAGATTCTACAAAAGAAACTGTTGACAAAAGCATTTGGATTTTGAGCTTGAATAAAGAATTGGTTAGGAGATAAGAAACAGAATAGGTATAAAATGATCTTGCACTGAAGTTGGCAGATATGATAAGTGTAGTAAGGCAAAAGCTTTATCCATATTCATTATCTGGTTACATACAGAAAATGCTCTTCAGTCCATTATGTCCATGCCAGCTCTTTACAAGAGTAACTCAGCTTGCCCCACTCCCCCGTTCTTACTGTAACTTGCAAATTTTCTTTCTTCAGGAACTTGTGCAATTCCTTTTTGAAAGTCATTGATTGAAACTGCCTCCATCAAACTCTCAGACAGTGCGTTCCAGATCCATAATTTCCTTGTTTTACACTTATCAATCCATTATATAAAAATCCAGTCAAATTAGCTAAATAAAATTTGCCATTTAAAAGTCTTTGTTGGTTTTCCTTTATTAATCTCAACCTAAGTGGCTGTTAATTTTGCCTTGGACAATCACTTCTAAAATCTTTCTCAACGTGAAGATTAAATGTACTGGCATGGTTGCTGTGTTTATCTCACAAGGGTGTAATATTTAATTATTCAGTTGTACAGAAATTGAGTATTACTAGAAAAAAGACAGCTTGTTTAAGACTTCATCTTGCACTCATTGACACAGGAGGAGGAACACCAGTCAGGTTACAAGAGCTGGTTGGCCATATAAGAGATTGTACTCTGACAAGTGGCCAAGCGGACTAATTTTGCATTGTATATCGTGCAAACTCATGAACAGGCCTAAGGCCTGTATCTTCAGTCCCAAAAAGTGCCCAGCTAACCTCAAATTACCCTGGAGAGATAAAGTATCTCAAAAATTTGAGCAACAGGTGAGACTAAGCTGCATCATGCTGCTACTATGTTAGCAACATAAGTTGCTTTCATGATACTGCTGTCAATCCAAAAACACTTTCTGCCTATCACACAAACAAGTAATGTGATATATAAATTTCAGTGCCAGTGAGATGCTAGGTATGTTGGCCATATGTCCCAAAGAATGGAGATCATAACAAACAGCATGTCACTTCCACTATTCACAATGGACAAAGTACAGATGGTACCCAACTAACCCATGCATGTGAAAGTCAAAACGTAATGTTCAATATTTGATGTGATTGGACAGCACCTGTTAAGTCATTCTCAGTGTGCTAAAAATTATGCTGACAACTAATTTAAGTTGTGTGTCAGATTCACAGAGTAGTGCACTTGAGTATACTGGAGACTACAAGTATTAAATACAGCCTGCTATTTTTTGCGAACACAAAGAACATGCACGCACATTTTGCTGTTTCAGCTAAGCAAATCAAGTGAGAGCCATTTACTGGTTGATTCCTCAGGCTACTGCCTTAATCAATCACAGTCAAGTTGCCCGATTTAAAATTTTAAACACTGCTTGTCAATCAAATGTCAGTCAACATTAACAGACGTATTCTCCCTAGCAACACCTCCACCAATCAGATCTGCCAACCAATCAGCACTCATTTCTCATACAACATAAAATTTTGTTTACCTTGATACTAATATTCTGGTGATTGTCCCTGCAAGTGATGAGTGCTGGATGAAAATCTTTGATGAAACGTATTTTTCAAGTGGTATAGCATTTGCCATTTTACAGTACTCTGGCGCCCTAATTTTAAAACTTTTTTGAAAAAGTCTTTCTTCCATTTTTGGCAAGATGCTTTGTTACTACAGCACCACCTGGTGACAGATGACACCAGTTGACTGAATTAAAAATTTAATTAGCTGAAGATTTTTTTTTCAGTAACTCTTGATAAAGACTCTAAAACTACATTTACTAATGATTTCAAATTAAAAAAACTGTAGAAACAGAAAAAAGTTTACACCAAAACCATGAATCTATACTTTCAGATAAAATCTGTCATTCCAGCATTTTTCAGAAAAATTGGAAGATTATAGTCAGTATCGCTGCAATTTTCCACCATTACTTCCCTCAGCTTCCTTGAATACATTCCAGCTGGTCTTACTGATTTATTAACTCTAAGTACAGGCAGCAGTTCTAATTATTTTTTAGCTCATCCAGTATCCAACAGATTAACATTATGCATCTAGCGTGTAATATGAAGAGAGACAACATTTGCTTTTCTTTTGAACCTACATGGTTGGCTATCACCAATGTATAAAAGAGACTCCAATGAGTAAGTTTCTTTGTGTCAGTACTCAGTTACTCAGCATTGGCAAGTCCCCAGGCTGTGCCACTTTGTGAAAACAAAGGGTGGTGAGGACAAGATCAAAAACAATAATGATTAACACTAAACACCCCTAAAAGATGTGACTCAAATATTATGTAGCAGTAGAAATAACAAATTGCATATTTTAGACAAAATGTAGTCATCACACTGAAGTTGTGATAAAATTTAGTTGGTGACAGATCTGCAGAAAATGCTGGAATGACAAATTTTATCTAAAATAAAGGTCAATGGTTTTGGTGTAGGCTTTTATCTGTTCAAATTTTTTTTAACTTTGAAACATTAGAAAATATAGTTTTAGAGTCTTTACCAAAAAAAATTAGATTTTTAATTCAATTAGCTGGGGTCATCTGTCACCAGGTGGTACTGTAGTAACAAAGCATCTTTCCAAAAATGGAAGAAAGGTTTTTGTTGTTTCTTGAAAAACAAGTGTGACTATTTGAAATCAGTTCTTTAAATATAAAGAAATATACTGTGGGGCACAGAGAGAAATATGGAAATGAGACAGAAAGTGACAGATTTGCATTTATATCTTATTCTTCATAACCACTGGACATCTCAAAGCGCTTTACAGCCAATTAAGTACTTTTTGAAGTGTATTAATTGTTGTACTACAATGGTATCATGCAGGAAACATAGCATCTAATTTGCATTCAGCAAATTTCCAGAAACATCAACATGATCATGGCCAGTGGTGTTAATTGAAAAACAAATAAGGCCAAAGCACAGGGGAAAACTCCCCTGCTCTCCTTCGAAGCAGTGCCTTGAAATGTTTTTACATCCACCTGAGCATACAGATGGATCCCCAGTTTAACATCTCATCTGGAAATCAGCACTTCCAACAGTGAAACCTTCTCAGTACTGCAGTGGAGTGTCAGCCTTGACTTTGTGCTCAAGCCTTGGAGTGCGACTTGAAGCCAAAACCTGGTGATTCACAAGCAAGGATGGTATCAACAAAGCCACAGTTGACACCTGGATGAAAAAAAAGAAATGATTTTTCAGGTTGATGTGGTTTCTTCATAACTGGAGAAAATGAGGATCTAACAGATTTTGAGCAAGTGCAGAAATAAGAAAAGGAATGGCAGGGGAACAAAACAGGAAAGACAACATGGAAATCTGTCATCCACTAAATTCATAGGAATTCTTGAGCATTACCAGCACAGTTGATGTCTTTCTCTTCTCTGCCTTTTAAGTGATATTGAACTGGGTCCAGAAGAATTAATCCCCAGAAGCCAAGGTAATACTGTGCCAACAAAAACTCAAATTTTCAAATTTTTTTCCTTCTCCAATGGCTATAGGGTGAAAATCATCTTGTGCCATCCCACCTCTTTAACTTAGCCTTATAGACTTGCATTCCACTGCATACAAACAATATATTTCCTCTAAATATAGTAGTCACAAAGTCACATTCTCTTGCCAACACATTTAACTCATTCCCACAAATATTAAAAACACTTCCAAAGTTTCCTTCTGATACAGGTCAATTAAAACAATGCATGATTTGTTTAAACATAAGGTGTCATTCGAAGAACAAACTACTTCTAGCCATGTTTTCCAACAAAGCTGCTGAATACAACTATGAGGCAACTTAAGTTGCAAAACCATTAAAAGTTGTTTCCCAACTGCCTGAATTACCCATTATCTCACTAATATAAATTCAAACTGAACTCTAATTTGTAATGTGGTTAAAGAAGAAAGTCCAAATGTGTTACAGATCAACAACTAGCTCTAAAAATAAGTAGAATAATCAAAATCCTACGTTATTTTACTTTAATTCTTACTGAAATACTCAACAGGGTAGCACAACAGCACAGTGGTTAGCACTGCTGCTTCACAGCTCCAGGGACCTGGGTTCATTTCCCAGCTTGAGTCATTGTGAGGAGTTTGCACATTGTCCTCGTGGGTTTCCTCCGGGTTCTTAGTTTCCTCCCACAGTCCAATGATGTGCAGGTTAGGTTGATTGGCAATGGTAAAAAACTGATTTAGTGTCCTGAGATGCGTAGGTTAGAGGGATTAACAGGTAAATGTGTAGGGATATGGGGGTAGGACTTAGATGGGATTGTGGTCAGCGTAGACTCAATGGGCCCAGTGGCCTCTTTCTGCATTGTAGGGTTTCTATGATTCGATGACAAACTCATCTTTTCATAAGCAGCCTGGATCGGAGTGTTTGTATATCAGACAGAAAACAATGGAAAAGTTTCTGTAGGAGGGTTAGTTAGGATGTGAAAGGGTGGGGTGGGGAATTCTATCTATAAATTATTATGCTTCAAAGAAGTATTTTCTTCAGGGCAGAAGATCCACATAAAATGTATTGGGAACTCCCACAGAAGTAGAAATAAGAACAGTAATTTACAAACGGGAACATTTCTTTGAAAACATACAACTTGAATTGATTTCTGAAATGGAAACAATTTGCTTCTGTATCTTTGATATACTTTTAGGTGCTCTCTAGCAGGCAACATGGGTATTTTTTTGAAGCAGCTTTTAATAAAGCTTACAACTTTAACTTTTGAGTTTAACTTTTATTTACAGGAAACAAAATTATCATAAACCAATAATTTTATGAGCAGTAAAATGACACAGAATAAACAAAAAGTTTCAAAATAAGCACTGTAAAACTGCAACAGCTGTAAGTTGATTTTTATCAACGTGGCTCAATGGTAGCAGCCCCGCCTCAAATCTAATGGCAACTGGTGACTTTTTTTAAAAAACATGCTACATATATGTTTAACCAAGTCAGCTTAGTACCATGTTATGTTTGCAACGTAAAAATAAGTATCTTATAACTCTAGCATAGATCACCACCAACCTGTCCTGACCCCTCCATATACTGACACTATAATTAAGAAAGCACACCAATACTCTACTTTCTCAGGAGGCCTTATAAATTTAGCACGTCCACTATGACTCTCGCCAATTTTAACAAATGCACCATAGAAAGCATCCTTTCCAGATGTATCACAGCTTGGTATGGCTCCTGCTCTGACCAAGACCGTGAGAAACTATGAAGGGTTGTGAACATAAGCCAGTCCATCACACAAATCAACCGCCCATCCATTGGCCATGTCTATTCTCCAGCTGCCTATGCAAACCAGCATAATCAAGGACCTCATACACCCTGGACATATTCTCATGCACCTTTTTCTGTTGGGAAAGAGACAAAAGTCTGAGATCACAAATCAACCAACGCAAGAACAGCTTCTTCCCTGTTGCCATGAAACTTTTGAATGGACCTGCCATATATTAAGTTAATCTTTCTCTACACCCTAGCTGTAGCATTATATTCTGCACTCTCTCCTTTCCTTCTCCTCTATATTTTGTCTGTATAACGTGCAAGAAACAATACTTCTCACTGTATTCCAATACATGTAACAATAATAAATCAAATCAAATAGTGTTGTGCAGAGGCTTGTCTTTGTACATTCTGCTGTATTCCAAATCTTCCTCACAATGCTAAGCATTTACTTCCTTATCCATTGGTCCGTTGAAATATCAGACTTTACCTGTCCTATTGGGGTATGTAATAATGCAGTTAACAAGTCGCCCATCTCTGCCTGGCAACAGCACATCCAAAACCGAAAACTTTACCCTTGCATTTTTCATCTACAGACGCTGTAGAGAGAACACAGCTAACATTTTGAGTCTGGATCATCAGAGTCATCCAGATTAGAAACATTAGCTCTATTCTTCTTTCACAGATATTGTCAGACTTGATGAGATTTTCCAGCAATTTTTTGCTTTTGTTTCAGATTCCAGCTTCTGCAGTAATTTGCTTTTATCCATTTTTGCCAACGCTTTCATTGCCAGCCTCTCTTCCCCACTCTCCACAAACTTCAGCTGATCCAAAATCAGCTTCCCATATCCTAACTTGCACCACATCACCAATTACCTCTGAGTTCATACGCCTACACTGGCTTGCAGTTGAAATGCATTCCCAGTATTTCAAACTTTCCAGCAGTTCAGAACATGTAAATAGTGACTTAACTACAGCCTTTTGTATGGATGATAAATTGTTTCTGTGCAAAATGAATGCACGATTTGAAAACAATCTACCTAAATTAGTAATGTTGACAGCAAAATTGTTTTGCTACCAATTAAGTATAAAATATACCTTAACAAATTCCAACTTCAACAGAAGAGAGAAAAAGAATTAAGAGGAAAATAATGCCCAGAAAGGAATGGGAGAGAAACAAGAATGTTTGGAGACATGACAGAAAAAAGCAATGGGAAAATTTCAAAGAAATCTAACAAAGGGAAGGCAGATGAGTCTTTATACAGCTGCAAAACCTGGACCAGATCAGAAAACAATGCTAGTTGAAAATATAAAGTTGTTGTTGAAATATGACTGAGAGAACTGAACTCAGATAAGCAATGTTTGCCATTATTTTCTGAGAGAGAGTTAAGCTTCTCAAGGTATTTTACGTGTTCTAAGTTGGCTTTGCACATGCTGATTGTGACATTGTGTAAGCAATTTGTTGACATTATTCTCTGATCAAGATTCTCTCGAGAAGTTCCTTTATATTTTATTTCAATTTTAATTTTAAAAATATTCTCCTTAAGAACCAACATTTTGAATCACAATGATTCTGACCATAGAGTAATACGGAATGATGGACGCAATCCACTCTATAATGACATCAGCTACCTAAATAATATGGAGGAAAGTGAACATGCTGGCTTGGGATAAATTAGTACATCTTAAAGCAATTATTTCTTCAAGAGTATGGAGGATACAGTGCAACTACTTATTGTTGCATATGGAGAGGGGGGCGGGTCACTACTGCTGTGGAGGGAGGGGTGGGGAGGAGGTGGGGCTGGAGATCGGGTATTCTGGGACAGGCGGAGGAGCAGCAAGGACAACAATGTGGGGGTCCCGGGCTATCCAGCAAACTGCAATCTGACAGGCCGGAGTCACTGAGCATGAGCAGAATTCCAGAACTGTCAGGCTCTGGCATGAATAGCCCTCGTCCTGGTCACCGAGCTTTTAATGAGATTGACGACTGTGACCTTTGCAGGGCACAGAGCGTGGGAGCTGAAAAAGCAGTTGTGATTTTTACCTCAGTTTTCTCATCAATTTAGCACTTTTGAGAGAATCTGCTCCACTCCCCCATGTTTCTCATTGAGGAGAATAGTGATGTACATATTATGAAAAATTTGCTTCTTCAAGATTATATTGATTTATCTCTTCTTCTGTAAATTTGCAAAAACATTATCAAAGTATTAGAAACAGGGAATTGAAGGTAATTGTATCAATGAAGCAGAATTAGGAACACTTGCATCAGCTCTGCAAAAATCACTAAAATTTAGTAATAAGAACGTTTCTTGTTTCTGTGCAACTGCTAGTAAATTCAATAAAAATAAAATATGAAGAAAAGGAAGTATAAACAGCTGAGCTAAAGTTAAAAAAAAAAACAAATTAAACACAGTGTTCTCAAAATACTTGGTAGTAAACATAACTAACCTTAAAAAAAATGTGCAAAATAAAACCAGCATTTATACCCCTTTCCCGCAGATTTTCAGTAGTCTCAGGAATTTGGTAGAAATTAGAGTTATGCATGGAGGGAGAAATATAGTAGAATTTCAGAGAAAGAAGTGTGCTGAAAACATGAAATAAAAACATAATTCTATAGCATAAACCCATTCAAATTTTTTAGCTCATCTTCACAGGTATACTTTTTTACCCTTTGGGAAATTGTGGGGGATGTAGTGGAAAGATTTCCAAGCTGATTATCAGCCCATTGTGCCCTGCAATGATCACACCTTTTTCTGTCTAACAAGTCCACTCGGGACATCTGATCCAGTAGTAGGCACTTATCACTGCACCACAAAGCCTCCATATTTATTCTAATAGCATCTTGGGATAAAATATATTTGTTCTCAGATATAATCGAGCTCCTCTGCATACCCAGCATTCATTGCTGAATTCAGCTAGCAATGCAATCACCAACAACCGTGTGCATCTCTTTGAAAAATTCAAACACACAGCTCTTCGCCCTCCAAAACTGCATGTGTAAGGATATTTATTATAAGCTTTGCATATCCTCACCTGTGCAACTTCTTCAAAATCCTCATGCCGTTTCTGTAAAGCCCTGGCCCTGTGAAGCGACTTCCCAACTCCAGTGTGTTTGCTGAGAAAAGCCTCTCCGTGATTTTCAATCCAGTCCAATACCTGCAAAATGTAACAAAAGGATCGGATTAGAAACACACTATCAGATGTTTTGATCAAAGCAATGATCTTAAAATGAAAGTAAAATACTGCGGATGCAGGAACTTTGAAATAAAAAAAGGAATGCTGGAAAAGATAAGCAGGCCTGACAACATCTGTGGAGAGAAAAAAACAAAGTGAATACTGGTGGAGATTAATAAAATTTCAGTTTTTGTAATAATGCAATGATCAACTAAGAAAAAGAGCATTCTTACTCAGATCAGTCTCTTTTTTTATACATCAACCAAAGTTGACATGCTCTATGACTGCCATAATAAAGACACCAAAACAATGACAACAATGACAGCACAGAACTCACTGGACCAGACTTAATGCTGAGGGTGGTGGTCTCGACATTGAGCTGGAAAGCCATGAGCAACACTCTTGCGACTGCTCCCCGGAACCCCTTCACCCACCACCAAACCTATCCCCGGAGCCTGCAGGGAGGTTCCATGCTTTTACTGGGCTGTCTTCCCACACGCGGAAGGTTGCCTCCTCCATTAGTAGTGACAGAAAGTGGTCCTTATTTCTCTATCTACAAGCCTCACTTAGTCTCCAGGTGGGAAAGATGATTTTAGTACACAGAGTTGGGAGAAGGGCAGGCAATCCAAACCTTCCATTCCAATTCCACACACCATCTATACCCACCTCCAGATGCTCCCATAGACTGGATTAAATTCCACCCATACAATTCAACATAGAAAAAAGTCCCAAACATACTGTCTCTTTAATTTGGGGCATTACAAATGATATATTTGCTGAATGCTGGTCAGATCATTGGTACATCAGAAGCATCATGTTCTTGAAAATAAAGAACTAAAGAGTTATGTCACAGTCAAATCACAAAGGAAGCTTGATGCAACTATTTTAAAAGAAATAGCCAAGACAGGAACTGGAACAAAAACGTGGAAGCTTCTTCTAAGTAATTAAGGGATGTTGCTCATAGCGTGGCATATCCTTCATTAATGAAGCAGAAGCACTAAGATTGGTTGAACTAGAATGACCAGGTTAGAGCTAAGTTGCTACATCATGTACATAATATTCAAAGATCTTCCATATCTGACAAAAAAATCACCAGCAAAGCCAGATATCATCAAGCAAAATATATACTACAACTCAATCTAAGACAAATTGGAGACCTTCATGGAGTGTCTTAAGGTTGTGTTTATTAATAGCTTTTTGATGCTCGTGCAGCCACATTCTACTACCCATTGGGTAATAGTGGGGGATGTACTAGACGGATTCCCAAGCCGTTATTGGGCCACATTATGAATGCTTCTTCCCTAACTAACAATCACAAAATTATTCCTCATCTAACACAGATTCTGGATATACTGAATTTGTAAGATGAATGACAAGCAGGTCTTATGAAGAGAGGCTGAGGGATTTGAGGTTGTTTTCGTTAGAAAGAAGGCGGCTAAGAGGAGACCTTATTGAAACACGTAAGATGATTAGAGGTTTAGATAGGGTCGACAGTGATAGCCTTTTTCCTAGGATGGAGAAAGGTAGCACAAGGGGACATAGCTTTAAATTAAGGGGTGGTGGTTATAGGATAGATGTCAGAGGTAGGTTCTTTACACAGAGGGTGGTAAGGGTATGGAATGCCCTGCCTGCTGTAGTTGTAGATGCGCCAAGTTTGGTGGCGTTTAAGAGGTTAGTAGCTAAGTTTATGGACGAAAAGGGAATGGTTTAGGTTAGAGGGTCATTGCTTTTTCCTAATTCGTCAGTGCAACATCGAAGGCCAAAGGGCCTGTTATGCACTGTAATGTTCTATGTTCTAATCCTGTTGAGAATAACTCAGAATTTTTCCTGCATTAGAGATAAGTAAAATACCAGGATGATTGTCATAGATGGACTAGCTTCCTGTCTGTTTGTGCACCTGAGTTATGGAAGCATCCTTGTAATTTTGGCAAGCTATACTCTAGCTCTAGAATAATCTAGTACTCTAATCAAATTGGTAAACTGATTAAGCAGAAGAGACTGAGTTTCCTAACCATTTGAGTTCTTCTGTGCTTGACTACTTAAGGTGGAATGTCATTGATTTTAGGAGATTTTTGTAACATATCAAATCCAAGAGAAGTCCAGAATACAGAATAAGGAATGCTACATGAAGTTCCTTGACCTGACCAAGGTGTTCAATACAGTAAACCATAAAGGACTGTAAAGGATACTGCACAAATATAATTTCCTTGAAAAGATGATCAGGGTTATCCACTCATTTCATAATGGTGTGATAGTCAGTCTGATGCAGAACACTGTCCTATCATTTGACTTTCCTGTCATCAATTACACTCACAAGGCTGCATAACAGCTCTAGTTCTGTTTGTTATCTACATTTCTACCATGCTCTTGATTGTAAGATAATAGCACCATTTGCTTCATTTGGTCCATGATAGATCCCTGGAGAATATTCCAATTATTTCCATTCACTTGCTCTATCCCCATATCCCAGCAAGTTTATTTCCCTGAAATGCCCATTCAATTTTCTTTTGAAATCATTCATCATCTCCATTTCTAGATCACTACCACTCAGTGTTTCCAGAAAAATCCAGGCTCATGTCCCTGCTGCACCTTTAGCCCAAAACTTGTATCACCATCTAATCATGCAACATCATCTAATGGGAATAGTTTTTGTTTGTCTACCTCATCTAAGCTTCATAATCTTATCAACCTGTAGCAAATCTTCTTCAATCTCATTGGCTCCAAGAAGAACAAACCCAGTTCTCCAACCTAAGCTTGTAATTACAATCCCTCAACCCTGGAACCATTCTGGTAAATTTCCTCTGCACCGTCTCTCGGAATCTCACATTCTTCCGTAAGTGTGATCAGAACTGGATGCAATACTTTTAACAGTGGCCATCATACAAGTTCAGAACAACTTTTTGCATTTTTATACAATATTTCTATTTACAAAGTCCAAGATCCCATAGGTTTTGCTAACTATTGTCAATTTATCCTGCCACATTCATACACATATGCATATGAATCTTATCTTAATTATTTAAAGAATGCTATTTAATATATATTGCTTCTCCCTATCACTCCAACTAAAATGCATTGCCACACCCTTCTCTGTATTAAAATCCATGTACCACTTGTTTATGCATTCTGTTAGTCAATCCTTTTTTGATTCATTCATGGGATATGGGTGGCATTGACTAGGCCAATATTGATAACTCATCCCTAACCAGGTAGCGGTGAGTCACCTTCTTGAAGCATTGCAGTGCATGTGGTGCAAGTACATCTAAAGTGCTGTTAGGAAGGGAGTTCCAGAATTTTGACACACTGACAGTGAAAGAACTTATTGCTTCAAGTCAGAATGCTGTGTGGCTTGGAGGGGAACTTCAAGCTGTAGTGTTCTATGTGTCTGCTGCCCTTGTCCTTCCAGGTAGTATAGATCATGAGTTTGGAAAATGCTGATGAAGGAGCCTTGGTAAATTGATGTTTTGCATTTTGTAGATTGTACATACTGCTGCCATTGTGCATTGGTGATAGAGGCAGGAGCAAATGCTGAAGATGGCAGGTGGGGTGCCAATCAAATAGGCTGCTTTGTCTGGCTTGTATCAAGCTTCTCAAATGTTGTTGGAGCTGCACTCATCCAAGCAGGTGGAGTGCCAAACAAATGAGCTGCTCTGTCCTGGATTGTATCAAACTTCTCAAGAGTTGCTGCATTCATCCAAGCAAGTGGAGTGTATCCCATCATTTCATCCTGACCTGTCCCTTGTGAAAAAGCTCTGGGAATCAGGAGGTGAGTTAGTCATGCAGAAGTCCTAATCCCCGACCTGCTCTTATATCCACAGTATTTATATGGCTAGTTCAGTTCAGTTTCGGTGAATAGCAATCCCCAGTACATCCAAAGTGGGGGCTTCAGCGATGGCATTGCCACTGAATGTCAAGGAAATAGTTGGATTCTTTTCTGGAATTTATTGGAGATGTTCCTCACTGTCTGCCCCAAGTTTGGGATCATGAGCAAATTTTGAAATTTTACTTTACATTCCAATATCCAAAACATTTATAGAACATAGAACATTACAGCACAGAACAGGCCCTTCAGCCTTCGATGTTGCGCTGACCAATATAAAAAGCAATGCCCCTCCAAACTAAACCATTCCCTTCTCTTCCATATACTTATCAACTAACCTCTTAGTTAGTTATAGGGAGGATGTGTTAGAAATTCTCGAGGGTTTGAAGTTGGATAAGTCCCCTGGGCCGGACGGGATTTACCCTAGGATTCTCTGGGAGGCAAGAGAGGAGATTGCAGAGCCTCTGGCTCTGATCTTCAGGTCCTCGTTGGTTACGGGTGTGGTTCCGGAGGACTGGAGGATAGCGAATGTGGTCCCATTGTTTAAGAAGGGGAAGAGAGACCTTCCTGGGAATTATAGGCCAGTGAGTCTTACTTCTGTGGTGGGCAAGGTATTGGAGAGAATTATTAGGGATAGGATTTAAGTTATTTAGAGAGAAATGAATTGATTGGGGATAGTCAGCATGGTTTCGTGAAGGGTAGGTCATGCCTTACTAACCTCATTGAGTTTTTTGAGAAAGTGACCAGAGAGGTGGATGGGGGTAAGGCGGTTGATGTAGTATATATGGACTTTAGTAAGGCTTTTGATAAGGTGGCCCATGGAAGACTTCTACAGAAAATGCAGATGTGTGGAATAGAGGGTGATTTAGCTAATTGGATTAGAAATTGGCTGGCAGATAGAAGACAGAGGGTGGTGGTTGATGGGAGATATTCATCGTGGAGTTCGGTGACGAGTGGTGTGCCTCAGGGGTCTGTTTTGGGGCCCCTGCTGTTTGTAATTTTTATAAATGATCTGGATGAGGGTATTGAGGGATGGATCAGTAAATTTGCAGATGATACTAAAGTTGGTGGTGTGGTAGATAGTGAAGGGGGTGTTTTAGTTTACAGAGTGACTTGGACAAGTTGCAGAGCTGGGCCGAGAGGTGGCAAATGGAGTTTAATGTGGAAAAGTGTGAGGTAATGCACTTTGGCAGGAACAATAAATGTGTAGAGTATAGGGCTAATGGTAGGGCTCTTAATAGTGTTGAGGAACAGAAGGATCTTGGTGTATGTGTCAATAGATCCCTGAAAGTAGGCAGTCAAGTGGA
The DNA here is from genome assembly GCA_024679065.1 of Sphyrna mokarran. Lineage (NCBI taxonomy): Eukaryota > Metazoa > Chordata > Chondrichthyes > Carcharhiniformes > Carcharhinidae > Sphyrna > Sphyrna mokarran. The sequence goes on from JAGIQG010000002.1 coordinate 108,826,059, forward strand.
TAAAGTTGTTAAGAAGGCATATGAGTCTTAGCTTTTATTGGTAGGGGGATTGAATTTAGGAGCCGCAGCATCATGTTGCAGCTGTACAAAACTCTAGTGCGGCCGCACTTGGAGTATTGTGTGCAGTTCTGGTCGCCACATTATAAGAAAGATGTGGAGGCATTGGAGAGGGTACAGAGGAGGTTTACTAGGATGTTGCCTGGTTGGAGGGCAGGTCCTATGAAGAGAGGTTGAAGGATTTGAGGTTGTTTTCGTTAGAAAGGAGGCGGCTAAGGGGGGATCTTATTGAAGCATATAAGATGATTAGAGGTTTTGGATAGGGTGGACAGTGATAGCCTTTTTCCTAGGATGGAGAAAGCTAGCACGAGGGGACACAGCTTTAAATTAAGGGGTATGAGTTATAGGACGGATATCAGAGGTAGGTTCTTTACTCAAAGAGTGATTAGGGAGTGGAATGCCCTGCCTGCAGCTGTTGTAGATGCGCCAAGTTTGGTGGCGTTTAAGAGGTTAGTTGATAAGTATATGGAAGAGAAGGGAATGGTTTAGTTAGGAGGGGCATTGCTTTTTATTTGGTCGGCACAACATCGAAGGCCGAAGGGCCTGTTCTGTGCTGTATTGTTCTATGTTCTATGTTCTTAAACGCCACCAAACTTGGCGCATCTACAACTGCTGCAGGCAGGGCATTCCACTCCCGAACCACCCTTTGGGTAAAGAACCTACCTCTGATATCCGTCCTATAACTATCACCCCTTAATTTAAAGCTGTGTCCCCTCGTGCTAGCTTTTTCCATCCTAGGAAAAAGGCTATCACTATCCTCTTTTATATCCTCTTTTTTTAAAAAAAAACTGGTCCCATACTTATGTCTTGGGGAACAGAATCCTCCAGTCTGTAGAACAACCATCTGTCATACTTCAGCCCTACAGTTCAGATCCTTGACCATCTGGTGGAAACGAACAGGCAGATCAGAGAAGCTCCACGTTGGCCTATCCCTGGACTTGGCCAGGGTAGCCATAAGCAAATCCAGTTGAGGGTAGTATGTGCATGCATCATCATCTGCAGAAATGTTATTTTATTTGATTAGTCTACTTTGAAAGTGTTTTAGAACATAAGTGTAAAGGTGTCCCTTTCAAATGGGCACCAAACTAGTAATGCCTTAATCATTACTGAGTTTCCAGCAGAAGAATACAGAGAAACATCTGGCATATTGGATATTGGTTAGGGAGACATTTGCAATCTTGCACACTGAAATATAAAAACAATCAGTTACCATAAGTCACTGTTTTCTGTCCTGAAGTGAATTATTTGTTCCACTGCTCCCTCTGCCGCCAACTGGAGGTGCAACAGTTTCAACTGTACATATCAGAACAACCTTAGAGCCTGTAATATTCCCTATTACAAGGGAAAGAACAATCCTGATCAGATCTTAATCAAGAAGTCTGTGGCATCAAGCTACCTCAAAGTTTCAGGAGAATAGTAAGGGCTCTGAAAGTCAAATTATTGGCTATCCATTGCTGGTGAGGATGGCTGTCTTCCTTGAGTCTTAGGATGGCTGTATGAACAATTTTTAGCATGGGGAAACCATTGTGCATCAGCTTCCAATGTGTCTTGAAAAAATGTAACTTTAATCCAATGGCAAGGAAACCAAGACAATTAGAGGTTTTGTCCTGCTGCAGTCTTCGCTGCAACAGCCATTGAAATATTCCAGATGATATATATTTTCCTGACTGTTCCGCCATAGAGGAATGAGTTTCTAATAGTCTTTCATTGTAACCAAAAGAGCTCAGGACATAAGGAATGTCAGTGTACTTCACTTTGTTTTGATCAACCTTTGCTTACTCAAGTGAGCATGATGCAAAACCATGCTTTCACCCACCCTTCCCACAGTGACTTCATTTATAATATTTTCTATTACAAAATAAGAATTGGTTTAACGTCACATATAAGAAAACACCTATTTAGACAGTGAACACACATCCAACAAAGCGACAGGAGAATCCATCATATTTTTGACTGAAAATTTTTAGTTTAATTATTCTTTATAGTAAAACCCAATGCAAAATTTTCCTTTGCAAGTCAGTTCTTAGAACCTGCAAACTTGCTGATGCATTTATGCGTTGGTGCAACTATTTTCTTTCATTCAATTACCTATTACAAAAGTTTTGGATGGTGCAGTCTATGCCCCAGATTTAAGCTAACTCCTGAGAGAAAATATCTGTTCTAAAAAGGAAACTATATAAGATCTAAAAATAAAACAACCAAAGCAGGAATGAATTTCAACGATAAAAGCAAAATACTGCAGATGCTGCAATCTGAAACAAAAAAACAGAAAATGCTAGAAAATCTCAGCAGGTCTGACAGCATCTATAGAGAGAGAATAGAGCTAACATTTCGAATCTGGATGACACTTTGCCAGAGAAATCATCAGTAAAGAAAATCAGTTTTTATTTATTTGGGGAAGGGAGTTAAGTTTAGGGTTATGGTTGGGAGGGCAGGTGTTGTAATTGGACAAAAGGAATGTAAGTGAGAACGAAGAAGATTGAGAAAGGTGCTAAAAGTGTCCATTAACTGATCAGAATGTAAATGGCAGAATAGATACAGATAGTTAAAGGACTGTCTGAGGATTATGGTAGTTGCCCTGAAAAGTGAGGCCAGGGGGAAAGGGAGGAAGGGGAAGCTGGAATGCAGAAGAGAAAAAATGGAAGTGAGAAGGAAGATGATTTAAAAAAAAAGAATAAATGAGAAGAAACAAAACGAAATAAAATAAATGGAAATGGGTGAAGGTGGAGGAGAAAGTTTGTGCTCTGGAGTTGTTTAACACAATGATCAGTCAGAAAGGCTGTAGACTGCCTGATCGGAAAACTAGGTACTGCTTTTCCAGTTTGCATTGATCTTATAGAGGAACTCTATTATCTGCAAACCATAAAATGTTTATATGCAGGGATCTGACTTTAAGGAGGATATAAAAGAATGTAGGTGACCTCAATTTCATAGTAAGCTTCAGCTAAAAAAAAATCCCTGAATCAAAAACCAGCAGTCTGCTCAATGCTCCAAATGCTTGGATATTTTCATTCTGAGAAGTGCATGAGAATAAGTGAAGGTCACTCAGCTTTTGATTTTTGTCTATCAACAAGCATATATCCCCAAACAAGCTGACATGAACTCTCAACTTGGAACTCCAAACTTCATCAGGCTTTGATCCAGTACGTCAGTGTCACAATGTATGTGTGCTTAGGCCAGCTTGACTTCCAATAGATTTTTTTAATGGGAAAGTCATCAGTTAATACCACTAATTTAGGAATAAAAATCAAATATAATTTTATAAATATTTCAAAAATCTGAACAAGGACAAAATAGAAGTGCATTTTGCTCTAATTTTTCTCACTCATTTACTGAAGGTACTGATTATTTTGCTGGAGTAAAGACTTGACTGACTTCTCTAATGCCTAGGTGCTCCAACAATAGGAGCCTTGTCACCTGTCCAATTCACATCAGGTAACTCACTACACAGTCGGGAATCAAATATACACAGATTGTAGTTTCAAGTGCCACTTCAGGATTTGAGCACAAGACTTTAAGCTGCTATATCACTACAGTACTGAGGGAGTACTGCATTGTCAAATATGCCTTTTTTTATCAAATATGCCATCTTTCAGATGAAACAATACACTGACATCTGCCTTCTCAGATGGAGATAACAGATCCTATTACACTCAGATAAAGATTATGAATTATCCCTTGTATCCTGGCTAATCTTTTTCCTTCAATCAATATCACAGAAACAGATTATCTGATCATTATCAAATTGCTGCATGTGAGAGCTGCTGTATTTTCCTCATTTTAACAGTGGCTACATTTCAAAAAGACTTGATTAGCTGTAAAGTACGTTGAGAATTGGCTGGTCATGAAAGCACTACATAGTCTTTTCTTTTTCATAAGAGTTAACAACAATAAAATAGGCCATTTAGCCTAACCAGTTCATATTGGTGGTTACACTTGACACAAGCAATTCTTCCTAATCATAAACCTTGTTCCCAAATCCTTTTATCTTCATTTCCTATATCCAATTATCCAATTTAATCTTGAATTACTGACACGGTTTCTGCCTCAGCTATTAACTCTGGGATTGAATTATCTGCATAAAGAATTTTTTCTTGCTCCACATTTTTAAATCTTACGATTAATCTTCTATCAGCCCTCATTCGAGATTCCACAATAACTGCTGTTTTTGAACTACGAATTTTAAATGTTTGCACATTACTGTTCTGTAACCTTACCTGCATGGCTCAACTGACATTGACTAAAAGCACCTTATTTCCAATAAGCAATTATATATGATTAGATCCAATAGATGGTACAGTAAAAAAAACCAAGGGTTTTAGATCAATAAACATAGATGAATTAAAACGAATCAAGTGCCCTTCATACTCCTCACAATGAAGATGCGTAGGCATATGTATTAATTTATCCACAGGCTTCAATATCTGAAAAGGAAAAGTGCTGAATGGAGTCATGAATTATTATGAATGATATCCATTTGCTGAAGCAACACAAGATAAGATCTGTATGCTGTAATGGAATCCATATCCTTCAGCTAAAGTGCTTTTTCTAATGCTTAATTTTGAAAATGCAACATCTAATAATCACAAGCTTGTTCTTCTTGTTGGCAATTTGCCTTATTCATATCTGACATACACATAAAGAACATAACATAGAGCTCATTTTGTATACAGTTAGGCAAGTAACTGTGTTTGTTTGCATATTTCTTAACTTGAAAACAGCACATTGCTACCACAGCCAACACGCTAGAGAGCTCAATACAAGGGCAGCAAATCACATGCCATTTTCCTAACACATTTATGGTAAACTTCAAGTTTACAAAACAGTTTTCTCATTTGGAAATTAACAACCACCTGAAATGAACTGACAAAGTTCCTTCAGCCTATGTACAAGAAAGGCAAAGCCTTAAAGCATATAGCATCAGTGGTATGTATCAATTAAGAAATGTGGGTTTATACATGAAGTTTCAATATAAAGATTGAGAAAACTATCATAAATATAGCAAAAATATCTCAGGATGTTTCAAACAGAGGTAAGTATATCATAAATGCCTAAAGTTCACCAATTTGCTGTGCTAACAAGAGCTAGCAAAGTACGTTCAATATGCACAGTTAAATACAAATTATTGTTATCTACTAGCAAGAAAGTAACAGCAGTTTACATTTTAGTAAGGAAACATTATTTTGAAATTAATTTCACACCTCAACTGGGACCTTGGGTTCATGTCACATTATGTGTAGCTCTCACCATTTGGCCTGAGCTTGCAACGTCAACTGTCCTGGCTTGAGACAATTCACACAATGTGGATTACCCATTGCATTGTTTGTATCTGTAAAGACTTAATTACCTGTAAAGACTCACATTCCAACAATTATCTTGCAATTGAGTCTCTGTCTATATATGCCCTGTTCATTAACCCCCAACTCTGCACTCACCTGAAGAAGGAGCAGCGCTCCAAAAGTTCATGATACCAAATAAATCTGTTGGACTTGAACCTCATGTTATGACTTCTTACTTGTTCCATATATATTCGATGGCCCACAGTTCAGTTGCAGAAAATGCCAAAGTTTTCACCTTAAATTAGAAACTTTTATTTTTAAACTGCCCCAAAGTTCTAGATTCCCCCCAAGAGGAAATATCTGCTTAGTATGTATCCTGTCAAGCTGCCTCAGTACCTCAATGTTTCAATTAGATCACCACATCTATCTAAACTTCAATGAGTATAGGTACAACCTGCTCATCCTTTGCTCTTAAGATAACATCTTCAAACAAAGAATCCATCTACTGAACCTTTTCTGAATCAATTCCACAGTACACCATCTCTTGGAGACCAAATCAGCACACACACTCGGAGTAATTTTATCAGTGCCTTATAAAGTTGTACCAAAGCTTCCTACTTTAAACTTATCCCCCTTGCAATAAAGGTAAACATTATATTTGTCCTCCAAATTATTTGTTTTACCTGCATGCTAACTTTTTGCGATTCGTGTATAACAGCACCCAGACCCTTCTGTAAAACAACATTCTGCAGTCTCCCTTCATTAAGTAATATTCTGTTTTTCCATTCTTCCTGCCAAAGTGGACAACCTCACATTTTCTACACTCTGCTCCATCTGCCAATTTTTTTTGCCTACTCACTTAATCAAACTATATCCCTTCTCAGAGTGTTTGCATCATCCTCATAACTTGCTTTCCTAACTATATTTGCATCAGAAGAAAATTTTGTTACAAAACAGTCCTTTAATCAAGTCATTAATATAGATTGTAAATAGTTGAGGTCCCAGCACTGTGGCACTTGTTAATTTTCCAACCTGCAGAAAACTAATTTATCCTGACTCTGCTGCCTGTCAGTTAGTTAATCTTCTAACCACACTAATATATTACCACCAACACTATGAGCTTTTATCCTGTACAATGAACTTTTATGTGGCATCTCACTGAATGTCTTTTGGAAATTCAAATATATGACAACTAATTTCACCCTTATGCATCCTGCTTAGTGCACCCTCAATGAGCTCTAATAAATTTATCAAACCCAATTTCCCTTCCGCAAAACCATGTTGACTCAGTTTGATTGTGTTATAGTGTTTTATATGCCTTGCTCCTACTTCCTTAATACTGGATTTTAGCATTTTCCCAACGTGAGGCTAACTGGCCTAGTTTCCTGCTTTCTTAAATACAAGTATCACATTTTCAGTTTTCCAAAATCTAGAGAATTTCTTATATTATCCTAGGATGCAGGTCAACACTATTTCCTTTGACGTTGATAAGTTTGAGGTCCTGCTGTAGCAAAAGTAGGGTTGTAAGACACATAGACGTAGGTTACTGAACAAATCGACACAGAACTTCAGGCCCCCTACATCTGGTTGTAAGTTAGAAGTACTTTTTTATTTATCTCACAAGAAAGATGAAGGTAACTGTACATTTCATTTTGTACATATTTCATATAAGGCAACCAAGTATGCCACAAACCCATATGATCAGATACTAACAAATCATAACTGAATGCAAACCCTTTCTTTTCGTGCAGAAGATAGAATCAATATGAAACCCTCATGCACACATAGATTGCCTGTCTAACTTGCACTCCAGAAAAGCATAGTACCTGGAGATATCACCAAGTTCTGTAAGCTGATATGCTTCCCATGCAGAAAATGCCCTTTGCAAATTAAGCATTTTTAACCTGCTTAATAAAGGCTTCCATTGCAGAATTTTAGTTGGCCCCTGGTTTCTCTTGGAAGGGTCTGATAACATAAATCTTTATATTGTGCCCACCTATTACAATGCAACTTCATGTATCAAACTGCAGCAGATTATACAATTGTAACAATATGACTTGAAACAAAGGCAATAGAGGACTCCTTTGACAAGTTCCTGGATTGTAAAAGAGACTAGAATGTGCAGTAATGGCCATGATCATCTGAGGATCACCTGCATTTGGTAGCTCAGCATGTTCTCCTTTATCATTTACAGCAAATTGTGAAGAGACAGTGGCATATTGGTAATATCACTAGATTAGTAATTTAAGGGTTCGTGTTAATGGTCTGGGGACATAGGTTCAAAACTCACCATAGTAGCTAGTGGAATTTGAAAACATAATGAATGAAATTTGGAATTGAAGGCTAGTTTCAATAATGATAACCATAAAATAATCATTGATCGCTGTAAAAAAATTTCTGGTTTATTAATGTTCTTTAGAAAAGGAAATCTGCCATTCTACCATATTGCTATGAGAATGGAGTCACGTGCATGCCAGACTAGACTCAAAACCCACAGCAATAAAGTTGACTCTTAACTGCCCTCTGAAATGACCTAGTAAGCCACTCAGTTAGTGGGCAAACAGGAATGGACACAAATTGCTAGTCTTGTCAGTGATGTCCACATTCCATGAAAGAACAAACAAAAAAATCATTTTATATCATTGAAATGTCAGACACTTGAAGTTAGGAATTTCTTAAACATATTACTTACTGTTCTGAGCAGCAAGATTTGGCTGAATTAAGTCTTAATATGGAGGGTGCCCTTAGTGTGAGCGCCTTCACTTGCACTGTGGGGTGGTTACTCCAATCAATCCTGTCATGGACAGATAATTTGCTTCAGGTAGAGTGCTAAGGGGGTGTTTGTTTACCTCATTGGTTCTTTCATCACCTGCTGCAGGCTCAATCTGGCAGCTCTATCATTCAGGTCTCAGACAGTTTGGCCAGTAGTGGTGCTACTGAACGTTCTTGATAATGGACTCTGAAGCACCCCACCAAAATATCCTCTTTGCCCTTGCTATCCCTCAGTGCTTATTCAATGTGATATTTAACATGTGCATTATTGATTCAACAACAGAGGTATTGCGGTGGATGATGATCAGCAGAAGGTTGCCTTATCCTCAACAAAGGCTTTAACTTCATTTCCCTTGGCTCACAATGAATTTCCAGCTTTGCACAATGCTGAGCTTTTCTTCCTGTCATCTTCAATTCCATGCCCCTTTTTAGACCAGGAGATGTCCCCCCTGTACAGCAGGCCCTTGCACCATGTTCCGGTATTGTCTCTCTATCTGAACCTCTCATTCTAGCCTCTTCCTCTCATTTGATCCTTCTATTCAGAACTGCCAGCGTATCACTGCCGTCTCGATTTCTCCACTTCCTTTACTCACTCTAACCTCTCCCAACTCTGTTCTATCAGGTTCTTTTCTAACAATTTGCTAACAAGGTTGGTACTCTTGCTATCTGGTGAACCTACCTCTATATTGCACAGGCTTATTACCAACTCTCCAACACTTGCTCTGATCTCCCTCTAGACCGTAACACCACCACTGACATTAAGTTATTGTCTCCAGGATTGTCACTGATCTTAGCTCCTCTGGCAATCTTCTCTCCATAGTTACAAAGTCCCCCAGTCCTGAACAGCACTCTTCTATCTCCTCCCAAGATCTACAAAAAGGACTGCTCTCGTAGATCCATCATTTCATCCTGTTCCTGCCCTACTGAACATAATTTTTCCTACCTCAAACCTATTTTCTTCTTCCCTTATCCAGTTTCCTCCCACCTACATTAGTGACTCTTCCAAAGCTCTCTGTCATTTTAACAGTTTCTAGTTTCTTGGTCCTGACTGTCTCATCTTAACCACAGACATTCAACTGTTCTATGCCTCACCAAGGACTCTCCTCTTCTTCCTTGAACAGATGCACAACCAATCTTCATTCATCATATCACCCTCAACTAGATGAGCTTCGTACCCCTTTGCATACCTTTCCTTTTAATTCCACTCCTAGCTATATCTTTACGTGCAACTTGTGAAATACCCCGTGCTCCAGCCCTACTTGGAGCCCCCTCATCACCTCTTTTGCTAATACATTGATGATTATTAATGCCTTTTTCTGCTCTCATCCTGAACTGGAAAATTTCACTGACTTTCTGCCCTTCTCTCACTTTCACATGATTCATTTCAATTCCTTCCCTTCCTTGGTTTCTTCGTCTCCATTTCTCCAGATAGGTCATCAACAAACTTTCATTACAAGCCTACTGATTTTCTTAGCTACTTTGACAACACATCCTCACACCCTGTTCCTAATAAGGACTCCATACCGTTCTCCTAATTTCTTCATCAGCATTGCATCTGTTCTGATGACGCAACCTTCCATACCAATGCCTCTGATACTACCTTTTTCCCAACCGAGGATTACTTCTCACCACGTTTTACAGGGCCCTCAACCATTTCTGTCCCATTTCCTGCAATTCTACTCCCACCCATACCCATAGAACCACAATAGGGTTTCCTTTCTACCCCATTAACCTTTACATTCATCCACTGCCATTTCTGCCACCATCAGTAGGATGTCATCACCAAACACTTCTTTCCCTTCTCTTTCAATATTCTAAAAGAACCACTCTGCCTGTGGCACTCTGCTCCACATTTCAATCACTGCCAAAATATCTTCCTCTCCTCTGTCATCTTTCCATACAAGCACTGGAAATGTAACACCTACCCTTTTATCTTTTTTCAAGGCCCCAAACACTCTTTTCAGGTGAAAGAGTTATTTGCATGTCCTTCTTTTAATCCAGTACATTTGTTGCTCACAATGCAGTCTGCTCTACACTGGAGATCAAACACCAATTGCATAACAATCTTGTGGAATAGCTCTTTCAGCCCACAAGCATGACCTTGACCTTCCCATTGCCTGTAGAACAAAGTTCAGCAGAAGCTCGAGAACATTTGGTTCTCTTCAGACTCAAGTTTGAGTTCAAGAATTTCAGACCATAATTTCTGTTCCAGTTTTGTTTCCTTTGCTTTGTAGGTTTCAGTTAACCACTTGGTTTTCACTCATTTCTCATCATTCTGTTTTTTACACCTCCTCTAGATTGCATTTTTTTTAAATTGACCCACTGTCACTATTTGATTTTGCACCACCAACTGATTTAATTTCTCATATCTTCCATTTTATCAGTTTTTCCCTTTTTTTATTTTTCTACTCTCCTCCTTTTCATTTGCTTAAAACCTATTATATTGCTAACTCTTTTCAGGTTTTAAGGAAAGCCCACATTATCTCCATTTTTCTCTATCTGCGGATGTTGCTAAATTGCTGGGTATTTCCAAAATTTTCTGGTTTTAGTTCAAATTTGAAACAGCCATCGTATTTTGTTTTTGCATTATAAGGGAGGTATCATTACCCACGTTTGACCAGATGATTGAGACTTCATGGGGGCAGTGTAACTACTGAGGACTCCCAAGACCCACAGACACCGTCTCTGGTGGGTCCGACCTGCTGATAGGATAGAATGTATCATAGAGAAATAGTATTGGAGGAGTCTGTTTGATCATTATTTACGATTCTGTGGCCATGAAATTGTCGGGCTGTTGCTAACTAGTTTATGGGACAGGTCTCTGAATTCTGGCATATGTCCCCAGATTTCAGAGACGAAGATGCAAGATTGCTGGGCTAGGTGTCGCTTCACAGTGTTCAGTGTCTAGACAGTTGTCAAGAACTGTTTAGACACTAGACACTGTTTCGACACTAGACACTGTTTCATTTTATTAAACTTTGTAATATAGTGATCTGATTCAACTGGCTTGCTAGGCAACTTCAGTGAGCAGTTGAGTCTCAACTACATTATTGTGGATCTGAACCAGTCTGGGTCAGGGCAGCAGATTTCCTTCCCTGAAGGACATTTTTATGAAAATTTGTTGTTACATGGTCATCAGTACTGAGGCTACCTTTTCATTCCAGATTTATTTAACTAATTTTGAATGCCACCATTGAGCACAAGTGACTGGATCACTAGAGTGGATCATTGAAGAACTAGCCCAGTAACATAACCACTATGCACCCATATCCTTTAAGTCATACTCTTCAAATCAGTAGCTTTGGCTAACATTCCAGCATAATATAGGGGAGTTGGCTTCCTATAAATAGGAAAGACGTTCAAAAATAAAAAACCTGTTTAAAAGTTCCATTTTGTATCGTTATCTTATAAACCCCACAAGATAATATACAAATAATTTCTTGCGAATTGTCTGCTGACTTTCCTTTAGAAATTACTGAAAAATATAATGTATAAAAAAAGGTAGCTCTTGAAATATTATAAACATTCCATTATTTTCATTATATAACTTAAGCTACAAAACCTATGCACCCACCTGATGCACATCCTGTTGAAAAACACAAAGCTGAAGCCGCTGGTGAAGTCGAACCTTTCGATGTTGCCAGATGTTCTCAAGCTGTCGCTGATGATGGAGAACTTCATGAATAATATCCAATACATGATGAACAGCCTTTGAATAATTGGCTGTTGCCATTAGTGAATCGGCACTGCCAGGGGTTAGGGGTCGCTGGAGTTTATCCAGCAGAGCTTTCCCATCTTGGCTCACCTACATAAGTTAAAACAACATGAATATAAAGTAAAAATTAAACCAGATATATTTTTAAAAATATAAAGTGAAATCTAATTGTACGTGCACTTCCTTTTCTGAAAGCAGTACTCAAGGAAGATACATTCTACAGTGGATCATTCGTCATTTATTAACCATGACAACAAGTGCAAGGAATAGTTTTGACTGTGTCAGACGTGGGCTTGGTTGGCAGCACTGTCATCTCTGAGTCAGAGAGTTGTGGGCTCAAATCCCACTCCAGGACCTGAGTACAAAAATCCAAGATTTTCACTGTAGTGCGTTACTGAAGGAGTGCTACACCGTCACCTTTCAGATGAGAAGTTAAAACAAGGCCCTGTCTGTCCTCTCAGGAAAACGTAAAAGATTCCATGGTATTATTTTAAAGAGAATAGGAGTTGTCCCTGGTATCCTGGCCAATGTTTATCTCTCAATCAACATCATTAGCAGTTTCAGTTTGTGGGTACATGCTTTGCACAAATTGATATTTTCCATATTATAGGTTGAAGAAACTTCAAAAGTACTTGATGCAAAGCATTTTGGGACAACCTTTGGTTATGAAAGATACTGTATAAATGCCAATCTGCTGTGCAGGATATCACAAATAAGTTTGATTCAATGTTCATAATGCACATGTTCCAGCAGAAGTCATGAGACAGCATGGTTTTTTGGCTGATTTGTTTTTTCCCATTGAACAGGTTCACAGATGCACCTTGGCAAAGGCTGATGAACCCAAAACAGAGTAAGAAGTCTCACAATATCAGGTTAAAGTCCAACAGGTTTACCCAAAAGAGACAAGGTGTTCAATTTGAGACTTTCTGGATTGCATTTTTGATTCTACACCTGATAGTGCCTTTACTGACAGGTTAAAAGGGAATCAATAATTAAATTTTTGGCAAGATTCAAATGCACTCTTGTCCTGCTTCATGGAAATAGATTTATAAGTGTATTCCTAAATTATTACACAGCACAGTTCCAACTAACGTGATCCGAAAAAAGGATTTCAAATCGAAGTATTAGGTCAGATGAGGCATTCAATGAGATCATGGTTGATCTGATATTGTCCTCAACTTCACTTTCTTGTCTGCACCCCAGAATCCTCAATTCCAATATAGTTCAAGAATCTGTCCATCTCAACCTCTCTGGGGTACAAAAGTGGGGACATTTAAGAAACTCAAAGAGAGTTCTTTTCATCTCTGTCATAAACGGGCAACCTATTATTCAGAAATATTGTTCCCTCGTTCTAGATTCCCTCCAAGGAGCAACTCTCAGCATCGACTTTTGCAAAGCCTTTCTCTGAGAATCCATCCTGTCAAAATCTCTTGAGATCCTGTATGTTTCAATCAAGTCAATAAGATCAACTCTCACACGTCTAAACACAAATGAGCATATGCCCAACCTGCTAAATCTTTCCTAATAAGAGAATACCTTGTCCTAGGATCAATTGAGTGAACTTTCTCTGAACTGCCTCCAACGCAACCATATCACTTCTGAAATAAGGTGACCAAAACTGTACACAGCACTTTAGTTGTGGTATCACCAAAGCACTTTACATGTCCCTGCTTTTATACTCTCTCCCCCTTGGGAATAAAGACCAAGCTTTCACTTTCCTAATTATTTGTTGGATTTGCATGCTAACATTTTGTTTTTCCACATACAAGGAAACCCAAATCCACTAGAATGTTGTCTCTCTCTACTTAAATAATATTATGCTTTTCTATTCATCCTACCAAGTATGGAGGCCAGCTCTGCAAAATACAACTTCTTAAGAATTTTGTACATTGAGGGAAGTGATGACATTTAAATAAAAGATGGACAGAATTGAAAGACAAAGCTAGAGACAAAAAGAGCTGAGAGTTGACATCAAAACACAGTAATTAAAATTAATAACTTAAACAAGGTACTAATTATATTCTAAAAAAGAAATGAGTTTTTTTCCCTTTGGGCATGGATGGGCAACTGAGATCTGTTGCTTTGAATTCCACATGGAAGCTTCAAGATATTTCATGCATCTTGGAGGGCCTTCTGTCTATGAAGTGTCACCAATTACTTGAGCTGAGCTCAAGACAAGAAGGGCACTTGAGAGTTACAAGTTAACCAGGAAGGATTTAAAGAGAGAGCTAAGAAGAGCCAGAAGGGGACATGAGAAGTCTTTGGCAGGTAGGATTAAGGAAAACCCTAAAGCTTTCTATCAGTATATCAGGAATAAAAGAATGACTAGGGTAAGTTTAGGGTCAGTCAAGAACAGTAGTGGGAAGTTGTGTGTGGAGTCCGAAGAGATAGGAGGGACACTAAATGAATATCTTTCATCAGTATTCACCCAGGAAAAAGACAATGTTGTCGAGGAGAATATTGAGATATAGGCTATTAGACTAGATGGGATTGAGATTCATGAGGAGGAGGTGTTAGCAGTTCTGGCAAGTATGAAAATAAATAAGTCCCCTAGGCTAAATGGGATTTATCCTAGGATTCTGGAAGTTTAGAGAGGACATTGCAGAGCCTTTGGCTTTGATCTTCAGGTCATCATTTCCTATAGGAATAGTTCCAGAAGACTGGAGATAGTAAATCTTGTCCCCTTGTTCAAGAAGGGGAGTAGAGACAACCCTGATAATTATGAACCAGTGAGCTTTACTTCTGTTGTGGGCAAAATTTTGGAAAGGATTATAAGAAACAGGATTTATAATCATCTAGAAAGGAATTATTTGATTAAGGATAATCAACATGATTTTGTGAAGAGTAGGTCATCCCTCACAAACGTTATTGAGTTCTTTGACAAGGTGACCAAAAAGGTGGATGAGGGTAAAGTAGTTGATGTGGTATATATGGATTTCAGTAAAGCATTCCCTACAGTAAGCTATTGCAGAAGATACAGAGGGATGGGATTGAGGGTGATTTAGCAATTTGGATCAGAAATTGGCTAGCTGTAAGAACACAGAAGGTGGTGGTTGATGGGAAATGCTCATCCTGGAGTTCAGTTCCTAGTGGCGTACTGCAAGGATCTGTTTGGGGCCAATGCTGTTAGTCATTTTTATAAATGACCTGGATGAGGGCGTAGAAGGATAGGTTAGTAAATTTGCAGTTGACACTAAAGTCAGTTGAGTTGTGGACAATGCAGAAGGATGTTGCAGGTTACAGAAGGATATAGATAAGCAGCAGAGCTGGGCTGAGAGGTGGCAAATGGAGTTTAATGCGTTAAAGTGTGAAGTGATTCACTTTGGAAGGAGTAACAGGAATACAGAGGACTGGGCTAATCTTAAGATATTTGGCAGTGTGGATAAGCAGAGAGATCTCAGTGTATATGTGCATAGACCCCTGGAAGTTGACACCTATGTTGATAGGGTTGTTAAGAAAGCGTATTGTGTTAGCTTTTATTGGTAGAGGGACTGAGTTTCAGAGCCATGAAATCATGTTGCAACTGTACAAAACTCTGATGCAGCTACACTTGCAGTATTGCGTAGAGTTCTGGTCACCACATTATAGGAAGGATGTGGAAGCATTGGAAAGGGTGCAGAGGAGATTTACTAGGATGTTGCCTGGTATGGTGGGAAGGTCTTATGAAGAAAGGCTGAGGGACTTGAAGTTGTTTTCGTTAAAGAGAAGGTTAAGAGTGACTTAATAGAAGCATATAAAATTATCAGAGGGTTAGAGAGAGTGAGAGCCTTTTTCCTCAGATAGAGATGACTAGCGTGAGGGGATATAGCTTTAAATCAAGGGGTGATAGATATAGGACAGGTGTCAGAGGTAGGTTCTTTACTCAGAGAGTAGGAGGGGGGTGCAATGTCCTGCCTGAAACAGTAGTGGACTCACCAACATTAAGGGCACTTAAATGACCATTGAATAAACATATGGATGAAATTGAAATAGCATAGGTTAGATGGGCTCTAGATTGGTTTCACACGTCGGCGCAACATTGAGGGCCAACAGCCTGTATTGCACTGTAACGTTCTATGTTCAAACATGAATCTTGAGGGGGCAGCTGGAGTCGCTAGGAACAACAGGTTGGCTGAGAGTTTGCTGGGTTGTACGACCTGAGAAGTGGCCATTTCACTCAGGCAGTGTGTGTTCAGACGAGCAAGTGAGTGGCTATCCAGAAGAGCAGGAAGAGTCAAGAGGCATGGGAGTCATCACAGCATATATCAAATTAGTACACAGCATTGGAGACTGCTGGTAACATGGAAAATAGATGGAGTAGATTATTCAGCCCTTCAAGCATGTTCTGCCCATTCAGTATGATCATGGCTGACATCCAATTCAATAACCTGTTCCCACTTTCCCACCATATTCCTTCACCTCTTTAGCTTCAATACCTAATTCTCCCTTGAAAACCTACAATGCATTGACCTCAACTACTTCCTGTGGTAGAGGATTCCACAAGCTCACCACTCTGTAGGTGAAGAAATTTCTCCCTATATCCTTAGTACATGGTAGCATTGTGGTTAGCCTGACAGTGCCATTGGCCCAGGCTCAATTTCAGCTTTAGGTGATTGCGTGAAGTTTGCTTGGTCTCCCTGTGTCCGCATCGGTTTTCTCTGGATGCTCTGGTTTCCTTCCACTTCCAAAGATGAGCAGGAGAAGTGGATAGGAAATGGTAAATGCGCAAAGATTATGGGGATGTGTACTGGGCTCGGCCAGGGTAAAATGATCTCACCCAGAGTTGATGCACATCTGATAGGCTGAATGATTTCCTTCTGCACTGTTGGGACTGCAGCCCCTCATTTCCACATCATCAGAAACATCCTTCCTGCATCTACCTTGTCTAGTCCTATTAGAATTTTATAGGTTTCTATAAGATTCCTCCCTTCCTTCTGAACTCCAGCAAAAATAATCCTAACCGACTTGATCTCTCTCATACGTCAGTCCTTCCATCCCAGGAATTAGTCTGGTAAACCTTCTCTGCTTTCCCTCTACAGTAAGAGAATCCTTCCTCGGATGAGGAGACCAAAAGTTCATGATAAAGCAAAAGCCCAAATCTAGACACCTGAGAAAGAAAAACTTGCAGGGTTATGTAAATAGAGCAGGGAAAAGAAGCAATCTGACATTTCACCATATTAAATATCTGTCAAGTTCTTGCCCACTTATTTAACATATCTATATCACTTTGTAGATTTTTTTAATGACATTGTCACAACTTGTTTTTCCACCTTACCTTTGCAACATCAGCAAAATTGGTGATAACACACTAGCTTCTTACAAATTGTCGAACCTCCAGTTCTCATTTAATCTGGTGCCCTATTAGAGTTTGCTAACCTGAAAAAGGTCTAATTATCTCAACTTCCTGTTTTCTGCTAGTTAGCAACATTAACATTACCCCAAAGATATGTGCTTTTGTCTTCTAACCTTCCAGTATTTTCCAAGGTTTTTTGTTTGTAACAAAACACTAGGGGGAGCACTTCCTGCATTTTCACAGATCCAGCATCACCGTTAATCTGTCACTGTTAAACGTGAGATGCTTTAACTGCAGCTCTGCTTCCTGATGCTTAATTCATTTTTTGCAAGATGCTGTTTTATAGCAGTCTCCTTTGCAACAAAATCAGTTGTTGAGTAAAAATTGTAGAATGGGAAGTTTATTTAAGGTAAAGGCATGCAAATTAAATACAGCAATTTTTTTTTAAGCTTTCCAGGAGTGAACATGATACCTAGGACACGTAGATATTTTTTTCCCAACAATCTAGATTCTCAAATTAAGAAACCTATGATCAATCAACTGAGCTAGCCAGGCTGTTGGGCTGAGTTGTTTGCTAGGCTGACATTCAGAGGGCATTTGTGATTGGGGTGGCACGGCAGCACAGTGGTTAGCACTGCTGCTTCATAGCTCCAAGGACCTAGGTTCAATTCCCGGCCTGGCCCACACTCTGTGTGGAGTTTGCACATTCTCCTCGTGTCTGCGTGGGTTTTCTCTGGGTGCTCCAGTTTCCTCCCACAGTGCAAAGATGTGCAGATTAGGTTGATTGGCCATGTTAAAAATTGCCCCTTAGTATCCTGAGATGCGTAGGTTAGAGGGATTAGTGGGTAAAATATGAAGGGATATGAGGATAGGACCTAGTGGGATTGTGGTCAATGCAGACTTGGTGGGGCTGAATGGCTTCTTTCTGACTTAGGGTTTCTATGATTTCTATTTCTATGATTCAATCACAACTGTGGGTTTGGAGTCACATATAGGCCAGACTATTTAAGACAATCACAGTCATCATCATTAGGTGACCTTTTAATTCCAGATTTTTTTTTTTTACTGAATTCATATTTCACCAGCAGTTATGGCAGTATTTGAACCTGGGTCCCCAGAGCATTAGAACATAGGACAAACAGTATAGAATAGGTCCTTCGGCCCACAATGTTGTGCTCAACATGACGCCATAATAAACTAATCCGTTCTGCCTGCCCTCAGTCCATATTCCTTTATCCATATTCCTTGGATTCCCTGTCCAGTGACAATACCATTATATCACTGCCTCCCCTAAAATTACAAACAATTTATTTCCTATTCCTGCAGATACTTATTTTAAGATCTTAAGATGCAGCCACTCAAGTCGTGGGGCACTTGACAATTTTTCCTCCCATCAGATTGCCTGATATCTTTATCTAATGATAATGAATATTTCACTTCAACCTTTATGTCCCTTGATTTTCTATTATTTGAATGCTTACTGCTTTTTACCAAAGATACCACGATCATCAACAATCGGATTCACCATACAACTGTAGCTGGGGAAATGAATGGTGTCAATAGTGAAGCTATGGATTTTCCATTGTAGAGTTGGAGGAATGTTTGGCTTCACCAAGACTGGATGATGGACAAGCAGCCAGACAGCACAGTGAAGGGATACAAGGTAATTATATAAGGAGGAACACAAGCAAAAAATGCTGGAAATACTTCCCAAGTAAGGCAGCATCATTGCAGAGAAAACAAGTTAATATTCCAGGTGTGAAGAAAGGGTGCAAATCACTGACTCCGAGGTGAGCCTTGCTGGCAGATCCAGCAATCCATCAGACAAGAATTTCAGTTCAATTACAATGTAGTGGTTCAGCACCTGATGGCAGCATTCTTAACTGGGAAATTCCCATATGTGGTGCCAGTTTGATGTGATAACGCTATCCAAGCGGCCAACCACTTCCCAACTAAGAAACAAAAAAGCAGTGAAGTAAAATTAGTTTTGCAATTTTTTTTATATAGAGAAAATTAAATATTGGAACATATATATGGGTGAAAGGAGAAGCTTAATCATGGAGTGGTCGCAGCTTGATGGAAACCAATTATCCCATCAAGTCCAGCCTGCTCTGCAAGAGCAACTCAGCTAGATGTACTCCCTTGCACCTTGCCCTTAATCCTACTACTTCTGTTGGTCAAGTTCCCTTTTAAAAGCCACAACTGCATCTACCTGCACCACACTATCAGGCTAAGTAATTTACTGCATAAAAGGGCTTTCCAGTATCACCATTGCTGCTTCTGCCATTCTCGTCAAGTCCGTTCCCTCTGTATCTCGACCCTTTCACCAATGAGACAATTTCTCTCTACTTACTCTGTCAGGATCCCTAATGATTTTGAACACTTCAGTCAAATATCCTCTTCTTAAAGAAGAATAATCCCATCTTCTCCAATCAATTCACATAATTCCTCATCCCTAGAATCATCCTTGGAATGATTCTCCTTTCCAAGAGAATATTCAAGTTGACGCTGGACTACTGTTTTTTTTAATATAAAGGTTCATTTTTACTTCTTTGCTTTTCTATTTTAAGTGTTTAATTAAATAGCTTAGGATTGCCTTCTCAACCATTTTCTCTGAGGTCTCTGTTTCTGCATCCACTTTAAAATGTGCCGTTCATTTCATATTGCTTTTCAAAGATCTTCCTCCCAAAATGCACTACTTTACATTTCTTATTTGGATTCATCCGCCAACTGTCCACTCTTTGCACTTGTCTACCTCTGTACCTTGCAGTTTAACACCATCCTCCTCACAGTTCACAATATTTCTAAATTTTGCAAATCATGCCTGTATACCCAAGTCCAGATCATTAACATCCATCAAGAAAATAAATGGCTTTTACACAAATCCTTGAGAAACTCTATCTTTCTCTGGTCCAATAAAAAATAACCATTCACCACTACTGTTCTCTGTCACTCATTCCATTTAATACCTATGCTATCTCTTTCTCTCTTCTTCCATGGGCTTCAACTTCCCAATTATTTGGCCATTCGTGAAATGTCTTTTGGAAGTCTAATTACAGTCACAATATCCTCATCAACCCTCCCCATTACTCATCAAAAAACTTAATCAACTTAAATATGATTTGCCTTGAACAAGTCCATGCTGATTTTGTTCATTAATCTACGTTTATCCAAATAACTTATGTTCTGGGCCATCATCTTAAAGCTTTCCCACTACCAAGATTCAATGATTGGCCTGGAGCACTATCTGAAAAGGACTGTAAGATTATGGTCAGTGCTTTTGTAATTTTCACGTCTTCTTCGATTAGCGTCCTTGGATGCATCATATCTGGTCCTGATGACTTCTCATCTTAAAAACAGCCAGCCTTTCTAATGCCTCCTCTTCATCAATTCTTAGCTTACCCAAAGTCTCAACTATCTTGTCTTTCACTCTGTTGACAGAATCTCCTGGCTTGGTGAAGACAGATGGAAAGTATTCACTCAGCACCATAATTAAAAACCTCAACCACAAGGGCAGATTTGCTTTTTGACCTATAATTGGTCTCACCCCTCTTCTCATCATCCTTTTTCCTACTCATTTGCTGTTAGAAAACCTCTGTATTCACTTTTTAGTCAGCTGCCAGTCTCTTCTCGCACTTTCTTTTGGCCTCTGATTTCCTTTTTCATTTTCACACTGAATTTACAAGGTTTACAAGATGTTGAGAGGAATAGATAGGGTGGACTCTCAGAGACTATTTCCCAGGGCTGAAATGGTCGCGACGAGAGGGCACAGATTTAAGGTGCAGGGAAGCAAGTGCAGAGGGGATGCTAGGGGAAAGTTTTTCACTCAGAGGGTGGTGAGTGAATGGAATCGGCTGCCGTCGGTGGTGGTCGAGGCGAACTCGCTGGGGTCTTTTAAAAGACTTCTGGATGAGTATATGGGATCCAATGGGATTGGGGGTTATAGATAGGTCTATGGCTGGGTAGGTTTTGATGTGTTCGGCACAACTTGTGGGCCGAAGGGCCTGTTTGTGCTGTAGTGTTCTATGTTCTATGAACTTTCTAGTTTAGTTCTCACCTGCACTATAAACACTGCATTGTGGCATCTGCCATACAGCTTGATTTTTCTGCTCCACCTTACTCTCTACCTCTCTCATCGTCCAGGGTCCTGGCGTTTGTAGGGGGTGGGCAGTATGGATTCAATTCCTGTATCATCTAAGGTTATGCATTAAGGCCTTGTCACTCACTGAGGTGTGGTGATCCTCAGGTTAAGTCATCATCTATGGTCATCTCAGGCTATAGTGATTTTATCTTTATTGTGATTGTACTTGAACTATCTCTGTTTTAAATGCAGTTCATTGTTCTATAAGTTTTCCTTACCAGTCCTTTGATTTCAATTTACCTGGGACAGATCCATTTTCACATTGAGTAACTTGGTCCTACTTCAATTTAGTAGTTTTGGCGTAGCTCACTCCTTTTACAATCCAACTCCTAACCCAAACCTTGTGATATCATGAACACTCTTCCTTAAAAGTTCCCCTACTGACACTGGATCTACCTCATTCTCTCCAACCAGATCAAACAATGCCTCATTCCTCACTGGACTGGAAATATAATGGTAACAAAAATTCTCCACGATGCAGAAACTCTTTCCCTTTTCTCCTCTTTACACTACTGTTATTCCAGTTTATACTAGGATATTAGAATATTAACTTACAATAGTAAAGTTATTTAAAACATTGAAACTAATCAGTTGACAGCATTCCACAAGTATAAAATTACACTTTCACAGCCAAATCTTGCACATCGCTATTAAAAATCCAGTTACATCTGTTTGAGCAGGTTTCACTTTTTGGTGGAGTTTCCAACAATGATGTGGGAGCAGGAAATCAAACTTCTTCCTCATTTTAATGATGTCATATCCAGGAGGGTGAGGACAAAGGGTAGCCTATAAGGGAGCAATGAATGATAGACAAACTTCTCAATTTTTGCACTAATTTGTGTGTGTTATATTTCAAAGTTGTAATCGATTTTAGAGCTCAAGGATGGCAAAGCCTGGCATTTCGTTATTAACCATCCCAGCCCAACCTGTCAAATCCAGGCCATTTTTTCAGGTCAATGGTCTTTGGATAAAAATTAACATTTCAAGTTGCTAATCTGTGTTTCTCTTTCAATAGATGCTGCCTGGCCTGCTGAGTTTTTTCAGCATAATCTATTTTTATTTCGGTACTTGACATTTGTTTAAGAAAATGTCTGATACTGAAAGAACTCAAAGCTCAATTTTTTGGTGACAGAATTGTAAAAAAATTACTTCAGTGTTCGCCCTCAAAACAAAGGCATTTCTATCCTTTAACTCTTCCTGTGAAGACATTTGTCTGTTTTTTAAAATCAATAAAATGTACATGTGAAAGTTACACAAAACATACATTTCCATCCAGTGGAAAACTGATAAGTTAATCAATCCTACCTTGAGCACTAGGATATTGAATTGAATTGTCAAATGCATTGAAATATAGTGAAAAATATTGTTCCTTGTGAGCTATACAGGAAAACATACATTTCATACAGTACATATGGTGAAGAAAAAGATGAACCTAATATGTGATAGAACTATTCAAAAGTCTGATGGCAGCAAGAAGCTGTTCTTAAGTCAGTTGGTACCCGTTTTAAAATTCTTGCATCTTTTAGTTGGAATTGCGGGTATGTAAGCAATAAGTGTTAGGGACAGTCAGCCAATGTATGGCTCAGGATTCCATCTCCTTATCCATTTCCCAGCTGAGGTGGACTTGGTGGCCTGCCTCCTCCTCCTGCCCCATAGTAAAAATCATAGCATAAAGTTGCAGTTCATGATTCTCAAATAATTAAGAGTGCTACTTGTGGAGGTGATGATCTCAAGCATTCTGTATCTGAATTATATAAACCGTGTTGACGCTAACATTCCAAACTCAACTTCTGGCTTGGGAGAACAGCAATAAGTTGCTCCAAATGCCTTGTGTCACTCGATTAAAGAGGGAAATAAAAATCAGTCAAACCATATTCTTAATCACTTTCTACTGAACCATATCGTAAGGTCCACAAATGTACACGTTAATCAAGAACAGGATTCAGTTTTGCTGTGATATATTCACAATCAAATCAGTTAATAATTTCTGCTACACTCAATTATTGAATGGTCATTGTTCAAAGCATAAAATCACAATAGAGTTCCTGTTTTCAGAAGAGGGTAGAAAAGTAAAAAAAAATAAGCATGACAGGATTTTCAAAGCGCTAGTTATGGTTAATAGGTTTTGCTAAACTATTTTGATTTGCTTCATCATTCTAAAAATTCCATATTTCATAAGAAATCTATGCAAAGATTGCATTTGCTTTTTCACAAATTGATCTTACTGAAATTTAGAGACTAAATTCACTCATTAAATGTTAACTTCTGTCTATAAAGAACTATGACAAATGTATAAATTGACAAATGAAAAATTCAAAAACAATCATAATGAAGCATTCTTATATAAAGTCTTCCCTTAAAACCACCAAAGATCTCTCAGGGAAATGTTTTGAATTTCCACGAAACGTTTTGAATTTCCACGAAACCTGTGCAAAAACAACAGCCAAATGGAGGCAATTTTCAGCCATCAGTGAAAAAAGTGATATGGGTGGAACATCCTACGAGAATCAGAAAATGTGATTCCTGCTGATGAGATCTTATTTTCCGAATTTTCCACATCCCTCACTGGTGACAATGAGGTTCACATGAGAAAGAGGAAACCCAAATTTAAATAGGTTTGAATATATTTTAATATACTTACTGGGCCGCGGGATTGTCCACTTACCTGACTAGTGGCTTTTGCTACAAAATAAACCTGTTGGACTTGAACCAGGTGTTGTGAGACTTTTTACTGTGTTTACCCCAGTGTCACACTGGCACCTCCACATCATGACTGTCCCTGGGCACAGGTGGCACTGGCAAGTTCTGCTGCAGTGCCAAAGCCATTGGGAAGAGGGGGACCAAGAGATAAAGGTGACAGAGTTGCTTGCAGGTGCAGGGATGGTGATGGTGATGAAGGGGGGTGAGTGAGAAGTCATGAATCCAGGGACACAAAGCAAGTATAGCCACTGGGGGAGAAGTAAATGCCAGGCATTGCCAGCTTTCTGTAGAGCATAAGGCCATTGAGGTGGGGACTTGCAGGCATGGGGACTGGGGGAGGTAGTAGCCTCCCCAGTGATTGTGCCTGGGGTGGGAGAAAAGAGAAAGAGAGCACCCAATATCTTTATTATTTTAGGGGCATTGGCCACCCCAATCTCTGTGGATGGGGCCACAGCCCACCATATTGATGACAAGAACCCTGCTCATTCTTTTTTTTTTGATTTTGGTTTTCAATCAGGCCTGACACTTTGAAAAAAATGGCAAACCTTAGCCTTCGGTATCCACGATGCTGAAGACTTAAGTAAATTTGCATGCAAGTGAATAAAGACACTCGTTATGTTATGCCCAGGCACCTTAGAAGGAATTTAGCAAAACCTCTGTGAAAATTCTTCTGCCTCCTAATAATAAAGCTGTTGTCTATATAAAAATTCAGGAAAACATGGTTCTGAGTCGTCTGTAAATTTACATCCAAAATTTTAGGTGTAGTGTTTAATGGTATTTTGTTGATTGCTCATCAAGACAGCTGTTAGTTTTCTGTATCTGTGACGCATTCTATGGCATTAGAATGTTATGATAAAAAAAGCTTACAGTACTGCATTTTCTTAAATGATGTTACTGATGTGCATATGTGTTGGTTTGATATGTCAGACTTTAAATGTGCATAAATATAGTTTTAAAGGAAAATTTCACAAGTTTAATCTTTTTTACATTTTGATTGGTTATGCACATTTCTACTAGTAATTTTTAAAATTCTGCCATACATAAATGAGGAGTTGCTCTGGGAATTTCAGTAAATACACTAATCACCAAGACTGTTATAGAATCCTCCATTAAATTTGCCATAACTGGTTTTATTTCCCAAATACCTTGCCATTTGCTCAGTAAATCACTTACCTCAGAGTAAGCCAGTGTTATTTGTTCATATAAACCTTGGTGATGATGAATGGAATCTTCCAGATCCTGCAGCTCTGAGGGAAGCTCGACCTCACCACAGGCCTTACACCACGAATCCACATTGCTCATGTACTGGGGAATAGAAATCCATGGTTAATGTTGGACACTTCATCTGAAATGTTTTTGCTTAGTGCCATTTCTTCACGCAGACTAGGTTGATTAACTGGGGGCAGGTATACACCTGTGTAGCATTCCTCACCAATATCAACCATTGTTAGCAGTGGCACTATGTAAACGAGCATCCACCCCTCATCATAGAATCCCTACAGTGCAGAAAGAGGCCATCTGGCTCATCGAGGCTGTGCCGACCACAATACTACCCAGGCCCTACATCCATATTCCTGCACACTTACCTGCTAATCCCACTATCTCAGAACACTAAGGGGCAATTTTAGCATGGCCAATCAACTTAACCCGCACATCTTTGGACTGTGGGAGGAAACTGGAGCACCCAGAGAAAATCCACGCAGACACAAGGAAAATGTGCAAAATCCACACAAATACACACGCGCACACACACAATTCCCTCTAAGATACTATACATTGAAATAGACCGACTGCTCATAATTGTGTCAGGAGAAATGTTAAGCGCAACGTAAATTATAACACTTAAAATATAGACAGCCCATGTACAAAAACAATAGTCCTCATTTGTAGCCTGCCCAGTACAAAAAAGTTCAAGAGTATTTTCAGGGCAGTCCTCCAGTCTTCTGGCACAACTTATACCTTTCAAGATGACTGCAAGACTTCGGGCAGAGTCACTACAGCCTCCTCTACGACATTCTGGGATGCATACTGTTAAAAGCTTTTCCCACTTGATGCTATTTTTTTGCTAGCATTTATTCTAATTGTCACACTTCTTTTCTTGTAGTACCGTTTCACTGTCACTAACACACACTTCCATAAAAAGTGACACAAACATATTTGGTATTGTCATCACTTCTTCATTCCCCAATAATTCTGATTTTATTGCTTCTAATTGGTCCTAACCTTTACTGTGATTGTTCTTCACTTCTACTTTGTGTATAGAGAATCCTGTACTTTTCTATTTTATGTTATTGAGCAGTTTTACTTATTTTTCCGGTCTGGGTGGCATGTTAGCACAGTGGTTAGCACTACTGCTTGCACAAATGCTTCACAGCTTCAAGGACCTGGATTCGATTCCAGGCTTGGGTCACTGTCTGTGTGGTGTTTGTACATTCTCCTCGTGTCTGCGTGAGTTTCCTCCAGGTGCTCCAGTTTCCTCCCATAGTCCAAAGATGTGCGGGTTAGGTTGATTGGCCATGCTAAAATTGCCCCTTCATGTCCTGAGAGATGTAGGTTAGAGGGATTAGTAGGTAAATATGTAAGGATATGGGAGTAGGGCCTAGGTGGGAATGTGGTCAGTGTAGACTTGACGGGCTGAACGGCCTCTTTCTGTACTGTAGACTTCTATGATTCTTGTTACAATAAATAGGACACTGAAAGAACTGCAAACAAAAGTACCTTCAAGCTACTTTCAACACCAACTGCAAGAAAAAATCTTTTTACTTTGCTGGCCTCGAACGCCCTCATGTTTTCACATTCTGCTTGAATCCAGGGAAACAATCAACAATCAAATAATTTAAACACAAATACTATATAGAAAGCAGCTATTCAAACTACAATGTACCAATACTCCCACATCTAATTATTTTAGGATGTTTTGCATAATCATTTGCCACTATGATCAGTCACCTTGCTTTTCCTGCATAATCTCTCTGGTGTCACAACACAATTATATCCAGTATTCCACGTGGACAGTGATATCAGTATTAACACTAAGGATTTCAAAACAATTGAATTGACAATACAACTCAGCTTAAATAAACTATTGCTAAGTAATTCTGGTATTGTGATTATAGTCCACAAAGGACCATAGAATCTCTCTCTCTAGAGGGGCACCACTCCTCAAGCATGGGGCAACTATGAACTACCACAACTATCAACTGAGCAAACGGATCTCCATTATTTACTAACTCAATAAGTTTGGTAAGAAGTCTCACAGCACCAGGTTAAAATCCAACAGGTTTATTTGGTAGCATGTGCTTTCGGAGCACTGCTCCTTCAACAGGTGAGTTGACTGATGAAGGAGCACTGTTCCAAAAGCTCTTGGTACCAAATAAACCTGTTGGTCAATAAGTTTGGATATAGTTGGTGATAGATCAACTGATGCTGCTGGTCTTTTTGTATCTGGTGAGTTCTATTTCATTTGAAAACAAAGACTGCCTCTTATTTTGCACCCTATATTCAATAAGCTCATTGTGTGTATTCAGCATTAACAGTACCTCACCTCAAAAATAGTTCAGTACCAGAAATGACTGTACCTTAAAAATGGGTGCCCAAAAACCAGGATTTAAATTAATTTTAAATCTAACAGGAAAGCAAGGATCTACACCAACAAATTTAACATCTGCACTAATTTTCTACGTAAGAGGTCTGACAACACCAATTTTAAATCCAACCGATTTATTTGATAGTAAACTTGCAAGCTTTCGGCCTTTGTAGCCTTCGTCAGGCAAAGGCTTCATCATTCGCCTGACGAAGGCACAAAGGCCGAAAGCTTGCAAGTTTACTATCAAATAAATCGGTTGGATTTAAAATTGGTGTTGTCAGACCTCTTACTGAGTTTATCCCAGTCCAACGCCAGCATCTCTACATCATGTCTAATTTTCTATAACACCAAATTACTTAAAAACCATTCTTCCAACACATTCTCTTGCCATTTTAATTAGGTACACAATGCAGCAATAAATTAAACATTGCTAGTGTTGCAGTTTCAATGTGTAACGCTCACCGTTTTTCTGTATTCCTCAGTTCAAATATAATTTAAAATGTGGGAAGTGTGTAGTATAGAAAGAGCAACAGGTCCAAACCTTAACTAATGACATTTAATAATTGCGAAAGAAACAAATGAGTGAGGAGAGTGGGTAAATAAAGAAAAATAAAGGAAGAGAAAAAGGTTTTGAAACACAGAAATGAAGAACAAATAAAGAAACTGAAAACATAGAGAAGTTTCGCTTAAAGCTTTAGAGGCATTTTACAACATACAGGAACAAGACTCAGTAATTTCAGTGTTTTCCCTCCGAGCCGAGAAACTACCTGAATTGCTTTGACAACTATCAAGTGATGAAACGGATACTTCAAATCATAGAAGCACAGAATCCCTACAGTGCAGCATTTATGCTGGTAATGATGAGCCCTAACATTCTGAGGTGAATTAATATGAAAATCCATCAAATTCTAACTAATACAGTGGGTGGGGTCAAGAGGGAGGGGTAGCTGGGAGCAAGCTGCTGAATGTGTGGTTATGGAAAGTACATCTTTTGCATTAACTTGCTGGCCAATTAATATATTAATAATACCACAAATTATGAACTCAATTATAATTCCAGGAATACTGTGTACAGTTCTGGTCACCCTATTATAGAAAGGATATATTAAAAGGAGTGGAGAAAAGATTTACTAGGACACTAGTGGGACTTAATGCTTTGAGTTATAAGGGCGGGCTGGATAGCCTGGGACTTCTTTCCTTGCAGCATAAGAAGCTTAAAGGTGACCTTACAGAAGTCTATAAAATGGCAAGGGGCATAGGTCAGCTAGATCAACATCTTTTCCCAAAGGTAGGGAACTCTAAAACTAGAGGACACAGGCTTAAGGTGAGAGGCGAGAGATACAGAACGGTCTAGAAGGTTCCCCCCCCCCACACACACACACAGGGTGGTGAACGTCTGAAATAAGCTGCCAGAGGCAGTGGAAGAGGTGAATTCAATTTTGATTTTTAAAAAGCATTTAGTCAGTTACATAGGTAAGATGGTTAGAGGGATATGGGTCAAATTTGGACAATTGGGACTAGCTTATTAGTTAAAAAGGATGGCAAAGACAAGTTGGGCCAAACCTGTTTCCATGCTGTAAACCTCTATGACTATTATTTGGGCCAATATTTGTCAAGCAATTTTATTTAATTAACCATTCTATTTTTTTTTTAAACAGTTACATTCAAGATTTGCTAGAAGTTGCAATGTAATTTGACCTAGATTGCAATTACACATCTATATATATCACACAATTGCTATTGATAGCTAAAAGTATATTTGTAATTTGCTTCATTACAATCTCTGCACTATAATACAGCAATAGAATTTAAGATCAGATTAATCATTATCTACAAATACTGCATGGTATTTATCATTTTAAAAAGCTTCTTCTTCTAGCTAGCCATAAGACAGACCGTTGAGTGGCCTATAAGCATTACAAAGCTTGAACATTAACACTTAATAAGGTGTTCTTCATGTCTAAATAAAAGTGTTCATCATATCGATTGCCAAAAGTACCCAAGTCATAGCACTTGATAAATGAAAGATGTTGAGCCATCACTGAGTTGATTACTGGAGACTTTCACAATGAGAAAAAACATTTGCAAAATGTGCTTAATACATTGGCCTTCACAAGGCAGTACAAAAATGAAATGAATAGATACAGATTTTTGAATTCATTTACACATTTTATTCATTTAACCAGGACAGTGAGCACTGGAAAAAATTGAAAATGGTTTGTGCATGTAAATTTTATTCTCAAACATTATTATTTTATCAATTATTCATTTAAGCAAGTTTGGCTGCAGTCAGTTTTGTTTCCTTTTAAGAATTTTCTCCCCTAACTTTGCCCTGAAGGTGATAGAGTACGGTTCTGCTGGTAACGATAACCCTCTAACATCTTAATCAAATGACACCTGTTTGTTGTTGAGACTAGACTGATTACTAGACTGATTACTATTACTAAGACTGATGGTAATCTCTTTCTTATCTAATATATATATTTATAATCACATATCATTATAAAAGGCAACCAGGGGCAGTAACTGGCTAGTATTTTTCCCTTAGCTTTTCCCAACCTACAATTTTTCAAACAGCATTACCTTGAGTTCATCAAAATGCCCATTAGTGGAGTGAAATATGGAAGCTGAGTACTTATGCAACGAGAGCATGAAATGCTCGTAAAGGGGGGAGCGGGGCATCAGGTTATATGGTGGGCATATGCAAAAACATTTTCTCCTTATCCCATTGGCTAAGATCAGTTAATTCATGAAATACCAGAGACTCTTTTTGTTCACACGCCTCAATATCAAACAGTAAGCTTCATGCATGGGGAGACCTAATTCCCTTTTTGTACACCTTTCACTTCCAGATTGACCACGCCAATTTGCCCCTCAGTGCCCAAGATGTGCAGATTAATAGGATTTGTGGGTAAATATATGAAGTTATATGAAAGGACCTGTCTGAATTAATGGCTGAATGCTCTGTCGGAGAGTGGATGCAGACTCGATGGGCCGAATGCTGAGTTTCAGCACTGTAGCATTCTATATCTCTTGGCACATCTTCTATAAAAGACTCCAGTGATCCACAGAATGTCTACAGTTCAGGAGATGGCCATTCAGCCCATTAAGTCTGCAATGACTCTCATTCCATCCAGGTTAGTTCACCTAATCTACATATCTTTGGACACTAAGGGACAATTTAGCGTGGCCAATCAACCTAACTTGCACATCCCTGGACTGTGGGAGGAAAACAGAAAAAATTCCCACAACACCAGCTTAAAGTCCAACAAATTTATTTGTAGCAAATGCCGCAAGCTTTCCAAAGAAACTGTCCCTTTGTCAAGTGGCTGGGTGTTCTGATCACAAACACTGGAAATATCCACATTGAAAACAATACACACCTCATTAACCTCTTTAAAGCTCTCTCCACTCACACTGTCTGTTCCTTTATGAATTGATTAGCTGTAAAGACTCACATTCCAATCATTAAGCATGCAAATTGAGTTTGTATCTTTGTGCCCTGTTTGCGAACAAAACTCCCAGTCACCTGACAAAGGGACAGCCTGTTCCAAAGGCTTGTGGCATTTGCTACAAATAAACTTGTTGGACTTTAAGCTGGTGTTGTGGGATTTCTTTCTGTTTTACCCTAGTCCAATGCTGGTGTCTCCACATCTGTGGGAGAAAATCAGAGCACCAGGAGAAAACTCACACTGATACAGGGAGAACGTGCAAACTGCATACAGTCAAACAAAGCCGGAATTGAACTGGGTCCCTGCACTGTGAGTAGTAGTGCTAACCACTGCGCCACCAGCATCCTGCCATCAGTTTTGGTACTTATTTTATTTCACTGTGACTTAATCAAAATGAACACAAGACAATTATACTTTTACAACAAAGAATAAAGCAATACAATTTTTTGCAAGGCAGAGTTCTGCCTCTATTCTTGAATTTTAATTGGGTTTAAATGTTGGCAGTTGCTATACAATTAAGGTATAGCAACTGCTACCACAAAGATCAGTGTATACAAGTTGATTTTTGAAGCTTTGAAAGATCTCCCCAAAAAATGGGAATTGACTTTAAAAAAAAATCAATTAGAAAAGACAGACAAAGAAAAGCTGTTCCCATCAGCTGATGGTACTCGGCATCACAGATTTAAGGTTCTGGGCAAGTGACAAAGACAGACTTACAGGACCAGAAAGATAGAGAGAGGGAAACATTATTATCATTAAATGCCATTTTATCATGATTATGAATCTTAATGGTCATTTAGAATCATAAAATCCCCACAGTGCAGGAGACAGCCATTCGGCCTATCGAGCCTGTACTGACAACAATCTGACACAGTTCCTCTTGTAGTCCCACGCATTTACTCTGCTAATCCCCTTGACACTGAGTATCAATTTAGCATGGCCAATTTCCCTAACCTGCACACCTTTGCAGCAAGACCCAAAATATTCTGTTATAATAAGTTGTGTAGAATTCAGAATGATTCCTCTGTTTTCACATTCAACACAATTATGCTCTGGTATTAGCACACAAAAGAATTCTTCAACTATGCATCCAGTTGCTTTAAAAGTAATTTTTTAATATTCTTTAAATATGCCAACTAAAATACATACGCAGAAGGGCAAAACAGCCATTCATGTCATTCTAATCAATGTTTCATCCCTAATTTTGCTGTCTTTTAAATTACAATTACAGCAATGGATTTTATTGTCAACCAAGAAAGATATTTGCCACAGAATTTTTCATAGTAACAGGTACTTGTTAAACAAACAGGCATGACTGGTAGCTCCACTGTACAAGAAAGACTTTTAGGGCAGGATTCTCCATTTCCTGCTCAACCAAAACTCCATCCACTGCAGCTGTTTTGGAGAATCCCAGCTATGGATGAGGTCAGAGGTTTCTGGCATTAGTCAATCATAAACCTCCAGGCTAAACCTAAAAGAGAGTACAGAGGAGGTTTACCAGGATGTTGCCTGGTATGGAGGGCAGGTCTTATGAAGAGAGGCTGAGGGATTTGAGGTTGTTTTCGTTAGAAAGAAGGCAGCTAAGAGGAGACCTTATCGAAACATATAAGATGATTAGAGGTTTAGATAGGGTGGACAGTGATAGCCTTTTTCCTAGGATGGAGAAAGCTAGCACGAGGGGACATAGCTTTAAATTAAGGGGTGGTGGTTATAGGACGGATGTCAGAGGTAGGTTCTTTACCCAGAGGGTGGTAAGGGTATGGAATGCCCTGCCTGCGTTAGTTGTAGATGCGCCAAGTTTGGTGGCGTTTAAGAGGTTAGTAGATAAGTTTATGGACGAAAAGGGAATGGTTTAGGTTAGAGGTCATTGCTTTTTCCTAATTGGTCGGCACAACATCGAAGGCCGAAGGGCCTGTTCCGCGCTGTAATGTTCTATGTTTGTACTGGACTACAGCCAAAGAATGAACAACAGACTTTCAATACAAAAAATACAATGCCATTTCTTTCTCGCAATGAGAGGTAATTAATATAAAAACTCGGTTTTTTAAAATTTATCTCAAGTTAATGATATAACTTCGAATATATAGCAACTAAATCCAGTTGTAAATGACTAGATATACCAATCTTGCTTTACTCTTGATATAGGGGTCCATTACTTGCAGTCTTATTACAGAGTTCATTTCAAGGTTGTCATTAACGTGCCAAAGAAGTCAGCCAATGAAAAGATGTAGAATTCTATGTCGGGTAATGACTTCAGTCGAAGGTTGTTGTAGGTATGGATGTGCTTTAACACCAATTATTTTTAAAAATACTCAAGTTTACAAACCCAAAAGTTGAAATAGACTGCAACTTCCACAGATAAATATTAAATACACCTAGTTGACTGACATGATGCAGTTCACCATCAACGATAATACCTCAATATAGTCATTCTGTTGTTTTCTGAACAAAATGCACAAAGGATACAAAATCACCACCAGCATTGTATTACCAGCAATTATTGTCTTCTTTAATCAAGTCCTAAGATACAGTTTCAAGTAATATTTTTTGATATGCATTAATTGCAAAGATGTGCAAGTTAGATTGATTGGCCATGTTAAAATTGCCCCTTAGTATCCTGACATGCATAAATTAGAGGGATTAGTAGGTAAACATGTAGGTAAGGCCTGGGCGGGATTGTGGTCAGTGCAGACTCGAAGGGCCAGGTGGCTTCCTTCTGCACTGAAGGATTTGTTTCTATGATTCTGTGAATTGTTTGAGGTGCTTTGCAAGACACCTCAATCATATAATTGAAGAACAGACATAGATTTGAAATTACTTTAAATTGTTTTCAGAACAGTAGAAGGAATCAGCTTGCCCTGAATCTGAGTTATTTATTATAGATGCGAATCAATATTAGTCAGTTTGCCCAGTTGAAATGTTTTAATTCGACAAGAAACCTATTTACAGAATAAAGTGCTTAAAATATAGATAGTTAACAAATTAATTACCTATGGTGCACTGTCCATCTAAACAACAGTTACATATATTGTGAGCATTCACTGACCTGTTCAGCCTTCTGATGAAAGACAGCAGACATGTCAAGCAAAGTACTGCGCTCATCCAGTGCTGCTGCAAATGCCTTCCACTCCAGCTCCAGCTGACTGGCAATCTGCTTGATTTGCTGAGATGCATAATGATTAGATTCCAGTAAACGATTGGCCACTGACATTATGCGGTTGATGTTGACATATACATTCTGTGGAAAAGCACACATTACAAACAATGTTAGTCTTTGTCAAATAAGCAACATAATATCTAAATGATAGACAGATTAAATGATGTCTTTTGCTATGATGATGCAAAGCAGAATAGAACGAATAATCTCAATGAATTTAAACGTTATTTCCTCTTAAAACGGTAGTGATCTAAATGATCAAAGTAAATGTATTTTGCTTAACTCAAATTCGCATCAAGATAGATAATAGACTACTCACACATAATTACATAGCCCAAATATCCAGATTAACAATTAACAATGTTTATGGTACCGAACTTTCACTGAACATCTTTACAAAGACAGCTGTGTTTTTACAGTAAAGATCAATATCAGGAACACCTTATGAGAGTAATCATGTTGATGATGTCTGAACATCCAAGCAACATTGTGTTTCTGCCAATTCTTATAGCAAGACCACAGAGGCAAACAATAGGGGTCACTGCCAAATATTCCTATAATACGGTCCTGCTGAGGGAATTCAAATATTGGCAGAAGACTTATATAAAAATGCTTCAAACAAATATGCATATCCCCCAAACTCCTAGATATGAATTAAAATATTAACTATCATATAAAAATAGGGAGTTATTTCAAAGGTTCCAAGGCCTTGAATAGTAGATATCACTGAAAAAATAACATGGCAGACTGAAAACAATGCCAAACACCATGATCAATTGCCTTTGTCTCCCATATAGAAAAACAATTGCATGTATTATTTCCTAGAAACTGGCAAAACAAACGTGCAGAAAGTTGAAGCAATGCATGCATGTCTGAATGCAATAGCCACGATTTAAACCACTATTCTAAGTCTTCTAAAATCTAAACAAGAAGCCAGAAGAAATCAAAGAACTAAGAAGTTAAAACAATGGAAATAGAATTAAGTAAATATGCAAAGTGCAGCAGCTGCAGAAGGAATTTTACGGTGAACATGGTGACAGCTTGTTTAAAAAAAAATCAAGCTGAATGTTCTAAACAGCTCCTAAGCAACAGAACCAAAATTACATCATCCTCCATGAAGCACTACAAATATGCCACAACCCCATATTAAATATCTCTCTGCAACTGAGCAGATATTGCACTATTCCTTCATCTAAGGCAGTAAATTTCCCAGCCTTTCTCTCTTCTTTCCTTCAATTTGCATTTTCCCCTCCTTTCTAGTTTCCTCTCCAATGCACTTTCTCCAGTGCTCACCCATCCTTCCTCCAATGTCTTCCCTCATTGGCTCTCACATTTTCTTTCCCCTCCCTCTTTTGCCCTTTTTCTGCTCTCTGAACTATATCTGCCCACTGTTCTCTAGCTCTAATTCAATTATCATCAAACTGCATTACATGGCTGATTATCTTGGATTAATTCTCTCACTATAAAGAAGTCAAATGTGACCCAATGTATTGAAGTTAACAACAGGAATTCCTCATATAGTGTTAAATGCAATCAGTATTATTGTTCAATTCAGGCAATTAACTTTGGCCAAAAGGTTCTGAACTCATTGATTTTTGCCTGTACGTTTTCTCATATATCTGCCATTCCATCATTCAGCAGCAAAACTCTTCCATAAATTAGTTAGTTAACATCTAGTATTTCAGCTTCACAAGTACTGCGTGAAGCAAAACCTTTGGGAAAGCCAACACTTTATGGAATAAATTTTAATCAGCCTCATAACACAAAATTAAATTACTAACCAGCATTCATTATATCATGGCTTCATTGTAATTATATTATGGGTGGCATGGTGGCATAGTGGTTAGCATTGATGTCTCAGAGTGCCAGGGACCTGGGTTCAATTTCAGGTTCGGGTCACTGTCTGCATGGAAATTGCATTTTCTCCCTGTGTCTCTGTGGGTTTCCTCTGGGTGCTCCAGTTTCTTCCCACATTCCAAAGAGGTGTGGGTTCGGCTGATTGCCCATGATAAATTGACCATTCTGTCAAAGGAATAAGCAGGGCAATTGTGTGGTGTTACGGGAATAGGGCCTGTATGAGATTATGTCGGTACAGATTTGGTGGGCCAAATGGCCTCCATCTATACTGTAGGGAATCTATGATTTATGATAAAAAAGGGGTGAACGAATATGTAAACTCAATGTTTTAAAACAGTGTTAATCAGTGGTTCTTCCATCATTAAAATACTACATAAAACCTTTATATTCATAACATGCAACTTAACATATTGCTAGAAGTAAAAGTAACATGCAGAAATGATTCCAGGAAGTTAATGTGACATCTCTGTTTAAATATATTTTGAACCTCATTACAATGTGCTGTTTTGAGGGTCAGTCATGACAGATCTTGTAATAATCTTTGGCAATGCCACTCAAGGCATTTTAAAGGCTTTGTTTTACAACAATGGGTAAAGCTCATTTCTGTGTCGCTATTTTACAACAACTAAACAAAGAGTTATCCAAGAGCAGAACACAGAAACAACAATTTAAACAAAAGAAGATCAGAGAAAACAGTCATAGACAAACACCAACACACAGAAATAGCATGAATTAAAAAAAGACAGAAATAGAAAACATGAAACAGAAGGCAAGAGGAAAGATAGCATCAGAGAAGAGCGAAAAAGACAGGAAAGATGAAAGAAAACAAAGGGATAAGGAACAACACAAGAAATAAAAGGACAAAAGAACGGAATGAGAAAGAGAGCCAAAACCAAAAAGAGAGAAGAAATCAACAGAAGAAACAGGCATTGTCAAGAAATAAAAGTAGATTCAGATAATGGAACATTTTAAAAAATCAAAGATAAACTAACTACAAAAATAAACAAAGAAGTGCACTGAGATATACAAAGAGAAAACAAGGAAAGGAATATGGAGAACCAAAAACAGACAACAAAAAAAAAACAAAAAAGAAAAGTTGAAAACAAGCGAAAAGGCAAAGTTATATGAACAGCATTATGGTCGAATAAAAAGTATGCCTAAAACTCAAAGCAACAAAGCTAATTTTCTGTTATGTAATTTGAATGTTAGTATCAATTAAGCATAAACTACTTATGACATCTGAGTGCCCAATTACTACAACATATTTTAATATAGTGACTGGCCATCCCATTTTTAATACATGTTTTCTACAGTCTAATTACAATGTCAACCACAATTGGACATTGCACATGTGGCTCAATTTAACACAATGGCACTGTGATAATTATACATTGCAACACCATTTAAAATATGCTACTTCAGTGAAAACTAAAGTTTCAAACAAAAGTACAGGCATTTAATTTGATGTTAAAATTTATGCAAACTTTATAATTTCCCAACTAAAATTTTATCTTGAATTACAATTGAATATATCTCTGCCAAAAAATAGTTTCATTTAACCCTTTGGTTTGAAAGCAACATATTTATTTCACTGGAAAAAAACTAATTAAAAAACCCACTTTGGCCCTCTATTTTCTTTCTTTAGTCAAATTCCTAAATGTGCTAATACATTCCATTTAATACCATTTGATTAACAAGCCTGCTAAACGGCACTGAAAATCTAATGCATTTGCTTCAGTTCAATTACTTGTTCAAAGAATTCTATCATTTGCCAGGTATAACTTGCCTTTTACAAGTCCATATTGGCCATCTTTAATTAACCTATATCTTTCTAATTTGACTGTTAATTTTATCCAAATTACAGCCGAATGAACCTTCTTCGTTCCTGAGGTTAAGGTGGGTAATGCACTTGCAGTTTCATTCCTTTTGTGATCAGGATCACCCTCTCCAACTTTTAATAGCATTTTTAATGCATTTCATCAACATCTAGTGCTATAAAAACCAGAGAGGTTTACAATACAGAAGGAGACTACCAACCCAAAGTTCATGCCAGCTTCTTCCTAAGCCAAGTGAAAACTACTCTTATTGCCCCTTGCTCATACCAAGTCACCACAACCTAATAGAGGTTTATAAAATTTGAGTTGAGAGGAATAGATAGGGCGGACTCTCAGACTATTTCCCTGAGCTGAAATGGTCACTACGAGAGGACACAGATTTAAGGTGCAGGGAAGCAAATACAAAGGAGATGTCAGGGGTAGGTTTTTCACTCAGAGGGTGGTGAGTGAATGGAACCGACTGCCGTCGGAGGTTGTTGAGGCAAACTCACTGGGGTCTTTTAAGAGACTTCTGGATGAGTATATGGAAAAGAATAGGATAGGGGGTTATAGATAGGTCTGTGGATTGGTAGATGTGATCGGCACAACTCGAGGGCCAAAGGGCCTGTTTGTGCTGTATTGTTCTACGTTCTATAACTTCCCTGCTTTGATCATTTATCCAAATTTCCTTGTAAAGATGCAGTGGTACCTGTCATAATTACTCTTTCCAACAAATTACTCCATGTTCTAGGTATGCTATCACCTAACCTCTGACAGTTTGTCAATTTCAAATCAAAAGCAAGATCACCATTTCTGTCAGGAGAGAGAAAAAAGCCAGTCTTTTACTTTTTTTAATCCCTACCGTGCAGAAGGGGGCCATTAAGCCCATCAAATCTGCACTGACAACAATTCCACCCAGGCCCCATTCCTACAAGCCTATTTACCCTGCTAATCCCTCTGACATAGAGATGCAGGCGTTGGACTGGAGTAAACACAGTAATTCTCACAACACCTTGGATAGATGGAGGACTGAATTTGTTGGGTTATTATTAAGAAATAACAGATGTGCCATATCTAGAACAAAACTTCTTTCAAATGTTTAAAGGGATAACACATGACTTGAGAGCTCCAAGCCGTGGTTTGCTCTTCTTGCTCCATGTGGCAGGCTGAGACAGTTCCAGTCCCTGGGTCAGCATGTGTGCAGGAAGCATCTCCAACCACAGCTCCTGGAAGCTCGAGTTTCAGAGCTGAAGCGACAGCTGGAGACACTGTTCAGCATCCGCGAGTCAGAGAGTATCATGCATAGCATGTATAGAGAAGTGGTCACACCACAGGCTCAGACTCCATAGGCAGGAAGGGAATGGGTGACCACCAGATAGAGCAAGAGAGAAAGGCAGGTAATGCAGGGATCTCCTGTAGAACAAATATACCATTTTGCATATTGTTGAGGGGAATGATCTCTCCAGGGAAAACAACAGCAGCAGCCAAACTCATTGTACCACAGTTGGTTCCGCTGCAGAGGGGAGGGGTAAAAAGTGTGCCAGGGCAATAATTATAGAGTATTCAATTGTAAGGGGAATAGACAAGTGTTTCTGTGGCCGCAAACGAGATTCCAGAATGGTATGTTGCCTTCCTGGTGCTAGGGTCAAGGACATCTCGAAGCTGCTGGACATTCTGGAGGGGGAGGGCATGCAACCAGTGACCGTAGTACAATTGAGGAACAATGGAGAACTTTCAAAGTGATCTTTCATAGTGCTCAGCTAAAGTATATACCATGATAAGGAAGGATTGTAGAAAAAGAGATAATTAGCCATGGATATCTAAGGAAATAAAGGCAGATATCACATTGAAAGAAAATGCATACAAAGTGGCAAAGAATAATGGGCACCTAGAGGATTGGGAAATCTTTAAAGGTCAGCGAAAAGCCATGAGAAAAGCTATAAAGGAAAGTAAGATAAATGATGAGCACAAACTAGCTCAGAATACAAAAACAAAGTAAAGGTTTCTACAAATATAAAATGAAAAAGAGTGGCAAAAATAAATATTGGTCCGTTAGAGGATGAGAAAGGGGATGTAATAACTGGAAATGAGAAAATCGCGGATGGAATTGAACAGGTATGTTGTGTCAGTCTTCACAGTGGAAGACATAAATAACTTACTAAAAATTGATGACAGGAAGGCTATGGCAGGTGAGAACTTAGAAACTATGAAAGAGGTAGTGTTGGGCAAGTTAATGGGGCTAAATGTAGACAAGTCTTCTGGTCCTGATGGAATGCATCCCATTGTACTAAAAGAGATGGCAGGAGAAATATCAAATGCAAAATTGGTAATTTATCAAAATTTGCTGGACTCTGGGGTGGTTCCCGCAGACTGGAAAACAGCAAATGTAACGCCACTGTTTAAAAAAAGGAGGTAGACAGAAGGCAGGTAACTATAGGCCAGTTAGCTTAACTTCTGAAGAAGGGAAAGTGCTTAAACCTATCATCAAGGAAGAAATAGCGAGACATCTAGATACAAATTGTTTCATTACTAAGATGTAGCATGGCTTCATGAAGGGAAGGTCATGTTTGACTAATTTGGTGGGATTCTTTGAGAACATTACATGTGCAGTGGGCAATTGAGGAACCTGTAGGTGTGGTGTATATGGATTTCCAGAAGGCATTTGACAAGGTGACACACCAAAGACTGCTACACAAGATAAAGGTGCACGGATAAGGTTCGGCTAACTAAGAAAATAGAGTGGGAGTAGATTTTCTGGTTGATGATCAAAGACACATGATGTGCATCAGGGATCAGTATTGGGATTGCAATTGTTTACAATTTACATAGATGATTTGGAGTTGGAGACCAAGTATAGTGTATCAAAATTCACAGATGACACTAAGATGGGTGACAGAGCAAAATATGCAGAGGACACTGAAACTCTGCAAAGAGATATTGATAGTCTAAGTGAGTGGGTGGGTGAGCGTCTGGCAGATGGAATACAATGTTGGTAAATGTGAGGTCAAGCATTTTGGTAAAAATAACAGCAAAATGGACCATCACTTAAATGGTAAAAAATTGCAGCATGTTGTTGTGCAGAGGGACCTGGACATCCTTGTAAATGAATCTCAAGGAATTGGTTTGCAAGTACAGCAGGTAATTAGGGCGGCGAATGGAATTTTATCTTTTATAGCTAGAGGGATGGAGTTTAAAAACAGCGAGGTCATGTTAGAGCTGTATAAGGTGCTGGTGAGGCCACACCTGGAGTACTGTGTATAGTTTTAGCTTCCTTACTTGAGAAAGGATATACTGGCATTGGAGGGGGTGCACAGGAGATTCACTGAGTTGATTCTGGAGTTGAGAGGGTTGGCTTATGAGAAGAAACCGAGTAGAATGGGGTTATACTCATTGGAATTCAGAAGGATGAAGGAAGATCCTTCTGAATTCCGATGAGTATAACCCCATTCTACTCAGTTTCTTCTCATATAAGATTATGAAGGGAATAGATAAGATAGAAACAGGGAAGTTGTTTCACTGACAGAAGATAGAAGAACTAGGGGGCAAAACCTCAAAATAAGGGGAAGCAGATTTAGAACTGAGTTGAGGAGGAACTTCTTCACACAAATCTGTGAAATTCCATGCCCAGTAAAGGAACTAAGACTTATGGTGAGCAGGCAGGTAAGTGGAGCTGAGCTCACGAAAAGATCAGCCATGATCTTACTGAAAGCGGAGCACGCTCAAGGGGCCAGATGGTTTACTCCTGCTCCTAGTTCTTACGTTCATACATAACTGTATTCTACTTGCTACCAACTACTGGAAAAGATATAGGAGGACAATTTGGTAGGGAAAATGCACAGGTGCAAAAACTACAGGGTGGAATAGTGTTGATTTTAATTAACCTAACATAGATTATGGTAGTAATAGTGAATATGTAGATTTGGGGATGAGTTTCTGAAGTATATTATGAAGAATTTCCTTGATCAATTCATCAAGAAACAGACAGTGCTAAATCTAGTTCTTGAAAATCAAGTGATTTAAGTAGATCAAGTGTCAGTCAAGGGAAGGAGATGAGAAGCATATTAATGTTTTAAGTTAAACATGAAATAAGGCAAGGAGCAATCTAAGATAAAAATACTTAATTTTGAATGTTTAATTTCAGTAGGGTGACAGCAGATATGTCCCTGGTAAACTGTAATCAAAGGGCAGCAGGAAAAAATGTAACATAACAATGGGCTTCCTTTAAGAAGAAATGGTATGGGTACAGCAGTTAAGATACATTCCCATAAGGAGGCCAGGTTGGGCAGCCAAAGTTAGAGTTCCCTGAATGATGAACAATAAAATGAACAGTTATGATAGATGTCAGGTTGATAATAGAAGTGAGAACTAGGCTGAATACACAAGGTTCAGAATAGAAAGAAAAAGGAAATCGGAAAGGTAAAGAGTATGAGAGACTGGCAGCTAATATAAATGGAAATTCAGAGGTTTATTTAGGCATTTCAGTAGTAAAAGGATAGTAAGAGGAGTGACAGGGTCAATTCAGAACTAAAAAGGGGATTTATACATGTCAACAGAAGGCATGACTGAGATACTAAATTACTACATGACATAGAACATAGAACAATACAGCACAGAACAGGCCCTTCGGCCTTCGATGTTGTGCCGACCAAAATAAAAAGCAATGCCCCTCCTAACTAAACCAGTCCCTTCTCATCCATATACTTATCAACTAACCTCTTAAACGCCACCAAACTTGGCGCATCTACAACTGCTGCAGGCAGGGCATTACACTCCCGAACCACCCTTTGGGTAAAGAACCTACCTCTGATATCCGTCCTATAACTATCACCCCTTAATTTAAAGCTGTGTCCCCTCGTGCTAGCTTTTTCCATCATAGGAAAAAGGCTATCACTGTCCACCCTATCTAAACCTCTAATCATCTTATATGTTTCGATAAGGTCTCCTCTTAGCCGCGTCCTTTCTAACGAAAACAACCTCAAATCCCTCAGCCTCTCTTCATAAGACCTGCCCTCCATACCAGGCAACATCCTGGTAAACCTCCTCTGTACCCTCTCCAATGCCTCCACATCTTTCTTATAATGTGGGGACCAGAACTGCACACAATACTCCAAGTGCGCCGCACTAGAGTTTTGTACAGTTGCAACATGACGTTGCGGCTCTGAAATTCAATCCCCCTACCAATAAAAGCCAAGACTCCATATGCCTTCTTAACAACTTTATCCACTTGACTGCCTACTTTCAGGGATCTATTGAAACATACACCAAGATCCTTCTGTTCCTCAACACTATTAAGAGCCCTACCATTAGCCCTATACTCTACACATTTATTGTTCCTGCCAAAGTGCATTACCTCACACTTTTCCACATTAAACTCCATTAGCCACCTCTCGGCCCAGCTCTGCAACTTGTCCAAGTCACTCTGTAAACTAAAACACCCCTCTTCACTATCTACCACACCACCAATTTAGTATCATCTGCAAATTTACTGATCCATCCCTCAATACCCTCATCCAGATCATTTATAAAAATTACAAACAGCAGGGGCCCCAAAACCGACCCCTGAGGCACACCACTTGTCACCGAACTCCACGATGAATATCTCCCATCAACCACCACCCTCTGTCTTCTATCTGCCAGCCAATTCCTAATCCAATAGCTAAATCACCCTCTATTCCACACATCTGCATTTTCTGTAGAAGTCTTCCATGGGCCACCTTATCAAAAGCCGTACTAAAGTCCATATATACTACATCAACCGCCTTACCCCCATCCACCTCTCTGGTCACTTTCTCAAAAAACTCAATGAGGTTAGTAAGGCATGACCTACCCTTCACGAACCCA
This sequence comes from Sphyrna mokarran, assembly GCA_024679065.1. Taxonomy (NCBI): domain Eukaryota; kingdom Metazoa; phylum Chordata; class Chondrichthyes; order Carcharhiniformes; family Carcharhinidae; genus Sphyrna; species Sphyrna mokarran. Next base: position 108,869,702 of record JAGIQG010000002.1, read on the forward strand.
TGCTGACTATCCCCAATCAATTCATTTCTCTCTAAATAACTATAAATCCTATCCCTAATAATTCTCTCCAATACCTTGCCCACAACAGAAGTGAGACTCACTGGCCTATAATTCCCTGGAAGGTCTCTCTCCCCTTCTTAAACAATGGGACCACATTCGCTATCCTCCAGTCCTCCGGAACCACACCCGTAACCAACGAGGACCTGAAGATCAGAGCCAGAGGCTCTGCAATCTCCTCTCTTGCCTCCAGAGAATCCTAGGGTAAATCCCGTCCGGCCCAGGGGACTTATCCAACTTCAAACCCTCGAGAATTTCTAACACATCCTCCCTATCTACTACAATACTTCCCAATTTGCAACCCTGTACCTCAGTGTTCTCCATAGCTACATTTCCAGCACTCTGCGTGAATACCGAAGAGAAATATTTATTCAGTGCCTCACCAATCTCTTCAGGCTCCACGCACAACTTCCCACTGCTGTCTATGACTGGCCCTAATCTTGCCCTAACCAATCTTCTATTCTTAACATATCGAAGGAAAGCTTTAGGATTCTCCTTAATCCTATCAGCCAACATCTTCTCGTGTCCCCTCTTAGCTCTCCTCAATTCACTTTTTACCTCCTTCCTAGCTAATCTATAGCTATCCATTGCACTACCTGAGCCTTCAAGCCTCATCCGGACATAAGCCTCCTTTTTCTTCTTAACCAGCAAATCAACTCTTTTCGTACACCAAGGCTCTCTTACTCGTCCATTTCCTCCCTGCCTGACAGGGACATACTTATCAAGGACTCGCAGCAGCTGCTCCTTGAATAAGCACCACATTCCAGATGTACCCAGTCCCTGTAGTTCCCTAGTCCAATCTATGCACCCTAATTCTCTCCTGATGGCCTCATAATTACCCTTCCCCCAGCTATAACTACTGCCCCCAGCTTCATGCCTATCCCTATCCATCACTAAGGTGAACATAACCGAATTGTGGCCACTATCACCAAAATGTTCACTAACTTCCAAGCCTAACACCTGGTCTGGCTCATGGCCCAGCACCAAATCCAATGTAGCCTCACCTCTAGTTGGCCTATCTACATACTGAGTCAAAAAACCTTCCTGCACACTCTGTACGAAAACTGACCCCTCTAACGAGCTAGAGCTATAGCTATTCCAATCAATATTAGCAAAGTTAAAGTCACCCATCACAATTACCCTACTACTTTCACTCCTAATCAGAATTGACTTCGCAATCCTTTCCTCAACCTCTCTAGAACTATTAGGAGGTCTGTAAAAGACTCCCAACAGGGAGTCTTTTACAGTCTTAAAAAGACATCAGTCTTTTTAAACAAGGAAGACAATGTTACCAAAGTAAGAGTAATAAGAAATAATTGAGGTACTGGATGGGTTAACAATTGACAAAGAGGAAGTATCAGAATGGACTTACCAAAAGTTAGTGTCATGAAGACTGGATATGATGCATCCCAAGAAATAGAGGGAAGTAAAAGTGGAGATTGCAGAGGTACAAAGCCAAAATCTCTCAGTGTAAAGATAAAGCAATTACAGTCCAGTCAGTTTAACTTTGGTCACGAGAAAGCTTTTAGAAATGATGATACAGAACAAAATTCCTAATTATTCCACACCTGTCCAAGTGAAAGTAAGCACAGATTTTCTAGGATTTAAGACATGAGTTAAAGGAACAGAGTTGGCAGAACCAGAGAAATTTAATGAGGGAATTCAGGACTTTAGACTTAGGCAGCTGAAGACATAAAGTGATTAAAAATCTGGAGTGCATGAAAGATCAGAATTGGAGGGATGCAGAGACCTTTTGTTGTAGGGTTGGAGGGAGATTATCAGGATAAAGAGGATGAGGCCATGGGAGGGTCTGTATACACGGATACAAATACAAAAGTTATATTGACTATAAGCCAATATGAATCCATCTTGTTCATGGAGAACGTGCAACCACTACAAAGAAACTTACTCCAATTTTATGAATAATTATACTTAATGATTAATTAAAGTTTATTGTTCTTTCAAACACCGATACAAAAGAAAAATATTAATTCCATGTTAAAATATAACATGCTAGTGAATCTGTTTTAGGTCAGCAAACTTTCCCATGTGTGTTAGTAATGTAGGAATAGCTTTGGAGATCTGCAGTTTCTGGAATTTGCAAAGATCTACCTATTGGTTGAAGTGCGGCAGCGAAGGTATGAATGAAGGTGTCAAAAATAATTTACAGAATCAACTGCAGAGAAAACCTGACAAGGTGTGAAGAACTGTCAGAAAACAAATGCAGGTCATCATATTAGGAAAGTATCTTAATGAGCATTTGAAGAGATGAGAAAGAGCTAAAAGGGAGACAAAGATTACACAGGATAGCAAAGATTACATAGGATAATAAAAGACAAGAACAGCTGACAGAATCAATCTCTCAGAAGAAAACACAGTTTTGCGAACCATTTATTTAAATATATGGCAGAAAATGCCAATTAATAATTATATCAAATTTACCAATAATCAGGGGAAGGCTGTGAATGTTGGCAGTGTCTTGATGGTTGTCAGGCTTCCTGAATAACACTGCCTTAAAAATAGGCATGAGAATCTGCAACTTCTGAAAATGCATCTATTGATGAAAGTATTTGGCTCAGAAATGACATACACATTATACTGGCAATGCTCAAATAAATAGTGCGTACCATACAACTCAAATGGAAGTAGCTCAATTTTAGTGCCATGTTGAAAGGCACTTAGTCATTGCACCAGAAGATTTTGCATTAGGGCACAGGACTCTTTTGTGGCATAGGCTGGGTTTATTGGAAAATACCTTGCTTTGACTACAAGACAATTCAAAAAATACATAATCTGATTGAAAATAGATACTTGATGATTAAGTGGACATGGATCAATAAACAATAACATTTTGATTCAGTACAAAGAAGCAACATACAATGTCAGGTTTTGCAGGTCTGACAGAATCTTGAACATAAGAACTAGGAGCAGGAATAGACCATCTGGCCCTTCGAGTCTGCTCTGCCATTCAATAAGATCATGGCTAATCTTTTTGTGGACTCAGCTCCATTTACCTGCCTGCTCACCAAAATCTTTTATTCCTTCACTGTTCAATAATTTATCTATGTTTGCCTTAAAAACGTTCAGTGAGGTAGCCTCAACTGAGCAGGGAATTCCACAGATTCACAGCCTTTTGTGTGACGAAGTTCCTCCTCAACTCAGTCCTAAATCTGCTTCAACTCTAACATTAAATCTGTTTCTCGTTCCACAGCTGCTGTCAGACCTGCTGTGTACTCCCAATACATGGTTTTTATTTCAAATTTTCAATATTCACCATAATCTGGTTTTATGTTACTACATCAAACATATTCCAATTGTAACTGAATGCAGTCAGCACTGAAAATGGCTTTATAGCCTGTTAAATATATTTGTAGGGTGAAGCAGCTTTCACTCTATTCATCATAGCCAACATAAAACATATTTCTTCATAAAATGAAATAGATGACTTAAATCATCATGCACAGTAACAGCAATAATTAACAAGAGGTTGTTAAATTAAATAGGACAAAATAAATCTACATTTAACCATATTAATTAAATCAGTTGCATGTTTTTAATTTTTCAAAATGTATAAACTTAGCACATCTTTTCTCAGGAGAGCAGTTTTAAAAATAGAGTTCAAAAATGGTTGTCAAATTTAAATAACTGGGGAATCAAATAGCTGGCCTGTTCTCTCTTCAGATGAGCTGCAGTGAGTGAACCACTCATTCTGCCTAGTATCATTAGGGAAATAGGTCAGACTACATGCACATGGGAACTGAAAGCATTAGTAGAAAAAAGGTTAGTGAAATACTCATCCTGCATTGCAAACAGATTTAAAAGACAAAAACTATTTTTGTTAGAAATCCATTTTCTATTTAAAACAGAAATTGCTAGTTAGACTAAAACCACATGCTCTTATGAAGTCAGTACCTTTCCATTCACATCCTATTCATGCATTCGTCTAGATGCCCCTTAAGTGCCACTATCGTACCTGCTCCCACCATCTTCTCGGGCATGTTACAGACATTCACCATTGTACACTGAACAAAAGGCACTCCCTATAAATTTTCATTCTCCTTAAACCACCATTTAGAGGGTCATTGCTTTTTCTTAATTGGTTGGTGCAACATCGAAGGCCGAAGGGCCTGTTCTGCGCTGTAACGTTCTATGTCCTATTCTGCTGTAAAATGGCAGTGATAGTGGGATAGCAGGATTCCTACTCTTATTTTACTTCCATCTTTTTGAATTATATCTTATTTGGCATATTTTGAGTAGTGAAAGTGAAATATTAACAATTCTATGACCAACAATGTGACTATTTATTCCTTGCCTTGCACCATGCATGGTTAATTTGGCCAGCTACCAGCCCTACAACATTTGAAAATGCTCTCTAAAATTGGTGAGATGAATCTCCTTACAAATTTCCCAAATTATCTACAGGGAAGCACTTGGTTGTCACCTGAGATCGCAAAAAAAAAGTGCACTTGTATCGCACCCTAATGTCGGCAATTTTCTAAAGCCAAAAGATATATTAGAAAAGAAAGCCAAAAACTTGGTCAAAGATTTGAGGGGGACATGGTGGCACGTGGTTAGCACTGCTGCCTCACAGCGCCAGGGACCCAGGTTCGATTCCGGTCTCAGGTGACTGTGTGGAGTTTGCACATTCTCACTGTGTCTCTGTGGGTTTCGTCCAAGTGCTCTAGTTTCCTCCCACAGTCCAGAGATGTGCAGGTTAGGTTGACTGGCCATGCTAAATTGCTCCTTAGTGTCAGAGGGATTAGGAGGGTAAATATATGGGGTTACAGGTATAGGACCTGGGGTGGGACTGTTGTCGGTGCAGGCCTGATGGGCCAAATGGCCTATATGATTCTATATGATGAGATTAGTAGCTCAGATTGGGAGCAAACAGGATCTTGAAGTTGCAAGCAATTTGTTTGGGTCTGCTATCCTAATTAAGGCATGGAGCAGAATTAATGGTAATCTCCTAGAAACAGCACCTATTAATGCCAAAAATCCCAATTTGTGGAAGCAAAAGCTCATGTTCCTTTATACCATCACAATCTATCTGCTAATGTATTGTTAGGTAGATGATAGCATAGTGGCAATGTACTAGACAAGTAATCCAAAGGCCCAGGTTAATATCGAAGGAGTAGGTTCCACCGACTTGGAGTGGAATTTAAATTCAAATAACAAATCTGGAATCCAAAGCTAGTCTCAGTGATTGTGAGCATGAAACTATCATCCATTATCATAAAAACCCATAGAAACATAGGAAAACTACAGCACCAACAGGCCCTTCGGCCCACAAGTTATGCCGAACATATCCTTATCTATTAGGCATACCTGTAACCTTCTATCTTACCGAGTTCCATGTACTTCTCCGAAAGTCTCTTAAATGACTCTATCGAATCTGCCTCCACCACCACTACCAGCAGCCGATTCCACAAACCCACCATCCTCAGTGAAAAACTTACCCCTGACATCTCCTCTGTACCTACTCGTCAGCACCCTAAAGTCCTCTTGTAGCGACCATTTCAGCTCTGGGAAAAAGCCTCTGAGAATCTACTCAATCAATACTTATCATTTTATACACCTCTATCAGGCCACCCCTCATCCTTCGTCTTTCCAAGGAGAAAAGACCAAGCTCTCTCAACCTATCCTCGTAAGGCATGCCACCCAATCCTTATAAATCTCCTCTGCACCCTTCCTATGGCTTCCACATCCTTTCAGTAATGAGGCGACCAGAACTGAGCACAGTACTCCAAGTGGGATCTGACCAGGGTCTTATACAGCTGCAGCATTATCTCCTGCCTCAGTTCCTCGATTGATGAAGGCCAGTATACCATATGCCTTCTTAACCACAGCTTCTACCTGCAAAACTGCTTTGTGCATCTTACGAACCCAGATCCCAAGATTCTTCTGATCTTCCACACTGCCAAGAGTCTTACCCTTAATATTATAATCTGTCATCCTATTTGACCTGCCAAAAATGAATCACCACACACTTATCTGGGTTGAATTCCATCTGCAACTTCTCTGCACAGTCTTGCGTCCTATCGATGTCTCATTGTAACTTCTGATATTTCTCCACACTATCCACATCAACTCCAACCTTTGTGTCATCAGCAAACTTATCAACCCATTCCTCCATTCCCTCATCTCAGTCATTTATAAAAATCATAAAGAGCAAGGGTACCAGAACAGATCCCTGGGGCATTCCACTAGTGACTGACTGCCATCCAGAGAAGGACCTAGTCTTTACCTTCTGTGGGCAAGCTAATTCTGAATCCACAGAGCAATGTCCCCTTGGATCCCATGCCCTCTCACTTTCTCAATAAGCCTTGCATGGGGCACCTTATCAAACATTGCTGAAGTCCGTATAAACTACATCCACCGCTCTTCCTTCGTCAATGTGTTCAGGTACATTTTCAAAAAATTCAATCAGGCTCGAAAGGCATGATCTGCTTTTGACAAAGCCATGCTGACTATTCTTGATCATGCTATACCTCTCCAAACGTTCATAAATCCTGTCTCAGGATCTTCTTCATCAACTTACCAACTACTGAGGTTAGACTCACCGGTCTATAATTTCCTGGGCTACCTCTTCTCCCTTTCGTGAGTAAAGGAACCACATCCGCAATCCTCCAAAACCACTCCTGTCTCCATTGATGACACAAAGATCATCACCAGAGGCTCAGCAGTCTCTTCCCTCATCTCACACAGTAACCTGGGGTACATCCCAACCAGTCCCGGCAACATAGATAACCAGACAACTAACCCATCTGGTTATCTAATGCCCTGATCTGGCCAACGTGACTCCAGATCCACAGTGTGGTTGATGCTTGACTGCCCTCTGAAATGGCCTGGTAAGCCACTCAGTTCAAAGCAACTAGGTTTGAGCAACATCCACGTCCCATGAGTAATAAAGAAAAAAATCTTCAAACTTGCCCTCTATTTAGAGGACAGTGTCTTCTACTGATTCATAGCTTCACCGGAAGCAAATCCAACAGTCCTCAAGCAAATCATGTATCAGTTTAGGCAGTTTTATTAACTTGTTAACTTCTGTTCAACTAGACAAAATCCACAGCCAATGTTTTCAATATACAAAATCATCCATTGCTTTTAAAGATAGTAAATACATGTGGTGTGAGCAATATAATACTGTAAATCTGAAACTGCTTTATGTACGAGCCCTCCATTAATACATGGATAATGCTCAATCGTTAGCAAATTTAATTTGCCATAATATAGCATTCCTTGCTAAATCTCACAAATGTCTACCATATGTGCTGCAATGTGGCGATAGAATACCATTAAAATTGCACTTAAGTACCAGAGCTCATGAAACCCTGCTTGAAGGAATCTAAGTAATAACAAATTGTTTGCCTTATTTGCTGGTGAAACATATCTCAGTTCTTTATAACAACTTCTCTGTCGCTCTACCTGAAAAGTACGAACTCAAATACTTATTGCATCAATTTTTGTCAGTTTCTCATCAACAAGCTCTTACCATGCAGTTCATTGCAAAGTGATTGTGCTGTGTTTGAAGTTCCATCGCGTGCTGATGAGTTGCTCCAATCTCTGTGTAGCTATTCAAAAAGAGTCCTTTGTTGTGAGAGATCCAGTCAAACATCTGAATAGAAACAGGAGATTTATTAAACACACTGAATCTCAATTAGATTTATGAAACGACATATGATAGACACTGAGCTGCTTGTACGTTATTGCACACCAGTGACTGAAAACAAAAAAAGGCACAGCACGCAAGACGGACCAGTCTAATTTAATACAGGCCGCATCTCCTTCAGTTTAATGTTTTCTTTGTACATAACTTGCTTGAGTAGCAACCAGCAATTTTACAGGCACTTTGGACACATTTTTATGGTGGAGGTTTCGCAGCAACACTACACATACATTGTAACAGCAGAATCATTTGAAAATTTAAAGGGATCTGACATTCAGAAAACTGTTTTCCAAAAGTGCAATAAAGGAATCAGTGTTGCAATGATGATATTGCAATTAGTTTTAAATAATTAATGTAAGTAGAAAAATTACCTGACAAACGCACCGCAAATTTATGTTGGAAACATATAGCAGTATTATACTAGTCATTGTAGATACAGCATAATGGAATATGCATCACTCAGCTGAATTATTTTAAAATATTTGAATGACATGCATCCTTCACATATTTCAGTATTGCTTAGTTTGATAGATTCTAGAGCATTTGTATTGAACATGCGTAGAAATATAAAGGCTTGATTCAATTGGTAGTACTCCTGCTTTAGAAGATTATGGATCAAAGTCTAATTTCAGAACTTGTACATAAACTAGAATGATACTTCAATGAAATGCTGAAATTCAGCTGGGATTTAAATTAGTGCCTGTCACACGGACATTAAGAATCATTATCATTGTGCCGGATTCTGCGGTCAGCAGCACAGCTAAGGCAGGAACTAAGACTCTGAGTGATCTCTCCAGTGTGAATTTCACAACTAGCAGCATTGCAGCATTCTTTGCAGAGAATCCGTGCAACTGAAGTGATGTCACTAGGTCCTTGAAGCAGCCAATAACATTGAACAATTTTCATCAATCATCCCACCTGTCCCCAACTGAAAGGAAACTATAAGCATTAAAATAAAATTACCCTTAATGTTTTTATGTTGAATAAATTAAAGATTAGAACATAGAACATTACAGCGCAATACAGGCCCTTCGGCCCTTGATGTTGCACCGACCAGTGGAACCAATCTAATGGCCCTCTATCTAAACTATTCCCATATTGTCCACATGCCTATCCACTGACCATTTGAATGCACTTAAAGTTGGCAAAGTTCACAACTGCTGCAGGCAGGGCATTCCATGCCCTTACTACCCTCTGAGTAAAGAACCCACCTCTAACATCCATCCTATAACTACCACCCCTTAATTTAAAGCTATGTCCTCTCGTGTTAGCCATCACCATCCGAGGAAAAAGGCTCTCACTGTCCATCCTATCTAACCCTCTGATCATCTTGTATGCCTCAATTAGGTCACCTTTTAACCTCCTTCTCTCTAATGAAAATAACCTCACGTCCTTCAGCCTTTCCTCATAGACCTTCCCACCATATCAGGCAACATCCTGGTAAACCTTCTCTGCACCCTTTCCAATGTCTCCACATCTTTCTTATAATGCAGCAACCAGAATTGTACACAATACTCCAAATGCAGCCGCACCAGAGTTTTGTACAGTTGCAACATTAGGGCATGTATGAAGATAGATGCTAAAATAGTCTGAATTTTTAAAAATTATTTTAAAAGTCTGCTTTGAAAAATTCATTTATTAATCCTCGAGCACTATGCCAAGATTATAATATTATTGTTTCAGGTCCAATTCTGTTCAAATTTTATCAAGCACATCAGCATTAAAAACCCAGTTAAGGTGCAACTTTTTAATGAGTTTCAAACAAATACTGACAGCTTACCATCAACCACCTTCCCAACAATCCCCCCAACATTCAGCCCCTTATTCAGCAAGGATGCACTTGTGTGCTTAGGATATCCAGGTAATACACATCAGGAATAGAGACCATTTCATTAGTTAGGTATTCTTATGTTTCTTCTTCACTTAGCATCCCTCATGCCAAAGGTACACAAGGCAGTATGGCATGATGTGGAGCTGCCTTCAGACACTCACCTGATGAGGATGCAATGCTCCGAAAGTTTGTGCTACCAAATAAAACTGCTGGACTTTAACCTGGTGTTTTGAGACTATTTACAAAGCAGTAAGGAATAGGCATCATTGCATTATGGCAACTGTTATGGGTACTGTGTGCTTCAGCTAAATTTAAATAGCAATAATTAGAAACACGTAAGCATTGCTCCAAGTGATAAGCTTGCATGTGTTAGTGATTGTAAGTTAATTCACAGATGACCAAAATGCACATTTGGAAAACTATAAAGTTAATGCAGCAAGGAAGTAAGGTTTACAGTCCTCCTGAGAATTGTTATGGAATTTCTTACGAATTTCTTTAACTGGATAAAGCCCTCGTTTTTGCCAGAGGAAAAGTGAAGGAAGACAGTATGGCTGAATATGGGATTAAGCCCAGTAAAGGGTCAATCGTGCGTCTTCATATTAACATTGTCTTATATGAGTGAATTCCCATAAAGAGCTCAAAGCCTTCACGTCAATTAAGTGTCCTTGGACACATGTGATCGTCGTACTGTAATGTGATAGTAGTTGAATTTTCACTTTATAGTGCCTTTTACAATTGGAGGACAGTCCAAAGTAGTTCACCATCAATTACCCAGTTTTGAAGTTTAATCACTAATATAATGTAGGAAAATACAACGGTCAAGCTTCACTGTGGTGCTCACTCGGGATCACTGGAGAAATCCCTTTAAACAGGCCAAGGAATGTTTTATGTCAGTTGAGAATGCAACAGCAGGACCTCATTTTCATGCCTAATTTCAAAGACTGCACCTCAAGAAGTGCAGTATTTATTTAGTACTACACAGAAGCGTCAGTCTAGATTTTGGGCTCAAATCTCGAGTGACACAATCTTCTGTCTCAGACAAGGCTGACACTCCAAAACAAGCATTTGCCAGTACAATGATGATCTTAAGACAGAAATAACTAGAAGTAAATATTTGCAAATTTCATGTAAACATATAGATTACAAGAATATGTATTTTTAAATAATCATAAGGCAGGACTTTTCTGGAACAAAAGTGAGCAGGGAATGTGCTAGGGAATAAAAAAAAACAAAGATATTGTAATGATGATGAATAATACAAAATTATGCCAATACTCCTATCCTCCATCCAATTTGCTCTTTTCTATTAGTTAAAATCCCTGGCCAAAATAATGGAAACATTACAACATCAGATTACATATTCAGACTATATATTTAAAATTACTTGCACAGAGCAGTTTATTCATACTGCATTCTTATTAAGCTCTGCTCAAATATGACTTTGCAGACTCCTGAATTTCTCTGCGATCAGAATCACAAACTCAACTGTCATGATTCTGCTGCTCAGTCACTTAAAGCCTTACTTATGGCAATCTTTTCATGCTTACAATATACCAAAACCCCAGCTCTAATCACCCCCACTCCCTACCATCCCCAACTATGCACATCCCAAGCCATTATCACTGCTGACCATTTGACTGTTATTCTATTTTCAGATTTGCAGTATTTTCTGTATTTGTTTCTTTCCTACATATATACTGCTGCAACATTTAATGGCTTTGAATGACAAACACCAACAACTAAAACTGCTGTAGGACAACGGGTGATATAACAGGTTAACAGCATGAGGTTCTTTACTTCATGAGTTCATTAATGCATGGAGCAAGCGAGACAAGATACACTGGAGGCACAACACCTTTGCTGACAAGGGGATGCAATTAGAATCATAGAATGATACATTACAGGAGCTATTTGGGCAACCATGTAATTGTTGATTCTTTGAGGCATTTATCTAATAAATCCCATCCCTCAGCATATTAAAAATGCAGACAAAAGAATTTATATAAAATTGAAGATAGAATGCATGACTTTAAATGGTGACTCAAACATGACTGCATGCTCTGATTTAATTATCCCTACCTTTCAGTCCCGCTTCATAGGACATCAAGAGGTAACATATTAAAATCACTATTACGTATCCCATTAAAAAATTCAATTCAAATATTTTTTATCCCATGTCAGAATGTCTGAATATTTCCTTGTGATCCAATAAATGGTGTCATATTAGAAAGAGGTCATATTTGACTGTCATATTACAATGAGTATTCTCTGGGTAACTGATCTGTTCCAAAAAATTCAGTGCAGAAACATCTCCATTTTCTTAAACAATGAATTTAAAAGATATTTTTAAACATTTTGATTGTTTTATATTTTTCAATTAAAATCTTAATTGGTTAGGGGATAGGAGACAGAGTAGAGATAATAAGTATGTACTCAAATCGACAGGATGTGATTTGTGATGCCCCCTCCCCTGGGGTCTATACAGGGGCTTCACTTTTTCACAATGTTTATAAATTAGATAAAGGAATGGAGAAAATATACGTCCAAGTTTGCTCTCAACACTATGTTAAGTGGCATAATAAAGTGCAGACAGGAAAATACTGTAAGGTGATATTGTCAGAATGAGTGAATGGCAGAAGGGGTTCAATTTGAAGAAGTGTGACCTCATTCATTTTAGAGCTAAGAAAGATAGATTCACATATTTTCTAAAAGGTGAGAAACTAGGACATGCAGAGAGATTTAGGGGTCTAAGTATAGCAATCACTAAAAGCTAATGGACTGGTACAAAGCATAATTTAAAAAGGCTAATGGAATGCGGCCACTATATCAAAAGGTTAGAATACAAGGAGAAAAGGATTTTGAATACAAAGGTATAAGTTTTGTTACAGTCAAAAAGTTTAGAAGACTAACACATTAAGGAAATTTACGTAATGAGTTCACAAGGAAGTACACCAAAGATTTACTACAATCATGGATGAGATCTTTAGTCCCCTTAGCATAATACACCTATATATAATAAACCTATATAAGGTGGTTAAACTAACTGATAGAAGTAGATATTATTAATTACTTCATCCAGCGGTGAAATCCAGAATAAATGTTAGAAGTTAGAGCTAGCCTTGTCAGAGGTGATTATCTCGAAGCTCTGCATAAAGAGTATACAGTAAATCTGGAAAGCTTTAGGCTAGGTCAATTAAAAAATTTCAAGATGAATTTAAAAGTTTTTATTAGGCTTATGGAAGCAAAGCAGATAGCAAAACAGGAAGGCAGGTTTTTATCTGAATCACTATTAAATTTTGAATTCAGTAAGGAGAATGTGCAACAAGATCCACCACACACAAATCCGCATACATCAGTCAATAAAGGTAAACATGCAGGTGCAGCAGGCAGAAAAAAAAAGGCAAACGGTACGTTGGCCTTCATAGCGACAGGATTCAAGTATAAGAGCAAGGACATCTTGCTGCAATTTTACAAGGCCTTTGTGAGGCCACTCGTGGAATATTGTGTGCAGTTTTGGTCTCTATATCTGAGGAAAGATGTTGTGGCTGAAAAGGGTGCAATGAAGGTTTATTAGACTGATTCCTGGGATGGCAGCATTGATATATGTGGACAGATTAAGTCGGTTAGGATAATTGTGGCTGGAGTTTAAAAGAATGAGGGGGCATCTCATAGAAACTAATAAAATTCTAACAGGACTGGGCAGGATGGATACAGAAAGGATATTTCTACTGAAGGGGGTGCCCAAAACCAGGGATCAAAGTCTAAGGATACAGGGCAAGGCACTTAGGACTGAGAGGAAGAGAAATTTCTTCATCCAGAGAGTGGTACCGCTGTGGAATTCTGTATTACAGAAAGCAGCTGAAGCCAAAACATTGCATATTTTCAAGATGGAGCTAGAGATAGCTTTTGAGGTGAAGCAGATTGAAAGAAATGAGGGAAAGGTGAGATCAAGTTATTGAAATGGACGATCAAAATGATCACAATGAATGGCAGAGTAGGCTTAAAGAGCTGAACAGTCAACTCTTGTTCCTATTTTCTGTGTTTCTATATAGGTAGATGGAAATTGACAAACAGACCATCCATGTTCTAAATGAATAGCAGAGCATGTTTAAAGAGCTGAATGTCACACTCCTGCTCCTATGTTCTGTTCAGAATAGTTGAAGTTCTGCTACCATTAAAGAACAGAATTCTAAACTGCTAAGAATTGTCCCTTTGAGGTGGAGTTCTGGGTTGCCAGTTGGCACCCCACCGGCAGTACAAAAATCCTGTTCCCAATTTACCCACCATCCCAAAGACATCATTGAAAATTACATTATTTTTATTGTCATGAATGTGTATTTAAATTTATAATCAAGAGGAAACAAACAATTTGCTTTTAAAGGGCCCATAATACCCTTAATAAATCCCAAAGCACTGAGGTCAGTGAATTGCAGCAATAGTAATTAGTAAATCAATTTCACAAAAAGAAAGTATATAAATGATCAGTTAATCTACTTTAATATTGTTTAGAACACACCCACTCATTTTTGAAGAATAGTGCATGAAAAGGCAAATAGGCAAGAGTTTAATATCTCCTTCAAAAGACACCATTCTGATAACGTAGCATGCACCTTGTCGGTACTACACTGAAATGCTAGCCCACATAAAGCATGGAAATTCTGAAATGAACCTTTGATTCAAGGTGAGTGCATTCCGAATCAACTGTTTGTGTGCATGTCATCCTCCCATAATTTGTTATTGCAACTTATTGCTTCAGTGCCTTTTTGCATCTCAGCTCAATATTTGGATCTGCTTTCCAAGGAATTTTAGCCTAGGCCTTGGAGATGGCAGTGGGAATATCCCTGTTCTGCACAGACGTATGTCTTTCCTTTTCCCATGGGCTTGTCTTTGTCATTCTAATATCCCTTGCTCAGTCTGTAACTACTGCTGTGGGTTCCTCTTTCTCATTATCCATTAAAGTAATAACAAGACATTTGGAAAGTCAACATCAGAGTCAGCATGATTATAGGAAGGGTAAGTCATGTTTGACTGTTTGCTAGAGTTCTTCAAAGATGCAATAAACCAAGTGGATAGTCACAGAGATTTACAGCATGAAAACAGGCCCTTTGGCTCAACTTGCCATGCTGCCTTTTTTTTAAAACCCCAATGCTAATTCCAATTGTTCGCATTTGGCCCATATCTCTCTATACCCACAGAACCCATGTAATTATCTAAATATTTTTTAAAAGACAAAATTGTACCCGCCTCTACTACTAGTAATATAATAGGATTTCTATAGATGTACTATATTCAGACTTCACGAAGGCAATTGATAAGGTGTCACACACAAGGTAAGATTACATGAGATTAGAGGTAATTTATTAACTTGGATAGAAGTCCGGCTAACCAACAGAGAGTTGGGATAAATGGGTCTTTTTCTAGCTGGCAACTAATGTGGTGTCATAGGGTTTGGTCCTCATGACCCAACTATTTACAATCTATATTAATGTCTTGGATACAAGGAAAAAAGCTACTGTAATTAAATTTTCAGATGACACGAATGAACAATGAGAAAATAAGAAATTTACAAGTGAATGTAGATAGGTTAGATGACAGGGCTAAAATGTGGCAGATGGAGTTTAACGTGGATAGTGTGTGGTTAACCATTTTGGTCAGAAAAATGGAAAGGCAATTTATCATCTAAACGGACAGAAACTTCAGGGTGTTTTGGTGCAGAGAAATCTGGATACCGTCATGCATTAAGTCACAGAAAATTAAGTCACAGGTACACTAGGCAATAAGAAAAGTAAATGTATTTTTGGCATTTATAGCTAAAAGAATAGAATATAAAAGTAAGTAGTATTGCTGGACCTATACAAGGCATTGACGAGATCACACCTGGAGTACTATGTACAATTTTGGTACCCTCGCTTAAGACAGGATTTGGTTGCATTGAAAGCAGTTCACATGAGGTTCACTGAATTGACTCCAGAAATGACGGATTTGTCTTACGAAAAATGGTCGAGTCGTTTAGACTTAAATTGTCTAATGACAGGAGATTTAATTGAGGTATATGATGAAAATCAGTATCGACAAAGTAGATGCTTCCCCTGTGGGGAAATCTAGAACAAGAAGTCATAGTTTTAGGACAAGGAGTGGCAGATTTAAAACAGACGAGAAACTACTTCTTTCAAAGAGTCATGAATCTGTGGAATACGCTACTCAGGTTGGGTAGTTTGCTGCGGACAATGATCTGCTTGAGATTGCTTGAAGGCCAATAGTGGGAGTATGGGGATGACCTTCAGGAGATCAGTGACACACCACATAATCCTGTCATAGCAACCTCTGCAAGATGTGCCGGATCATCGACATGGATGCCATCATCTCACATAAGAACACCATCTATCAGGAACATGGTATTTTTGCGACTCTGTCACTGTTATCTACCTGACACTCTGCAGGAAAGGATGTCCCAAGGTATGGTACATTGTGAGACCATGCAGATGCTATGATTATGAATGGATACCACTCAACAATCACCAAGCAGGAGTAGTCCCTTCCTGCTGGGGAACACGTCAGCAGTCAAGGGCACTCAGCCTCTGATCTTCATATAAGCATTCTCCAAGGCAGTTTTTATGATATAATGCAAAATCTGATAGGCAAGTTTCCCACACGAGGACGACATCAACCAGGATCTTGGGTTCATGTCACACTATCTGTAGCCCCCCACAACTTTCCTGGGCTTGCAAAATCTCGCTAACTGTCCTTGCTTGAGCCAATTTACACTCTTTAAACTGTGCTTAACCTTCTCTCCACGAGCATCGTCTGCACCTGTGAAAATCTGGTTATCTGTTAAAACTAGCATTACAACCATTATCTTGTAAATTGCGTTTGTGTCTATATACGGCCTGTTTGTGAACCCAAATCTTCACTCACCTGATGAAGGACCAGTGCCCCAAAAGTTTGTGCTACTAAATAAACCTGCTGGACTTCTTATTGTACTCTCTTGAACTGCTGCAATCCATGTGTTGTTGGTACACTCACAACGCTATTAGGAAGGGGGTTCGAGATTTTGACACTGAAACAGCAAAGGGACAGTGATATAGTTCCAAGTCAGGATGGTGGAATATAGTGGAACTTGCAGGTGGTGGGGTTCCCATCCATTTGCTGCCCTTGTCCTTCCAGATGACAGAGGTTATAGGTTTGCAAAGAGCTGTGGAAGCAGGTGATTGGTTATAGGGATTTTGTAGATGGTACACACATTGCTGATATTTGCATTGGTGCTGGAGCGAGTGAGTGTTTAAGCTGGTGGATGTGGTGCCAATCAAATGGGCTGCTTCATCTGATTTCAGATTGAACTTCCTGAGTGTTGTCAGAACTGTACTCATCCAGGCAAGTGATCTGTATTTCATTACACTCCTGGCTTGTGTCTTTTGGATGATGGACTGCTTTGAGGAGTCAGAAGATGAGTTACTTGCCTCAGAATTCCTAGCATCTTGGAGCTATGGTATTTATATGGATGCTCCAGCACAGATTCAAGTCAATAATAATCTTCAGTATGTTGACAATGGAGAATTCAGCAATGGTAATGCAATTGAATGTCATGAGGAAATGGTTAGATTGTCTTTTATTGGAAATGGTCATTGCCCTGCCCTTATGTTTGCGAATGTTACTTAGCACTTATCATCCCAAGCCTGAATCTTGTCCAGGTCATGCTGCATATGGGTAAAGGCTGTTTCAATACGAGTCATGAATGATACTAAATAGTGTGCATTCATCGCCACTTCTGACCTCAAGAAGGGGGGAAGATCATTGGTGAAGCAACTGAAGATGATTGAGCCCAGGAAACCCCAAAGCAATGTTCTGGGATTAAAGTGATTGACCTCCATCAACTACTAGAGTGTTTTCTCCCAATTCCCACTGACTCTAGTTTTATTAGTGCTTCTCGATACCAAACTCATTCAAATGCTGCCTTGATGTCAAGGGCAATTACTTTCACATCTGGAGTTTAGCTCTTTAGTCCATGTTTGGAGCAAGATTGTAATAATATCAGGAGTTGAATGGCCTGGGTGGGACTCCAAATGAACGTTAGTGAGTAAGTTCTTGCTACTCAATGACCCAATCGATCACTTTACTGAGAGTAAACTGATGGGACAGTAATTTTTAAGGACAGGATATAGCTGGGCAATTTTCTGCACTTTCAAGTCAATGCCAATGTTGTACCTGTACTGGAAGAACTTGACTAGGACTGTGGTTGGTTCTGGAAAACAAGTCTTCAGTACTATTATTAGAATGTTCTCCGGGCCCAAAGCCTTTGCAGTTTCCAGTGCCTTCAAGCATTTCTTCATATAATGTGGAGTGAATCGAATTGGTTGAAGAATGGCATCTGTGACGATGTCAGGAGTCGACAAACGGGATCATCCATTTGTCACTTTTTTTTATTCATTTATGGCCGATATTTATCGACATCCCCAATTGCTCTTGAGAATGTAGCAACAAACTGCCTTATTGAACTTCTGCAGTCTTTGTGGTGTAGATAGGGTAGGGTTAGGAAGGGTATTTCTGGAATTCCAGGATTTTGATCCAGCGACAATGAAGAAATGATGATATATTTCAAAGTCAGGACGGTGAGTGGCTTGGAGGGAGTAAATGTTTGCAGAAGGCATGTTAATCAAGCAGGCTGCAGGAAGGAATAGCAGATTTGCTTCCCTAAAGGACACTAGTGAACTAGATGGTTTTTGTGACAAATGGCGATGGCTTCCTGGTCACCATTAGTGGGAAGAGCTTTATTAACTGAATTTAAATTGTACCAGATGCCATGGTGGGATTTGAACCCTTGCCCCCAAAGAATTAGCCTGGATCCCTGGATTATTAACCATCTTCCAACCTAGTATATCAATTTTAAAAATAACTTTATTTTGGACTTCA
Organism: Sphyrna mokarran; assembly: GCA_024679065.1. NCBI lineage: Eukaryota > Metazoa > Chordata > Chondrichthyes > Carcharhiniformes > Carcharhinidae > Sphyrna > Sphyrna mokarran. Next base: position 108,888,163 of record JAGIQG010000002.1, read on the forward strand.
CTTAACGTAACTTCCCCTAGTCTCCATTTTCTGATAAACAATGGAGCATAAGGTCTTTAAGATCAACAGATCAAACCTATTGTCTGCAAAGTCAACTCCTAACTCTATTATTCTATATGGGACAGGATTGCTGTACCAAGAGCTGATATGGACTTGATGGGTTGTAATAACTCTATCACTCTTAATTTGTTCGCAATGGATTTATAATCCCTACACATTCCTTCATAGTGCAGCATTGACAAAATTACTCTGCATAATAAATTCAAAAGATGTTCAGCTTGTACAGTTTTGCTTTAAAGTACTCACAAATAAAGTTTACATGCTAAACTTATAACGTATGAATTCAAACTAAATTCATGAACATCGACCAAGTATACTATAATCGATCCAAGACCAACAAGAGTTGTTTATATATTCTGAATAATTCACTTAACCTTACCTTTTCTGCATCTTGTTCAAACAGCCTGAGCTGAAAGCACTGATCCAGTTTCAGCTTACGTATATGCCACATCTGATGCAGATGCTGCCTGGTTGAGTGCAGTCTGTCCAACATACTGGACACTTTTGGTACAAGACCTTGAAAGTCTGCATTCCCTGATATGGAGTTCTTATGGGGGAAACTTTCGCTACTTTGAATCCTCTGCAGCAATTTTTGCCCTTCTAGGTCCAGCTCTTCAATTGGAGCTTTGATGACTTTCTTTTTCAGTAGTGTATGCTCATCAATCATCTTTCTAGCTCCTTCCAAGTCCTGAGGAAAGTCCTTTTTGGCTAGCATCTCCTGGAGTTCTTCCAGTCTGGACAACATGTGTGAAGCATTATTTATGAAGTCCTCAAAGGCCACATGGATCTCAATCCACTCCTCGTGGTTGTATTCCAGACAGCCATCAAACTCAGGAGTGAGCTGAGATGGGTCAACAACTTTGGTAAGACCTTCTATGGACACCATGGTGGTCTAAAAGCAAGACAGAAATAAAAACATTTGTTATTCTTGTGAGTTGGTCATTACTGAAAATTACACTTTAGTGGTACATATACTATGGATCTTGGTCTCTCTTGTAGATCAACTTCCATTTATTCCAGCACAACTCTTGCTTTATGCTTTTTACAACTGGGATTCTGAGATTTTTCCTCTCCGCAGTACAGTAAGAGAAAGCAAGAGCATTTAAGAAAACATTTAAGAAACGAAATTATTGATAGGTAATAAATAACAAAATTACAGAAATAACAAAATTACAGAAATAACAAAATTACAGAAATAACAAAATTACAGAAATAACAAAATTACAGAAATAACAAAATTACAGAAGAATACCAATTCTAGAACTTTATTCCCAATTCTGTGGAAAACATCTGGTTTTCATCTTGGACATATACAACAAGATGGTTTGTTTCAAAAGAGAAATAAACTACATAGCAGTTGGTCATGAAAACCCATGCCCAATGCAGCAGTTTTGAACATTCTCAAAAATGGTCTGTAGCAAAATAGTGGTAGTGACACTGCACTACAACATTCACTTTTTGGAGATTGTTTTGTAAGACAATTAATTGGCAAATTACCTTCCAAAGTTTGCAAAATCATCATTTATTTAGAAAATGAATCAACCATTACAATTTTTTAGTTATTTAAAAACCGTTTCCCATTTTAAACTTTAACCTCATGTCTTTTTCCTGAAGGAAGCTCATACTTCACTTAATTTAAAACATCAGACAGAGAAAAACATGATTTTAAAAACTTTGATTCCAGAGGACTAACTTTTACATTATCATTATGCCAATAAGCAAATTTATTAGCATTGTCACATCGAATTGTTCCCTAATATGAATTTAAACCTTCAAGACAAAAGGGATAATTAAAACAGGCAGTGCAGGGTTAGGGTGCCAGGACTAAATTCTGACTATTTGCTGACATTACTTTTTGATGTCTCTGCAGTATTTCATAAGGTGAACTGTAGCATTTTCTCAGTTCAATTCTCCTCCATTTTTAGTTCTATAGATATGGCTATGCACAATTCCACCACTATTTATCTAATTGCAGTCAACAAATCTCAAACAACACCTCAAAGCTTCATCTTCAGAGTCACAATAGGTTTCATAATCAGCTCTATTCCTCCTTCTCAGCTACACACTCTGGCCGTCGACATGGTTATTTACAAGCAAGGTTTCTATAGTATATAGAACATAGAACATTACAGCGCAGAACAGGCCCTTCGGCCTTCGATGTTGCGCCAACCAATTATGAAAAAAGCAATGACCCTCCAAACTAAACCATTCCCTTTTCTTCCATAAGCTTATCAACTAACCTCTTAAACACCACCAAACTTGGCGCATCTACAACTGCCGCAGGCAGGGCATTCCACTCCCGAACCACCCTCTGGGTAAAGAACCTACCTCTGATATACGTCCTATAACTATCACCCCTTAATTTAAAGCTGTGTCCCCTCGTGCTAGCTTTCTCCATCCTAGGAAAAAGGCTATCACTGTCCACCCTATCTAAACCTCTAATCATCTTATATGTTTCAATAAGGTCTCCTCTTAGACGCCTCCTTTCTAACGAAAACAACCTCAAATCCCTCAGCCTCTCTTCATAAGACCTGCCCTCCATACCAGGCAACATCCTGGTAAACCTACTCTGTACCCTCTCCAATGCCTCCACATCTTTCTTATAATGTGGGGACCAGAACTGCACACAATACTCCAAGTGCGGCCGCACTAGAGTTTGTACAGTTGCAACATGACGTTGCGGCTCCGAAATTCAATCCCCCTACCAATGAAAGCTAAGACTCCATATGCCTTCTTAACAACCTTCTCGACTTGACTGCCTACTTTCAGGGATCTATGCACAAATACACCAAGATCCCTCTGTTCATCAACACTATTAAGAATCTTACCATTAGCCCTATACTCTACACATTTGTTATTCCTGCCAAAGTGCATTACCTCACACTTTTCCACATTAAACTCCATCTGCCACCTCTCAGCCCAGCTCTGCAACTTGTCCAAGTCTCTCTGCAAACTATAACACCCCTCTTCACTATCTACCACTCCACCGACTTTAGTGTCATCTGCAAATTTACTAATCCATCCTTCAATACCCTCATCCAGATCATTTATAAAGATTACAAACAGCAGGGGCCCCAAAACAGACCCCTGAGGTACACCACTTGTAACCGAACTCCACGATGAATATCTCCCATCAACCGCCACCCTCTGTCTTCTATCTGCTAGCCAATTCCTAATCCAATTAGCTAAATCACCCTCTATCCCATACATCTGCATTTTCTGCAGAAGCTTCCATGGGACACCTTATCGAATGCCTTACTAAAGTCCATATATACCACATCAACCGCCTTACCCCCATCCACCTCTTTGGTCACATTTTCAAAAAACTCAATGAGGTTAGTAAGGCACGACCTACCCTTCACAAAACCATGCTGACTATCCCCAATCAATTCATTTTCTCTAAATAACTATAAATCCTATCCCTAATAATTCTCTCCAATACTTTGCCCACAACAGAAGTAAGACTCACCGGCCTATAATTCCCCGGAATGTCTCTCTTCCCCTTCTTGAACAATGGGACCACATTCACTATCCTCCAGTCTTCCGGCACTATACCCGTAACCAACGACGACCTGAAGATCAGAGCCAGAGGTTCTGCAATCGCCTCTCTCGCCTCCCAGAGAATCCTAGGGTAAATCCCGTCCGGCCCAGGGGACTTATCTAACTTCAAACCCTCAAGAATATCTAGCACATCCTCCCTATCTACTTCAATACTTTCCAGTTTGCAACCCTGTACCTCAGTGTTCTCTATAACTACATTTACATCACCCTGCGTGAATACCGAAGAGAAATATTTATTCAGTGCCTCTCCAATCTCTTCAGGCTCCACGCACAACTTCCCACTGCTGTCTATGACTGGCCCTAATCTTGCCCTAACCAATCTTCTATTCTTAACATATCTAAAGAAAGCTTTAGGATTCTCCTTAATCCTATCAGCCAAAGTCTTCTCGTGTCCTCTCTTAGCTCTCCTCAATTCACTCTTTAGCTCCCTCCTGGCTAATCTATAGCTATCCATTGCACTAACCGAGCCTTCAAGCCTCATCCTGACATAAGCCTCCTTTTTCCTTTTAACCAGCAAATCAACTTTTTTCGTACACCAAGGTTCTCTTACTCGACCATTTCCTCCTTGCCTGACAGGGACATACTTATCAAGGACTTGCAGCAGCTGCTCCTTGAATAAGCTCCACATTTCAGATGTTCCCAGTCCCTGTAGTTTCCTAGTCCAACCTATGCACCCTAATTCTCTCCTGATGGCCTCATAATTACCCTTCCCCCAGCTATAACTACTGCCCCCAGCTTCATGCCTATCCCTATCCATCACTAAGGTGAACGTAACCGAATTGTGGTCACTATCACCAAAATGTTCACCAACTTCCAAGCCTAACACCTGGTCTGGCTCATTGCCCAGCACCAAATCCAATGTAGCCTCATCTCTAGTTGGCCTATCTACATACTGAGTCAAAAAACCTTCCTGCACACTTTGTACAAAAACTGACCCCTCTAACGAGCTAGAGCTATAGTTATTCCAATCAATATTAGTAAAGTTAAAGTCCCCCATAACAATTACCCTATTACTTTCACTCCTGACCAGAATTGACTTTGCAATCCTTTCCTCAACCTCTCTAGAACTTTTAGGAGGTCTATAAAGACTCCCAACAGGGTGACCTCTCCTTTCCTGTTTCTAATCTCAGCCCATACTACCTCAACAGACAAGTCCTCATCAAACTTCTTCTCTGTCACTGTGATACAGTCTTTGACTAATAATGCCACTCCTCCCCCCCCTTCTACCTCCTCCTCTACTCCGACTGAAGCATTTGAACCCCGGAACCAAATGCTTTAGTTATATCCAGCTCTATTTTTCCACCACCTCCACTTTCTATCACCTCCATGCAACCATACTGCTATTCAATGTCAAATTATGAATGAATAATGATGAAACAAACAGAAAGTCTGAAACCATCGTTTTTCAGCTACAATATTAATTCCATTCTGATACACCTACCACTTACTCATATTGTAAAACTATAACAGCACAGGAGGAGGTCATTCAGACTGTCAAGTATCAGTTTAAATTCAAGTGTCCCAACTCAATACAAAAGCAATTTAGCTCATCCAATCTTTTTCCCAAAGCCCTGCAATTTTTCACTCTTTGGGTGTTTAACTTGTTGGCTTTGAAAGTCATGAGTACATCTTCCCCATCATCCTCTCAGGCAAAGATATTCTAGACTACTGCTTAGAAACATGTTTCCTAGAGTCTAAGAACAGAATCGTATTCACTGTGGTCGAGATTAGCTGCTGAACAGAATAAGGACCAAACCCAATACTAATCCTATAGTTCAGTGAACCAGGGATTCTTTTTGAATAAAAATGTTATCATCAAACTGAAAGTGGAGCAGTACAATTCATCAGGAGAAATTCACTAGTTTGCCCTCCAGTTATTAGCATCATCTTAACAGTTCATGAGACTAGTTTCTTAAACCATCTCCATGCACTGTTTACCTGGGTTAAACAATAATACTGCATTATGACAATGTTTTTGTTTTCACAAAATATATTTAGAAATGTTTTAAATGTTATACATTATCAAATTGCTTTACTCGATACAACATGGCTAAAATAAGCTTTCAAAATGTAATATGTCCGATGAAAAGACAGTTAAATGGTGTAGCCAAAAAAGTTATTTTAGTTACACAGAAACATTAGTTTAATATTTATATTTGGAAGTACCTCAAATTCGAACTTAGAACTGCCAAAGTTAGTTCTTTGTTTCTGCCAGAAGTTGTCTGGCTTGATGATCAGTGCAACATGAATACAGCCAGGAAAAGACTCCTGTAGAATCTTCAGCAGCGGTTTAATGGAGTCCCATTTGGATCCACGCATGTCAACTATCACAGTGAACCCTCGCTTACATACTTCCTCACTGGAGAACAGAAACATAAGTCACATTTTGAAAATATGTACAAGGCAAATCTGATAGCATAAAAATAGCAACAGAAAATTAAGACCAACAATGACATGGTTTAGAATATGACTGATACCTTTCGGTTCTTTTCAGGTCAGAGAAAGACTACAACTTGACTTTGTTCAAATCAGTGACCCGAAACAACTTTTTGCTTTCCCTTTCCAAGCTCTGGATCTGTGGAAGTCTTTGCTGGAATATAATTCAATAGATGCCGAGCATTCACCATCATCTTGCAGTCAACCAAGTGGTTATCATTCATGTATGAACCCAAAAGCCAAGAGTCAGCAGGTTATTTGAGCATCAAGAGGCAACTCTGATGCTGCTTTCATCATATGTAAGTACTTATAGCAGGAGTAAATGCATAATAATTGGGAATTGGAATCAAGTTAATCTTTCTCCTCATTAATGCAGAGTGCCAAATCAATTTCAGCAGTTTTATTACTACTCTGGTTGAAATTAGCTGTTGCAGCACAGAATAGGGATCAAACATAATATTTTTGCATCTTTATCTTCATTCTACATTAAAGAGATTGAGAAGTGATAAAACACTACAATCAAAATCTAATTGATGACTCTCCATAACAGTGGACAGGATGCAGAAATGCAAAGAGAATTAAGAGTGGGTGATCCCTTTGCATATTTCAAAGATGTTACTACTTCTCAAAGACTTGAGCCTGGAACATTTCAGATCAGCATGATGAACACCTTGTCACAGGATTTTAATGAATTTGGCTAGTCTTAACCCAGTTTCATGTGGCACCAATCAACAAGCACAATATTGCAAATTATAACAACTTTATCTTAATCATTTTAGCTCAGTTAAAAGCATCTTCTAGGGATATAGTTCAGTCACATTGTTGGAACAGAACAAAACAGATCTCTAAATCCATTGTACTATACTTTGTTTTTGGAATATTTGACATTGGCATTAAACACTGAAAACCATTGTCTTTAGTGCTAACAGCTGTTAATTTGATGTGCAAAAAAATTTGCTGAAATATAAAACAGAAAATCCTGAACACATACATGTATGTAGGGCTATATCTGGTAGAAATATGAAGAAATTCCATATACTAAGGAAATTAAGTCCAACAATGCTATTTTGTGATTAGATGAACCTGATGAATAACTGGAAGTAGAAAGCCTGCCAATTTTACTTTTCTAGTCTTGATTCCACTCAATCGTTCGTGAGAATTTATGCCTTCTTCTTTTAGCTAGGTACTTCTACAGTTGAACAAAATAATATAGGCATTAAATCAGAATCTAGGCAGTAATTGATTTTCTTGGAACAAAACTGTTGAAGGCAACGGCAAGGAAGCATTTTTGCAGGTTGCAACAGCATAGGCATTGTGGCAAGTGAAGAGTGGAAGGGAGCTGTGAGTTTGAAAATTAATTTTAGAGCTTTTTCCAGGGAATGATGGAAAGAATAGTGAAATTGGAAGAAGAGGTAAAATAATTTTGAGATGCAGCTGTCAATTACAATCAGTGATCAAGACATTGAATGAATGGAGCATTTAAATGTGAAGTTGGGGGGCAAAAAAATATTGAAGATTTTGTATGACCTTCCATTCTATTGTTTCAAAGTAAATTCATCACACCAAATATTTAAAAGCATCTGCAAAGTAAATAAGTATATGCCACATATAAACAAATTGCATTCCTTTTAATATAGCTGCATGAATCTGACCTTTGAACCCACATGACAACACTAGCTCTCAACATAAAGATATATGGCCTCGAATGGAAAATTACCTCAAGAACATACCCCATCTCTGAATTATTAGACTTTGTGTCGCTTATTTGTTCATTCATGATGTCAGGATCACTGGCAAGACAGCATTTATTGCTTATCCCTAACTGCTCTTGACAGTGTGGTGGTAAGCTGCCTTCTTGAATCACTATAGTCAATTTGATCAGGTACATCCATAATTCGGAAGGTTTCTGACCCAGCAACTGTAAAGGACATAATACAGTTCCAAGTGAGGATGGTGGGTGGCTTGCAGGGAAACGTACAAGTGCTGGTGTTCCTGTATATCCAGCTTCCTCATCCTTCCAGGTAATAAAGCTCTCAGATTTGGATGGTTTCAAAGGAGGTTTGATGAGTTACTTCAGGGATCCTGTAAATGGTACATAGCTCTTCCTACTGTGTGCCATTGGTGCAGGGAGTGAAAACTTATTGTGCTAGATGGGTGCTAATTAAGCAAGCTATATTGGCCTGGACGCTGTCAAGCTTCTTGAATGTAATTGGAGTTGCATTCATCTAGACATGTGAACAGTATTACAAAGAACAAAGAGCAACACAGCACGGGAAACAGGCTCTTCAGCCCAACGAGCCCACGCCACCGTCCTAACATCCTAATGACATATCCTTGTCTTTAGGCTATGCCTATTGTTGAAGATTCCCATATAGGGACCAATATATTATATTATATTACTGACTTGTGCCTAGTGGACAGGTTTTGGAGTCAGAAAGTGAGTTACTTGCTGCAGAGCTCTCCGTCCTTGACTTGTTCTTGCAGTCACAGCTGTCCCAGTTAAGATTCTAGTCGAGAGTAACTCCCAGAATGTTGATCACAGAGAATTCTGCAGCAATAATGCCCTTGAATTTCATGGAGATGGTTAGGTTTTCTAATATTGGAGATGCTCATTGCCTGGTGCAAATGTTACTTGCCATTTATCAGGCAAACCTGAATGTCACCCAGGTCTTGCATTGTGGAAGCAGACATTGCTCCATCGTATAAGAAGTCACAACAGGACTGAAAATTTCAATAATCAAAGAATATACAGATTTGACTTTATTATGGAGGGTCACGGAGGAAGCAGTCAAAGATGGTTGGAGCCAGAACACATTATTGATAAACTCCTGCAACAATGCTTTGCTTCCAAATGCCTGAATCAAACCAAATTCTTCACATGTGCCTTGCAGATGGTCCACAAGAGTTGCGAAGTCAGGATGTGGGTTACTTTCAGCAAAATTCTTGGTCATTGACCTGATTTTATAGACACAATTTTTATACAACTGTTCCAGTTCAGTTCATAGAATAGAATCAGAATCCGTATTTGGTGATAGTGATCACAATTCGGTTACGTTCACCTTAGTGATGGAAAGGGATAGGCATGAACCTGGGGGCAGTAGTTATGGCTGGGGGAATGGTAATTATGAGGCTATTAGGAGAGATTTAGGGTGCATAGGTTGGATTAGGAAACTACAGGGGCTGGGAACATCTGAAATGAGGAGCTTATTCAAGGAACAGCTACTGCGAGTCCTTGATAAGTATGTCCCTGTCAGGCAAGGAAGAAATGGTCGAGTAAGGGAACCGTCGTGTACTAAAAAAGTTAATTTGCTGGTTAAAAGGAAAAAGGAGGCTTATGTCAGGATGAGGCTTGAAGGTTCAGTTAGTGCACTGGAAAGTTATAGATTAGCCAGGAGGGAGCTAAAAAGTGAAGTAAGAAGAGCTAAAAGGGGACACGATAGGATAGGATCAAGGAGAATGCTAAAGCTTTCTTTAGATATGTTAAGAATAGAAGATTGGTTAGGGCAAGATTAGGGCCAGTCAGAGACAGCAGTGGGAAGTTGTGCGTGGAGCATGAACAGATTGGAGAGGCACTGAAGAAATATTTATTTTCGGTATTCATGCAGGGAGACGTAAATGTAGTTGTGGAGAACACTGGGATACAGGGTTGTAAACTGGAAAGTATTGAAGTAGATAAGGAGGAGGTGTTAGATATTTTTGAGGGTTTGAAAATAGATAAGTCCCCTGGGCCGTACGGGATTTACCGTAAGATTCTCTGGGAGGCAAGAGAGGCGATTGCAGAGCCTCTGGCTCTGATCTTCAGGTTGTCGTTGGTTACGGGTATAGTGCCAGAAGACTGGAGGATAGCGAATGTGGTCCCATTGTTCAAGAAGGGGAATAGGCTTTCCTGGGAATTACAGACCGGTGAGTCTTACTTCTGTTGTGGGCAAAGTATTGGAAAGAATTATTAGGGATAGGATTTATAGTTATTTAGAGAGAAATGAATTGATTGGGGATAGTCAGCATGGTTTTGTGAAGGGTAGGTTGTGCCTTAGTAACCTTACTGAGTTTTTTGAAAAAAGTGACCAAAGAGGTGGATGGGGGTAAGGCAGTTGACGTGGTATATATGGACTTTAGTAAGGTGTTCAATAAGGTTCCCCATGGAAGGCTTCTGCAGAAAATGAAGATGTATGGCACTGAGGGTGATTTAGCTAATTGGATTAGGAATTGGCTAGCTTATAGAAGACAGAGGGTGGTGGTTGATGGAAATTATTCATCGTGGAGTTCGGTTACAAGTGGTGTACCTCAGGGATCTGTTTTGAGGCCACTGCTGTTTGTAATTTTTATAAATGATCTGCATAAGAGCATAGAAGGATGGATTAGTAAATTTGCAGATAACACCAAATTCGGAGGAGTGGTAGATAGTGAAGAGGGATGTTATAGTTTGCAGAGAGACTTGGACAAGTTGCAGAGCTGGGCCGACAGGTGGCAAATGGAGTTTAATGCGGAAAAGTGTGAGGTAATTCACTTTGGCAAGAACAACAAATGTGTAGAGTATAGGGCTAATGGTAGGAGTCTTAATAGTGTTGATAAGCAGAGGGATCTAGGTGTATATGTGCATAGATCCCTGAAAGTTGGCAATCAAGTCAATAAGGTTGTTAACAAGGCATACAGAGTCTTGGCTTTTATTGGCGGGGGATTGAATTTCGGAGCCGCAACGTCATGTTGCAACTATACAAAACTCTGCTGCGGCCGCACTTGGAGTATTGTGTACAGTTCTGGTCCCCACATTATAAGAAAGATGTGGAGGCATTGGAGAGGGTGCAGAGGAGGTTTATCAGGATGTTGCCTGGTATGGAGGGCAGGTCTTATGAAGAGAGGCTGAGGGATTTGAGGTTGTTTTCGTTAGAAAGGCAGCGGCTAAGAGGAGACCTTATTGAAACATATAAGATGATTAGAGGTTTAGATAGGGTGGACAGTGATAGCCTTTTTCCTAGGATGGAGAAAGCTAGCACGAGGGTACATAGCTTTAAATTAAGGGGTGGTAGTTATAGGATGGATGTCAGAGGTAGGTTCTTTACCCAGAGGGTGGTAAGGGTATGGAATGCCCTGCCTGCTGCAGTTGTAGATGCTCCAAGTTTGGTGGCGTTTAAGAGGTCCGTGGATAGGTTTATGGATGAAAAGGGAATGGTTTAGGTTAGAAGGTCATTGCTTTTTCTTAATTGGTCGGTGCAACATCGAGGGCCGAAGGCCCTGTTCTATGCTGTAACGTTCTATGTTCTATAGTGCAGAAGAGGGTGATTCGCCCCATCAAGCCTGCACGAAGAACAATCTTACTAGGCCTGGACTCTATAACACCACACATTTAACTTGCTAATCCCTCTGACACCAAGGGTCAATTTATCATGGCCAATCAACCTAACCCAGCCATCTTTGGACTGTGGGAGGAAATTGGAGCAGCCAGAGGGAACCCACATAATACAAGGAAAAAGTGCAAACTATCACCACTCATAATTAAACTCAGGTCCCTGGTGCTGAGAGGCAGCAGTATGACCACTGTGCCACCATGCCACTCTAGTTTCTGGTCAATTGTTAACTCCCCCACCAAAAAATTGTTAACAGGGGTGATTCAATGACAATAATGCCACTGAATGTCGAGCAGACATGGCTAAATCCCAAATCACGGAGATGACTATTGCCTGGCATGGTGCTACTTATCACTTATCAGCCCAAGCCTTAATGCTGTGAAAATCCCCATTTCTGACCTTAAAATGGAGAGAAAGTCATTGATGAAACAGCTGAAGATGGTTAGAAACAACCCTAAGGAACTCCTGCAGCGATATCCTGGGGCTACAATTTTGTGACAGTTTAAGTTTTAACTCGACTTCAAACATTGACAAACACTTTGCTAATCCATCACAAGAAATGTCAAAGGCATTCAATCTACATACCTCACTTTAAATAAATGGGATCATTAATGACAACATGCACATTTTTTAAGGAATAGATGATACAATAAGGAAATAGAAGTATAAGTATAAACCATGATATATTGAAACGGATTAATGTAAATATTTAAATAGCCTGAATTTAAACAAATTCCAGAAACATAACACTAGCAGTTACCATTTAGTTTGGCATACTAAGCAGCACTGCTGTCTAATTTTACTTTATAAGTCTCACAACACCAGGTTAAAGTCCAACTGGTTTATTTGGTATCAAAAGCCACTAGCTTTCGGAGCACTCATGCTCCTTCACCAGGTGAGTGAGATTTCAGTTCACAAAAAGGGCATATAAAGACACAAACTCAATTTACAAAATAATGGCTGAATGCAAGTCTTTACAGGTAATCAAATCTTAAAGGTATAGACAATGTGAATGGAGAGAGGATTAAGCACAAATTAAAGATGTGTTTTGTCTCTAGCCAGGACAGTTAGTGAGATTTTGCAAGCCTAGGCAAGTTGTGGGGGTTACAAATAGTGTGACATGAACCCAAGATCCTGGTTGAAGCTGTCCTTATGTGTGTGGAACTTGACTATTCGTCTCTGCATAGTGACTCCGTGCTGTCGCATGACGTGAAGGCTGTCTTGGAGAACGCTTGTCTGAAGAACACTGAAGTGTTCCCCAACAGGAAGAGAACACTCTTGCCTGGTGATTGTCCAGCGGTCTTCGTTCATCCATTTTTGTAGCATCTGCATGGTCTCCCCAATGTATCATGCCTTGGGACATCCTTTCCTGCAGCATATCAAATAAATAGATGTATGTGCCATGTACCTAGTGGATGGTGTTCTCACATGAGATGATGGCATCTGGCATGTCTTGTACAGATTGCTGTGACAGGGTTGTGTGGTATCATGGTCACTAACCTCCTGAAGGCTGGATAGTTGCTGCGGACAACAGTCCAACCATTATTTTGTAAATTGAGTTTGTGTCTTTATATGCCCTTTACGCAAATTGAAATCCCATTCAGGCACCGCATTCCGAAAACTCATGGCTTTTATTTCCAAATAAACTTGCTGGATTTTAACCTGATGTTGTGAGGCTTCTTATTGTGTTTACCCCATTCCAACGCCAACATCTCCACATTATAATTTTACTTTTACAGCTGAAAATTAGCAAAAACTACTGCAGAATATACTGAAATCTTTTTTCCATTTAGGCAGTAACTACAATTTAAAAAGTACTTAATCAGCTTTGAAGAACCTTTGAAATATTTTGTTGCCATGAAAACAACAAAAATCATCTGTCTCAGATATGTCACTTGTGTATGGACCGCTTCTGGGTATGTCACTTCTGGATTAAATATCATCTGTTATGGCAAATTCATAAATGTCAGAGCCTTTCGCAGCTGGCACAGCTGACAAGTGTTTGCCCAAGGTCAATTTATGTTTTCTTTCTGCTAGGCTCCCTTATCCACCATCTGATCATTTCTTTTGTGCTCTGCTTCTTCCACACACTTCTTGGTTGCTTGTCTTCAATTACTCCCGGTCAGCAGCAATGGTTCCATGATTTGACTCCGATCCAATTTGACTTCCATGATTTCACTCCGATCCAACTTAACCTGAGGTCTTTTCTGCAGACATTCTTGTTTGGAGACATGGTTTGCAGCATGGTGGCACAGAGGTTAGCACTGCTGCCTCACAGTGCCAGGGACCAGGTTCAATTCTGGCCTCGAGTGACTGTGTGGAGTTTGCACATTCTTCCTGTGCCTGCACGGGTTTCCTGCAGGTGCTCCAGTTTCTTCCCACAGTCCAAAGATGTGCAGGTTAGGTTGATTGGCCAGGATAAATTGCGCCTTGTCAGGGGGATTAGGAGGGTAAATATGTGGGGTTACGGTGATAGGATAGAACCTGGTTGGGATTGTTGTCAATGGGCCAAATGGCCTCCTTCAGCATTTCAGATTCTATCCACACAGAATGTTTGGTAATATGGCCATCAACCATTTAGTTGTATGATTCATCCAACAGTTTTGTTGATGATTCATGGCATAATATGTAGGCTATCCATGCATGTTGGTGTACTTCCATATTCAGCACTCTCACTGCAAGGCATTATATAATGCAAGTTTGTTTTTTAAACTTACTGTATTATTCTCGCAAAAAGACTAAAGCAAATCATATTACACGTAAGATGTGAAAGAGTTAAAGTATGCAGTGCCCTTCAAGTCTATAAACCTCCTAAAAGCAAACACAACACAAAGCTAGCACGAAGGGACACAGCTTTAAATTAAGGGGTATGAGTTATAGGACGGATATCAGAGGTAGGTTCTTTACTCAAAGAGTGATTAGGGAGTAGAATGCCCTGCCTGCAGCTGTTGTAGATGCGCCAAGTTTGGTGGCGTTTAAGAGGTTAATTGATAAGTATATGGAAGAGAAGGGAATGGTTTAGTTTGGAGGGGCATTGCTTTTTATTTTGGTCGGCACAACATCGAAGGCCGAAGGGCCTGTTCTGTGCTGTAATGTTCTATATCTATATCTACAACAGAAAATATAATAAAGGCAACACACTGCAGATGCTGGAAATCTGAAATATAAACAGAAAATGTTGGAAAAACTCAGCAGATCTGGCACCAACTGTGTAGCAACAGCATTAATATTTTAAATCTGTATGATTCTCTTTCAAAGCTGAAGATAGGTAGAAGTATGATGGATTTTATACTGTGGAAGATGTGGAGCAAAATAAAAGGTCATGGATAGGCTGGAGCTCAGAAAAGATTTGGTAAAGATATTGTGGACTCGAGATAAATAGTGTTGATGATAACATTAAAGACTAAGGAAGATGCTAATAGCAGCCTCGAGATCTGATGGCAGAATGTGTTAACAAAGCATGAGTCAGTGTTCTCTGAAAGCAAGTTTGAGGAGAAAAGGTATGTGCAAAGACTTCTCACAGAGGGTGGGGAATCTCTAGAATTATCTGCCTCAAAGTGGTGGAGACTGGATCATCAAAAGTATTCAAAGTAGAGGTGGATAAATATTTGATAGATCGAGGAATAGAGGACTATGGGGAATTCAGCCAGACATATTGAATGGAAGGGGCAGGCTTGAAGGTTCTGGTGGCCTGTCCCTGCTTCCATTTGTTATGGTCTTATGTTTATTGGAACATTGCAGAAGGCCAAGGAAAGGAAAGTAAGCATGAAACCGAGATGGAGAAATGAAATAGCAAGTGAGAGGAACATTGTGATCATACTTGCAAATGAGCCTAGTATTCGTAATCATGGGGCATTATTTTGTACCTACACTAAGGAAATCTGAAAAGCAATTTTCATTGTAACATATAGAAATAATGACTAGGGAGAACATTTGAATGGATTTCAAGAACTGTATTTGAACCTGGCAGACAACATGATATTTATTTGTGTAAGACATTTAATATTTATTGAAGTTTGCCAACATGTTGGCAAACACTGTAGGCCAAATGAGTAGATAGACCTAAAGCTGGGGACAGGACAAAAACTTCCGGCAATGACTAACATATTTCTACCATCTACTTTGAAAGTAGATGGATAATAAGTGACGAGTTGACAATGAAGGCCCTTAGATGGCCTATCAACGATACAATGGAGACACCAAATGAAATTCTCCAGTTAGCTGCAGGCTGATGTCAAAACATGGATCCAAGATCAAGACAACTTCCAAGCTGTAGATAAGGGGGGCACAGTAACATAGTGGTTAGCACTGCTGCTTCACAGTGCCAGGAACCCGGATTCGATTCCCAGCTTGGGTCAGTGTCTGTGTGTGGAGTTTGCATGTTCTCCCCTTGTCATGATTTCCTCCCATGCGTAATTCACAGGACCTTTCAACTGTGGCTTCCTCTCTTAAGTCTGAAAGACATACTGGTTAGGTGTATTGACCTGAACAGGCACCAGACTCGGCTACTAAGAGAATTTCACAGTAATTTCACTGCAGTGTTAATGTAAGCCTTACTTGTGACTAAGAAATAAACTTTAACTTTAGAGACCAGCACGCCATCCAACATTTCCGACCCACCTAATAGTCACGAATGTGAGGTCAGAGGCCACCAGCAGAGGCGATTATCCTGCACAGTAAGAGTCTAGGAGCTGTGACCTGTTTTATTTATGACCTTTGAACAACATCTTAGAGGCATCAATTCTTTTTCTCTCTCTCTCTTTTGCATACATTAGTTGCTTCAAATTAAAATTTTTGGATAAATATAAACCCCGAGTGGTTGTGAGAAATATTCCAACATGTAACTGTAAATGTACATTTAACAAGAGAAATTACTGATACAAGTAACTGTCAAATTCCAAATATTTAAAGGTCTGTAAAAGTGCAGTCAACAGAAACAACTGAAGGAAGCTGGCTAGCTTTCAAACTCCTGAAAGCTAATTGGTGATGTAGGAGACCAGAAAATAATATTTAGTTTCATATGCATTCAAGAAAGACACACTGCAACTGTACTCTGCCCTCACCCCCAATGTCTCTTTAATATGCTCAAGCAATCATCCATTCAATGTCCTTCACCTGTTTATACTTAATTTATATAAATAATATAGCTCTTAGTTAATGGTGAAAGAGTACGAAAAGGATACATTAAAAAATACCCAACATTCAAATTTGAAGTACCTTATTGAAGATAATTTGGGACCGTAGTTCAAACATACTGAGCATTTAGGAATTTTGTAGAGATGACTGGCTTGGAACATCTGTTTCAGCTTTATAAATATAGTGTCGAACTAAGTTACAATACACCTTTTTTTAAAGCACAAAGGAAATAGCTGAAGTGATTGTACCGTACATCCGTCACATCCCATGCCCATTTCAATTTTAAATATTATTGGAATCACCTGCCTGCAATCTACACTGTGCAAAAAATTTAGTGAAGATCCCTAGCTAACAGACATTCAGAAAATGATAAATTATAATAGGTAATCGAAAGTTTTTGTTTTCAAGTCTGGAGTCTCAACTTCTAATACGCTGCAAGCAATTTCTTTTCTGCTTAAAAAAAACCATGCTCAATCAAATGTAAGCAACTAAGGCCCTATGATTTACAGTATACTGAAGTGAAATAGCATTTATGGTGATCTGTTAATTCAGCTTCTCATGTTACAGTAAAACAAATGTACTTGTGATTTTCAGTTAGTCAACTGGCCTGCACAGATGGTAAACCATGTTGCAAAACTATACTTTAAAGTAACATGTCAATTCTGATTTCTTCTTCACACAATGCACCCTAACAGTTTATTCACCACCCAACTTCAAAGATCACCATTAATTGTTCAATTCATCCATTTTGAAGCAACCAATAACCAACATTAATTCTCATCAAATCAAATATAATCAAATATTCTTCGGCTGAATAGATCAAAGCCTGTGGTTCACAGTATATACACAGAATAGAAGATATACAAAGTTACAAAATTTGTAACTATGATAGATCTACATAGAATTAATGGGAACAATGGAAGATTTGCATTTAAATAACACATTTACTATAGAAAACTGTCCTACACAGAAATAAAAAAAAATGTAAAAGGCTCTTGTGGGTTATTTAGATGGAATGGCCAAGGTTCTAGTCAAAGAAACATTTTTGAAACTTTTAAAGATGAACAGGTTTTTATGGAGTTAGTCCCAAAGATTACAGCTAATGCAGATACAAGTTCTACCAACAAAGATGGAATGGAAATAGAGGGAGAGGATGCACAAAAGTCACCAGGCCAGTGGCTCAGCGAGAGGCCAGGGTGTTGGATAATGTTTGTGGGAGGATGAACAAAACAGGAAAAGTAAATATCAAATATTGCACAAGGGAAACATAGACTTATGAAACAAAAACCTCAAATAGGAAAAAGAAAAAAAAACACAAATGTTGGAAACAAAAGCAGAAAGTGGTCCGAATACACAGTAGTTTAATCAGATCTGAAGTCAAAGATACTTCGGTATTTTGAATGTGGCTCAAAGCTGAGCCTGAAGTTATAATGAATAAGGGAGAAGATCAAAAATTATACATGGATGAGTGAAATATTTGACCAAATACAAAAAAACAAATTACTGTCAAGACTGTGTTTACAATCAATTGAATGACAATTTGAAGTTGTGAAAAAATAAAAAAGTTAACTGTAGCTGGCAGCAAAAGTAATTGTTTTGTATGAATCACTTAGCGGATCACGTTTGAAATAGTCAAAAGAATAGAAAATATCAAAAGGATGATTCTGCCATAATAGGTAGGATTTTACACCCTTATTCAGACGAGACCAGAAATTCCTGCCAAGCAGGAATGGGCATTTCCGTTGTCTGCCCTTCACCCGTTCCCATTCTGTACTGGGATAGATGGTAAAATTCCGGCACTGCTTGGCCAGTAAGCCTTTACGACCTACACTGGTTTCTTATCCCTCAACAAATCTTGCATTTAACTCCTAAATTTTCCCTCAAACTCATAGTCTTTGACTTTAACTTAGCTGTTACATTCCTTCATCCCATCTTAATGGCCGTGCTTTCAGCCAATCTAGAATTCCCTCTTTAAATCTCTCCATACTTCCCCATTTACTCCACAAAGAAGTTCCTTAAAAGTATTCTCTATGATCATTCCTCGTATCTCTTTCTGATGGCATCTATTCTATTTTTTATGTCTTTGTAAAATGCTGAGGACGCATTCTCTATATCAAATGCTCTACAGTAACTCGACTTGCTTTTACACTTGTTGCGATTTGCAAACTTCCCAATCTCTGCATATTTGAGTTTGTAGAAATAAGCATTTGGTAAGCAAACTAAATTCAAAATTTTGGTACTTCAAATAAGCCACGATTAAGTTCATTTCTGACCCGTAGAGAATTTGAAATATTCAACTGAAAGTATTTTAACTGAAAGTAATTTCATACATCAGTAGAATTGCAAGATTAATAATACAAATATATTATCTGTTTATTATTATGTTTATGGAAATTAGCACTCCCTAATTATAAACCTTAATTTCCTGGATAATACCTTTCTTTCAAGGTTGAGAAATTTGGTATTGACCACTATTCAGTCTACTTGAGAGTCACTAGCAGTTTTATATATTTCAGTCTTGTGCATTAAACAAAATTCCTTTGTGAAACCACCAATTTTCAGTATGGTGGTTTCCATATGTTCTTTTACTTCCTTATTGTAATCAGTAAAAACACCATATATTCTGCCTTATTTGTGATTAGATTTAAAAATGAATCCAAATTAGGTCACCAAAAAATTATACATCTGTGCTTTAAATCATGATAGCTGAAACATTGGAGGCAATTCTCCCAGCCCGCTGCAATGTTCTACTAGCACAGCTGGCCAAGAGACATCAGCGGTAGCCACTTCATGGGATTCACACTGGGCGCCACAGCTTCCTCACATTTCCCAAGGTATGTTTTTTTGGTGTCATCAGCTCCGAGTCAGAAATCAGCGCAGAACTAATTATCATATACAAATGTGATTGAAATTGACATTTCCATATGATTAGCAGGCCCAGGCATTCTTCGAGCTATCATCTCCCACCCCCATAAAAGAAAATCTGCCGTTATGTGATTCCCAACCTATGGTAACGAAGTTAATTCTTAAGTGATCTCTGAAATAACCTAGTAAGGCCAATTAAGAATAGACAACACTGGTCTTGCCAACGCCACCCACATCCTTTGAAAGAATTTTGTAGTAGCACTTGAAATCTGACACTTAGTTACAAAGAACTATTTTTCAATGTTTTCCATACATTTATCATCCTTTATTTTGTTCTCCATATATTTATCATCCTTTATTCTGCGCCAAGTAAAATTCAATTACAAAGAAAATTATAGCACAGGAACAGGCCATGTTGCCCGACTGAACTAAAGCCCCTAAAAGTCACGCATAATTATATTTTTATTATTGGTTCACATTTTGAAAATAGTAATTTAAAAACTCTGGAAGGAAGATATAGTATTGTAAAATTCCTACACATCTTTTTGAATAAATAAATGTGGTGCATTTGTCATACCTGGGGATATTAGCTAAGTAAGAGATAAGCCGCCTAAGATCTTCTTGTCTTATTCTGTCATGGTTGCTACGTGCTGGAAATGTCAAGACAGGACCACCACGCTTATCTCGTCCACCTGGAAAAATAAAAAATCCAAAGAGAAATAAAGACAAGTAAGTAATAACATATGCAATTCTTCAGTCTTCTCTGAAAAATGATCCTATAATGAGTTTCCTTACTTATTTAAATGGAAACAAATTATTCATTTTTCAAGAGATTATGTCTTATAAAATATTGCAAACTCATACAGTGCAAAATATTATTAAATATTGATTGTGATTAGTATAATATCTATAATCCTAACATTGTCATTCTGAGATGACAAAGTACCTTGCAAGGCTGGCATTGAATATTCTAATGCCCTCTGAATGGTCTCCAAAATTCTACACTCCTTGAACTTGTGGTCATACAAACTCTGCTGCTTCTGCCTTAATCCACAGCATATTCTATTCATTTGTCTCCCCTGTGTTCACTGACTATACTGGCTCCTGATCAAGCAGCATTTTGATTTAAAAATTCTCATTCTAGTTTTCAAATTCTTCCATGGGCTCGCCTTCCCTATCTCTCCCCACATCTCTTCAAAATACTTCCACTCATCGAATTCTAGCTTCTTGAGCATCCTAATTTTAGTCACTCCATAACATTCAGTTGATTAGGAACTAAGATCTGGAATTCTCTCCGTACAACTCTCAATCTCTCTCCCTTGCTTTCCTCCTTTAAGATACTCCTTAAAACTTATCTCTTTGACTAAGCCTTTGGTCATCTGACCTAATATCATCTTTTGTGGTTCAGCGCTATACTTTGCTTTATAACGTGAAGCATCTTGTCTTGTTTTATTACCTTAACAGTTGTTATGAGTTGTTGTTGTTATTGATTATCCCTACTTACTTTACATCATTAAATGCCTGACACCTACACAGAAGTCGGGCACTCTTCATGATTGTGCTGTAAAGATCAACTGCATGCACATCTTAAAAATCTAATGTTGCAACATTTTACAATGCAAGCCCGCCTCAATTGGAAATTCCTCATCACATCTGTTAAGTAGCAAAATAAAAATCAGTCTCATCACCTTGTAGCTGCCAGTGAGATATCCCAACCCTCCTGCTGCTTATCAGATGAAAAACCTGCCTGATTTCAAATATTTGAAAAATCTATGAAATCCAGCTTTCAGGAAACATGTACTCAGAAACATGTATCCAAGTGTCAGGAAGGTGCTGGCATTTCATTTTCATTTAAATTATAAAATTGCATGTGCAGGAGCCTCAAAGAAATATGCTTGATAAATCCAAAATCTGTCTAATTTTAGTACAAAATCAATTGCATACTTAATCTTTTTGTTCTGACCACCAATACCATCTTCCCTCATCCACTATCTCAAATTAATAAAATTTTTCAAAGCCTTGGAATTCTATTTGACTTCGAAATATGCTGCTGACTCCACATCTTCATCACAAAGCTGATTTATTTCCACCTCCCTATTTGAGTGCATTGAGTCCAGGATCATAAATCATCCTTCCCACACTAATATGTTTATCCTAAAAGTTCCAGATCACCATTTTAAGTTGGATTGCAATGTCTCATGAACATGATAAGCTTAAAGTGCAGCATCTTTATCTTTAATGAGTCTTTAAGATTAGGGTTTTATCTGTAGAACATTATTTACTTTTACTATAAGTGAATGCTGTACATTACTAACATATTGTGAATTTAAAGCTTGACAATTATTCTAAAAGCTGCAGTTGCCTGGGTCATTTTTGGATGCATCTCTGTAATTTTTGCCCAGGCCAGAAAATTTGAAAGACCACCAATAAGAAAGAACTATCAGCTTTGTTTGATGGCTAATGCCAGCAGTTGAATAAGTTTGGTAACTAAATTCCAATTTGAATATCACTAAAAAAAAGTCTCACCATGAGGCCGCACCAAATGAAAGTGCGAGTAAATTGCAGTTCTCATTTATAATTGACTACTTAATTTAATATCTATTGAACAATCTCACAGAAACAAAATTTCCATAAAGATACATTAGTTCTTTTTTTTTTACAGAAACTCCTAAACTTTGAGGAATGATTGATGGCCATTTGCATTGTTGAGAAGGTTTTTGCTTTAAATTTCAAAAGTCAGGACAAGTTTGTTCAAGCATAACTCAAAACATTACCAACAGTTGTGACGCAAGTGTTGTCTCATTAATGTAAGTTGGGAGAAGGAAAGATATAATGATCAGTGCAAGGATGTGCTTAGCGCTAAGATAGATATCTGAAAAAGGCATTTGCAAAACAAGTACAAGAAAAATTTTAAATGACTTTGTGAAAAAATGTTTCAGAAGCCACAATGAGCAAAAAAATGCAGAAAGTGGAGCTGTTCTGGGTCTAGCAAATGAACTTTGGATTATCAAAGACATTCTACACCTTTACTTAAGCTTCATCTAAATCTGGACAAAGAGAAAGTGAAACTTAATTAATACTTAAACAAATGGAAAACAAATCTTAAAGTGTTATTTTCAAAACTGGATATTACTACCATGTCTTAAATTTGACCGAGCTCAGGTTGTGACACTAATTCTGAACTGAACCAGTCTATTAAATGGAATTTAGCTAAGACTGTTTTATCTAAGTCCTGACATCATTGTTTTCCTATTTATGGTTAGGCTGCAAAATTGTACTATCATTTACTGCACAGAAATAGTGAAATAAAGTAGATGCTACTAATGCACTAAATCATTCCTTTTGTTCAATGTTTTGTTCAATGGTTTGATTGTGCCAACAGTTACTATTTAATCAGTGTGGTGCTTTGATCCTTTTGAGTTGTGTTATGCAGAAGTTTTTTTTTAAATGGCTACACAGACACTGAGAGATCAGCAGTTCAGTTTTTTGCTAGAACAACTGTTCTGTAAAATATAGTGCTTTACAACAGTGTGCTGACTGTTGGATGTTGCAGTTGTCACATGCCCTTGTCACATGCCCTTGTCATCCCAAAAACTATTATTCTTAGAAGGGAGGAGATTGAACAGCATGACACCCATCTATTTTACATCTGTACGAATACGCAGAGAACTTCTGATTTTTCTTTCAAATTCTATAATAAAATAAAACTATTGTTCAGTTTTAAAATTTGCTGGATTAAGATTAAGATTGTTAATCTACAGTTTTATTACTTTAGTTTTATTTTTCGGTTCAAATAATGAGAAAGGAAATATCTGAATCTAGTATTTAAATTACAGCTATTGTCTTCAGGATTCCTGGATTGTATTATGAACAATGAAAACAGAATAGACTTGCTTGAAGAGTAGAAGCAGATAAAGATACACAAGGTCTGTGCTTGGGCACAGAACTTACAGAGCCCGAGTGAATAGGTTTTTATGTAGTTCAGGAATTTAGGTGATTCTCAGTGTAGAAAGGCTAAGGAAGCCACCAATTAGATGTACAAACACACAAGTCATTGCGACAAAGAACAGATCATGCCTTTCACCCAAGGATCACTGAAGCAATGTAATTTTCAATGTTTCTTGTAGACTGCTTAAATACAATAACGCATTAATTCTCACTTTTGCTTAAACAAAATAATAGCTGTTTTCAATATGGATTCTGCAGGGGGTCTATGGAGTCAGCTTCTGACTATTCAGCCAGACTTCAAATTTTATTATACATGAAAATGTAAAATCTCAATTGCTGTAGTATTTGTGTTCACAAATTTGCATGATAATCACAAAGAGGTTCATTAAGTATGTGATCAAATTATGTGACTCCAACATTTTTTTCTTTCAATTTGAATTGGACATGCTCTTACTACATTATTTTTCCTGATTCCACAGCCACAAACTGCCAAAAAGCTGCTATAAAGGAGGGTAGCAAGTGCAAAAATAGAATCCAAATCTGTTAACATTGCTAAGTAGCAAAACTACTGATGAATAAATAATAAAATGTTTAATTCTGGATCCAAAATTATCCTTCTACTGAATCTGAGTATATTGATCTTGCTCATTTTTATCCCAGTAAAATATGAGGGCATATGAGGGGAGTGACAGGTACATGAGAATATAGCACCATTCCCTGTGGCTCTAGACACCAGAAAACAAGTTAACTCAGTTGGCTACAGTGTGATGCAAAATGATGTAAACAATACAGGTTCAATCTCTACACCAGCTATTGAAGGAGAGCTGTTTTTATGTCTTGCACCAAGCTGGCTATGTACAGTATTCTCTCTACCTAATGAAGAGATGCTTACGGTTCTTTGCGGATAATGCTGAATTATCTTTAATTATCTTTGTGGATCAATGCATCATACAGTGTATGTTTCTGCTCCTTCTCCAAAATCTTTACATTATTCCTCAGGTGTAAAGGCATTGTCTAGGATTGATACTCCAGTTGGGTTGGACCAGTGCTTTACAAAGGGTCATCTTAAATTTTTTTATACTCTATGCTTCCATTTTTAATTCTTAGGGCCCCAATCTAATATCTCAATCTGCTTAACATGCTTCCAAAATTTGTGCAGAAACACCCCAGATTCCTCTGCTTCCTATACCCTCTTTTAGAATATCCTTTATTTTGTGTTGCTTGTCCTCATTCTTCCTTCTAAAATGCATCACTTAAAATTTGATTGCACTGAGGATATATCCACCCATATCACCAGCCTGCCAAAGTCCTCTTGAAGTCTATCAATATCTTCCTCACAGTTCACAAGACTTTCAAGTTTTGTGTCATTACAAATTATGTTTTAACTATATTTTTGATGCAATTTTTTCTTATTTTTTAACAAATAATGGTAACAAACTCTCAAGGATTACTATGATTTTCAAACAAGTACAGATAGGAAAAGACAAAAAACAAATCAACAACTAGTTCACATTATTCAGCGTTTCCCGTCATACAAATAATGAAAGGATATATCAAAGAATAGAGGGCTATCAGGATACAGTCACAGTTGGCTTAGTGCTGCACTATCAAGCTCACAGGATAATGGGAACTGAGCTACAAAGCTTATGAAAACAAATTTTTCAAGTAATTTCTGCCGCTGCTTATTCAATCATATAGAATACGGGATATTGGTACAAAAATGGTGGTTAAACACTTGGGCACGCACCAAAGGATGTTTTCCCATGCCCAACTACCAACAATACAACTTATTTTCCCAGGGTATAAATATAAATACAGGGGATACAGTTCAGAATTAACAAATCCTGATTTTCACAGTGTAACAGGCAACAAATGCCTCTGTGTTCATGTATCATACACAAAAGGAATTAAGCAGAGATTCTATAAGCCTAAAATAACTTAAATACGGAAATAAAAAACGAGCATGAATTCTGGAGTTCTCCTCACCCACTGTAGAGCCCTATCTACTATCTCCATATTAAACCATTTGCCCAGCTCCCTGCAACAGCACTATTCACTTCAACAACAATTGTAATATGGCATATCAGATGAAACAATTCACCACTACAAATGCCAGGATTTTGAATAAAAAATTCACAGCTCTAGTACCGTGTAACCTACGCAACACACTCCTAAGAAACAAGTACATCCTATGAAGGATAAATGAATGTCTCTGGATTCACCATGATATCAGGATAAAGCAATAAGTGAAAATTTGTTACCATGCCCACTCACAGGATTGCTCCTATCAATGTGATAAATCATGTAGGAGGATCAATTAAGAGATGACCGGAGGGGATAACGATAAATGGATGTCCTTGGATTCATCAGGACATCAAGATAACAGAATATCAAATGAAAATTCACTACCATGCTCACTCACAGGACTGCCCCTTTCAATGTGATAAAGCAAGTAACAGGATCAATTCAGAGATGAAATTACAGGGGCAACATTTAAGGATTAACAAAGATTTACATTTCTAAACAGTTTAATCAGCGAAAATTGCCTCAGAGTCAGTTATGGTATTGCTTCCATCAATACAAAATAGCACACAGTATAAGATCAACATAAAGATGTAAATACAGGGGATACTGTCCAGGATTAACAAATCCTGATTTTCACAATGTAACAGGCAACAAATACCTCTGCACTCATATATCATATACCTTTGTCAGGATAAAAAACAATATCACAAAATGTGGAGTATAATCACAAGGGAACAAAGTTTAGGATTAATGATAAATTGCAGAATAATATAACCATCCAAGGAACTTGAAAAAGCCAAAGCCACGACACTATCATCGAACAACATCCATAGAACATAGAACAATACAGCACAGAACAGGCCCTTCGGCCTTCGATGTTGTGCCGACCAAAATAAAAAGCAATGCCCCTCCAAACTAAACCATTCCCTTCTCTTCCATATACTTATCAATTAACCTCTTAAACGCCACCAAACTTGGCGCATCTACAACAGCTGCAGGCAGGGCATTCCACTCCCTAATCACTCTTTGAGTAAAGAACCTACCTCTGATATCCGTCCTATAACTCATACCCCTTAATTTAAAGCTGTGTCCCCTCGTGCTAGCTTTCTCCATCCTAGGAAAAAGGCTATCACTGTCCACCCTATCTAAACCTCTAATCATCTTATATGCTTCAATAAGATCCCCTCTTAGCCGCCTCCTTTCTAACGAAAACAACCTCAAATCCTTCAACCTCTCTTCATAGGACCTGCCCTCCATACCAGGCAACATCCTGGTAAACCTCCTCTGTACCCTCTCCAATGCCTCCACATCTTTCTTATAATGTGGGGACCAGAACTGCACACAATACTCCAAGTGCGGCCGCACTAGAGTTTTGTACAGTTGCAACATGATGCTGCGGCTCCTAAATTCAATCCCCCTACCAATAAAAGCTAAGACTCCATATGCCTTCTTAACAACTTTATCCACTTGACTGCCTACTTTCAGGGATCTATTGACACATACACCAATATCCTTCTGTTCCTCAACACTATTAAGAGCCCTACCATTAGCCCTATACTCTACACATTTATTGTTCCTGCCAAAGTGCATTACCAGGGTCCACACAAAGCTTCACCAAAGCCTCCTCCATGTCATCATCCCCAAGCCCTAGTGGATAGCGAAGACCCATGCATCTGCCTGCTTTCAGCCTTCTTGGTGAACATCAAGGGATAAGACAACGAGAGGTCAGCGTCTTCAAATAATCCCATGCGTCGAAGAATGGATACAATGTGCTCCATTGAACTCAAACCACCCAGTTTTCAAATTGAATTGTGAAGGCATGACAGCAAGTCCTCAAATTCTACTGAAAATTCATTCTCAGATCCCTGCGGGAGACCAGAAAGAGGATGCTCTTCCTCCAGCTCCATCTCTCCAAATCAACTAGCATTTTCAACATACCATGAAGCAGGATTTTTAAGATTTGAAGGTGAGCCCCCACTGACAAGATTCTCTTCTCTACTTCATCCATTCTCTCTATGACATCAGCAGTCCAATGTGAGTACCAACAGTCTGTCCCAGGAAGCCAAGACTACTGTCCACAACTTCACTCACAATGGCAGCCATCAACTTGATGCTTATAGTACCATCAAACTGGAGACCTACTCATCAGCAAAATTGCCACTGCAAACTGGCCCCATCCTGGCTGTCTCCGACTGCCTCAATAAAATGAAGGTTTTCTTGACAAAACTTAGCCAGAATCTTTCATGTACATAGCACAGATTATATACATCAAATAAAATAAGTCATGCATCAAGATTAAAACAATGGATTAAAAATGAGTAATGCCAAAGTTCGTCATAATACACTCCTGCACTGTCATCACATGATCACCCTCTTCCCCTGTGTACACATTTTGATACTGTGTCCTCCACAACCAAATCTGGATCATAAATACTGACCCAGAAACGCAGCGGCAGAAGACTGATCACTGGAGAACTCCACTATCTATTTTTCCCGCATCTGAAAAACAACCATTTTGCCATTCATTCTCTCTTTTCTGTCCTTAGCCAACTTTATGCCCATGTTGCTCATGGTCCTTTTTATTACATGGTTTTTAACTTGGCTGACAAATCTGTTATGTGGCATTTAATCAAACACCTTTGGAAATTCATTGACACATCAACCTTGTTTGTTGTCTCATCAAAAAGCTTGATCAACTTAGCTTAAGAGGATTTGCCTTGAACAAATCCGGGCTGGTTTTCCTTAATTAAGCCACATTTGTCTAAGTGATTTGTCATTCTGTCCTGGATTATTGTTTCTGAAAGCTTCCTTCACCACTAATGTTAAACCATTGGTGGGCCTCATGCGGCTCATCCGGAGTTTCAGTGCAGTCCATAAGACAACATTTTGTTGACAACTGTCAAGGCATTGAGTTGTCACATTCTTTGGATTTCCATCTGTGTAGTTTATTTCGTCATGGATAACTGAAGTGATATACACATATAACAAGAGGGAATAGAATGCATGGTGATTACACACAATATTAACGAAGAGAACCTTGCATTCCCTCTGCATCCAAAGTGTAAATATTTCTTTTGTTTTTTATACTTAAAGTTGATTACAGTTCTATTAATATATAAATGAGAATTTTTGGTAACTCTGAAATATTCGGCATGTATTAAATGCATTTACTCTGATTCATGGGGTGATGGGTTAGTGAACAAGCCTGATTTCCAGCTTGGTTGCCTATCAATGTGTCAAACTGTCTGGCCTGTAATTACTGAGCATATCTTATAATCTGTTTTGAACAAGTTGCAGCTTTTGAAAACATTTAAAGTTCTCTAGCCCTCTAACACCAGACTTGTATCTCAGGTGGATTAGAAGATTATGGCCACATTTTCCACACTTAATTACTTACTTACACAGAGAGAGCATAAAAACTAACTTTCCTCGGGGATTTGCAGGCTAGTCTGCAGAGCGCAGTCGAAGGGTGGAGTATCAGCACAGCATGTACGTTGCAGCTAAACAGAACCTGAAAAAGTGACATCACAGGACAGCTGTAACCTGATTGACTGGTAGGTAATCTGTATTAAATTTGAAAAAAGAAAACTCAAAACTAATAAATTAATTAACCGAATTGAGATGGCTGGGCAGGTAATGTGCTGTAGCTGTATAATGTGGGAGTTGGCAGATCCCAATCCAAGCTACATTGACCACATCTGTCGCAAGTGTCAGCTGTTCAGTTCAGGATTGATGAGCTGGAGTCTGAGCTTCAGTGTGGTACATCCAGGAGGGGGAGAGTCACGTGCACGCTTTGTTTCAGGTGGTGTCACATCCAATAGATTAATTACTTCAAATTCGGTCAGTGGTCAGGGACAGCAGGGTGTGATTACAAGTGAGACAGCTAGAGGAGTCCTAAATTCAGGATCAGAGGAGCATCAGCTCTTCACGTTGTCCAACAGGTATGAGGTGCTTGCTCCCTGAATGAATGAGGAAAAGGGCTACCGGGAGGATGAAGTAGCCTACCACTGCACCATGGTACAGGAAGCCATTCAAGAGGGGGAAACAAAAAGATCAATGCTGGTTGTAGGAAATTCTATAGTTGGGGAGGTTGATAGCATCCTTTGTAAGCAGAGTCCTGCATGATATGTTGCCTGCCCGGTGCCAGGGTGAGGGACATCTCTAATATCCTTTCATCTAGCCGGTCAGAGTGGGAGAGGGAGGATCCAGTTGTTGTGGTCCACACTGGGACAAACAACATAGGCAAGACTAGTAAAGAGGACTAGGAGGAGGGATTATCAGGCACTAGGAGCTA